>OY039065.1:22444735-23694735 GCA_955850985.1 Elophila nymphaeata
AAGCGCGCGTTCATTGCGCGTATACGTGCAGATATAGCGATACAGACACGCTTCATGCACTCGTAGCTGTGGCGTGATCAGAGGATTCTCATCAGTTTAATCAATTGAAACAACACTATTTACAGTAGCTCACGCACGTACGCGCTTCAAACGAGTTTGTATCGCGATCCAGCCCCAGCGGCACACACCGTGTTAACTTGGACTTTCTTATCGACGTCAAATTAAACAAAAATCTGTTGATATTTGTATTTTATTATTCATTGTACCGTATAATGTGTGCCCTTATTGTCTACTGTGTATTAAGACGAAAACTCTGAAGCTTGTCTTTGCATATTTTACTAATGTCACTTCTTCTTTGATTTCTGTACAGCGGTTGATTGTCTGAATCTTAATCTTTAATTATTAATATAATTATCGAGTGCATAATATTAACAATTGTATGTACATAATTTATTGATACAATAAATAGTGGCATTCTCGAAGCTACAGTTCTTTTTCTTGCCCTGCTAATCCTGCTATTGGTTATCTTGACACGCACCGACTAAGAATTCATACCAAAATCAAGAATGTACAGTCAACAGCACGTCGGGCTATACAAAACTGTCAAATTTCTCCAAACAATTTTCAACCTAAAACTATTCGATATAAAGTGCATAATCGATTGGGAAAATTTGTGGTAACCCAACGTGCTCACGGTGTGTAACGCTTCGAGTTAGGTAGAGTTTTTGTGTAACCGATCAGTAAACACTTTTGCAACTTTTGTATCTTACTTCCTGTTCTGTCTAGATCTCTAATATGGATAAATATATGTTATAAATTTAATAGGCACGATTACACGTCCAAAAATCTAATGCACCCCGCGAGTGCTCACGGGGCAAAAACCGCGTGAGTGATCGAGGATTAAACTACTCATATACGACATGTAAATTAAATAACCAACACTCTGTATACACTATTGTACAATATTTTCTGGGTACTTATGTTTTTTTTTTTCAAAAATAATCGTTTATTTAAAAAAAAAAAATTGAAATCAACTCAGAAGCCGATCCCAAACCACCTGTATTCAGGGTGTTGGTTATTTAATTTACATGTTGTATACTACGTAATGTGTACTCGGTGATTATTCATGGTTTTAATAATCACAGAGTGTGATTATTAAAACATTTAAGGGATGCAATATATACGAGCACTTAGTTTAACTATATTTTATAGAAAGCTATTTCGAACTGCATTGAAACTGGTAACAATACAAAATATACACGGAACATATGTATAAACACCTTGACTAGATGGCTCAGGGATGGTATCGTATTTATACAGAATAGAGTATTGTATGTGGCTTTGTACAGCTGTGTCGGTGCTGTCAGCTTATCGCCAACCCATTGAACTAATACCCGCTTCTCACAACGTTCATCATGCTTACTAGTTGTTACTATATCTCACTATTTGCGAGCATCCGAATTAATTTTACTCGATTCTCGAGCTCGCTCGCCCGAAAGAACAAACAGCTGATATAGCCAGCGATTATGGATGTTGGGTTTTATGTCTCGCAGGACTATTATACAGGTTGAATTTTTCAAGCGAGCCTTCGGGGCCAAATCGTAAAATATAAGGAGTATCGAAAAATGCTCAAAGGAGTTGCGACCCCGATTTTGATGAAAATAAGAACTACGTCATTGGATTTTTGAAAAAAATAATGATCATCGTTTTGATTATCACTTCAACCAAGGAGGAACAAGAAATATTTTATAAAAATTTTGCATTCTCCATTAGTTTCCCGTAGATCATTAGGTACTTCGCAGAAATCGATCCTTATTAACAACACTATCAAATGGTGTAATTATACAGGCTGTTTTTTTTTTCAAAATCATTGGGTTCGATTCCTGGCTAGGATTATTGATTTTTCAATAATTCAATGTTGCAGTTTTTGTTTTCATCAAAACGGGCTCGCGACTCCTTTGAGCATGTTTTCAATATTCCTTATAGTTTAAGATTTGGACCTGTAGGCCCATTTGAAAAATTCACTCTGTATATCCTCAAAAACAAAAATAAGATGAGGTTCCAACAATGCCTTTTATTCTTCTTTCTACTACCCTGCTCCTAATTTATTTGGGGTCGGTGACCTGTTCGCGCAGAGCCTTACTAGAAATATGAGGATAAAAAAAGCGCCCGCCGTCATATAAAACAGATACCTAAATAAACTTGCAATCGTCTGATTGGCCGCTATTGTGAACTGTAAAGTCAAACATACACGACGTTTAATTGTGACTCACTTGTGAGTTACTTAGTCGGCACATTTGCATTCAACAAACATCGGAGTTTCATAACTACACAAATTGAAAGCTGATATGTTTTTATTTCTTTATTTCTATTTCACAACGGAGAATTTGACGTAAAGTTTCGTAATAAGTAATAATGGTATTTTATGACATTTCAATGTGAATCGTTCAACCTGAACGTTCAACGACCCTATAGGGTTTATTTATTACTCTGTGATTCAACCCTGAGGCCGGTCTAATAGTTACATTTTGTTTCGTCTAATGACAGGTATTTATGTAATGAATATCCAATTCAGAAGAAAGTAGACGAATTAAATCTCTAAGTTAATGTATTTTTTATGCTATTTTTATATATCTCATAAAAAAATATGGCGACTAGCTGTCTTTGGAATTGGACTCCACTTCTGCTTACTGTCAGGTGGAATGGGCTAATAATCTTTTCATAAAATATAATAATAAGGGGTAATGATATCATGGGAACTTTCGTTTTTAAGTGTGCGAAAATTTTAAAGTGAATTGTTTAGTTATCTTTGAATTGGTTGATTTGCAATAACGATATATTCCACTGTATTATTCTATAGTATTATTCTATAACTAGTGATCGCCCGCGCCTTTGCTCTCGTCAATGTCGGTTAAATTATAGCCTATATGTTATTCTGATGTATGAGCTACATGATTGTAAAGTTTCATTAAAATCCGTTCAGTAGTTTTTGCGTGAAAGAGTAATTAACACACATACATCCATACAAACTTTCACGTTTATAATACCTATTAGTAGGATAATATTTCACAATTTATCACAAGCAAAGCAATCAATACAAACAGAAATATCAGCTACCAGAAGTTTAACAAAACTATAGACGACTCTACGGGCCATCCCAGATTTATATTCAACTCAAATGTGCTGACTACGCGAAAACTAGATCCAAACTGTAACTCCTATTTCAAATACGGTCAAACAAAATAAAAGGACATATTTTCACAGTATTTTACTGAAATTTCTACCAAAAAAGCTGTGATTAAAACCCGTCCCGGAATCACAGCTCTATCACGCAGGCTATTTTCCGTACAGCATATTTAATTAAGAAGAACGAATCGGAATACACGATTTCACTCCATGAAAATACAGATCGGATAAAAATTGTCGTTTCAACTTGACAAATTAGGACTTTAGGCTACGATAAACACTAATCATATTGAAATAACGAGGTGTATAAAATCAAAAGTTATTTCAATAAAGTGACGCAACCAACCTCAGTTCGGGTGCTACAAATTAAAGCGGCTAGTCTGCTCTGCCCTACCTTTTTATTCTTTTTTTTTACGTTGGGAAATGCGTTACGCTTACGTCACGCCTGGGGTGGCGTCAACCACAGAACACAGAAACCTCTTTCTGTGTTCTGTGGCGTCAACGTTATGTGGGACTCTCCGTACAAAAGGCATGGTCTACCTACTAAAACCCAACAACGGACACCGTTGGGTGCATGCACCTTGGCGCGAAAACTACAGCGACCGCAACCTGCTCCCCTTCCCCCTATTCATGTTCATCACACAAATGTTTACCGCTACAAGGATTCGAACCCGGACCGCTTGATCTGTAGGTAGCTATTATACTGACCACTTCACCACGACGGCGTCATAAATCCTTATAAATGTCCATTAAGAAACTCTGTCACATACTATTCAGATATTTTAAGATATCGGTAGGGTTGGCTGGAATTGGCAGAGATAAGCTCACCTTTGTACAGTCGAACCAACTGAATCATGACCCACTTGCCCGATCATTCTTTTAGAATTATAAATTTAGTTAGGTTTTCTTCGCTATTATACGTGTTGCACTTAGTACGTTTTAAATATGAATAAAAATGCGTCATTACGGGTCAGAGATCTATGCAATTTGAATCTTTCTTATCACTGCACTAAAGTCTCAATTGGAATTTTAAATAAGATGTCATTCATAATGTAAACTCTTTTCACTACTGAGAAAATGGAATAACTTTTATATTTTAAAAAATAGAATGACGTTATGTGTCAGGTGTCAAGTTAGTAGTCAGAACAAATTTCAAAAAGCCATATTTATTTGACACTGTCAGTGTCTAACAAATTGATAACAGGTTCGTTACTTAGAAATGTACGTTCAAGCGAATTTAATCCTACTTTGTATAGAGTGACTGTAGGAAAATGATCTTAAGGTGGGCCATGATTCAATTTGGTCGACTGTACATGCCCTTTCTTGTGTATGTTTTGTCAATTTGTGTATGTATAATAATGAATTTATAATAAGAGTAGCTAATCCGGGCACTGTCCTATGACAGCAGTATAAAACTACCACACCAACGCACTGCATATTCAATGTTATAGAACATTGAATATGCAGTGCGTGCAAAAATGAGGACTACTAAAGAAGATAAAAACTATCCTGTCACTCAACTTAGAACAAAACAACCCTTAAAAATGGTTAAAATTGGATTGTTAGTTTCGGAGTTCATACCGCACAATATCGAGACACGGGAATTATATAGTACGACCTTACATATTTCTGTTTACGTTACTGGAATCTAGGCAATGAAAAAATATTTTTGGATAATAACAACATATAAACGAATAACCTATTAAATTCCAGTCGAAAATTGTAAAGCCTGGTATCATGCATGATTGATTGATAGATAATAAAAAATTTGATTAATTATTTTTCTTTTTAACAAGCACAAATAGACAACAACCGTAAAATTTTATGAATGTTAAAAATTTATTACACAGTAAAATATTGAGCTCTCGATCAGGTAAAGTTAAAATCGGAGAGAATTTAAAAGCTATGTGGGAGGGAAAATTGTAATTATACTAACAACGCAACTGCGTATTTTCCGTAGGTATGCCTCTGAAAGTGAATATCGTCCATAAGCCGGTTTATTTGTGTTACTTGATTCATGTCAAATGAAATGAAATGAAATTAATAATTTAATAATAAATTATTTCTACGCTCACACCAATTATCTAAACCCAATGTATTATAATTAAGAACTTATGGGTACTAGATAACGGACATTTTTTTAAATACATAAATAAATAAAATAAAATACATTTATTTCAACATTGTCAATCACTGTACCACAAAAATAAGAATTAAAATATACCAAATTAAAATCAAAATAAAAAATTAGCATCAGAAACTAAAAATTAATAATTACATTATTTAATTACATTAATTACTTTCAGTAACTATAATATCAGTTCAAGTACATTGGCCCTATCGGCGCACTAAAGGTATGTTCCTGCTTTCTACCCCAGTGCCAGAATGCGGTAGTCAGGTCAGTATGACTGACGAATCAATAAAATGAACAGAAAATTTTAAAATAAACTAAGTGTACCGTATGAAATCATATTAAAGTCTTATACAGTATGACAGTTCATAACCGCAGCCGCCACTGCGCCCGCTTGTCTACGTGAACAAGCACTAAGTGTAATAATAGTTGCCCACTGCGAACGGAGCGTACTCCGTTTAAAATACAATGCTGACTTTACAGTAGAACTAGAGAGAGAAGTACTATTCTTACCGCTTCTCTGAAGGAAAACTAAGCAATGTATTTCAAACGGAGTACTCTGTCGCAGTGGAAACGATTGCTGCCCGCTCCTATGTGGCTTTGCCCCTGTACAATTATTTGCTTTTTCGCTTAAATCCCATTTCTATTTGTCCATCCGAAATATGGAAAAAGCAAAGGTAAGAGACGTAGTGAATAACGTCTACCGCAATTTGTATGCAAATGGAAACATACATCACATCACAAACTGAAATACTGGACATGGGGACTATTGCATTAGTAGCAAAGGAGCAAAGGTATCCATTCCCTTAGCTCCGGAGAACTTTGTTCAAACGAGCTCGTAATTTAAAGGCGGGTCCAGATATGATTATTTGCCCGATCCGATCAGCGTATCACGTATCAAGCCCCGTATCAAGTTGTGGACGCCTCGATTTGCTCCGTATGACAACCGTATGACACCGACATGACATGGGACGGGCCGTATCATAACGGCGTATCAAGATCGCGCGTACCATGATACGCTTATCGTCACCCGTCCACATAATATGCGACCATGATACGCGTCGGCGATACGGATACGCTGATCGGATCCAGCAAATGATACATATCTGGACCCGGCTTAATATAATATACTCTTTTGATTGTTTAAAGTTAGATATGCAACTTGTAACAAAAATTACTCACACCCTGAAAGTAGTTTGCTTGGCTTATGATTCGTTACAATGAAAAATAAAATATACTGGACAAAATAATTACCCAGACATAGTTAAATAATCCCTACCCTAAATATCTTTATACTTAGTTAAAATAGAGTTTTATGTAATGGTAACAAATCTATAATAGCCCAGTGATATTAGGGGTCAACCTCGGAATGAAAGATATTAAGCTGTAAATTGGTAAAAACCTTTTGTTTTGTCAAGAAAAGTTGTAGAGAATTTTATACTCTACAACTTTCATAAAAGGTGCAAATCTCATTTAAGCAATAGGAACGGCGATATTCGCGAAAAGCCGATTTTTTTTATGACTTTTGACCTTCAATATCTTAAGACGCGGAGACGATAGCATTATTTTACCTAATATGACTGGGCTATAATGACATCACACAATGACTATTTTAAAATGTAAATTAGGTACTGTTTGCATATTAGTAACAAACTAATTTCAGAGTGTGCATTATTTCTGCTACACGTTGTAGAGAGAGAGCGCAACCTGTAGCGTGTAGTGTAACTATTTTATTGCACGACGGTAATATTAGGTTGGGGAAAAAGTCTTTTCGCATTATAGTATGTATAAACTTGTAATAAAATCTCTTTGGCTATACTATTTGTATCTGGCTGGTTTTGGTATCATTGAAAGTTTAAATTTTAAAGAACATAATTCCAAATTCAAATTAGGAAAATGTGTGATTTTCATTTGTATTTCGTACTGCCAAGATGAGTGAATCTAATGAAGAAATTCGATACATTTTAAAATTTTACTACAAAAAAGGTAAAAATGCAACGCAAGCCGCGAAAAAAATTTGCGATGTTTATGGGCCTAGTGCAGTGTCTGTGAGAGTAGCACAAATTTGGTTTAAGCGTTTTCAATCCGGAAATTTTGATGTCAAAGATGCACGTCGCTCTGGTCGCCCTATTACAGATAAAATGGATGCCATTTTTGAAAAAGTGGATCAAGATCGGCATGTCAGTAGTTACGACGTAGCTGAAGAACTGGGAATTGACCACAAAACAGTTTTGGCGCATTTGAAAAAAACTGGGTACACAAAAAAGCTCGACATTTGGGTACCTCACGAGCTCACTGAAAGAAACCTAATGAACCGTGTACTCATTTGTGATTCTTTATTACGACGTAATGAAACCGAACCATTTTTGAAGAAGCTGATAACTGGTGATGAAAAGTGGATCACGTACGACAAGAACGTACGAAAAAGGTCGTGGTCAAAGGCTGGTCAGGCTTCACAGACTGTGGCGAAACCCGGGTTAACTCGCAACAAGGTGATGCTGTGTGTGTGGTGGGATTGGAAGGGCATTATTCATTATGAGCTGTTACCACCAGGCAGGACCATCGATTCTGAACTCTACTGCGAACAACTGATGAGATTAAAGCAAGAAGTTGAGAGAAAGCGGCCGGAATTAATCAACAGAAGGGGTGTGGTTTTTCATCATGATAACGCTAGACCTCACACATCTTTAGCCACTCAGCAAAAATTAAGAGAGTTTGGCTGGGAGGTGTTAATGCATCCGCCGTATAGTCCTGACCTTGCACCTTCAGATTTCCACCTGTTTCGGTCTCTTCAGAATTCTTTAGGCAGTGTCAGGTTAACATCACGAGAGGACTGCCAAAACCACTTGTCGCGGTATTTTGACCAGAAGTCCCAAAATTTCTATAACAATGGGATCATGTCCCTACCTACAAGATGGCAAAAAGTTATCGAACAAAATGGTACCTACATACTTTAGTTAAATGTAAATAAACTACATTAAAAAGTGTTTTAAATTTTCTTAAAAAATGCGAAGAAACTTTTTCCCCAACCTATTATTTATGCAGTCGAGTTGGTTTGTGGTGCTTACTTGCAAATGTTCAAATTCATATTCATATTCATATGCTAAAACAGAGTTTCCATTTTAACGTAAAATGTTATTTTCAGTGTGCTCTATATAGACCTACTATAATATGCCTATATTTAATGTTACTATTGGATGAATCATCATCAATAACAGCTCATATAATGTCCCCTTCAAGGGGTTTCAACCTACCACACATTAGGGGCGGATAGGCCTTAGTCAACCACTTTAGCCAAGTGGGTTGGTCGACTTCACACACAACCTAAGAATTTCTTCATAGGTGTGTGCAGGTTTCCTCACAATGACTTCCTTCACCGTAAAAGGGTCGATATGAATTCAAAATTTGAAAACACATTGGTACGTGGCGGGGTTCGAAACGTTGCCTACCGGGTGGGAGATAACGCCACCGACACTTATTATCTTATTAGATGAATAATTTATAGCAAATTTAACATCAGTGGGTTGTTGGCTTTTGTTTGAGTGTTACTGAAGCATTGTTACTTTTTGGGTTTGGTGCCCCTTTTAATCCCCTTCGTTAGTATTTAGGTACATTTCATAGATTAGTGTTATGATTATAAAATGGGTAAAGTTAGTTTAGTAGATATCGTATCTTCATAAGTGTGTGATCACAAAAACCATAATTTTTTCGGTTATAACAGCTATAGTGTTTAATTTTACATTTAAAGGGTATGAGGACATGGGTTCGATACTTTATTACATTTTGATTTAAGATCAAGATAAATTTTCTCATCAAAATAAATATTTGCAGTTACATTTTTTGTTTTAAAAAATATACCAAATGACAAAAAGCACTTCTGAACAGTTTTATTTTGCAGTAACTTACTTTTGCTTTTGAAATGAAATTGTAAGGCAAGATGAAATTTGTAAAAATAAAATAAAATTTACATCAAACCGATAGTAGGTACCTTTTCTTATATGATCTGAGATAGGTAAACACAATATATTATAAACGAGTTCTGTCATGCATGAGCCATGCGTTAAATATACATCATTTTCTCTCACTTGTTTGTATTGACGATCGCTCGCTACACAAATAATGGATCGTATTTAACTGGTCAGTAGATTAACCTAACCTAAACCTATCTAAATCCAGAATGAGCGCCTGAAAATCCTTAATGAGCGACTAACAAATGATTAGTCGCCCGTTTAGTATTTTTAGTCGAACTTTCTGGAATTTTTAGTTGCTCGGTGTATTATTTCCCTTATACAGTTTCCTATGTGCGAAATTAATCGACCTACGCTCACGTGGAGAAAGAGAATATCCTCATAACCAAAATAGAGATCAAAATATGTTTATCTTTAATTTTGGCTTATGATTTTTATGTAGTTACTCAGACTACGCATTTAGATTCTGTTGTGGCGTGGAAACTGTATCACAAACAATAAATCTAAATTAGTGTCCGTCGTCCATAGTCGGATCTGCCAATATTAGTATGAATAATTGGGTACAGATAATCTTATTGCGAAGCGTGATGTCTGGTATTTGCTGAGGCGATTGAAGATTTTCTGGAATCCGTTCATTTGCATTTGAACTAAAGGACTTCACGGAACTTCAGTGTTATCTTTAAGACATAAATTAAGGACAGTAAAAAAGAAATGTATGTAACATACATTTCTTTCATCATAACAATAAGTTGTAACAACTTATTGTTAGGATAACAAGATGATACACGTTTTTGTGTAATGACTTAAGTGGTAATCACAGTTTAAATTTTCTGTACTCGTCTCATGCATTGCCAATATTAAAATAAAATGTTCTGCTCAAACTGTTACCTCATCTGCAGGTTTTACTGTAAAATGAATATAATATTCAAAGCCAAAGCCACCTAGTGGTAGTTTTGTAACGTAACGTACGTTTTTTAGTTTTTACAACTTCTGCGTGGTAGGAGCAGTGCCGGTTTTAACACTACCGGCACCCTGGTGTACATTTCTATCACAACACTCCCCCCTCCCCCTCATCACCAAGATAAAAAATAGATATGTCAAAAGTAGCGCCTTTTACGCCCTTTTGTATCCCGTGGGGCCCCTTTTACGGCGCCCTGGGCGGTCGCTTAACCTCGCCCTTCCCTAAAGACGTGTACGAGACATTAAATTCGAATGGATGGGGAAAAACACAAAATTAGGCACAAAAATAAAAAGAGACGGGTGAGAAGATGGTTTTGCAGAGCCTCACCAAGTCGCCGTCAGGTGTCGTTGTAACACTCTAGTTTCTTCTAGTTAAAAGAGTGATGTCGTAATGGATTTGTGATCGCCATGCATCAACGATTAACCGTCTCGATCTCGTGTATCGGACTGTTTTACTATCCCGATAGTCTCTAAATATAAACTGTTGATACCGAAACTCGATTAAATAAAGCAACTTGCAATTTAATATAGCTTCCTTATAACCGGTGATTGCTTTGCGGAAAATTATTAGCGTAGACGATACGCTTTAAACTAGGTTACCTACTTGTGTACCTACCTATCTCTAGGATATAAAAGAAAAGTAACAAATTTACAACGAGGAGCTCGATGTTTGCGTTCGTCGTAAAGATCACGAAAGCTAAGCTACTTAGGGCGAGGTCATTATGTACTCGGGTGGGTGACCGAAAATGTTTCAACTCGATTTTAAGACGGAGTATTTTTTCCTTTATCTATTCGTTACGTATAAAATTAAGTCGTGGTTTATTTTAGCACACGAGTTTTGGCATGGTAGCGTGTGTTAACTCCATAGTCAGAATGATAATAAATATTATTTTCCTTTCCATACCCATTTGTTCCTTTGTATAGCCTAGAGCAGAGGCTCCCAACTTATAATGAAATATGGCCCTTTACGAGAAAAAAAAATCCACTGCCTCCTTTTTATGTACCTACATTGTATTTAAATAAGTAGGTATATCAATTTATATTTAACACCCCACATTCGCTTAGACCCGCTAAGTCCCGGACTCCACCAAAGTGGAGATCTATGGAGATGTTTTTCAGCAAAGGTGTATCCACCAAAGCTGAGTAGAGATGTGTACTGACTAGACTGTAGCAGAGATGTGTGCGATGTTTGCTAAGATTGAAGTTTAGTTCGACCTGACACGAAAGACGCCATTCATATCTCTTATCGTCTCCGCTGCGTTCAATTGGCCGGCGCTAGCTTGCGAGGCAGAGCTCACATCTCCGCTAGCTCGATCGCGCCATACAAATATGATTCATCTCCACTCGGTGATATCCACTGAGCGGAGACGAGATGTGTAATTAACGAATTCTATTGGTTGCTTAAAACACAGCTCTTGTCTTCTTGTCTCGTCTTTGAGAAGATCCATCGCCCCTTTGGTCTTTAAACTATAGTGGTAAGTGAACAATCAAACATTCGATAGCTGGTTTACATTAGGTCGGACTGACGGATAATCATTGATTTACCGACTGTCGGATCTGGCTATTCACACTAATCTGCCGATCTGACCTAATGTGAACACCAACGACGTTACCGTCGATTCATGATCGCAGTTGTGAGTTGGCTTCATGTGGCCAAATTTTTATTTCACTTTCAGCAGCTCTGTAATACATGTTTATATGGAAATAATGAACTATTGAACATATATTTGAACTAGTTACGACTAACTGACAAATTTGCGAGAGAAACGAAAGAAATAAAATGCTTCCTATTTTTTCCAGTTTCCAATTTTCCTATTTTTTACTATTCAAAGCCTTCTACTTCTCTCTAATTTCTTTCTTTATTAAAAAAGACTTTCTGGACCCCGAGGGAAGGAGATTTAATCCTTAGGATGACGGGAGATAATTCTGCCAGATGTGGCTTTATGTGTAAAAAAAATGTTACTACCTACTGGACTGCTGGGATGGTTTAAGTGTAACATTTGTCCTGGTTGTTGGTCTTAGTCGGTTTGCTGAAGGATTGTTGATTTTTTGGGTTTGATGTAGGCGACAGGCTGGCAACCTGGCACTATTTTGGAGGTAGGTACTCTACATAAGTACAATCACGCTCACAAATCCCAAGGGAGGTTGAGCAGAGCTTTAGTTAAACATTCGGTTACACACAAAGCCACATCTGACGTATGGGCCATCTACTACCAACCCCTAAAATAGTGACAGGTTGCCAGCCTGCCCACTATTTGCCACCAAACCCAAAAAAATATTATGGCCGACCGCCTAACTGACACCAGTTCAGCTTGCGTATAATATTGTAGGCGTTTCTCTTGCCAGCTCGCCAGTGAACTACGGGTGCGAAGATCTGCACAGGGTTCAGAAATGACCTTGGTTGTGTTTTACGAAACCCGGAACGACAAATCCCATTCAAAAATTTACAACCGAGAGCTATTCTCCGTAACGCATTGTACGCAAATACTTTTGTTTTACAACTGTATAGATAGACAATGTAAAAGAATGCCTCTTAATTGGATACACAGATATTCATCCAAAAAAAGAATTGAAGGCAGACAAGGCCTGCAATAATAGGTCGTATTCAAAATACAAACGTATTGAAACTACAAAACAATTTTTATGTCCTGCAGCTATGGTACGCGCATATATTCATCTCATTGTAATTTTTAACTGTGGAACGGAAAAAAGCCAATTAGATTATTATTTGTTTTACAGTTGCAGTGGACAATGCTGGAAAACTCCATATCTATTTATACATTTCACACTCAGTTCAGGCACAAAGAGAGTAGGATAAAGGAACAACAAAGTTTTGCATTTTCGAAACGAATTGATTCCAACAGTTTTGGTAAATCGCGTTTAATGCGCTTGTTATGTCAGAATATTTAGCATCATACGTGATGTATCTAAGGTAATAAGGTATAAAATAATAAGACTGAAACTAAAACCGAGCTTAACTTGTTAATTTTAAACGTGAGGGTGTGGATTCAGGGCCACTTTTTCATATTCTCATGTAAATGTATGATTTAGTAAACTTATTAAAAGAAATGTGAAAGCATGAACAGATTTTGTACACCCTATGAAAGGCGAGCTATGGGCTGAAAAGTTGACCCCTCAATCCTATAAGTGAGGATTGAGGGGCTCACCTGTAACTAGTAAACTAAATACTCTACAGACTTTTTTTACATCAAAATCTAACTCTACGTTAAAAATAGGGGAAAAATTAAAGATATCAGCGCATAACGCTATAGTATTTGGTATACTGCAATTTTATTCAAAGTGGGCACTCAATCCTCACGCTTGCAAAAATTTATTACCATAAATAAACAAAGGGTACACAAAATCTTTCAAGTTTTCACATTTCTTTTAGAAAGTTCACTAAATATTAGGTACATTTTTAAGAGTAAATGACAAAGTGGCCCTTAATCCTCACATACACACTTTAAACCACTGTGGGGCCGGCGTTTGATTGAACACTGGAAGGCCTCATTCAGGGAGACGCAAAGCTTAAGACGGTGAGGTGCGCGGAGCAGGCTGCCGGAAACAAAAAACTGGCGGGCCATGTATAGAATGCCCAAGGAGAAGACGCTTTTTTTGCACGCGTTTGTCTAAATTGCAGCGTCGCATGTGGCTGATGAAGCGGCAGGCGACGCGGAAGGTATTCTTTATATCCACCGTTTATCCGTTGTTACTATTCGAACAAGACTGGCAGGATGCAAGAAAGCTGCAGTAGCCGCAACGAGCGCCGCTGCGGGCGACGCGGCAGGGACAGCTGTGGGTACTATAAACAGACACAACGCTTGACGTTCCGCTACCCGCCCCGCGCATAGCGCCACCCTCCTACTCTTTATGGAACCTGCGGTGCTGCCGACTGATGCCTCCAATCCGAATCTTTTACATTATCAATACTTTGTTTAGTGCTGCTATCTGTAGTTCCTGCTTAGTCCCTATTAAGATGTTACCTACTATTGTCATGGCATGGTAGCAGATTTTGTTAATACCTATAGGACTATCTAACCAGACGGGCTTCAAGAACCACCAAACAAACCGAACACAGTAGGTCCTCCCTTGGGGATTGGTCCCGATATATAACTACGGTTGTTCGAAACACTACATACACGGAGGCGGCTTAAGCTTAATTTAGAGGAGTAAAGTATATTTCAAACATACTTACCTACAGGCAAATAAGCTTCAATAAGCTTAATTAGCGAACGTGAATAATTGATAGATATTAGGTAGGTACATCAAAATATGGCTGGCTAAAAGCCAGGCTGTTAATCCCTAGCTTTGAATTAAAATTGCTATTTCGGTTCTGAAATGTAAAATCGTTCATATATAGCTACCGGTAAAGACTATGTCGTATTTTTTATTAATATTTTATTAATTAAGTTGAAATAAAGGTTTGTGCGAAGGTCATGGAGTACTTGTATCAACGGTTTTAAAATTCGTACAATATAAATGAAATAAAGAAATAATAATTATGAAAAATTATAATGAAATGCCTTCTTTAAGAAATGGTCATTAATGCTTTGATATAATTTACAGACCTTGATGCTTGTTACCCCTTAGTACACGTTCGATCACTTGCAACAGAATAAAACCATTTTCTCTTTGAACGAGATTTCGCAATACCCGCATGTTAATAATCCAATGTTAAAGGATGAGACCTTTGAGATCTACAGTTAATTAACACAAAGCATTTTTCATTTATCCCGGCAACTTTGTACTTACAATTTGAGATGCTTTCTGAATTTGTTAAAATTGCAACACTGGGTATTTCACTTTTAATGTTGAAAAGTAATTTTATTGTTTTCTTTGTCTTTTTTAGAGTAGACTCGGTTTGTTGGACACGACAAAATTAAAATACACATTTTTGCCTTCTACTTTTTGCTACTACTGCTCTCTTTAATGCTAGGTAATAATGTAAGAGACTCTTCCAATATAATACTAAGGGTGCACTATGTTCTGTGGGTGCACTAGACTGCTTCTATAGCGAAGCGAAGTATAGTGGTGTTAAGACGTCCTTACATGGATACGGTAATTAATTATGAAAGACATGTATTTAAAGACCATTTGAATTTTATAAAAACAGCAAGCAAATATATAAACGGTCATCTTTTTAATGATTGATCCTTCTTCCTTGGCACATAAAGTAAATCAAGTAACTTTTATTCGGCTAACATAAAAGTTTCTACTCAAGTTTCAAAGTCTTTAGACGTCAGACCATGAGTCTAAATTGCAATACGTTTTCATAGTTATAGTCATTCTTAAAAATTGTATAGAATGGCACAGTGTTTTAAGAAATTTTAACATTTGAGCTGTCCAGAGACATGCATTCCATGTTACTTATTCTGTCATATACATTTAACTTACGGCTGGGTAGCGTAATGGGTAGTTGTTAGTATTAAATTGTAATTTTGATCTAACTCTTGCATGTATTCTGTGATTTTATTTTGAATTAAAGTGTTAATATTTATGTCTCCTGCAATATTTTTTTTTTCTTTTTCTATTTGTATTTATAGAAAATCCCGCTTATCAAAGTGTCCATAATAATATTGGGATCAGATGAAGGGACTCTATACAAACACATAATTTGAAGTTTATAACATTCGAAATACTTTTATATCGCATATTTTTCTAGATAGGGTAAATGTTTACAAATGAGGCCCTTCTATAAAGCAACTGCCAGCGCTCTTCTTACTCCTAGAAACAGCAAGCAAGCAAGTTTTTATTAAGACGTTGACTAACTCATTAGTCGCCATTATATTTCGTTTGTAGCCATACGTTTCTCGCCAAGCTTTCCCTAGATAAATTATTATGTGTGACACCCTTAAATTTATGCAAAGTTCAAGAATTTTAGGGCTTGATTCCTTTACCTACCCTTAAATTAAAAAGAAACACGTTTTCACCCCAGAGTCAAAGTTTATGAAAACGGAATCGTTTTAGATTTGGTTTACGCCATGAATAGATAAGGCCGTAGATTTCATCGAACTGATGAGCTCTAAGAGAAACAGCAGGTACCAAGTATCAAGTGCTTTTACGAGTAGTAGGTACACACTCTGTGAGTTTAGACAAGTCAGTGTCTACACCGACCTTTGAAGTTATCCCCTGTTAGTAAATAGCCATCAGCTTACCCGAATCGGGAATATTTGATCCCGTTATAGGAACGCTTTGATATGATTTACAGACGCTCTTGAAGCTTTCCCGTTACAGTACCTACTTGTTGGTTTGAGTGCTGCGGAATATTCGGGCGAGATTTTGTTATAATTAAACCCGCACGTTAGGGGTAAAATTTTGTGACCGGCTATATACAATGACGCATTAGAGAGGTGTGGTTTGAAAGAAGACAAAAGTAGTGGCAAGAGTTAGAGAAAGGAATGAAAGTAATGGTTTGGTCGTGTAGAAATAATGGATGAAATTAGATTGACGAAAAAGATATATTGGAATGTACAATTGGAAAAGGGATGCTCAAATGATTTGGAAATGATGGAAAAATGTAGATTGGCGCAAAGAACATATCGAAAAGTAGAATTAGAGAACGGGTTGCTCAGATGATTTGGTCGTCATGTATTTGAAATAATGGATCAAAGTAGGTTGACGAAAAGGATATAACGGAAAGTAGATTTAAAAAAAAGGATGCTTAAATGGGTTGGTCGTGTAGAAATGGTGGATGAAAGTAGATAGATAAAAAGGATATATCAGAAAGTAGAATTAGAGGAAGGAATGCTCAAATGGTTTAGTAGTGTAGAAATGAGGGATGAAAGTAGTTTGACGAAAAGAATATATCGGAAAGTAGAATTAGAAGAAGGAATGCTCAAATGGCTTGGTCGTGTAGAAGTGAGGTATGAAAGTAGTTTGACGAAAAGGATATATCAGAAAGTAGAATTAGAGGAAAGAATGCTCAAATGGTTTGGTCGTGTAGAAATGAGGGATGAAAGTATTGACGAAAAGAATATAACGGAAAGTAGAATAAGAAGAAGGAATGCTCAAATGGCTTGGTCGTGTAGAAATGAGGGATGAAAGTAGTTTGACAAAAAGGATATAAGTATCAGAAAATAGAATTAGAGGAAGGAATGCTCCAATGGTTTGGTCGTGTAGAAATGAGGGATGAGCAAGTAGACTGACGGAAAGGATATATCGGAAAGTAGAATTAAATAAAGGGAAGCTCAAATGATGGATGAAAGAAGATTAACGAAAAAGACATATCGATAAGTGAATTAGAGCAAGGGATGTTTAAGTGATTCGGTCGCGTAGAAGTGATCGATGTAAGTAGAAAATAATATATCGGAAAGTAGAATTAGAGAAATTGATGCTCAAATGGTTTAGTCACAATGAAATCAGATTGACGAAAACGATATATTGGAAGGCAAGTTGAGATGCGAGACGGGGAAGACCTAGGCGAACGTTGATCGATCAAAATTTTATACTATTGTAAGTATTTTAAAGGCAATTTTTCTTTCTTTCTTTCAAATCTTATACACCCTAAAAAAACAGGTCAAAAGTACTCGTTTATTTAGAGACGGAAATATTGAAAGAAGTGGATAGTAATAGTGGTCTCTCAGCCTACTCCTATGGGAATAAGGCGTGGCTTTATGAATTTATATACGAAAGGTACCCGAGGGTGTTATCACAGGGGTATAATAAAAGAATCCATTGAGAATAGAAAGATATGAAGACACAAAGATAATTAATTTTTCCTTTTATCCCGATGACTTTGTACTTCAAGAGGAAATTGAAACTGAAATATGGTGTGAGCAAATTATTAATATTTTCCATCTTGATAATTACACAGGTAAATTCACATTAGCTGTTATTTGTATAACAATCCGTTTTCCAGCCTTCGGTAATGGCATATAATAATGTAATTTCCGGATTTAATTTTATTATTAAAAGCTCATGTGAATGTTGTGTTAACTGTAAATATTTATATTGGTTTATTTAAAATACGATTTTTACGAACCATTTTTTTGTCGTAAGCTCAAATACATTTACGCAGCAGTACGATGCAGTTGCAGGGGTACGTGCGACTCGACTTATCGTTGTACCTAGAACAGATCATAAGCCGGGAGGCAATAATGCAATACAAAATGTACTACGCATCACACACCTGCCGGCGAGAGACGGTAACTCAGTAAGCAGCCAGCCGGCCGATGTGGCCGCGCTAACGTTCTGGCCGGTAAGAAAGACGCGGATGTTCTAGCTCCTTATATCGTCACACACAGCCCGTTTTCAACCCGGCGCCGGCGATTTTGCTTAAGTATGCCGGTAGCTGCGCTCCTGCGTAGAGTCTAACGTCCTCCCCGGGCATGGCAAGGCACACTACAACAGCACCCCGGGATCGCGGCAACTTGTTTTTCAAAGTCAAAGTCAAAGTCAAAATTACTTTATTCATTTAGGTACAATTTGTACACTTATGAAAGTCAATTTTGATGCCATCGGTTCGAGAGTCTACCAGGAGGCCTTGTTCTGAGAAGAACCGGCAAGAAACTCAACAAGTTTTATCCTCCCTTTACAGTTTTCATAGTATTGATTTGGAAAGAGTCATAATTCACATTGTCAAGTCTTTAATAATTAATCATAATAATATAATAAAATAAAGACTCATAATTAAACTTACAATAAATAAATATATATAAAAAATGTGATTTAAGACATCCTTCCTTACCACCGGGAAGACATGAATAGGTAAGACATGTAGAGGAAGTAGCCCTATTCTTGACCAGGGACCACCCAAATAAATACACCGTTACTATTTTATCACCCCGGATAATTTGAGGACGCTTCTTATATTACATAGAAACAACTCTTGCTTGATTTTTTTTTCGTCATTTCGATGTTGGCCCCAGCATGTTTATATGTTATGTCGCAAGCGTCCCTTAAATTATCCGGATTGATAAAAACGGCGTATAATAATTATACTCTTCCCGAAGCGGTGGTCATGAATGCTTAGCGAAGTCCATTTGATTATGCACAAGTATCGAATTCAGCGTGACATAAAATTTATAAATAATAAACTCAGTTGCCCTTGCGGTATATTTGCGAATCAATTATACATAAGTCGGTTTTACGATTCGTATATTTTGATTGTAAAATAAACGAATCGGAATCCCGTTTTACCTACGTCCACACACATTTCAAAATTCGTTTGGAATTTACGAACACCACGCAGACAACTCTCAATATTAATAAAGTTGTGTGGCAAGCGCAGCTTTTACAGCGAGTTTACATAACCGATGCAATTTATGAGAAGGCAAATTTACATAAGTCACTTTTAACTTCACTTTATAGTGTTTGTAACTTTACCAATTCAGGGTAGGTTTGGTGGATTTTAAACGCTTGTCGAATTACTAATTCGCTTTTGGTTGGTTTTAATTCCTGAAGTTAGAATTGCAAGTGAAAATTTCGTACGATACACTAAAAGTTTCGCTAGTTCATTGATGTTAATTATACTCACTGCATGCTTCGAATATATTTTAACTGTAAAACCCGTCACACACGTACACTATTGTAAACCAGTTTAATCATTAGGTAATATTAAGTAATTTTGTATAATTTATTTCAAGAGACAAATAGTGGTAACGTATTTACAATAATTGAAGACAAGACGAGATATACCTATGGAGTTCTGATATTTTTTTGAGATTTCATTAAAGTCCTAAAAGTGCTACTATGTATCCTTATTTTAAAGTTTTTTTTTTTTACTTGGCACTACCCAAGCCCTCCCACTTGCACTTGTGTATGTATACCTTTGTGTTTTTCCTAGTGATAATGTTTGCATTAATATTTTCACATTATTATTTTACTAATAAAAATAATTTTGTTTGGTTACCCTGAAGAGCGGCAACCGCCATTCAGAACTAATGGAATATCTTTGACATTGCATTAATTTCCTGATTTTAAAATATCTAATTATAAGATGTTCTTACTATTTGATGTAAATATAGTTTTATTGTAGATATAAATGTAAACTACCATAAACCTTGTTTATAAATGGTATTGTTTTCGAAATCGAATACAAAGCACCTCCCAGTAGGTACTCGGAGGGTGAGATACTATTAAAAATATAGAGGTTTATATTTTTAATAGTGTTATAAAGTTAAAAGACAACTATTACTTCATCAATTACATAACTATAAACTAAAAACCTATGTAACTTTGAAGATGCACCAAGAGAATTTCAATTATAGGTAAAGCTTGCCTTACTTTCGTAAATATTGAGTGCCAAAAAGAAATTTAAAAAAATCGGGAGTGGAATCCCCTTAACTTTTTTCGCTTTTAGTTACCTTAAATTTTGATGTCAGACATGCGTGTTAAATTTTGGTCACCCATAAGAGTACCGACCGCGCACTTGGTTGCATAACTTTCGTGGTCGACGACTCAAAAGTTGATAGAAACTATTTTGATGTCATACATGTATGTTAAATTTGGTTGCAATAAGTTAAAGCATACTCGAGTTATCGTGCTAACGCACAGACACACACACATAAATAATTCCAAAAATGGTATTTTTGGACTCAGGGAGGTCCAAAACGTGTAAAACCGTCAAAATCTCGAGGTCGAATTTTTTGACGATTACAAGATTTCCTCTATACCTACGTATACGAGAAAGTAAAAATTATTCCACACTATAAGGTAGTTTCATCTTAACTGGACGCCAAATATTTGCAAAAATATTTCGTTCGGATCTTAGATTAGAAGTGCCAATTTCAATGATTTGATGAAACAATGTTTACCATAAAAACATAAGCACCAAGCACTGACAAATTTCGACGGCGAAAGCAGTGCCCTGGTAGCGTAGTGGTTAACGCAGCCGCCCGGATTGAGGAGGATGCTGGGTTTGATTCCCGCCTGGGACAGGTAGATTTTCTTAAAAACAATTTCAATTTCTTATTCAATTCCATTGCAAAAAGTGCGCGTATGTATATCCTCTGTATACGTATACGAGATAGTAAAAATAACACCCAATTCATAACACGCGAGAACATTATTAACATTTTCTCTTTCATTCTGTCATGAGGAACTTAATCCGTTGTATGTTCGTTTAAATTTAAACTTATATTCATTACTTTCCAGAAGTGGCATGTCTTTGAAGAAAGCGTAACGCAGTGACATTCGCGTAGGTAGCGCCAGTTTATTTCATAAAAGATCACTGATTGACTGACTGACTGATGAAGATATAAATTGATACTTGAAACAAAGGTTTGAGCTCTGCTTGAGCACTACAAGATTTCCTGCTGGGAGACGAAATTATACCCTTTAAGCGCATTTTGCAGCCTTAATGCAACAAAGAGCCGAAACCAAACCAATATAGAATTAAGTAAATAGAATTTAAAAAGCTTAGAGACCAACGCAGTTTTGACACATTTGTATGTGTGTTATGAAAGCTGTATAAAGTATGAAAGATTCATTAGGCAGTACAGTCCATCAGGTTACCAAAAACTGTCATAATTTCCCAATCAATTCAATCTGCGCTTTATAATAAACATGGGTGATGGTACATTCAATGTTGTTCCGAAAAGCCCAGATTATTTAATTAATTTATTATGTAAGACATGTGCACAAAGCTCCTCTTAAACACGCAAAAAACGTTTAATTAATAAAAGCGAAGTTTTTTTACTCGACTTATTACTGTGCAACGTTCATTATCCATAATAAAAAGGAGCAGTGTAGCAGCAAAGGAACACTACACAAACTCTAATTGAATAGAAAGTTACTGCTTGGGGCATTGTTGTCTAATGAAATTTTGGTAAACAAAATTGTATTTCTAATTCGGAAAAACATTAGTAAACCAACATGTACGTGTTTACTTTAGTCCATAGACGGTAATGAGCTGTTAAAAGTATTTTCAATATAATAAAAAGTACAGGAAAGACAGTAACACAAAAAATCCTTAGGCCCGTAGTATGAAAAATAGTTCGAAATAGAATACCAGATTAAAGTTCTCGGGTAGCCGCTACTGTACAAAGGGAAAAAGAAAAACTGATATCCAATAACAGTGGAGATTTTTCCAATGCTTTTATTGGAGAGTTCAAACAAATAATTATTAAAAATACTAAGAGAGAAACACTGCTGCCGACATCGAGGCTCGCCGCAACTGGATCGTCCTGTCGATTTATCTAACTGTAATCTTCACTGATATTGTATTTAAATTTCTTTTTGATTTGCTACAAGTAGCATTATCATCAGCATTCTCCTTTATTCAATAGTATCGTATATCGTTAAACAAATTTCACCAATGACATTACAAACTATAGATATGTTACGTTCATAGTAATTTGCGTTGACACCTGTGCCGCGTAGTCAGCTGTAAAAAATTTTTGAGGGCATATAATATTTTTTTTATATATTAGCCTTATTTAATCAATTTCTATGTAATAGGCTGGTAATCTACCATTGTTGAAGCAGTGCATGGCCCGTACTTCTATCTATACGTGTGGCGTTATATTGGGTGTAAAAGACATGAACAGTCCATGTATTCTATACATCAAAATAAGACATATTTCAAAAAAAATATTGCTGGGAAATGATTTTTATTTTTTGGTGGTAAAAAAATTTGCAAATTGTACCGCGCAATGTAAAGCGCTCAACTCGTACGCAGATCGCAAAACCGTGATGTTTTTGTCAGACGGCGGCCCCGTTCGTTTGTGTCCGTGCACATCGAGTGAGCTACATTGAACAATAACGTTTTGAAGACATTTTTTGTTATGAAATACTAAAAAAAATTATAATGTTTTTTTTGGACAATAACTAAGAAATAACGTATAGAATACGTTTTCATAAAAAAATGAAGAAAAAAAAATCGGATTTGACCTTCAATAAAATCGTAACTATCAATTTCCTAGGTATAGTCTAAAGGAAAAAAAATGTTAAGATGGTGAGCACAATACATGGTTCTCGTTTGACTGTTCATGTCTTTTACACCCTGTATGTAACGAAATGTTACCAAAAGCTCTGCTCACGCCTCTTGGAATTTGAAACGTGATAGTAAACACACCAATTATCTAGCCCAAATAATTTTAAATATTCGGACCTATTTTTTTTCTATTTATTTGGATCGCCAACAGTTGTTGCATTATGACACTTAAATAGTACTACTTTTATTGTACTTAATTTAACGCACAACTACATAAAGGTGAACACAGCATGCATTATGTTACAGTCTAAATTATTATTATAGTAAGTATACGTCTTTAATAATTGTGTGTGAATTCTAATTTTCATTATATGGGATTATATAGAAGTGTGTGAGTTTATATGATGTGTTTTACAATGGATCCTATTCTTAGCTCCCACCCATCTACGGCACCCTCCTACATCAGACGTTAGAAATCAGCCTTCAATATTTTTGTTTTTAGCCCTACTTCATAATAAATTCTGTTTCAGCTTTGTAACGTAACATCATTTTATTATTTCTCGTAATTATCTTATGCTGCATCGAGGCTGAAGTAACTTTTTGTGCGATAACAAATCACCAACGTTAATTATAATAGGTTGGGGAAAAAGTTTCTTCGCATTTTTTAAGAAAATTCAAAACATTTTTTAATATAGTTTATTTACATTTAACTAAAGTATGTAGGTACCATTTTGTTCGATAACTTTTTGCACTCTTGTAGGTAGGGACATGATCCCATTGCTATAGAAATTTTGGGACTTCTGGTCAAAATACCGCGACAAGTGGTTTTGGCAGTCCTCTCGTGATCTTAACCTGACACTGCCTAAAGAATTCTGAAGAGACCGAAACAGGTGGAAATCTGAAGGTGCAAGGTCAGCACTATACGGTAGATGCATTAACACCTCCCAGCCAAACTCTCTTAATTTTTGCTGAGTGGCTAAAGATGTGTGAGGTCTAGCGTTATCATGATGAAAAACCACACCCCTTCTGTTGATTAATTCCGGCCGCTTTCTTTCAACTTCTTGCTTTAATCTCATCAGTTGTTCGCAGTAGAGTTCAGAATCGATGGTCCTGCCTGGTGGTAACAGCTCATAATGAATAATGCCTTTCCAATCCCACCACACACACAGCATCACCTTGTTGCGAGTTAACCCGGGTTTCGCCACAGTCTGTGAAGCCTAACCGGCCTTTGACCACGACCTTTTTCGCACGTTCTTGTCGTACGTGATCCACTTTTCATCACCAGTTATCAGCTTCTTCAAAAATGGTTCGGTTTCATTACGTCGTAATAAAGAATCACAAATGAGTACACGGTTCATTAGGTTTCTTTCAGTGAGCTCGTGAGGTACCCAAATGTCGAGCTTTTTTGTGTACCCAGTTTTTTTCAAATGCACCAAAACTGTTTTGTGGTCAATTCCCAGTTCTTCAGCTACGTCATAACTACTGACATGCCGATCTTGCTCCACTTTTTCAAAAATGGCATCCATTTTATCTGTAATAGGGCGACCAGAGCGACGTGCATCTTTGACATCAAAATTTCCGGATTGAAAACGCTTAAACCAAATTTGTGCTACTCTCACAGACACTGCACTAGGTCCATAAACATCGCAATTTTTTTTCGCGGCTTGCGTTGCATTTTTACCTTTTTTGTAGTAAAATTTTAAAATGTATCGAATTTCTTCATTAGATTCACTCATCTTGGCGGTACGAAAAACAAATGAAAATCACACTTTTCCTTATTTGAATTTGGAATTATGTTCTTTAAAATTTAAACTTTCAATGATACCAAAACCAGCCAGATACAAATAGTATAGCCAAAGAGATTTTATTACAAGTTTATACATATTATAATGCGAAAAGACTTTTTCCCCAACCTAATATTCAAAACATACTTACCTCGTTTTTAAATATTGGTTGCAAACAAGCAAAAACTTCAAATATATTATAACACGACTACGGAAATAAGAAAGGAAAGAGAACGGATAAACTCGGGGTTACAAGGTAAAATCGTCTATTGTTAAAGTCGGTTCAAATCATAGATTTATTATTACTGACGTTTATAGATTGGCAATGAATCGACTAGAGTGAGACCAAAAAAATACACCGTTGTGTGCGTAATGCACCTGTGCGCATGAAAAATAGTACTGAAGTATGACAGTTGCTGTCTTTTCAAAGTGACTGACAAGCCTCCTTAGGCCACCTGCGTGTACGTTAAATGGTCCCATTCCTATCTATGTATCACGCTCTAATATACGCGTTAGTATGTTCTTTCTCTTTTACATTGCCGAGCTACAGTTTTCTATATCAATGTAGTCAAATATAGTCTATTGACACTTTATTCCTCAAAATCGGATGAATAGATTAGGCGTAAATACAAACATACATAAATCAAAACCCTTACTTTTAGTAAGGGTTATGATTTATGTATGTAAGCTATTAAGGTATTTTTAGTTTTTTTTTAAATTGAAATAAAAAATCTACTAATTTAAATCAATCTTGAGGTTGTAATTAACCAATTACGACCTCAGATTGATTTAAAACAATTTCAAAAAATGGTGTAATACCTAATACTTATTGTCGCACAATCTGACTTATTTGTCAAAAGTGTCAAAATTGTCGTGTTGTCAATCTTTGTCTAATTGTCGCGATTATTAAATAGGCCCCTGACAGTTCCTGTCTTTTCGAACTTACGGTCCTGTCTATCTATCCCTCTGGAGTTTCTCCCGAGTTCTTGTCGTAAAAACACGTGTTGAGAGACTCCATTTTTAATAACCTCAATCAACCGTACAATTTTTGTTACTTGAGTTATATTTCCACTTGACATTGGCAAAATGCGTACGCTTAATGCGACGCGATGCCATTAATTAAGAATAGAATAGAATCTATCCCTCTCTAATATACGCGTTAGTATGCTCTTTCTCTTTCTGATTTACAATTTCTATATCTATGATACCAACACACTTTGGTGGCCCGCGCACGTTCTTGAGATCAAAATTACTAAGTAATACGAGGATGCAGACCACTGTTTCCTAACAATGTAATACAATTTATTATCCAATAGAATGCGCTCGCCTGTATATTTTGAACAGTTAATTGGACACAGCGAACATTCCCGCGTACTTCAAATTAGTTCCGTACACACCGGGCTAAAGGCATACCATTGCTTAACAAATTTAGATTATTCCAGAAGATTTTTGGAATTAATTTACAATATTCATAGCAATATAATAGTTTTTATTTAGCTATTCGGGGAAATCGCCTTCTACTCACATGGTTGGTAAACGATAAAAAAATAAATGTTTCTTTTCTCTAATAGGAGTGAGTAAGTTACGTAATTGGTCAACTTGGTTTTGTCTACAGATTTTTCGAACAATAAGATTTTTGGATCAAAATAAATCGGTGCCACATTTCCATCTGTCACAGTAACATTTTTAGCTAAAGTGTCACAGGTTCTAATAACTCTTGCCTACATGTTAATGCCACAATTAAAATTCTAACTGGTCGCTGTAGTTTGTATAAAAGGGTTATATTAGTCGGTCTATATTTCCAAGTCTCGGTTGCTACCATTTTCGTATATTATAATATTATATTTGTATTATAATTGAAGAGTGACAAAGTCTTTCCATTAAGAAATTAAATATTAATTATTATAGACACTCTTTTTAGTGAAATCCTGTCTAAACAGGGAACGACACTATATTTTCCACTTGAAATCTGTGGCTAATCTAACTTTTTTTTTTCTGTTACACTTCTTTAAACATTCTGTGAATTCTTTGTATCCCTCATGTAAACTGATGAGAAACTTCTTGCACGGGTGCAGGAACTTCCCTTTGACTAACGGAAATTAGGACGGAGCGGATAAATCGCGAAACGAGTCGAAGTTGTACTAGAAAACATGAACGAAGTCGACTTCCCGAGTAATGTAGAGAAAACTTTACAAAAAATGTAGAAGTATCCTAGCAAAACATACAAAAGCGTCGAGCCGGAAGAAGGGGGTGTCAAACCACTGCACCCTCACGTTTCTTCTGTCGAGCCTTGCAGCGACGTTTATATGAAAGTTGCTCTTTTCGTAGCTTACTTTCTCTGTGATTACGCTTTCATCTGCTCATATTTCATCATAACAGCCTCTCCTTTTCAACGAAGGAGGTGTATAGGGTCTGACACGCTTGCCCAATGCGGATTGATGGACAGAGTATAAGGTGATCATTTCCCTTTGCTGGTCCATAAATCGCCTTCTACGACATCCATTGGAGGATATGCATTCATATATATTGCCTTTAATTTTTAGATATTGTGCCTACCCATATTCTATGTAATCTTTATTGCAAATGAAATATACCAAAACCTTAAAATATAATACTCTAAAAGAGATTTCTTCCAATCGATGTAAGTTATATACCTATTTGTGTCCATTCACGTTTTATAAAGAACTTAACTGTTAAAATACATATATGATGGATGGTTAATACATATCACATTCGTAAATTACTATTCAAAACCAATCCCAAATGTTAAAGGCTGCAGAAGAGATTGTCAAAAAGAACATTCAAAAATACAAAAATATTTTGTAATTGTAATTTCGAATGTTAAATAAAATACAAAAATATTTTTGTATTTTGGAATGTTCATTTTGACAATCTCTTCTGCAGCCTTTTTACATTTGGGATTGGTTTTTAATAATAAAATATTTCAGCGGCTCGGAAATATTCAATTGCTTTGTATTACTTTTCCCTAGTGCAGCGTAATAATCCGCTTTGGTCATATTCACGCACCTGTGTATTGCGTCTCTACAAACCGTAATATAAATTTAATTTGCAATACACGTGCCTACGAATAATCGGATCTTCCTAGAAACTGTGTCCGTTAAATGAGCGATTGTTGTATTTAATATACCTGGGTTAGCATACAAAAGTACATGTGCGCCTAATTTCTGTGCTGAGATACGAGGAATAGCGGATCATGGTAGGTACACTAAATTCCCCGCCTCGTGTAAGTGATCGAAAATTTAATTACTATCTAACATCAGCAGCCTTTTGTAATAACGCAAACCCTGTACACGCTCTCTATTATTTTACTAAACTCGTATTTTTATTAATCTCGCTGCATGAAAATGTTAGTCAACAGCTGATGTGTATTTAAAATAATGTCTCACGCTCACATTAGTAAGCCCCAAAATATTATTATTAAGAACTTGTGCTACAAAAAAAAATATTGGTGTTTTCAAAATTCAAAATTCCACAGTAAATTTCCTTCACTTAAAATAATTTGGTCAATATAATAAAATGTATGGGAAATATCAAAATTAATAGTCTACCCTTTTAATATTTATTTGCATTAAACGATAATTTAAAATGACCAGTCACTTAAGTAAGACTATTTCATAAGCTAGGAAAAATAAAAAAGCAACCAAAAGTATTATTTTTGTTAACTTTCATTGTTGTGATTTTCTTATGCGTTACTGAATACGCTTCAATGTTCCTTTGACTTCATAAAGTTATAGTGTTAAGATATAAAGAAATAAAATATATATGAATACATCTCGTCAGTTTATTACGCAAACAGCTCTCCGTAAACAGGCTATTAAAATAGCGCATAATCCGAAACAAGAAACCATCACAATAGCACCAACTTGTTAATTTGCGCTGAATCCAGCAGCAGACAAATAACAATTTTCCGAATTAATTAACAGTATTACGTTTTACATTTCGGAGGATATTTTTTAAATAATTGTTTTGAATTGCGTTCTTCATAACGATCAGAGCAGTTCGATTGATCAGCTTTCGTGCGTTCTTCGTCATGAAAATTTTCCCAATTAACAGTCTTACGTGTTGCATTTCGGAGGATTATTTTTTATAGAATAGTTTTGAATATTGCGTTCTTCATAACGATCAGAGGAGTTCGATTGCGCAGCTTTAGGCGTTCTTCGTCATGATCACGAAAGCTAAGCTACTGTACGCGGTCGGTCCTCGGATGGGTGAGCGAATCTTTTTCCATTCGATTTTCCTCCGTGATACGAAAGGCACGTAAAGTTGGTTCCGGCTGCTGTGGAAAGATAGCTGTCGTCTCCAAGAAGGGTTGGTGTCAGACGTCCGGCCGTAAAAATCTAATGCCAAAACTGTTGCATTATTGTCGATATCAATACATACTGCACCGAACCCATTAGAGCATGGTAGAAAAAATAGCAAAGGCCGCGAAATAGGCAATTGCCATTTTTGCCGAGGTATTTATATTGTGCTTCTCTCAAAAGAATGCAGGGAAATAAAACATACTTTACCTTTGTCGTTAAATATATATCATTTGGGCCTTTAATTAAAAATTGCTTTATGTTTTTCCCTTTGAATCCGGTCGATTGTCGTTTAAATCTGGTGAAATACAATCTATTTAATTTCCATTTTCCATTTTCACATATACCTCTCACTTTGAGGTTAACAATTAAATTATGTAATAGCCTTAGATTAAGAACATACAGATACCGTATCCGGGCACTCAATTTGGTGCAACCAATATTAGGCCTTATTTGGCACCATACGGAAACTCTATACGTAGTCCTCGAGGTCAACGCACTCCGTACGCATCTCCAAGAAATTATTAAAAAATGACGATTTGTGCTATTAAATGGTGTAATAATCGAACTGAAAAAACCACGAAAATGATACCCATATTGATATTATATCAAAAAGTCACGTCCGCCATCTTGGATTTCAAAAAGGATGTTGTATTCGTAATCGGGACCCCCAAAAACCATGAAATTGATACCCATATTGATATTTTGTCAAAAAGTCACGTCCGCCATCTTGGATTTCAAAAAAGATGTTGTATTCGTAATCAGGACCCCCGAAAACCACGAAAATTATACCCATATTGATATTATATCAAAAAGTCGCGTCCGCCATCTTGGATCTCAAAAAAGATGTTGTTTTCGTAATCGAGACCCACGAAAACCACAAAAATGATACCCATATTGATATTTTATTAAAAAAGATGTGTCCGCCATCTTGGATCTCAAAATGTTTGTTGTATTTGGAATCGGGACCTCTGAAAACCACGAAAATGATACCCATATTGATATTATATCAAAAAGTCACGTCCGCCATCTTGGATTTCAAAAAAGATGTTGTATTCGTAATCGGGACCCCCGAAAACCACGAAAATGATACCCATATTGATATTATATCAAAAAGTCGCGTCCGCCATCTTGGATCTCAAAAAAGATGTTGTTTTCGTAATCGGGACCCCCGAAAACCACGAAAATCATACCCATATTGCTATTATATCAAAAAGTCGCGTCCGCCATCTTGGATCTCAAAAAAGATGTTGAATTCGGAATTGGGACCCCCGAAAACCACGAAAATGATACCTATATTGATATTATATTAAAAAGTTGCGTCCGCCATCTTGGATAGTCTCAAAATAGATGTTGTATTTGGAATCGGGGCCGCCGAAAACCACGAAAATGATACCCATATTGATATTTTATTAAAAAGTTGTGTCCGCCATCTTGGATCTCAAAATGGATGTTGAATTCGGAATTGGGACCCCCGAAAACCACAAAAATGATACCCATATTGATATTATATTAAAAAGTCACGTCCGCCATCTTGGATCTCAATATATATATTTTTTTAATCGGGACCCCCGTAAACCACCAAAATGGTACCCTGATATTTTATTTAAAACTATCCGTCAAAAACTTTGGTGTGGCTTTTCAGTTTCATAGAATTTACAAATTACGTTGTATCTATCGTATAAAAAGAAGTTTCACTTCAAAATCAGAAGTAGTATTCATGTTTTATTTAAATTACCTGGTTTTGGGGTGACGAGGTTTTAGTGACCACACCAATTTTTAGTAGTGTGCGTGTATCTGTGTGTAAGCGTTAGCACACATAACAAATTTTTTGCGTCAGTTTTGAAGCGGCATATTGTATGGAACTATCCTTCTAGTATGTTCTTATTCTAAGGTAATAGCTTTGTAGTTAGTGAGATAATTTAAGATGTGTAATTATGCGTAAGTTAATTTTATTGTTGTGTTTTTATATATGTGTGTGGGTTCTGTTAATCAAATAAACGATTTATCTATCTATCTATCTATCATTTCACTCTCTGAACCGTCGGAACTCATTTTAATTATTAAATTTATAAATATAATAAAATAAATCAAGACGAATTTTGAGCTTTGCCGCCAATTTTCTATTTATCATCAAGACAAACGCATGTATGCCTATACAGCCACGTGAACGCAATTTGTACTGAGCAAATAGACTTTAGTATGCCAAGATTGATAAAAGAGATCCAATCAAAAAGATTTAATGACTCCATCACGCTGTTTCATACGACATTGCTGGAGCGTTGTAATGTTCCAAATTCAAAAAACGCTCCAGCAATGGATTTGGTTTTCTTGTCCGTAAATTCGATACTTTGCGTGTTCTTTTTTCGAAAATAATGACAATATTTCCATGCATGTTTGAGAAAAAACAGGTACTTGTCTCATTTAACTAGATGAATCCAGCTAATAGTGACCTTACAGAATAACGTATTTGATGTCGTTTGAAACATTATCGACTAAGACCTCTAACCTCGAGGTCGGTAATCGGTTCTTATAGTTTACGAACAATGTACACAAAGATATTAATAGTACGATCCGATTGGGCCATTTTTAATTACGTCCGAAATTCAATAGTTTTGGAATACTTTTATTTTTGCGTTTACAAACGCGTAAATATTAACACAAGAAACAATGTTTACCATAAAAACATAAGCACAAAGCACTGCCAAATTTCGACAGCGAAAAGCAGTATCTCGGTGGCGTAATTGGTCAACGTAGCCGCCCGGATTGCGGAAGATGCGGGTTCGAGTCCCGCCTGAGGCAAGTCGATTTTTTTCAGTGCATTTTCCTAGTTTCAATAGTTTTGTCTAAAAAATAAGAAATAAATAATTTATTGATGAAACGATTATGTCTTCTAATATGGCGATCGACGCCAATCATGTCGTGTAGCGTACATGTAGGACCATAATCGATAAAAAAATCTTTGTTTAAATGGAGTTTGGTAAGTACATTCTAAATTAATTTAGTTCGAATAGATACAAAAGGTATTGATTATTTATCTTTGACTACCGACTTTATAACACAAGCCTAAAAGCATGGAAGTAAAATCGTAAAAGGGGACAGTAAAACCGCAATTTTACTGCTCATCAGGTGAATCATTCTCACGAGCATGCCTTCTGTTTATTGTTTGATCCTCTTTGCTCCGACCGAACAAGATATCAATATATCAGTTCCTTAAATTATTCAAGTCCCCACAATTATTCAAGTTACTTCAATTATTCAAGCTACTTCCTTTATTCATGTTACTTTAATTATTAAAGTTATTCATGTTACTTCAATTATCATTGAGACATGTCTGTTTTGCGCGATAGTCAGCAGCAACAAGTTGCGAGTAATATCGTCGTTTTTCAAACCCACGGTATAGGCACATACGTTAGTTTATTATGAGACTTAGTAGAACGCCTCAAATAATCAAGTTACCTCAACAATTCAAGTTACTTTAATTATTCAAGTTACCTCGATTATTTAAATCATCTACTTTAATTATTATAGTTGGAGTTTCTCCCGAGTTCTTATTGTAAAAACACGTGTTGAGAGACTCCATTTTTAACCCAAATCAACTGTACTTTTTTTGTTACTTTAGTTACATTTTCATTTGATATTGGCAAAATGCGACGCCATTAATTAAGATTAGAAATAGAATTATTAGAGTTGTTCAAGCTACTTCAATTATCATTCAGTTATGACTGTTTTGCTCGCTAGTCTGACGAGCCGCAAATAAGACGCGTCGTTTTCAAAACTGCGGTATAGGCACGTTGGTACGTTAGCTTAGTATGAGAGACTTTAGTAGAACCCCTCTTACTACGGGTCTATGGTTGACGTTTTTGTATACCTAACAATTATATATTTTTTTAAAACTAATGGTGTTTTATTATCATTGGCATGTTATTATAAGATATTATTTTAATAACCATAAATTAGTCCAAATACATAATTATTATAATAATCATTTTATCCAAATTTAGCTGGGTGAAGTTATTATGGAAGCCTTTCAGTAATGGACCTTTAAATTCTGTTTAAATAGCAAATGACCAGGCCAAATAATACCGCGATATGATATGAAAATGTTTACATCAAAATTAATAACCACGAACTCGGTAATGAAAAGAAATATTAACAGATTAGTCTAAATAAATGTGAATACATACTAATAATTGAAAAGGTATTGGTTTTACACATGCAATAATTTTCGTTCTGTGTATTTAAATAATGAAATTGCCCAAGTATGGCTATAGCTCAGTTTGATAATGATTATTAATAAGGGAGTAAGGTGTAAGGCAAACAAAACCCTTCGATAAGTTTATTACGACACAATGTTTCGTCACTGAGCGCTTATTCTGTGGAGAGGAGTTTTATACTGACACCAAAAGTGTAAAGAATAACACAAACCGCACTGTACTATACAACCAGATCGTGTTTCTTCCAAGTATTTACATTGTGCGGAAAAAATCATAATATTTTTTTTACATATTTAAATTTTCCAGTATATATTGTGATGACACAGTCCGAATATTTATCTCCTTGAACTTTTCTCTAAGGGAGTCACACAATTAAGAAATCGAATTCTCTGAAAGCCTTGTCACACTCCTGGGTCATTCAAAAGAGGCGCGATGCATGTCGGCAAGCTGAGGTTGATATTATCTCTTTCACTATCTATCTTTGTATTTTGTCTCCACTTTTGCTTACCATCAGGTATGATGCGGTCATTTGCTGAATAAGTTTTTTTAAAATTAAAAAGCAATCGAATTTTTCGTTTCCATTGACACTTAAAGGTTTAGTTTAGAAAAACTCTCGTCTGTTAAAGTTTAATGATGTAAAACTTCCTCAAACTATACTTTCCGACATTTCTAAATTCAAGCATACGGAAGTTAAGGTAGGAGTCCATTTCTGCTAGATTCAGTTTGTATCAAAAAGCTTTCGCGAGTTTACATCGTATAGACTGCAATACGAAATATTTATTATATAGGTACCAGAGAATGAAATACCAAATAGTCTTCTGACCTTGGATAAGACATTTCCATGATACTTACTCGTCCTTTGATCTAGTCCTGACTATACCTAAAAAAGCAGTCACACAATCAGTTTTTCATCGAATCCCGGTTTTAGCCGCATGCTCTGCAGTTTTCAGCAAGTTTCAATATGATGATATTGGAAATTGCATTTTATTGAACATACCCGCCCAAAATGAGCAGACTGTGCGTCTGCTTCCTCTATTTATTAATTTACTCCAGCCTCGAAAATCTAGCTCGTGAATGAAGCTTATAAAGTGTTTCGAAGTTCGTGAATGTTAGACATTATGTTTGGTTAGACTAAAATAAGTTTGCTGTGTTCTTCAATGTCCTAAGTTAGGTTCGATAAAATTCACTCTGCATTTTAGTTCCACAAAGTTATCGTTCGTAGCGAGCAGCTGTCAAATGTAAGATGTGGAAGAAAAGGAAATATTAACTTTTAAACGCTAGTTTTTTTTAATAACATTAATAGAATAAGAAGTTGTGCTCTTATATTATTCTTCTTCTTCATCTTTACACATACAAAATATGTTAGCTCTCAAGTCTTTCATCGACATTTCTCGAACAGTATCACTTTTACCCTGTGTGATTTTAATAATAAATTTAATTACGTATACTTATTACTTATACGATATTTTAAAAGATTTCGCTAAATACACCGCATTCAATTTTTCATCGCAAATAATTGGCAACATTCCGCAATGCTAGCTGCGTCACCATCTATACGATTTAGCTTTATCAATTACAATAATACCCTTAGATAAAATATTATATTATATTATAGTATTTTATTTAACCACTTCCTTGGTACTTGTAATTCCAAATAACGTGAAACTTGAGTTGCGTTAGTAAGAATATAAATATCGACAGCAAAATTCATGTATAAATTTTCTGTGAGCTTCCTGCAGCTGCCAAAAATATACCAGAAAATAAAAACTGACTATCTTAAACACTCTTAAAAGTTATACTTGACTCTTCTTATTTTAGTTAAAGTTCGTTATTTAGTTAAAAGATGTTTATGCTGGAGTCGAGATAACTTTCTTAAGTCACGCAACTGCGCTGTCTTTTCATCATACTCCGCTAAAACCTCAGCCTTCCAAAGCAGTAATACGCTTCTAACTTTAATAAACTGTACTTAATAATTTTTGCGTTTACAAACGCGTAAATATTTTTAAAACTAGAAAAGATCTTAGAAGTGCAAATTTCAAAGATTGAATCAATGTTCACCATCAGCACCAAGCACTGACAAACTTCGCCCTGGTGGCGTAGTGGTTAACGCAGCCGCCCGGATTGCGAGAGATGCTGGGTCCGATTCCCACCTGGGGCAAGTCGACTTTTTCAGTTCACTTTGAAAAGAGTCTTTTTTTGGTTTTAAACTGTACTTGGTCTGATAGGGTTGGGAAGCCCGAATTAGGGTCGTTTTCTACCAAAACGGAGACGAGATGTTCAGAGACCAGATGCTCGGAGACGAGATGTTCAGAGACGAGCGCCGTTGCGTACAAAGCGGAGACGAGATAAAGCGGGGGGGGGCGCGCAGCATCTCCGCAGCACATCTTTCTCACCCCCAGTCCACTAGTGCGACGTATTTTGTATGAAAACGCCGCACTTCTCTCTAAACGTAGGCGAAATGTTCAAATAACCAAATTCTATTAGTTTTTTACACATCTCGTCTCAATATCTAGAGTTCACGCATATTTCTTCGGAGTGGCTCAGGTTGAATCCGAAGTGCTTTCAAATAAACAGCAAAGTGCTCCGGTGGAATAAAGTGAGTATTCCCGGGCGGGCGGACATTCGTAGGTGGGCGCCGGGACATCCCACACGCCGAACTGTCTAGCGCACGCTGCGGTAGGCTCATGAATGGGATGACATGTAATTTTGAACGATCATCACGCGTTAATAATAAGACCGTGAATTTTCAAAAAATAATACTGTATCAACTAGACTACTTACACAACAAATTAGTACATGTTAGCCAACCTAAATATAATTGGGAGCAGGGTAGGCACGTTAGTTGAGTGATGTGTGTCATATAGTTCCTATCTTTACATATGCTATGGCAGATTGCTTAACTTCATTTATCAATATTCTGTTAGATTTCAATCTATTTAAAATTTATGTCAAGAATTGTTAATTGATCAATGCTACTATAAACTGACGGACGTTTTAACAAACAAATTATAAAATGGAACGGACACATGTCTTTTACACAATATACACAAACAATTTGAAACTATTAATCACACTTACTATGTAGGTACATACATGTTTTGGACAAATAAATAAAACAATAAAAAGACCCAATAAAAAGAATTTAGTTTTTACTTTTCCTGCAAATATTTGTATGAAATTTAATGTCATCTATTTTTTATACGTTGAGGAATATAAATCATTTACTTGCTAACTCTTTTACCTAATATAACAATAAATAAATATAATAATATAGCAATAAAATTATGATAGTAAGATTCTACTACGATCGTAATTGAAAATACTTTCTATCGACGCTCCAAGGGTACTTGAAAATAATGATCTAAGTATCGTTTATTAAGTCTACCTGAATTGTGGAAACACAACACATTAAAATAGTAGCACAGTCTATAGAAGTATTGTATTGATATAGAAAATAGCAGTCTTCTATGTATTTACACTGTGATAGTAGTTTGTGGTGATTTTGTAGAAACCATTGGAAACGTTGTGTAGAGCCAGTGTTTAGCTCTTGGCTTAAAAGAGTTTGTAGGTAAACAAACACTTATTAAATAACCTATATTATATGTTATTGAATAAACTAATGCGTATATTTTGTATAAACGTGTGTGTTCCAGCGCGTGTGTGTGTGTCTCCGTGACTTCGTAAGTACAATGACTTACCGATAGTTACTGCTTTTCCAGAATTTTATAAAATTCCCTATTCTTTATCATTAAAAAAAATATGTTTTAATGACGCGTCATAACCAAGCCTTCTGTCTCCACATCGGGTTGGCCGGTGGGCAATAGGCTGTCGCGTAATCATCAATTAATCGTTAATTAACGCAAGTTACTTCGACAACAGTTTGGCGACACAATTACAAACACCAATTATGTAGGAAGGTGTAATTATCCTGCCGACGGGCAGGTAGTGCATAGCTGCAAACATTTATTGGTACAATATTAATAATAGACGAATGTGGTAGGTCATAATAGGTAGGGTATTACTTATATATTTTTTTCTTTCATGGTGTAAAATACCATATTGTTGCTGTTGCACATTTTGAAAAATCCGTCACGTTGAAAAAACTGATTTTCCATGTTTATGCAGAAATTTTCTAAAAAAAATGTAAGCATTTCCTTGTCGCTGTATAAACTTTAATTTACAATAAACTAATAAAAAAAAATCGAGTAGGTCGATGGCGCCGCGGTCATGCGGTCTCTCAACGATCAGAAAAGCTAAGCTATCAAGTGCGCAGGTTTCTGCATGAATGGGTGACTTCAGCTCGATTTTCCTCTCTGCTTCGGAAGGCGCGACCTGCACCGATTCATCGAAGTACCAATAATTGATTTTTCATCCCACCACCTCGGAAAGTGTAATTTTGCGCTTCGAAATCTGGCTGGAAAATTCTATTTTATTCGCTTGAGTGGCAAAGTAGATTTGAATTTAGAACATCACATATAATGAGTACTCAATATAATTGTAAATTCAAAACGTCATTAAACCTATTTAATGTAACCTCTATGGTGCCAAATTTATGATTAGAATGAAGATTATTTTGTCATTTCCTCGCTGAGGTGGGATGAAAAGTTACGTATTGCACTCGAGTGGAAAGATTTTTCACCTTGTGCTCGTTTGTTTCCCTCGCTGACGCTCAGGATTCTAATTTAGAATCACTCGCTGCGCTCGTGATTCAACTTTAGAATCCTTCGCTTGCTCGGTCATCCAAATCGAGCACGCGGTTAAAAAGGAACTTTCCACTCTTGTATAATAAATAACTATTTCGCTGTATTGCTGTTAGATACACATGTCTATATGTATTTTAATATAATAACCATATTAAATGAGCTTAATTTCAACATACATTGTAAAAATCGACATTAAAATTTACCAATTTATAATTTTTTTTACTATCCCTTTTTAATATGTTTTGTCCATTTTTTACTTATTTGGGCTCTATAGTGGTTTATAATAATATATTTTCTATTTGAAAATATTTTTTTTACAAAGTTTTGTTTGCTATTATAATGCTTGTATTTCATCTGATAAAAAAACTCCTCGCTTTACAAAACTGTAAGTGTAAATTAAAATATGTCTCTATAGTGGTTTCAAGGAAGAATTAATATTTTTATAATATACTAGCTGTCCCGGCCACGCGTTGCTGTGGTAATTTCATACTACTTACCTATAACATTGTATCTGCAGTAAAACAAAAATATGACTACTTATCAAGATAAAAACTACCCTATCTCTCAAGTTGGATCAAACTGCACACGGTCTACAAATTTGATTAAAATCGGTTAAGTAGTTTAGGGAGTCCATCGCGGACAAACGACGTGTCACGTAATTTATATATAGGTATATTAAAATAATTTCTTTGCTAAATCTATTGACATCGCATCGTCTGAAAATCCACAAAATGTGACAATTTTGACGTAATTCGAGTGCACGTCCTTAATGTAGCCGGCATCCATGCGCCTAACAAGGCGGGTCACTTAGACAAAGCGGGTCATACTGCGTTTACAATTTGACGTAAATTCGAAACGTCAAATCAAAGTTGATTCGAACCAAATTCCATTAATGGCTATTTTGTGAATACCAAAGCAGATTTTTTTAAAAAAATTTCAAATCTTAATGTTAACGTGCTTAGAATAAGAACATACTAGAAGGATAGTTCCATACAATATGCCGCTTCAAAACTGACGCAAAAAATTTGTTATGTGTGCTAACACTTACACACAGATACACGCACACTACTAAAAATTGGTGTGGTCACTAAAATCTCGTCACCCCAAAACCAGGTAATTTAAATAAAACATGAATACTACTTCTGATTTTGAAGTGAAACTTCTTTTTATACGATAGGTACATCGTAATTTGAAAATTCGATGAAACGGAAAAGCCACACCAAAGTTTTTGACGGATAGTTTTAAATAGAATATCAGGGTACCATTTTGGTAGTTTTCGGGGGTCCCGATTAAAAAAAAATATATATTGAGATCCAAGATGGCGGACGTGCCTTTTTAATATAATATCAATATGGGTATCATTTTCGTGGTTTTCGGGGGTCCCGATTCCGAATTCAACATCCATTTTGAGATCCAAGATGGCGGACACAACTTTTTAATAAACTATCAATATGGGTATCATTTTCGTGGTTTTCGGCGGCCCCGATTCCAAATACAACATCCATTTTGAGATCCAAGATGGCGGACACGACTTTTTAATAAAATATCAATATGGGTATCATTTTTGTGGTTTTCGTGGGTCCCGATTACGAAAACAACATCTTTTTTGAGATCCAAGATGGCGGACGCGACTTTTTGATATAATATCAATATGGGTATCAATTTCGTGGTTTTCAGGGGTCCTGATTACAAATACAACATCTTTTTTGAGATCCAAGATGGCGGACGTGACTTTTTAATATAATATCAATATGGGTATCATTTTCGTGGTTTTCGGGGGTCCTGATTCTGAATTCAACATCCATTTTGAGATCCAAGATGGCAGACACAACTTTTTAATAAAATATCAATATGGGTATCATTTTCGTGGTTTTCGGCGGCCCAGATTCCAAATACAATATCTATTTTGAGATCCAAGATGGCGGACACAACTTTTTAATATAATATCAATATGGGTATCATTTTCGTGGTTTTCGGTGGTCCCGATTCCAAATACAACACCCATTTTGAGATCCAAGATGGCGGACACAACTTTTTAATAGAATATCCATACGGGTATCATTTTTGTGGTTTTCGGGGGTTCTGATTACGAACAACAACTTTTTTGATATCCAAGATGGCGGACGTGAGTTTTTGATAAAATATCAATATGAGTATCATTTTCGTGGTTTTCGTGGACAAACACGTCGAAAATGATACCTATGTTGATTTTGTAATAAAAAGTCGCAAACACCATCTTGGATCTCGAAATAGATGTCACATTCGGAATCGGGACCCCCGAAAACCACGAAAATGATACCCATATTGATATTATATTAAAAAGTTGTGTCCGCCATCTTGGATCTCAAAATAGATGTTGTATTTGGAATCTGGGCTGCTGAAAACCACGAAAATGATACCCATATTGATATTTTATTAAAAAGTTGTGTCCGCCATCTTGGATCTCAAAATGGATGTTGAATTCGGAATCGGGACCTCCGAAAACCACGAAAATGATACCCATATTGATATTACATCAAAAAGTCACGTCCGCCATCTTGGATTTCAAAAAAGATGTTGTATTCGTAATCGGGACCCCCGAAAACCATGAAATTGATACCCATATTGATATTTTGTCAAAAAGTCACGTCCGCCATCTTGGATTTCAAAAAAGATGTTGTATTCGTAATCAGGACCCCCGAAAACCACGAAAATGATACCCATATTGATATTATATCAAAAAGTCGCGTCCGCCATGTCGAACTTCCATACAAACTTTCATCCCCTATTTCAACCCATTCAACCTTTTATTCGCGATAAAAAGTAGCCTATGTCCCTCCCCGAGATCTATATTTGTACCAAATTTCATCAAAATCGGTTCAGTGCTTTAGACGTGAAAGCTTAACAGACAGACAGACAGAGTTACTTTCGTATTTATAATATTAGTAGGGATAAATATTTCTACGCTCACACCAATTATCTAGCCCAAATTAAGTATCATTAAGAACTTGTGTTATTATTTACTTTGAATTCCTTTGCTTCGCTCTTGAATCAAAGTAGCGCCCTCGCCGTAAAAGTAGATTGTATGATAAGGGAGCAAAATAGCTCCCTTATCATACAATCTACTATTCCAAACCGGTCTAGGCGTAGAAACATACATAAAAAAGAAGGTTAAGGCGACTTGAAAACCTCCTCCTTTTCTTAAGGCGGTTAAAAATGTCCATACGTTAAGTCAAAACAATCTAATCATCAGAAAATATTTTTTTTATGTCCTTAGAATTTTTTATAGAACAATTAATATGATTAAATTATTGCATTCGACTAAATTCTTAACAACTAAAATAGGTAAAATAATTTCTGTAACTGGCAGCACTCAGTATTTAAAAAATACAAAATTAAATATTTGGTTTTTATTGCTTAAAAAGTGAAAATACAATAAAATATTAAAAAATTACGTGTGAAAAGTAATGTTCTCACTCTTTTTATTTTTTTCAGTTCGATTATTATACCATTTAATAGCACAAATCGTCATTTTTTAATAATTTGTTGGAGATGCGTACGGAGTGCGTTGACCTCGAGGACTACGCATAGAGTTTCCGTATGGTGCCAAATAAGGCCTAATATTGGTTGCACCAAATTGAGTGCCCGGATACGGTATCTGTATGTTCTTAATCTAAGGTTAACGTGTGACGATCGTTCGAAAATTGCATGCTTACCGTATCTTTTGTTTTTATTCTAATAATTTAATAAAGTAATCAATTAATAATCATCTAATTTTTTATTGTTTACTTCACCCAAGCTGAAGACGAGGGCGATTAATATGTGATCTGAGGCTTTGTTTTCTTAAATAAGTACAATATTTTATGGGGCACGGAAGAAAAATACACTTTTTGCTCAGTTGTGATATAAATGAATATGACATTAACAAAAAATGATGGTAGGAATCAAAGTACATTACTTATTAGAGCTCATTTGACTATAAATATTAACCTTTGCCTTTATGAATTAATTTGTGTAATTCTTATGTAATTTTTAAAGTAAGTAAACTCATGTTCTATTTTGTATTGACCTGTGAATTCATTTAAATTGTAACATGTTTGGAGTTTGTTTGCCGTTTTTTATCCACCATCATTTTTCAAACGGACTTTATAATAATGAGTATAATTTCGTCCCAAGCCGTGGTAAGATTTCAGACTATATCAAGGTACTTAGATAGTAAATACCTAAATAAACTTTCTATTTTCACTACATAAATATTTTGAATTTAATATGAAAGAGTATTTTTATCGCGCGATGTGATTCAATGCACTTGTGGCAAGAGAAATTTCTCTGCATTCGGTAATGTGAAATCGTTTGAAAATTTGAAGAGCTGCCGGTGGAAAATATCAATACCTAGTATATTACGGCATTAGTGTCTGTATTGCCGAAGAAATTTAAATAACATTTTCTTGGAAAGGGGAATTTTAAAACCTATTTTCTCTCGAATTCGATTCCGCATATGTCTTTATTTTTAATACCCATATCTTCATTGAAAAAAGGCATTGAAATAATATGCCGATGAACTGAAAACTTCTTTTGTTTAGTGGCTTAAAAATGGCGTGAAAACAAAATAGTTCCGAAAGTACGATTGTGTTGTCCAAACATCCATACATACGATCGCGCTCATAGTCCTATGAGGGGTCCGTTTAGGCGCAGAATGTCCAATTCGCAACATTTCCAATGGTCGCAGAATGACCAGTTCGCAGAATGTCCAGTCCGCAGGATGACCAGTTCGCAAAATGTCCATTTCGCAAAATGTCCAATATTCATCGTGACGTGATTAATTTACTAAACACCTTGTGTTTCTGTGATGCATATTAATGTGAGAAACGCCCTAAAGTCGCTTCTGGCGCCAGGCGCCAGGCCATTCAGTGCCACCAAATAGTGGCAGGTTGCCAACAGGTCGCCTGGGGCATCAAACTCAAAAAGTAGCAATCTATCAGTAAAGAAACAAAAGCCAATCACGACAGACGTTACACTCAAAATCATCTTAGCAGTCCGGGTATTCATCCATCGAATAAATTATTAAGTACACTATTCAGTTTGTTGTGGACCTCCTTAACCATAGGTTAAATGTTAAGTTCTTTTTGGTGTTCAATAAATGTATCAAAGTCATAGATATAGGAAACTGTAAATCGGCAATGTGAATGAGAAAGAGCATACTAATGCGTATAATGGAGCGAGATAGATAGACAAGACCATTTCACGTACACGCAGACGGCTTAAGTCCGCCTGTAAGTCACGTCACAAAATGTCAGCTTCCCTTCCTTTTTTTTTGGTCTCATCTTTAGTCAATTTATTGCCAATCTACAAACGTCAGTAATCTATACATCTATACATACATTTAAATAAAATTGGAGTGTCTGTTTGTAATAAAGAAATAGCCGTTTTTTACTACATGCATATTAATTATATACAACATGTAAATTAAATAACCAACACTCTGAATACAGGTGGTTTGGGACCGGCTTCTGAGTTGAAATCAATATTTTTTTTAAAAAACGATTTGTTTATGAAAAAAAAAAAAGTACCCAGAAAACATTGTAAGTACAACATTTTCTAGGTACTTTTTTTTCAAAAAAATATTTTTTTTTAATATTGTAATCAACTCAGAAGCCGATCCCAAAACACCTGTATTCAGGGTGTTGGTTATTTAATTTACATGTTGTATAAGGTACATACACCAAAATAAATTTTTTTTCAATTTTTGTCTGTCTGTTTGTTCCGGCTAATCTCTGAAACGGCTGGACCGATTTTGACGGGACTTTTTTTGGCAGGTAGCTGGTGTAATAAGGAGTAACTTATGCTACTTTTTTTTTCTTTTGGTAAATTCTACGCGGAACAAAGTCGCGGGCACAGCTAGTTATAAATCTATGATCGAAATTATAAGTCTTCTTGTCAGCTTAGATTATGTGTCAACGTCTCGAGGCAACGCACGGGCAACGAGTGTGTCTGTAGTTCCCAATACATAGTATGTATTTTTTACAATAATTCTCATTGTTATTTATTTAAGCATTTATACAGTTTTCTTCTCATTTATTCACCTTTAGTTCGCTTCACAGTTGTTATTCAAGAGCTCTAGCTCGAAAACGTTTGATTTCAAAAGCGTTTGATCAAAGGTGGACGACGTCACGCCCAAACAGCATATTGCAAAGCTGGCGTCATTTGGAATTTCGAGCTGGCCCTATGCATTGTACCAGGTCCACTTACCACGTTCGCATGGCAAAGGGTATTGACATCAGGTATTGACTACTTCGGCACTAAACAACTTTTAGAGTACCTACAGTCATTTGCCAAATGGAATAGGTAACAATTTAGTACCATTCAAAGCAATGCCAGCGCTTGTACAAAAATAGTTGCTGTCATTGTATGAATGATGACAAAGTACTAAAGTGTACATTAAGATCTGAAGCTTCCTTCTCTTGAAAAAAAAGTTTTGTTTCAATTTTAATTACAGATAATTATGTACCTAATTGAAAATGTACGAAATAAAACGTTGTATTTCTTAAACGTCATTAAATGTATAATGAACTTTGATGTCATGTATCAATTATAAATATTAACAAATAATTATGCCCATGGATTTTTGAGAAGTCATGGACCTTTATTGGTCTTTGAGACCTTAGGCAGAATTTTACATAGAGGATTCCTAGTAAATTTTTTCTTTCTTGAAGTTTGCCTTAAAATATGAGTCTCACATTTCAATGCATTTAGGGAGTGCCTGGCGAGTAATTCATGGCAACAGACCTCATGATGGCGATTGATGAGGTGGTAATCCCACAGTAAAATTGTAAACGTTTAAAACCCTTTATTTCAATGATTCTTCATAATTGACCGCCAACACGGATGCTCGTGCATCAAAATAACACCAATTTCATTGCAGAAATTCACTGCGAAACAATTGAAATAAACATTTTCCAGAAAATCCTCGTTTTTTAAACTATTTCCAAAGCAAGCTGATAAATTAATTACAGTTTCCGGATGCGTCTAGTTGAAAGGAGGTGCCGTATAAACGAGATATCGAGTGAGACATTGGCCGGTACAAAACAAACAATATTCCGAGCCTCAATAGCAAGTAAAAATAAAGACACTATTGTCGACAAAGCTACGGTCTTTCGCTTTGAGTTCAAAGGCAGAGTGGCAAGTAAAGTATTAGTAGTAAAGAGTTCAATATCAATTAAAATTGTTTATCGTATTTAAAGATCTAAGGACTCCTACACACTAGCGTTTCTTCAGCGTTGGCGATCGTTGAACATGTCGGCGTAGACTTACATACGCACCGCGTTAGATATCTATATCCATATTGATACGCGAAGAAGAATCTTAGCATTTTAATTATGCCAAATCTCACAAGGAGTGAGAGATTTGTCATAAATAAATTTCATTTATAGAAGAAGTGCAAGACAAAATAATTTACTTTTTTATATTTTTACTTTTTTATATAAATGCCGGTTATCGCGCCAAAAACTATCCTATTGTATGTCATTCCCAAGGTATCTCAATCTTCATATCAAATTTCATCAAAATCAGTTCAGTGGCTTGAGCGTGAAAGATTAACAAACTCACTTCTGCATTTAATATTAGTAAGAATGTGTAATATGTGTTAAAATAAATATGATTTGATTGTATTAGTTGTGATAAAAATTTTATTTTTAACAATAATGTATTGTCTTTAATGTGTTGGATTCTGAAGAGGGAACTTCCTCTTCGGTATCCAATTACCACCAGGTGGTACAAAAAAAAAACAAAAAAGCCTACATCGCCTACATCAAAATGTCAGCAAACCCAAAATAAATACAAAAATTGAAGGATTGTAATTTTTTGGGTTTGTAAATTACAAACCTTGAAGATTTGTAAATACTTTTTGTTCACTGAAGGTTTAACTTTCAACAACTAGGACAGATGTTACACTCAATAATCAGCAGTCAACATCAGAATATTACAAGCCGAAGCTTTAAAAGCTTCAAATCTACTTAAATTGCAGCCTATTAATAACATTCGGAACCACCTCCGTGCAACTTTATAAGCTCAGAATAACTTTATATAGAAGCCGCCTTCAACCTCCCTCTTAGTTGAAGTACTACTAGCCGTATTTATAACGGCGTGTGCACTCTATGAATAGATCATTACTCATAAACCTTTGTATGAAATAACCTAAGTCAATAACAGTTAGGTACCGATAGTCACAAAATAAGAACAGTGCCGAAGTAAAACTTTAGGCGTTCTGCGCTCAAGTATTAATAAAACTCAGATACGTTTCCGTTACGTTTCCGTAAGCATAAAAAATAATATCAGTCAATGGTGGATCCACACAACTGGACGCCATGAGCCGGCCGGGCGGCGGGATGATCACAAGCAAAGCCGACAAGGCGCCAGTGACTTGAGCCAGTGGCCAGGCTGGCGGCATGGTTTCACTAACGCTTATGGGCCTCATATAAAATAAATGAAATTTGGCTTTAAGGAATGCATTAATTACGCCACGGAAAGTGGCTGTAAATTAATCACGCTTGGTCTAGCAGAGCTTCGGGTAACATTCGGTTACACACAAAGCCACATCTGGCAGTATAGGTTATACAGTTTCTCAAAATAATGACAGGTTGCCAGCCTGTCGCCTACATAAAAGGGGTACAAACCCAAAAATTAACACCCCTGCAGTAAACAAAATAACTAAAGTCAACGACTGATAGACGTTACCCTCGAAACTAATCATCCAAGCGGTCCCGGTTTAAATTAAGTGACAGTTTAGGGACAATAAAGAGCCTTGTTTTGGACAATGGGCTTCAATATTTCCCAATTATTATCGGAAAATTCATTTTTAGCCGACGTCAAATGAAAATTAATTCTATAGAGACACGATCTGGAAAGGAAACTCATTAATACGCTTATATTAGTTTACCTGTATGTTTGTTTGCTTGTTTGTATGTATGTAACTGAGTCGTTCGGACTCGATTTCAACCCACTTTAAACGATTTCATTTAAACTTTATAGACTTATCAAAGACCGATGACATTACAATTCGATAAGAATATCCCATTATCCTGATTAGAATCAACTGGACTAATAAATTAAACGTTTGAAATGTTAGTTCAGCTACCTAGGTCACTAAATGGCGTTGTCATTAAGTAAATACTTTCATCGGCGGTAATAATTCGCACTAAAAAGTGGAAAATAAAATAATAGTTTAAAAAACACGCTTTTATGTTAAAAAACTAAAAAGTGAAAAATAACTATTAAGTATAGAAATTTATTTGTACCGATCGAATATTTTCAAGAACTAATGTAATTGAGCACCCCACGCTTTTCTCTAAATAGTAATTATTCTTTTCGTTCATCATTTAGTTTCTATACTAAAAAGTTATTTTTCACTTTTTAGTTTTTATTTGACATAATAGCGTGTTTTTTAGATTTTTAAACTATTATATTTTTAAAACTGTTATTATTGTAAGTGAATAATAAATTAAGTGTATTAGTGTGTACAGACGTTAACGAATTACTAAATAACGAAAACTTTAACTGTTTATTTGTCCTTTTCCCATTGTAAGGTGATTATTTAAGTGGTGAAACGTTTTTAAATTATATCTGCGTATTTTAAGTATAAGTAACTCTATGGAACGTGGGTGAAATCAAGTATTAATGCCACGTTGTATTGAAACAGCGAATAATTTGAGTGATTTTCTCTCAGGTAGTACATAGAATCTTGTAAATTACGAAATCCGATTGCACTAAATTTCAGCTGACACACAAGAGATAAACGAGTAATAAATACCGAAGAATCGTCAATAAACCGGTAACACATAAAACGACTTGAGTGGGTTTTAATAAAAATAGTGATAAAGCTGTCCAAACGAAGTGAGATGTGACTTGGTATTTCTATTTAAATTACTTCGCTATCCAGTTAATTGTTCAGATTTATTGGAACAATTAGGTTCAGAGTTCCCACTAGGCCCCCACAAAAACCTATCACGGCACTCTGTCACTTTAATAGTATTATATTCTCTTCGGCAAAACTTATGAATAAGGTTAGTGACATCATCTACTATTAATCCCTAGGTTAATTTCAAGAGAATATTTTTGAGACACTCTGACTTGCTTACATTATTAAAAGGCCACACTGTCTTGAATTAGTACTCAATTTGCATTTTGACTTTAATTTTTTTTTGTCCAGACACTATAATCACCGTCTATAGAAGTCTTGTATAATCATGTAATTGACGGTGCAGTTAGTTTTACTTTTATCAATCATTTAGAAACCAAAATTGCAGTTTAAGTTGTCGGTGAACAAATAAAGTAAAAAAATAGTTCTCCTTGGACGTATTAAATAAAAAAAATGCCTTCTGTCTGTACTCTCTTTACTTTACGCTTAAAGTCCACATTCGTAGTCAAATATCAAAATTAGCACCTCGAAAGATTGCGAAATTTGACAAACATAATGATCCAACCGCAAACTTGTCTCGCGCTGCGCTGGTGTCGCCAAGTGCTTTGCTATTAACTAAGAATGGCAGTAGGGTATAACATTAACATTAGCTTAGCGAATTTGTAGCTAACTTTAGGAATATATGAATATTAATAATATTTGTGACGCATGTCATTTAAACGCTGAAAGCCAAGAAAAAATATAATAAAAATATAAAATACAACAACTCTCAATTATTATCTAGCCAGTGCACCACAAACTATTTAACAAGAAATCATCCAAAAGGATGAAATTGATTTCGGTTTTTATTGCTTTCATGTGTCCTTTTGTGTGGGGGAATTGAGGAATATATTGTATACACTGTTAATATTTGTTCAATCATAGGAACAGGATATTTGATAGGTAAGTACTTATATGGTATAACAAGTTGGCTCCTATCCATGTTGACATTAATCTTCAATAAAAAAATTAAAATTTATTTGGTGCAAGAAAAATACACATCATCTGTCTTTAATTTTATTTTTTTGCAGGTACTTCAATTTCAATCAATCAATATCCCTTTGCTGACCCATTAGTCGCCATCTACGACACCCATTGGAGGATATGGGGTGATGCTATTCTACTCTGCCAGCATCACGCGGCCTTATTATTACAAGATATTTTTTCCTTATTTCGGATTATACATGCGCCATACTAGTTTAATTTCTAATCAGACATTTTCTAATTAGATTTTTTTATTTTAAACAAGCTTGCGGCCCACCTGATGTTAAGTGGTCACCGCCGCCTATAGACACTTGCAATATTACGTGTAAATCACTTAACACCGCAAGTGCGTTTGCCATCCTAGGGACTAAGATGATATGCCCTCCATGCCCAGTAATTACACTGGCTACCTTTCCCTTCTATCCGAAACACAGCGAACTGCTTCACGGCAGAAATAAGAAAGGCGGTGGTACCTACCCAGACGACCCTACATATGGGTCTACCACCTAGTAATACAATATTTTTTAATGTTATTGTGTGAAAAAGGCCCTAAGAAGGACCTTGGTGGTCACAGATTTATACAAGATATTTAGATTATTATATCTGTGTCAGTGGTCTTCTATAGCCTGTCAAGTTATTACATACCTGTAATTCAATTAGAATATAGCAATAAATAACTCAAAATTTGTAATAAAACGTTATACGTCGTTAATTTTTATGAGCAGCTGAGCGGACGATCCAAAATTCATAAATCCATTCACAATATTAATATAGGCCATCTTTCACAAGCTAGCTTTGAAAGAAACTACGCAACTTTATGCCTGTGGTGAACTGAATAGGATGCACTGGAAAGTTCCTTGGCAAATCCTCGTTTAATGAGATGTCGACGTCTGAGGCATAATCGTATATGGGAAAATTGCAATCTAGAATCCCAGTGTGGTTAAGGGATATTTACAATTGAGTGCATTTGTACGTATCTACTTATGGAAGTTGAGGAAACTCGCAAAGTATTGTACAGCATTGTTCAGTGTGACATAAAGTGAGCTGTAATTTAGAATGATTATGATAAAGTGAATTGTAATTCAGAATTATTGTAATATTGCTTTGTCGTTGCAGATCGTCGCAATTGTATATTAATTAGTATTATATCTTTGTAGGGCAGTAATATTATATTTTTATATACATACCTACATATTTTATTGTGACTTTATTCTTTGACTAGGGCTTTGTTATTTGATGATAAACTAGTCAGCTTCCATATTTATGAATCTCCTATAAGTTTAAGCGATTAGGGTTAGGGGTTGTGCCTAACGTTGGTATTAGGTACTAAAGAACACATTAGCGCGCGCGTCATCTTGAGAGCATGTAGATCGCTTGCCGTGCAGTGTCCACACTTTCATGGAAATTATTTTTTATGTAACACTATGTATGCCATAAAAGTACCTAAATGTTGAACATTTGATAGACTATAAATTTATAAATGTGAAGACTTCCGCCTGTTATAAAATATTTTTCATAGTAATAAAAAGTTTTAAAGATTTGTCAACGACGGAAAAATTGAATAAATTATAGGTACCTGTGCATTCACAGTTGTGTGCGTTGAAAAATGTTTCAAGCAATCTAAAACTGTCAAATGTTTAGCAACACAAGTTATCGCCAGGGTAAACCTACAAATCTTTTCTGTTGCAAAATAAGTATCTATGCAAGAGACCAATAAATCAAAACATAACGTGCAGTTTTATCTGATGTGCGTGTCTATATACATATTTTAGGAAATATTATACATATAAACACACTCACACAATACATATATTATATAAAGTTTAACGTGGTTATAATGTGTATCTGTAATATAATGTTCGAGCTATTACTGAGAATATATGATATGGCCTTTGAAGATCATCAGCACTTTTCTAGTTGATCATAGAATCTGAGTAACTTTCACAGTTGGTCGATAGAAAACAAATACCTACAGGCCTTATCGTTCTAAAACATACAAAGAATGTTCAATGTGATAAAACAATTTCCTGTTAGAGTTTACGTAATTAACACTAAAAATATAACGATCAAAGTTAAAAGCATCAAATTCTGCGAAAGTAGTTTATATATTAACTCTACATACTCAGTTATATAATTTATCCCTAGTAACCATTCGTTCAGAACAGCATGTCTGACATCGATAAATACCTATCCTTTGCACGTTCAATATTAAAAGTAGACGGGACAAAGAACACACACAATACCACTTTCACGGTATGTCTCAACAAAAAAATCCTTTCGAATAAAATGTACAAAGCTGAAATTCCTCTCTTGTGTAAAAATATTTCAATATACCTACCTGACAAATTGTGACAATGTTAATAAACTTTTGGTGACTCAGTGGGAAGGAAATTATTATAATACATAATTTTTCTATTAGGTATCGCCAATCGCCAACATAAAAAAAATACATTTGCACAAGTTCTCAATGATACTGAATTTCGGATAAAGAACTAGTATGAGCAGTGGAAATAATACGTAAAACTACAGTTAGATCAAATATATTGTCAATTTAATATAAGAAATGCTGTGGAATCTATATTAATTGTTGGATTAGAAAAGTGTTCTTCACTAGTTAACTTTTTTCATTGATTCAAGCGTTATGTCTTTTTATTATCAGTGCACTGAATCTAAATCACGTGACTTACAAATCAAAGAAGTCTTTATTATGATTAATAATTAGAAAATTTAATGGACGGATGTAATAATCTTTATATTTAATTTAATGACATCTGATCTTTATGTGACGATTGAAACTTATGTACCTATTTAATTAGGAACACTAATGGACGCATGCAATTAACGATGGTTAACCACGTCCAAATTGCTAAGATTAATTCCTGTTTAACTGCTGATAAAAAAGGGATCTTGACATCATTCACAGATAACGCGTAAAAGAGGAGACCACGCTATGACAGAAAGTATCACTCGCAGTAAAATTGATTATAAGTAGGGTACATATTGTTGAGACACAGGCTTCCACATACGCACGGGAGGAGACGCGCGGGCGCTGGGGGCACATGAAGCCACCGCGACGTGGTGGGAGCCGGGCGCGGCTCGTATATAAGCAGCGCGCGGGCGCGACTCGCTTACCACCTCCTCTCCTGAGGGGGCGGCTGCTCCGATAGCCTTATAGCTATTTAGCAATAGGCAATAGGGGGTGTTTAGTCGGTAAGAGTCCGACATAACCCTAGGGGCCGGCCCTTAGGGTATCCATGAGGATTCACCCCCTCCTTCCCCCGTTGTCCGGAAGGTTCTTCTGACTCTTTTCGTTGCTCTGTCTCTCGCTCCCCTTCGTGGGGAAGGAAAGGGAAAGCAACGGAGGGGGTCGGGGGAGAAAAAAAAAAAAAAAAAGCGACTCGCTCTCTTGGGACCTCCGGCATCCTTAATAATATAATTCATACATATCTGTAAATATTGTACTGAAGACTGCAGTAAAGAACTAGCATAAACAAGTTACAGTCCATTATTTAATACTGACGTCCCCATAGGACCCTAACAATATAGTATATCAAATATTACGAAACATTTCACTGACGTTGTTGTAAAGTTCGTCTGTGGCGCCAGTTGTATATAATAAAAAACACAGCGAAGAGGAGCCATATGATGCCGGCAGAATAGAATAGCATAACCCCATATCCTCCAATGGGTGTCGCAGAAGGTGACTTATGGATCAACAAAAGAGTAATGATCACCTTATACTCTCCGGTAAGTCTCCGTTGATGACAAGGAGAGGCCTTGTGTCCCAGCAGTGAGTCAAAAAATAAAGGTTATGATGACAGCGAAGAAAACTCATACATACGTAGAAGTACATACAATCACGCTCATAATAACAATTAAAGGTGAACCAAATAAAAAAATAAAAAATAATAGACTAGGTGGTAAACACATATGTAGGGCCGTCTGGGTAGGTACCACCTTTCTTATTTCTGCTGTGAAGTATTTCGCTGTGTTTTGGATTGAAGGGAAAGGTACCCAGTGTATTTCCTGGGCATGGAAGGCATATCATCTCAGTCCCCAGGATGACAACGCACTTGCAGTGTTAAATGATTTACTCTCATTACTGCAAGTGTCTATAGGCAACATTAAGCAGTGCTTTAGGTAACATTTGGTCACACATAAGGCCATATCTGGAGGGTTAGGCCATACATTGCCAAAAAGTGACAGGTTGCCAGCTTGTAGCCTAAGAAGAAAACTTAATTTCATAAAATGCACATTGATTTGAGTTTTCTCAAACGATCGCATAAAAATGCCACTACCATTGAGTAGTAGTGTATTAATGTAAAAGTCAATCTTTCAATCCCACCAATTAAAAGTTGATAAAATATTGCCCGAGTATTTTATAGAAGAAATCTTTATTCGTATGCATGTCTTTGTTAATCATCCAATAATCTAGGACAATAATTTTATATTTACAAAAGATATTGTATTTTTTTTTTTAAATAAGGTTGCAGAAAATGTTTGAAATAGCTATGATTTTAATACTTAAAATACCAGAGCAAACAAGCTCTAAGGAAAGACGCAGAATCGTGCGAATGGAAGCTTGCTAGAAATTTTTCAATAAATACCTCCATTTACTTCCATTAAGTTGCAGTCGTAGAGACACTCAGCTACAGGTTGTAAGTAAAGTCTGTGACGAGATTATAAGAGCAGATACGTACGCGGTAAACAGGGTTGCCCGAGTACGCTATGGTTCTAACGAAGAAAACTATGTAGGATCTACTTAAGTGCACTCTATTTATGTCAAAGTTGATTTTAAAGCGGTGTGAACAGATTTTGCAAAGAAATTATATATTTTAGTAAGACTAATTCTTAATTGAAACCACTATAGAGAGATATTATAATTTACACCTATAGTTTTGTAAAGCGAGGAGAATCTTATTTGATTATGGCACCGTTTTACGAAAATGCAGTTTGGAGCTATCTTTCAAATGAAATACAAGCATTATAATGAAATGAAATGAAATGGAAATTAAATTAAATTAAATTAAATGAAAAAGCTCTTTAGTTAAATGGACTTTGCTTAGTACTTTTAAATCGTCAAAACCCTACCACCATTTCGGGAAGAATAATTATTATTATGCTGAGATAGAGAAGAAATGGCGAAAGAAACTCCACAGCTTACAATTTCGTAATGATTTCAAAACATCAATACAAGTCAATAAATAATTATCAATATAATTTAAGTTACATTTGAACATGCGTAAAGTTTGGGTAGTTATTACTCCCACGCATTTGGATTATTTATCTTGTGAAAAGCTTTTCTATATAATTTAATTAATCATATTATTGAACTAAGCAATTTAAATTTTGATACCCACCACCATTTTATGTTATTGTTAGATAGTAGTATTATTATTTTCAATATAAGTGGTAAGCATAATGGCAAACAATACTATGCAAAAAAATATTTTCCGATAGAATATACACTATTTTAAACCGCTATAGAGCCTAAATAAGGAAAATATTTAGAGAACATATTAAAAAAGATACTCGGTAACAGAATTTGGTTTTAAAACATTTGTGGAAGTCCAGGGAAAATTGAAATGGTGAGAAAATATGAAAAAGTGTCGAGCATTGGATGTTCTGTTATTAATTTCTTATGTGCGTGTGAACTGAGGGACCACAGTGGTATTTTTCAAAATAAATTTCGAAGAATTTAATAGAAGACTTACAACAAATGTACGCCTTACTATAAATGTAGCCTAAATATATTAAAAACTACAACCCATAAAGGGTGGTCCGTCAGTCTCTCGGAAAGTATTTGAAAAATTTAGGTATTGTGACTACAGACTTTCAGTAGCTAACTATGAAGATATATACTGAAACATAGATGCCAAAGCATCAAAGATAAAAAATGCATGACAACTAAAGTGTGGTCGCTTACTCCATACAAGAAAGATCATAATTTAGGATTACGGAATATAATTTATTTCTTTTGTACACAAAGTTAAAAAAATATCGACGCTACTTGAAGTCTTCTACTAAATCCTTCGAAATTTATTTTGCAAAATACCAGTGTGGTTCCTCAGTTTACACGCAGATAACTTATTTAATTACTTCTGCTTCCGTTATTAACCGTTTTTTGTTTATTTTATGTTTTATCTCAGAAACTAATGAACCGATTTTAATGAAATTTTGTAAATGATTTTTGCTTGGTACAATTTAGCCTATCCCTAAAATTGTGTTTATCTTGATTATGTAGTTCTAAAAAAAATTCCAAAATATTATGTGTGTAGAACTAGTAAATAAATAAATTAAATGGCAATGTTTGAGCAAAAAAATCACGTGAAAGACCTTTATGACAAATTGTCTTCAAAACTCGGACATAACAAACGCTAAACGCTAAGATGATACATCTGATTATAATATTATTATACTCATATTTTGGTAAAACAACCCATATCACCCTATTTGAAACTATAGTTTAGATAGACAAAGAAATTAATTATCTGTTCAAACTTTGTAACAGATAGGGTATTATGTAACAATGCTGACGTAGAAGCGAAGAAAAGCGATGCAATTAATTTTCATATCAAAACAAAGCAGTGTCTTTGACCATGGCTCGGTACAAAAGGTTAAGAACATTATTGTAAAAGGCGGAATAATATCGCTTCATAATAACTTTTAATTCGAGATAGAATCCTCTTTGAATTGATAGCGCTAAGTTATTTGCTTTGAGAAAAACATTGCATAATGAAGACCTGCTGTGAAACAAAATTAATTCAACTTTACGCTAAAGGGAACGGGATTTTTATTTATTATTTAGTAGAATAATGCCTTTTTAGAGGGTTCTCAATTCTCTTTGTTACCTATTATTTTATTATTATTTGCTTTTTAAAGTTCGTTTAAATTGTTACTGTTATGAACTGGTACGCGCTTTCAATCAGATTTTAAATTAATGAAAGATTATTATAAAGTATAGAGAGCCTATGTCCAACAGTGGGCGTCTCTTGGCTGAAATTATTATGATGATGGATAAAGCATTTATCTAGGCAGACTATAGACTAAACCTCTATAATATCGCGCTACGACCAATAGCTGAGTATCAACGTAAAATGTTGTAAAAACGGGAAATCCACGCGAACGAAGTCGCGGGCGCTAGTTAAAAATAAAATTAAATAAACTACTTATTTTCTCAAACATTCAAACAGATACGCGTTTATCATATTTCAAAGAAATTGAGTTACAAGTTCTTTACAACAAAATTGATAAATATCAAGCCGTATTTAAAGAGATATACTGAGTTCCACTTGATTAAAGTTTGAAATATCTAGTTGAATCTAGGGTTGTAAGTTTTCTACCGAAGATATTTCAATGCATTCAATATTAACAAAGCTGCATTAACTTCCCACTTAGTTAAGGAACTTAGTTGTGCAAGTTAGTCATTAGCAGCGCTTACTGTTGATTGATTTTCGCAGAACCCAAGTACCGATATATGGAATCCACAGAACCACGCTGCAATTCAGCTGTTTCCTATCTTTTTAAACCCTTGATACAAATAGAGGTGTTGTTCGACATTGTGTAGATATTAAATAACTTAATAATGCTGTCTGTTGTAGATTTCTGTTCAGTATTACGTTAATATGTCATTTTTGATCTTATCGTGCGTCGGGGAGAAAGAGCAAACTGTGAATCAAACCACTATTTTTTACTGCTATAGAGTGTCATCGAGGTCAATGGCACCGCGGTCTTGCGTTCTTAGTACGATCATGAAAGTTAAGCAACCAAGTGCGCGGTCGGTACTCGGATGGGTGACCGAAAATTATTCAAATCTAGTTTCCTCCGTACTTCGAAAGGCACGTTAAGCTGGTCCCGACTTCGAAAGCAGTCGTTCCTAAGGAGGTTTGGTGTCAGGCAGGTGGCCGGCCGTTAATATAATCTAATGCCAAATTGTCGATTTCAAGGCACACTGCTCCGACTCAAAATAAATTAGGGCCAGGGTGGGAAAATGATGACATCTTAATTTGTCTAATTTGTCGTATTACAATACGTTCCTGAGACTTAAATCGTTAGATCGTTTCCGATTTTTCCATTTTCCGATCCACTATCTGTGCCTTAGAATAAAAAGAAAGTAGGTTTGAAACAAAATAATAAAAGGGCGACTTGTGGGTTTCAAAGCGTCCGCTGAGTCCCTATTAAACCAAGCCGATAATTGCTATTATGGTCGAGATTTGTTCCTATAATAACGTCTTTCTTCCTTACGACGAAACAAAAAAATATGTATAAAAAAATATGATAATTTTTCCAAAATGCTTGAACACGTTCGCCAGGTTAAGCATAAAGGGTATTTCTTTCCGATTAAAATAGATTTATGAAACAGCTTAAATTAAAAATAATAATACTTAATCATTTAATTTTCATTAAAAAGCTAAGTAAATTTCTCAATACAGGAGCCAATTAGTTTGACGGAACGCTTTCCTGATATTTTTTAAGCTTAAAGCTTAAACACTGTTTAAACAATTAATACAACCAGCCAAGCACATTTGAAAGAAACAGTAAGGATAAATAAATCATTAGGCCACAGAAACGATTAAAAGGAGTCAGCAGTCAGCGAACTCAGTCTGCATACAAACGAAGAAATCGTTTTACTTACTACCTACCCAACTAGCACGCTAGCGTTAAAACAACTTGTATATCATTTTGTACATCGGTTCTATTTGAGTATCAAAGTTGCAAGTATATCCTGTAATACGGAGTTATAGAGTGCTCTAACTCACTTATAACGTCGTATTGGGCCCCCGATTTTATAGGTAAAGTCAATAGAAAGTCTGCAGAATGGTGTTATCGAGAAGCTAAAATTACTGCAAAAGAGCGTTTTTAAACTCTTAAAGCTTAGAAGGGTTGGTTAACACTATACCTAGGTTACCGCGTATTAGTTGTCTAAAAAAGTCTCAAGTCAGCATCTTACCTCTTTTTGAGTATCTTATGAACTAATTATAAACTTTTTATGCGCCCTCCACACTCTCGCCGAGAACCCCCGAGAACACCCGAGAAGCGAGAGTGTGATTAGTTTCTCGCGTTCTCGTTCTCGGGCTCGCCTGTTCGCGGCTCGGTGTCGGTTTTTTGGCCCGCTTCAAAGGGTTTCTCGGGCGAGAAAAGAGAACCGTATCACATTCTCGTTTGTTCTCGTTCGGCCTAGGTGTATAGGAAGTGATTTCCATCGCATGTGTGTGCTTTGCATTTATTATTTTATTAATCTGAGCTTTGAAACAGGGCCTGTCTAAATAATTAATTTTATCTACACTCAACTCATGCTTTAAATCTTCTATTTAAATATTGATTTTGCTTCTAATTTTTTTTTTATTTAGTTAAGATCGAAATTCATAGCAATTCGTTCAGGTTTAAGTCCCGTCTCAGCACTTATCCATTCCATCCCAGGTTTTTTTCTATTCTATTTAATTTGGTATCCTCTATAAAATATTCTAAAACAGCTCATTGCCAACATTAAAACAACCAATATCCTATTAAAAACGGATGATATAATTATAATGTTAGGTTGTACTAATTTTTATAATATCACTCCTTCGCTTTTTCGATCCTACTAACTGCTGTGGTTTACTGTAAATACCAAAGCCGCTGCACTGTCAGTCATCCATTTCGCATGACGGTCGAGAACGCAAGTGAGAAGGTCGCGTGAGTGTGGATACCTTCTCGTTTCTCGGGTCAAGTCTCGGCGAGACTTCTCGCGTGAGTCTGGAGGGCCTATTAGCCTTTCAAAATTCTTAAGATGTTTAAGAATTTTACTTTAAATAAAATAATGTGACAATCAGAAAAGTTTACGGAATGGAGGTGTAATTGACATAAGAATATAGTAATAATAAAGTATTCGAGCTATTTTTGTTTGTGAAGTGAAAACTACGTGCCGTTGTGATTTTACTGTAAATATAGACCATGTTTTCCATCTCAATTTTAACGCGCCCCGGATTTATCAAGGATTTCAAATAAAAGTTACAATAATAAAATCATAATTTCAATTTTTTATAATGTTTTTATTATTGTTTCCTGGCTAGTGGCATGTTAAATTAAGTGGCATCAATGGATTGACAACAGTAACATAAATAATGTAGTTTTTTGTATTCAAATATTAAAAACCCCAGTCAATTTATAGGTTAAGTTCACCAAAACAATAGTGGACTTATAATAAAGCTCCATGTCTTCACTGAAGTCATCTATTACGCTTTTTGAGTTAAAACATCTTTAGTTAAAAATATCTTACTGCTTAAAACTACATAAAGGAGTCGTTTAACACTTTTAGTATCTTGTGTTATAATCGTGTTGGAAAATTTTTTCGTTAGGAAAGTCATACTTCAGAGTGGTCCCGTATAAATTATACCAAATTTGGTTAAGCACTTTTTGTCGAAATCATAATTTTATTGGGGACAAAACAATGACATCATCCACGAACACAAAAATAATGACAATTTTTTTTGAACTTACTATAGTGAACTTTTGGTTAGTAGGTCCAATAGTCAACACAAAAACTATGACAAATTATTTTATGAACTTAAGATAAATAACTAGGTTCTCTCCATGATAAGAATGGTAAGTTTTAATGAACTATGAAGTTCATTAAAACTTACCATTCATTCGTGAATGGTAGGCATTTGTGACGAGCTATAGGGCTGATATTTTTTTTTTTCCGAGGTTTTGTTATTTTGTCAGTTTTTTAATAGTTTTGTTGGACTTAGGGTCTATTACAACTTTCCTAATGTCTATGGCCTACATGCGTCTCAGGGCTAACGACTACACCTTATGACAACATGTAGGCCACAAGTTTTACAATGTTATATTTATTGTTAACAATGTTATATAGAAGCAGTTCCTCAAGCTGCTTGGTGTATGTTGTATTTTATGGTATTGTGTTGTATTTAAAGTGTTCTTGTTACATTGTGTGGGCTTATAATTAAGTTTACTACAGTTAAAAGTTTTGTTGTGTGTGTTTGTGTTGTTTATAAAAGTGTTTTATGTTATGTTGTGTGTGTAATTTTGTTACATTGAGGGTTAGGGCTGATATTAGGTAAGGTATTTTGCTAAGGCTGGCACCGGCTCCAAATATATCGGAGTATGAATTATAAATTAGTAATTGTAAATGTGTATCAATACTTTCCTTGGTTTTGACGCTCTTTTCAACTACTTAATAAAAATATTATTTGTTTCTTACTATTTAGTTTAAATTTGTGCCTACGTCTTGAAGTCGGTTTTCGTATTATTTTGCAAAAAATATTTTTTTCAAAACATCTATGAGCGTGTCTAAATTTGTTAAAAGAAAAAGTTCAGGCAAAGAGTTGGTATTTTTGTTAAACACATTCTAATATAAATATAATAAAGATCGAATAAGAAATAGAAGTAGTAACATTCTCCATTTGCGTGTTTAGTGTAATGTAATTCCATTCAGGCTACATTAGATACTAATAAAATATATAAAGAAACTAGCAGACCAGACAGTCAGGTATCCCGTCCAACTCAAACGCCCCCTTGCGATGCGTACGCCCTAGACATTTGAATCGGAGTAGACTCTCCCAAAGGTGCTTGTCGAAATAAAATCCTCTCTTGGGAAGTTCATTTAAACGCTATTGCTAGACTATCACTACACGCCATCTGCAAAAACTAACACAAAAGGACAAAAAAATAATGCTGCCTGTACGTTAGCTTACTCGCTTTACAAAACAATTGACTTTAAGCAATTAAATTTTATAATGTTCTTGTGGCAAACCGAACCTCTTTTGTATAGTTTTTAATATTGTTTATGTTTGTACTGCATTTCAATGTCATTCTGTTTTTTACCTTTTTGTTCTGCTTTTTGTCAACTAACTTTAACTTTGTAAATTTTACCAGTAAACTCGCTTATAACAGATTCCACTCTTTTCCCTGATCTCCCTCGCCGTCGCTAACAGTTCTAATACGCAAACATTACACAACATGTAGGTTCAAAAATTCAGAATATTTGGGAAAACGAAAGAGAAGAACCTTATAACTATTAATTTATTAATGCCCAGTTTCTGACATAATTTTGACGGTGGTTTATAAATCCTCTCTCATCCTTGGACGTTTAATGTGACGGTAAGTTGTCTTATTTCTTTAAGGAGCACCTCACATCGCACGCATTTGCGTTGATCTGCAGAAACGCGGTGCGGTGCAGTCTAGCGACAATTGCTGACACTTCGTGTTGACGTTAGTACTACTACCGACGCGGTGCGGCGCGAGTGGCTACCGCGCCGCCCCGCGCCGCGTTCGATGTGGGATGCTCCATATACACGCAAAGAAAATTCGCCAGCCGCGGTCACCGCGCCGCGCAGCACCGCACGCGATGTGCGGTACTCCTAACATCCTTTTCTTTTATTAAATTTAGGTATCAAGCCGCATACTAATAACATAATTATGTACAAATTAACGTCGTTTATTGAGCTCGTCCGTAACCCTTTGTAGGTAAGTTACTAGGTTTGAGCATCGCTCGCTAAATTAGCTACACATGAGATTATAAGTATGAGATATAAAATACACGATTAAAAGTTACTTTTTACATCCAATTAATGTTTGTATAACTTCGGTAAGTCTCGATGTTAACTTCTCGTTAGTAATTGGGAAGGTCGATGGCGCCGCAGTCATGCGTTTTTTTATAACGATCGCAGAAGTTATACCTAGTAGGTAAGTGATGACAAATTCGCAAATGAATTCTACTTTAACCCTTTAAAGCGAATGTATCTATATCTGTAAAATATAGACCATGTGACGCAAGTAAGTATTTATGTAAGTTTCTCCTGTAATTTATTTGACAACTAAAAATTTAAAAATACATTAATTAGTTAATATTTTGTAAACTAGTGTTCTTTATAAATTATAGTTAAGGTCATTGTAATAAACATAAAAATTGTAACTATAATATAGGTACGCTCTTGTTTCGCCATAATTCCCTATCGCCAAATATGTGTACCAGTGCACTTATCTCACCTGAACCAAACGTAAGCACGTAAATTAAGCGCCTGAACCTCGGCTACAACTGGCAGCTTGGTAATATTGCGCTTACCTACGGCTAGACAACGTCATTCTTACATCGATTATATTTACACACAACAATATCTTTATTTGCGAGAGCCAATCGGAATGGCCGTGGGTGAACAGAGGATTTGCGCGCAGAGGAGACACCATGTAAACGCGGTAATTGCAAGTTGCCCAGCCATTTGCGGTTCATTTTGGTAAACCTTGTCTCGAGGCGAGGCGGTGGCGTGTTACAATTACAAATGTGATCTTCATACAAAACATACTGAATGACTAGAGTTGATGCGGTGCTGATCTCGTACCTAGTTGATTACCTTTAAATCACCGGGGTCATATCTGTTACATAAATAATTTTTGTACATGAGTCCGTCCTAAACTTTCGTTCTAAAATTGCCGTCATAAAATAGATACTTTTGAAGCGTACCTATTACGCGTAAGTTTATTTGTTTAACAGATAACTTGCTGAAAATGCAATTTTAATTTGCTCGCCTGAAGCACGTAGCTTTCCGGCATTAACTTTCCACGTCTGTACTTGAGTTTTCAGTTTCGTGTTGTAGTTCGTTTGAAGAACTTCTGTATCCATAAAGAACAATGATTTTGGCCTGCGCTCGTTTGTGTGGCGAGGAAACACCCTGCAGATATGAATGGGCGACAATAAACTCTCTCAAAGTGAAAAGTTTTCCGCTTACAGTGCGATTATATCGGCGTAAAGTATTGTGGGAGCTTAATATTTTTTCATTTGAGGCTAACATACTTACACGGAATGCTGTTGAAAGATTGCTCCTATACTTTACTCTGCTTAAACTGTTGTATTTTGTTAGGACCACGGTCCGTCGTAGCCTTATCTTAAGTGATTATTGCCTCTGGACACTAGCAACACCAGGATGCCATGATACCTACATTGAATCTATTACTTATATTACGGACCTTTAGAAACTTTACTCATCGTCTGCTTAAATGCTTTTAAATGAATGAAAATGAAATGAACGATTTCGAATTTCGAATTCGTTTGGATAGTGATAGCAAGACCAAAACTAGTTGCTTTGGTCTACTAAAATAGTACTCAAATCTGTAGCTCAGAGCGCTACATAGTTATTACTTATTTAATAATAATAATAAATAGTTTATTTCAGACAACGTCCATAATTATACGCAGTGAAAGAGAGAAAAAAATACAAATTAAATACTTAATTAATAAAAAATATAAAAAATCATCCCTAAGCTCCCACTCACTGGACCCGGTTGAGAAATTACTATTTTTTATGCAGCCGCATACACAGGATGCCGTTCGATGCAACGCTTACCAATTATCGTATGAAATCCGGCCACGCGTCTTTCTGAGAACATTAGTGAGGCAATACAGTGACGCGGCAACGCAAACAACATCCTAAACGCGTCGTTGTATTGGACGCGCAGAGCGCTGTAAGCCAGCAGCAATCGAAGCTAACATAGTCTTCAAATAATATGGCTTTGTTTCATCATTATCGCATCATAAGTTACCAGATCGTCGGACCACCTTGTGTGACTTTTTTTTCATATTTGTGTAAATTAGCAACATGGCCACAGAGTAATGCAATGTTATACATAATATAGGTCTAAAAGATAGAATGTGTGTATAGATGTGTGTGTATTATACTCAATAATAGATTTTAAAAATAATTACTATAGCATTACTAGAGAAATTGTAATCATAATATTGTACAATAGGGTTGACATATCCATTAGAATAAAATCCCTTTCAAAATAAAGATAAAAAAGGTTGAATAAATAATGCAAATACGCCATTACATTATACGAGAAAATAATGAATTGCTATTCGTCTGAATGTTGACTAAAATACTATACTAGTTTTCCCAGCGAGAGTATCGTCTGCAGGAGGCAAATTTTAAAGTCAGTTACGATACCTGACTTCCCAATCTACCTCCTAAATAGGCATGTCATAAAACTGAGTGGTAGTCAGTTTCGCTAAAATTACATTATTATTTGTGTACCTACCTCTCAGACTGCATGCAACGATTTTACGTTTGATTGCATTTTTTTGGCAAATAAATAATTAACCTGCCACCTTTTATATCAATATTGTTAATCACATGAAAAAAATTTAGAAGTTCTTAATTTGAGCTGAATTAAGTATTCTTGAAATTTTGATACCTTTAATAAACTGGTGATTGATAGCCCGGTGGACTTAAAAAGATGTCCGTAATTACTTCAGGAATCAACGTTTTATTTAATGCTATAGTTTTTATTAAAAGACGCAAAACTTGAAGATCAATTAATATGGGAGTTGAGTCCGATTCTCGGGGGATTAAAATGAGCTTCGACAAGGCTCTTTTCATTCCCCGAGAGTCGCACCCGGGACCTCTGCGTCTAAGACACGTGGACGTGCAATTAGACCATAAAACATTTTAGAATAAATTAGATATTCTTTATAGTACACCAGTAATAATTAGCAATAATTAAAAATAAACAAATGATAAAAAGTTCAAGGCGATGTCACGGTCTAAACCGTGTAACCGATATACTTACGTTGATTTTTAATAAAAAAATCCATACAAACGAAGCATCACATAACTATCAACTATAATAATTAAATATTCTAGACTAATATTAACTTTCACTTGTTTTTAATCCAAATATAAACACAGCAATTGTTATTGTAATTATACTTGTTTTCATCTGTCTACTAATGACAGTTCTCATGTCGGCTGACGCCGATACCCGCTTCTAAATTCTATTATTTATAATAATGATTCTGACTACCCTCCATTTTAAAAACATCTCGAACTTTGTATACAAGCCTTTTGGCCCATCTAATTTGTGCCATAAATTAATTAAATAACTAATATATTTTAACTTGTATTTTCTGCGTCTATAATAATATGATAAACAATTTAAATTATTTTTGTTTACATAATTTACTGCTACTTCAACCATAGATTCACTTACTCTGTATAAACCGTCCTTTGGTTATGGTTGCATTATTCATTAAACGGAACTCCCACTACAAATTTTGGGAAGTTTCCAGAAGATTTGAAGTATTTAAGGCGTAGCTCGGAGAAACTGGGCCTCTTCTTCCATTTTCTCCAGATACAGTTAATCATTCTGTAGACATCTGTATCTAGTACTTACGCGATCCCCGAACTAGGGGATCCTATCTACGGGCAGCCGCCTACCCTGCTGCTCCGCTGCTGTGCTTCGTGCCACCCTACCGGCCGAAGCTGAACCCACGCCGACCACGCTTGTAGTCGACGTGCCTGGTTCCTGCCACTACCCGCGCCCTGAGCTAATAAACAGTGATTAAGTTTATCTAATCTTTTATTTCTCTCTTTCCTGCACATCTGGCCGTGCTTCCCACGGTCAGAGCGTGTCAGTGGCGCCCAACTCGCTCAGGGTTCTTCGCTCTGTGGTTCTCATTTTTTTCTCTTTTTTATTTTAATTTTTGTTTTAGGTGGGTACCTATGTTTTTTTATTTTTGGTATAATTAAAACTTAATTTAATTATATTTTATAATTAATTTTCCTTAGGTGATAGCCCTAAGCTATTACTATTCTTTTTACTAAAAAAAGTTTAATTTTTGTCGGTTGTTAATTTTTTAGTAGCTACCCACTTAATTTTTTTTTTCTCTAACGCTGCAATTGAATTGTTTCGCACACACTCGCCTTAGTCTCTTTTGTAAGTTATAGTGTTGTACTTTACTATGGCAGAAAATACAAGTATTAATTTCCTTTCATTGCAAAAATCTGAGCTCGAATATGAGGTTGCTTTGCGCGGTCAAACTCCGGCTGACACTGTGTTGGAATTAAGAAAGCAGATAGTGAAATTGAATAAGGAGTTTCCAACTGAAACAATTTCACTTTCACATTTGCCTCCTTCTGAGGATTTAGACGGAGTTGTGGCCTGTTTAGATAAATCTTTTAAAAATATAAAATCTTTAAATAACAAATTCGATAAAAATTTATTTTTGAGAACGGAAGTCTTACTCAACCATATTTATCACCGGTTAAATAGGATCGAGGTTGACGAGTATGATTTGGATGCGGTTCTTTCCGACTGCAAACAAAATTTTGAGTCGCAAATGACCGAGCTTAGAACATTGTCACCATCTAGTAAGACTACCTTATCTGTTGACGATCTGCAAAGGGCAATCATTGATCTAACTGTTGATAAAAACCGTACTCCGGATTTATCAAAACTAAAATTTAATGGCAAGTCGTGTGTGCGTGCGTTCGTTCAAAAAGTGGACGAATTTGTTGAAGCAAGAGGCATTGATCATGATAAGTTGCTGTCTTTTGGCTATGAAATTTTCACGGACGATGCTCTTCATTGGTTCCGGTGCATTAAGCCCAAGGTGGATAGCTGGTCTCAGGTCGTTGATGCTTTAAAATCGGATTTTAGTCCACATGATTTTGACTACCAATTTTTGTCAGAAATTAGGTGTCGTTTTCAAGGCGAAGGCGAAAATATTAGTATTTACCTATCTATAATGGATGGCATGTTCTCTCGTCTTACTAAGCCCTTGCCTGAGGTTGAAAAATTGGAAATCATTACACATAACATCCGACCTTGTTATGCTAACGCATTAGCTTCTGTTTGGCCAATATTAAATATTGACACGCTTAAGGCTGTATGCCAAAATTTCGAAAAGGTACAATGCCAGTTTAAAAAATTTAATGAGCCTTCTGCTCCTAGTTCTTCAACTCTAGCTCCTGAATTCGCTTATAAGGGCAAATCCAGCGCTTCTGTTAGTGTTGAAAAACCTACTTATAAATCTTATAACGGTACTATAAAACCGAAGGTTTTTGTTACTGCTGTAGCTTCAGCAACTCTATACTGCCCGAGGTGTCGTACTAACTCGCATAGTCTAGAGGCTTGTACACAACCAAGAACAATAATATGTTTCAAGTGTGGGGAAAAGGGTGTACGTACTCCGGATTGCACTAAATGCAACCCAAAAAAACTAGTTTGTCAGGATTGGAGAAATAGCGACTCTGATCGCTCAAAATTTAATAATCTCTGCAGTGAGACCGAGTGGAATCAGTGGTTATCCTTTGTTTCGGACGTCTTTTCTAACCACTCGGTGTCTCCAATCCTGGAATCTCAAAATGTATTTTCACGTCCTTATATAAACGTGTATGTTAATGATAAGAAACTCGTTGGTCTGTTGGATACTGGTTCAGACATATCTTTATTGGGCAATAGTTCTAATGAATATTTCAAAAATTATAAAATTTATTCTTGTAATCCGTTACAGCTTTCTGCAGCTGGCGGTCAAAGATTTTACGCTACTAAATATCTTATTTTACCTTTAACTTTTAATACCAAAACCTATAATATAAAACTTTATATTGTACCAGAAATACAAAACAATCTAATCTTAGGTATGGATTGCTGGAGAACTTTTGGGTTGTTTCCTAGATAGCCTAGTAGTCAATGCATCTCAGGAGACTAATATTACTAGCATAGCTCTTGACGAACCTAAACATGTTTTTTCATACGATCATCTAGATGAGATGCTTAAAGAGGACGTGGTCGAACCATGCGAAAGCCCCTGGTCTAATCCTATTCTTACACCTAGGAAAAATGGTGAATATAGGTTTTGTTTGGACAGCAGGAAACTAAACTCTGTCCCTCGTAATTGTGGTCCTTATAATCTTCGTCGCACAAACTTTGACTTCAACGTTAATGATATTGTCTGGCGAAAAACTTACTATCAAAGCGACAAAGATAAGCAATTTTCTAAAAAACTTGCTCCTAAATATATTAAATGTCGTATTAAATCTAAACTATCGCCCTTGGTCTATGAATTGGTTGATATGAAAGGTAAAAATCTAGGATCTTGGCATATCAAAGATTTTAAACTAAATAAATACTCTTAACTAATGTAAAATATTAAAATTACTAACATAAAAACAATCTTAAAAAATTCTTGTATTTATAGTCTAAAACTATAAATATAATAATTTAAAAAACTATAACTAACATTTAAAATACAACAAAACATACATTCTAATGTATTGTTTCCTTTTGAATAATTTAAAACAAAATATAATTATTTTTAAAATAAGGAAACAGTTCCTTATCTTATAAAGCTGTCTTGTTTTTTTGTTCACAAATGCATTTGGTTCTAACCAAATGAAAATTTTTGTTGAATTCTTTTTGCTGGTCGTGATTTTATTGCTTTGTTTTTTTTACAAAATTGTCTATAATAAAAATAAAATTGCTAAACAATTTTTTTAAAAACAAATCCCTTCCATTTTTTTCCATTTTTAACTGGAGAATGCTGTACCTAAACTGCGCTCTTATTCTTTAATAGAATACTTTGAAGTATCTCTTGATTTTACTTTCACAGCTGTGACCTTATTGTTTTTCGGTTGCTAAACAACTGGATTACTCTCTTTTGCCTCGCATCTGTAGTCCTAGGTACTACCAAGACTCTAAATCTTGTATTGTCGATACCTCTCGTCAATGTTGCAGGGTACTCTTTTGCAGTTGTGTTGTATCTTGAGTGTCTGAATGTTCTATATAACTATTACTCTGAAGTTTTAGTTTCTTATTGAGAGTGTAGACTTTTTTAGGGGATTTTTGTCAAGCAAAATCCTACACTAAAGGGGGGGATATGTCACGGTCTAAACCGTGTAACCAATATACTTACGTTGATTTTTAATAAAAAAATCCATACAAACGAAGCATCACATAACTATCAACTATAATAATTAAATATTCTAGACTAATATTAACTTTCACTTGTTTTTAATCCAAATATAAACACAGCAATTGTTATTGTGATTATACTTGTTTTCATCTGTCTACTAATGACAGTTCTCATGTCGGCTGACGCCGATACCCGCTTCTAAATTCTATTATTTATAATAATGATTCTGACTACCCTCCATTTTAAAAACATCTCGAACTTTGTATACAAGCCTTTTGGCCCATCTAATTTGTGCCATAAATTAATTAAATAACTAATATATTTTAACTTGTATTTTCTGCGTCTATAATAATATGATAAACAATTTAAAATATTTTTGTTTACATAATTTACTGCTACTTCAACCATAGATTCACTTACTCTGTATAAACCGTCCTTTGGTTATGGTTGCATTATTCATTACACGGAACTCCCACTACAAATTTTGGGAAGTTTCCAGAAGATTTGAAGTATTTAAGGCGTAGCTCGGAGAAACTGGGCCTCTTCTTCCATTTTCTCCAGATACAGTTAATCATTCTGTAGACATCTGTATCTAGTACTTACGCGATCCCCGAACTAGGGGATCCTATCTACGGGCAGCCGCCTACCCTGCTGCTCCGCTGCTGTGCTTCGTGCCACCCTACCGGCCGAAGCTGAACCCACGCCGACCACGCTTGTAGTCGACGTGCCTGGTTCCTGCCACTACCCGCGCCCTGAGCTAATAAACAGTGATTAAGTTTATCTAATCTTTTATTTCTCTCTTTCCTGCACATCTGGCCGTGCTTCCCACGGTCAGAGCGTGTCAGCGAGGTCTTAAATGAGCGATCTGTTCGATACGACCTTTGGATGGATATAAGAGTCCAGACTATACATATAACAAAACTTGGTATGGAGCATATAGTTATATGTTTTACTGGTGTGGACGATATTATCTATAATTGTGTCTTACTTAAGTTTGCAAAGTAAGCAGTGTTAAATAGTGTGGACATGTTATATAGCATAGGTTAAGCAGCGTGTTAGCGTGTTACTTAGTCTGGATCTAATAAAGTTAAAAGTATATAAAGTGTAATTAAGTTATAAGTATATTGTTTTAGGTACTTACTTTAGCATATTTTAAACAGTTATTTGGATTTCTTGTCACGAGAACTACTGCCAACAAACTGCTATGCAATTTGGCAGATATAAATATTTAAAACTGTAACTGTGAATCTATAAATAAATAAATTAAAAAAATATATGAAATCCAAAACCAAGTTGTAGGTGTGCCGTTAAATGTTTTAGTTAGGTCAGTAAAAGTGAAAATTATTCCATAAATTAGGTAACTTTGTAGTGAATTATGTACTAAAATCAAATTAAAAGTTACATATTTCTAGAACCTACTTTTATAAATAGCTAACTTTGTTGGTACATTTCTAGCTTGATAACCCGTTAGACGAGAAAATATGAAAATTTCAGTGAGTTTAACCGCGTTCTGTGAAATTTATCTGCGGGACTGGAAAAGATAACTGGGAGAGTTAGACCAATAAATTTGTGAACACTGCTAGTTCTTAAGTGGTGGATAGAAATCTAATTATAAGTAGTATCTTAGAAAAGGTAAGAGCTATAAATACCTGCGATAAAAATAAAAGAATTGTTTATTTTAAAAAAGATAAGCGCCGCATAACTAGCCCTCTCAGAAAACACAAAGAAGACGAAAAACCTATGGTTTTTCTTAACAAGGTGTTACTTTTTCTCATAATTATGAATATTTTAATAAAGAAATTAACATCAAGATGAATAAAGTTGCTTGAAAATAGCTCTAATAGTTTCCGAGCTGTGACTTTTTATTTTGGTAAGAACTATTTTCAAAATTCTTAATTGTACAAATTTTTAAATATTGTCATACTGATTTGTTGTTTAAGTAGTCTAGTTTCACGACTGTATATTTTAAGGCAGGGGTTCCCAAACTTATTTAGTTACTTACAAAATAAGTACCTACACAAACACAACAACAATAACTATGAAAAAAAATATTTAAATATGTGCTAATGTGCTTGCTTTTCAGAGCAAAGCTTCTCAAAACGGGGCGCAAGTTTGAAATCGCGACTCTCCTCTCTTTCTCTACATTTATTTTCGCTCGTCTCGCGCATCACACAGACAGCCATTCTATGTGGATAGCCTCAAGACGCCCCTGGGATGTTAGCCCCCCATCCACTAGCGTTTGTTCCGTATGACTTGTCTTCAAGGATAAACTGTAGAGAATCATCGTAGGGATAAATAAAACCGTTGAGGCCACTAACTAATGTCATCTCTACGCTTTCCTGCCTAAGTCAAGGTTGTCGCGTCGTGCAGGCAGGAAAGGGGCTAAAAGTTTTTACCAACCGTCGTTCTTTCGTGCTTTGCCCATGCACTAGTTTTCATGCCTTATACAAGGTGTTGGGTACATGAGGTATGAAGCCCGGCACCTACCCATTCTAACATAGTCATATAAATCTGGTGATATTAAAAACTTAAAATTGTAAAAAAAATGAATTCTTCATACAAATAGTTTGACCAAAAAACAGTGTATGCAAAATCAAAAAATCATTTTTACTATTTTGAATTTTTAATATCACCAAAGTATTTATATAACTATGTTAGCATGGGTAGGTGCCGGCTTCATACCCCACGTACCAAACACCTTGTACATTGTACATTCCGGCAGGAATAAACGCTATGTAGATGGTGGGCTATTGCCGCGATGCCCCTGGGATACAGTTTAGGAAACCCTGGTTTAACGCATGATGATCGTTCAAACATTATATGTTACTCCTTATAGCCCCTTTAATGGGGAATCTTGAGTTTCATCTCCCCTCAAGGCAAAAGCGAGCTTCATCCACATCCCTCAACTACGAAGGCACTGTCTATCTTTAAAATAAGATGGAGGTCAAACAAACCGAGTCAAAATTAGTTCACTTACAGCTCGAACCGAGGACCTCTTGATCGCATTCCGGCGGGTAAACCTCTGGACCAGGACGCGAATCAAATCAAAAGTTCAATTTTATATGATTTAAATTTTGATATTTCCACACGAATTTATTACCTACCCTATATAAATTTTATTCTAGTACCATACGCCAGTTGCACCAAGTAAATACTTTTAACAATTACGTAAAAAATAAACATAAGTAAAAAATGCGAGTTCGTGGAGTAGGTAGGTAGTTATTTTGGACATCATTTTTGGACTTAGTTTGGATTTCCATGCGAGTTTTCATTCCCTAATTCGTTGTTATATTATTTTTTAATAATTATTCTTGGCGATAAATCTTGTCAATTTCAGTTTCATGCCCACAGGCGTCAAGTTAACAAAAACGCTAGAACAATAATATTTATTTATTTCTTATCAAGTGCCTAAATGTATGGTTTTTTTATCTTCAACAGTAAAGAACCTCTATATAAACCCTTCATCCCTTTATACAACCCCTTCAAGCCCTTTTTCGAGATAAAAGGTAGCCTAAACCTATGTTATACTAATGTTTGAGCTATATGCTTTATTATTGTAAAGTTTCCATTCAGTAGTTAGCCGTTAGTGTTTTTAGTATAAAAATCGGGAATGGTCAACCCTTGACTTTCTCGTATACCGGAAACGACTCAAAAGTTGATAGAAACCTTATACTTTGATGTCATACATGCATATTAAATTTTGGTCACCCATCCGAGTACCGGCCGCGCACTTGGTTGCTTAACTTTCGTGATCGACGACTCCAAAGTTGATAGAAACCTTATATTTTGATGTCATACATGCATGTTAAATTTGGTTGCAATAAGTTAAAGCATACTCGAGTTATAGTGCTAACGCACAGACACACTCACAGACATAATTCCAAAAACGTTTTTTTTGGACCCAGGGAGGTTCAAATCGTGTAAATCCGTCAAAATCTCAAGGTCGTATTTTTTTACGATTACAAGACTTCCTCTATATAACTACGTATACGAGAAAGTAAAAAACCTAACTATTTTAGTTGCGTTAACAGCTCAATTTGTATGCGAAACGTGGTTAGAGCCCTAACGGAAAGAAACGCAAGTCACGTATCCCGCGCAAATTAAACAAATCATTAGATCTACATTCATCACTGTTCTCATAAACTTACTTAGCGGTTTCGATCACTTTTAACCTGGCCTTTTTATGACGTCTTTCATTTGATGATAAACTTAAACCTGGCTTGGAACTACTCACAGAACATAGATTCTATGTTCTGTGGTTCCTACAATATTTCATATAAAGGTTATATGTAACTTCATCTATTATTTTAAGAACCATTGTCTAAGGCCCGTATTATAGAATGAGTCTCAACTCAAGAATCAACGCCGTAGGTACTGAGCGTCGTAAGCGTCGTACTTTGTGCTTGATAGAAAGTGACAAATGGTTCTCAAGACCTAATTGATTTCTGGGTGTTATCTAGTATCCATAACACAAGTTCCTAATGATACTTTCTTTGGGCTAGATAATTGGTGTGAGCGTGGAAATATATTATATTACTAGCTTTTGCCCGCGACTTCGTCCGCGTGGAATAGTTACTTTAGGTAGCATTTTTTGTGTAGGTACTTATTATGCAAAAAACACACATACAAACTGCAGTGCACTACAGTAAATGGCATTTTTACAATCTACCATTTTAAGTTTTTCCATCTTTTGCTACTTACACGCAACCTTTCATCCCCACATGGGTCAAGATTTCATAAACGCTAGAACAATATTTGCGCTTCATGGTTTTATCTTCGGTAATGAGGAATCGCATATTTTTTTTTATCTCATATTTCAGCCCCTTCATTCCCTTTTTCACAAAAAGGTAGCTTTTATTCCATTTCGAGGTTTAGTCTATTTTTGTACCAAATTTCAATAAATTCGGTTCAGGTTTTAGGCGTGAAAGAGATTAAGTTAAAAAGTCACGTCCACCATTTTGGATCTTAAAATGGATGCCGTATTCTGAATCCTGACTCCGAATACAGCATCCATTTTGAGACTTCCGAAAACTACAAAACTGATACCCATATCAAGTTTAAAATTCGCATCCGCCATCTTGGATCTCAAAATGGAACCCTGTAAACCACGAAAATGATATCCATATTAATAATAAGTTAAGTAGCGTCCACTATCTTGGATCTAGAAATTGATGACGTAATTAGAATCGCGACCCCCGAAAACTACGAAATTGATACCCAAATCGCTTTTATGTTCAAAAGTCCCATCTGCCATCTTGGATCTCGACGTAGATGATAAAAAGTCCCATCTGCCATCTTGGATCCCGACGTAGATGATGTATTTGGAATCAGGACCCCCCCGAAAACCTCGAAAATGATACCCATATTCCTATTAAGTTAAAAAATCACGTCCGCCATCTTGGATCTCAAAATCGATGTTTTATTCGGAGTCAGAACCCCCAAAAATCTTGAAAATGATACCTATATCGATTTTACATTAAATAGTCGCAACCGCCATCTTGGATCTCGAAATATATGTCGTATTCAGAATAGGGACCCCCGAAAACCACGAAAATGACACCCATATTGACATTTTGTCAAAAAGTCGCGTCCGCCATCTTGGATCTCGAAATAGATGTTTTATTCATAATCCGGACCCCCAAAAACCACGAAAACGATACCCATATTGACATTATGTTAAAAATTCGCGTCCGCCATCTTGGATCTCAAAATAGATTGTGTATTAGGAATCGGGACCTCAGAAAACCACAAAAATGACACCCATATCGATTTTAAATTAAAAAGTCGCGACCGCCATCTTGGATCTCGAAATAGATGTCGTATTCGGAATCGGGACCCTCAAAAACCACGAAAATGATACCCATATTGACATTTTGTCAAAAAGTCACGTCCGCCATCTTGGATCTCAAAATCGATGATTTGTTCGGAGTCAGAACCCCCAAAAATCTCGAAAATGATACCCATATCGATTTTACATTAAATAGTCACAACCGCCATCTTGGATCTCGAAATAGATGTCATATTCAGAATAGGGACCCCCGAAAACCACGAAAATGACACCCATATTGACATTTTGTCAAAAAGTCGCGTCCGCCATCTTGGATCTCGAAATAGATATTTTATTCGTAATCCAGACCCCCAAAAACCACGAAAACGATACCCATATTGACATTATGTTCAAAATTCGCGTCCGCCATCTTGGATCTCAAAATGGATGGTGTATTAGCAATCGGGACCTCAGAAAACCACAAAAATGACACCCATATCGATTTTATATTAAAAAGTCGCAACCGCCATCTTGGATCTCGAAATAGATGTCGTATTCGAAATCGGGACCCCCGAAAACCACGAAAATGACACCCATATTGACATTTTGTCAAAAAGTCGCGTCCGCCATCTTGGATCTCGAAATAGATATATTATTCGTAATCCGGACCCCCAAAAACCACGAACACGATACCCATATTGACATTATGTTAAAAATTCGCGTCCGCCATCTTGGATCTCAAAATGGATGGTGTATTAGCAATCGGGACCTCAGAAAACCACAAAAGTGACACCCATATCGATTTTATATTAAAAAGTCGCGACCGCCATCTTGGATCTCGAAATAGATGTCGTATTCGGAATCGGGACCCTCAAAACCAACGAAAACGATACTCATATTGACATTATGTTAAAAAGTCGCGTCCGCCATCTTGGATCTCAACCTGGATGGTGTATTAGGAATCGGAATCTCCGAAAACCACGAAAATGATACCCATAATGATATTATATTAAAAAGTCACAACCGCCATCTTGGATTGGATTTTTATATCTTATCAAGTGTCTAAATTCAAAGTTTCATGGTTTTATCTTTAACCATGACGAACTTCCATACAAATTTTCATCCCCAATTTCATCCCCACACGGGTCTAAATGTCAAAAACCCTAGAACTAATATTTCTTTCTTTCTTATTAACTCCCTAATTTCAAAGTATCATGGTTTTATCTTTAACAATGACGAAGTCCCATACAAACTTTCATCCACTATTTCACCCCCATACAGGTCAAAATTTCAAAAATCTTAGAACAAATATTTATTTCTGTCTTATTAAGTGCCTAAATTCAAAGTTTCATGGTTCTATCTTCAAAAATGACGAACTTCCATACAAACTTTCATCCCCTATTTCAACCCATACAACCTTTTTTTCGCAATATAAAGTAGCCTATGTCCTTCCCCGAGATCTAATCTATAGTTGTACCAAATTTCATCAAAATCGGTTCGGTGGTTTAGACGTGAAAGCTTAACAGACAGACAGACAGACAGACAGACAGACAGACAGACAGACAGACAGACAGACAGACAGACAGAGTTACTTTCGCATTTATAATATTAGTAAGGATTATTATCTATTTATTAAAAAAACAACTTACTTCTTTCCAAATATTGAGTACATACATATTTGATTTTTAACTCGCTTTCAAAAAAATCTTAGCTTAAACTTAAAGTTAGGACACCTCAATTAAATGAAATCTTAGCAACGAGTGGTGGCCGAGTTAAAGCTTAGCTAAGTTAACACTGAAATAGTTGAAGCTCTTCGAAACGGTTTAAGATTTCAAAAGGTATCACTTCAAACATAATTTGTTTATTTTTAATTTAAAATAGAAGAGAAACAGTCAACTAAATGAATGGCAGTAATACATTTAATTTTGAGTCTGCAACAGCTTTCAATTTACTCAACGGTACCTACCACGGAGAGCATTACTTGGAAGATTTTAATTTAAATTTAGTCAATTACCACTGAATTGCTTTCTGAGAAAAACTAGTTATGAAATGAATGAACCGTTAAAAGTGTGCACTTCATTTACTTCCCACATTTTCTGCAAAAGAACTTATGTATTTTTAAAAGCTGGTCTTCATTTCTTAAAATGGCATAATTAGATGATTTTCTTTAAAATTATTTATTATCTACCCCTCATTGTGTCGCCGCCATTTTGTAACATTTCGCGCGTGTGTGAGTTACTTCCGGACTTCCTGCCGCGAATTTCCCGCGTGTAACAAAAATGTAAAATGTTTAAAATTTTGTAATAAAACTATAAATAAGAGTTTGTGTCACAAAATCGTTATAAAATAAGCTTACAGAATATAATATAATTAGTACAGTTATATTTTGAAATAATAATCGTAATCATTTTCATCATCGGAAAACAGTAGGGGGATGGATCGACCTCCAGGAGGCCGCGCGGCACACAAGGGGTCGTATTTATTGTTTATCAGCGTTTAAAACTAGGTACTTATTGCCCGTAAAGTGTACAATTCCGCTACCGGCGGGATTGAATGGTTGAATTTGTGTTTATATTATTTCTGTCATCGGCTGGAATTTGCTTCGCTATGAAGGCAGCCAGTAGTAAGTACTAGTAAATTTAATTTGTACCACCGCGGGGCAGTTTCAGAGACAATAAGTATATTATCTCCCACTAAAGGGAATTTCAGTGCTGTCTATAGGAGGTCCGAGACGATAGACGTCTAGGCGCGAAGCACACCGATCGGGCGTCGGGCACGGACATCATTCTGTTTCATTCAAATACCGTACCAATTACACGGCAATAAGGTCCCTTATTGAACAAATTCAACGCCGAAATGGCGTGCTATAGCGTGTCCGATGAGGGCCGTTGAATTCAATTAATGACACCTTATTGCCGTGTGTTTAGTACGGTATTTAAATGATGTCCGCGCCGTGTCCTTCCTTGCTCGACGCCAGATTGGCGTGCTTCGCGCCTAGACCCTGTCCGACAGCAATATTACACCGCGCGTTTTTTTCTCCCAAAATTCTTATAGGACTATCCGCACATGCGGTAAAAAAATCGTGCGAAAAAATCTGTGGTTTGATGCAAATTCAACGCGATAATATTTCCGCGCGAATATTTTATCGCTGTGCGGACAGGGCCTAAGGCGCGGCTTATACAGAAGAGACCATGTAGCGTGTAGGCGTGCGTCGTGTGGCGTGTGACGTGGCGTGACATTTGTCGAGTCGCGGCATAAATGTATACATATAAATTGAAGATGGGTGCAATGCGTTGCGGTTGCACTATACAGTTGGATTTCTTTGCGAAAACCCCGAAAATCTCAAAACCGAAAAAACAAATTGGGTAGATGTATTTATGTATATACCTACTTATGTTTCCTACTTTCTTCGTATCCTCCTGGTCCATGTAGTACATTATAAGAATGTCTCGTGATAAGGTCGCCAATTGTACCATATTAAATAAAGTTAACTAAAAATAAATGAATTTAATTTCGACAATGTACCTACTATATACTGAAATACATTTAGTTTGTCATGTCTACATTTTGTGTTTCTAGAAATATTACGATGATTTTATTTTTCTCCCATCTACGACTTTAACACTCCACTCTGAAATACATGTATTGAATATAAAATGATTTACTATTTTTGAGTGTACTGGAACATAATATTTGATTCAATATATTTATTTGAGTGTGGAGAAAAGAGTTTTCCAACAACAATGTTTCCAATATATTTTTATAAACCTGATGTTCAAGTAATACAGGAGTTTTCAATCTCAATAAGTGAGAAGTAATTTACTAAAAACGGTTTATGTAATATACAAACATACTCATAACCCCAATAGGGTTAAAAGAGCTTCCGGTAACATTTGCTTAAAAGCCCTATCTGGCAATATAGGCCAGAGATATGGGCCATGCCATGTAGTATCCTTAAAATAATAGTGATAGCTTGCCATCCTGTTGCCTACATAAAAAGATTACGATATCATCGATGTCAATTAAATAGGCATTATTAGGGATAACTCGAAAACCTCGTCAGATGTCGATCAAATTTAAATGGGGCCACATGAAAATCACCAGCTTCCATAGATCGAAAGAATCTTTAAAATCGGTACACCCAGTAGAGTTATGAGAGACAGTCGAATTGAGAACCTCCTCCTTTTTCGAAGTCGTTTAAAAACTAAGTCGGTACGTTTTTCTCTTTTCAAAATAAAATTTTCTGCCAAAACTACTTTAAGTCGAATTTTTAAAATGGCGCCACAATGTAAATTGACAGTCAGATGAAAAAAAACTGCATTCTACAGCCAAGAGTTCAATTTTCAAATATTGTAATTACTTTTTCAAATATTGTTTATGTAACTGGTCAGTTCCAGAAACTTTTAGTGTTCTCTAGTCGATTGATACTTTCTGTCCCGTCATTCCTATCTTTCCGGATAGGTTTTGCAGGAAATATATTTAATAGTCATATATTTAAGTACATACTTAAATAGACATTTATTTATGAACATCAACTCACAATTTTATTGAAGCGGAAACCGATGCAATTCACGCCAATTATCAGGAACATCAGTGGTCCTATCAACAATTTCAATATCTCAGTTGATATTATACTGTCATAATAGGCCTCGTCTTTTGCGATAGATCTCTGCGTTCGATTTCTAGATGACCCAGCCACTTCAGCCGAGTCCACGCAATAATTACTGTTAACAAAGCGAACATTCAGAAGCCGAATCGACATTGCAACAATCTCAACCGTAAATGCAATTATCATTCGATGTCTCCAATTTCGCATAACTGCAGTGAATGAAACAAATTACCATACAGGAACGCTACTGACACACATTGTGATAATTTAGAATGAAAATATAAATAAAAGCCTCTTTTTAGTACCTACGTAAATTGGGGAAGTGTTTGCTGGACAACATACGGTATTTAACACACTCACACATACACCTGCACATAGCATTAAATAGTATGTAAGGGAACACCATCGAAAATTTATTTCATAATAACATTAATTAATTATTTCACATTAATGTTCAATAACTAATAATTTATCAATTAATAACAAACTACAAAGTATAAATAATAATAAGACTCACAGTAATCAACATTGTATAAAAAATAATTTAATGTTTATTTGATTTTGCATATTTATTTTGCAACAAAAATATACTGGCCTTCAAAATATATTACAACACTTTTAAAATTGCAATAACTAAGAATGGCTATTTTTATTGTTTTATCTTTTTTTTAAGTAAAAAAAGGTTACAATGTTTAGGTAATATAGTTTTGAAGAAAGCTCATAAAGACTGCTGTAAAACATTTTTTTATTTTAAATTTCTAGCTTCTACACTTTGGAAAAACAGTAAATTTTAAAAGTGTAGTAGGTACTCAGTTTTACAGGCAGTGTATTTAGTGTTTATTGTAAATCAACATTTTTTTTTTGTTATAAAACCTAAAAGTGAAGTATTTCTTTTTCTGTGTGCGATCCAATAATTTAAATACGTAGAAAATAGTAAAATGAATAGTCATATTTAATTATTATGACCATAATAGATATTGACCATATTACCTACATGATTTTTTAGTGGGTATATACTAGTGATTTTTTCGTTTCCACGTTAAATTTCATGAAATATTTCCTAAACAGACAAAAATTCATTTGGAATTTCGTTTTTCAAGAAGGTGTCTACAGGTGTCAAGTTTAGTCTCGAGATCAGCTTCTGATGTGGATTGTAACAATATTTTCAGTTGACAATCTGAATAGCCCCAAACACCAGTCAGTGAGCAGGATTCCAAATTTTTGCTATGGTCAAAAAGCCCGGAACCGCTGCGTTTGCCTGCGGCACCAGCTATTGCATTATTCTGACAATAGTTTCCATTTTGTACACCTGTCCAAAGGTAAACAGAAAAAGTCACTTTGAGCCTTTAACATGTTCGCGGTCGTAAATGTTTATTCTATTTTTCAAAGTGCCCGTGCATTTGTTGAAGCTCATATAGAATCGGTTTATAATACATTGCATCAAATAGAAAGGTGTACAGCAATCTTTTATCTAGTACCAGCGGAAAACTTTTGTTTATTGTGTATACTACGCGTTTCGCGTTTCTAACTAAAAAGCCTTTAATCCATCAAGTTTTTAGTTTGATTGTGTGTGCCTTCGCAGTATTTGGTAGGCATAAAAATTCCCAACGCGTATCCAATTCTTGTGAAGTGCCAATGTATACATGCTGCGAACATATGTGTTCCGAGTATACATGCAGCAAAAATCACTCGAAGCATTATTAGTAACCACCTATTGTTACAAGTAATATCGTTTCGATTGATAGGAAATCTTCTTAATCTTCTTCTTCACATAGGGTGGTTAACCTGGTTGAGTCAACAGCAGAAGTAGATGATCAAAAACAAAACTTTTAAATTAATTAAAAGCAAAATAAATTCAGAAATGTAAAATTCCTAAAAGTATATTGATCTTCCGTGTGTAAGTAGTCATTCGGGTAATTTATAGGTTCTTTTCTTTTAGTGAACTTGTAAAGTTACGTACCCCTACATAATAGGTTGGGGAAAAAGTTTCTTCGCATTTTATAAGAAAATTCAAAACATTTTTTAATATAGTTTATTTACATTTAACTAAAGTATGTAGGTACCATTTTGTTCGATAACTTTTTGCCATCTTGTAGGTAGTGACATGATCCCATTGCTATAGAAATTTTGGGACTTCTGGTCAAAATACCGCGACAAGTGGTTTTGGCAGTCCTCTCGTGATGTTAACCTGACACTGCCTAAAGAATTCTGAAGAGACCGACACAGGTGGAAATCTGAAGGTGCAAGGTCAGGACTATACGGCGGATGCATTAACACCTCCCAGCCAAACTCTCTTAATTTTTGCTGAGTGGCTAAAGATGTGTGAGGTCTAGCGTTATCATGATGAAAAACCACACCCCTTCTGTTGATTAATTCCGGCCGCTTTCTCTCAACTTCTTGCTTTAATCTCATCAGTTGTTCGCAGTAGAGTTCAGAATCGATGGTCCTGCCTGGTGGTAACAGCTCATAATGAATAATGCCCTTCCAATCCCACCACACACACAGCATCACCTTGTTGCGAGTTAACCCGGGTTTCGCCACAGTCTGTGAAGCCTGACCGGCCTTTGACCATGACCTTTTTCGCACGTTCTTGTCGTACGTGATCCACTTTTCATCACCAGTTATCAGCTTCTTCAAAAATGGTTCGGTTTCATTACGTCGTAATAAAGAATCACAAATGAGTACACGGTTCATTAGGTTTCTTTCAGTGAGCTCGTGAGGTACCCAAATGTCGAGCTTTTTTGTGTACCCAGTTTTTTCAAATGCGCCAAAACTGTTTTGTGGTCAATTCCCAGTTCTTCAGCTACGTCGTAACTACTGACATGCCGATCTTGCTCCACGTTTTCAAAAATGGCATCCATTTTATCTGTAATAGGGCGACCAGAGCGACGTGCATCTTTGACATCAAAATTTCCGGATTGAAAACGCTTGAACCAAATTTTTGCTACTCTCACAGACACTGCACTAGGTCCATAAACATCGCAAATTTTTTTCGCGGCTTGCGTTGCATTTTTACCTTTTTTGTAGTAAAATTTTAAAATGTATTGAATTTCTTCATTAGATTCACTCATCTTGGCGGTACGAAAAACAAATGAAAATCACACATTTTCCTAATTTGAATTTGGAATTATGTTCTTTAAAATTTAAACTTTCAATGATACCAAAACCAGCCAGATACAAATAGTATAGCCAAAGAGATTTTATTACAAGTTTATACATACTATAATGCGAAAAGACTTTTTCCCCAACCTAATATATAGGGGTCCAAGAAACAAGGCCCAGATATACGTCACCATCACTGTGGGTATATTTATTTTAAATTGGTAAAATGAGACACTAATGAGTGCCTAGATATATCTATTATTAGACAATTCTATTATATATCTTTATGTATCAAGCCCAAGCCGGACGTCGAGAGCGGGACACTTATAGTAGAGTTTTAAACAAAAGTCTCGTCACACGGCCAGCAATAGAATGAGCGGGAAAGCCGACACAAGCGCCAAAGTGTGAATTTCAATTTTATATTTATACAACTTTTGAAATATTGCATGTAATTTTTTCAATGTTATAGCCACGTACCACGAAGAAGACGTGTAGAAGTTGAGATTCAGATCCCGTCAACATGGCATCTTTAAAAGATGCGATGGTCTTCAAACAGATTAACAAATCTTGAATCATAGCTAAGATTTTTTTTTTTTATGTGACGAGATGGCAAATAGCTTGCGGCCCACCTGATGTTAAGTGGCCACCGCCGCCTATAGACACTTGCAATTCTCTCAATTCAAAAGAATATTCTCTCTCATCTCTAATACTCATCAGGTTGTCATTCAAAGAAAAAAAACAGCTAAATTAAAATCTTCTTCTTTTAAACGAAAGGCGATCGCTACATTAAAGATTATGCATTTCGCCAATGTCAAGTGAACTACCGTAAAATTATCTATTAACTTTTATTATATTTAAAGTTAATAGATAATTTTACGGTAGTTTCTCTCAAGACGTGTTGTTACAACTCGGGACAAAACTCCTAAATTAAAATCAAATCATTTGTCAGGTAAAACGATGCCACAGAGATACGCGGCAAACTGCCGAAACTCCTGTGTTTGCACCGGGGGTAAAAAGAAAAACGGAAAAAAAGATAAAAGTTAAAAAAATTTGCTGCAAAGCTTTATGGGTCGACGCATCCTCTCGTTAAATGCATTTTCAGTTAACTTTGTCTTCTAATTTTTCATAACACTATTTCACACTCGGTACAAAAAGAAGACTCAGATTTTTTAATAACAAAACACGTTTAACATAAACAAAATTTTAATAAGCGTCTTTGTTAACCGACTTCAAAAAAGGAAGAACTTCTCAATTGGAATGTATGCTTTTTTATGTGTGTTAAATCATAACTCTTTATACACCCAGTACCTACCGATTTTGAAGATTTTTTTTGGAACCTTGTTTTTGAGTTATCCCTAATAATGCCTATTTAATTGAAATCGATGATATCGTTATCATTTTATTACTTGTTTGTTTAAAAGATCTCGAGATAGTTTCGTGAAATTTCTACCCTTACTTACAACACCTTCAAAACTAAAAAAATTCAAGCACTGACGACTGTCTAATAAATTCATACGCAATTGATATGATCACAAGGGTCAATGTAGTTACACCTCTGACCTATATCTAATAGTGTAATCTGACCTATACCTATATCTAGTATGCAGTATTCAAAATCAAAATCAAATAGTTCTTTATTTAAATGGTATTTGCTAAATAAAACCCTACCATCATGTAATTTCATAGTGACCTCAAAAAAATTATCACCCCGACGATGATATTTGACCGTCGATAATATTGGATTCGATTTCTTACTCAGTGGTCATCAAAGAAAGCAAAAGAAGGAGCTATAGCGTCAGCAATATTAGCAATCGCAGAAGTTAAGCTGTTAAGTGTGCGGTTGGTACTCGGATGGGTGACCAACCATGAACTTACATTGTGGCTAGAATAATAATAAAAATGTACGGTAACTATTTTGCTGCGGAATTAGTGTTTTGATGGAGGTTTTTTTAATACAAAAGGATAACTTTTTAATTTGCTGTTAAATATACCACCCTTATACAAAATATTGCTTCATAAAAGCATTTTCAGACTATCGCATTTTTCGTAAAAAAAAACGATACTCTGAAAACGCTTTTATAATGATAAAAAGAAGAGGCGTTACCTTGGATTGTAAGAAACTTGGATCTTAATGTAAAATAGGGTTAATAAATGCAGAGCTTAAATACGATCTCCGTATATCGAAGCCCAATTAAACTCAGAGGCTAATAATGGTTGGCCGTAATATGCCAGTAACTAAACTAACGCTATTGTTTGGTGGAATAATGGTCAAAATAGAATCCGATGCATGGTAATGAACGTCCATCTATTTCTAGGAAGATCTATTAAATTCTCTCTACTATAATTTGCGATGAAACACAACGAAATGGCAACTGAAAGCTTACATAAATGAATATCTAAACTCTCCTTAACTGAGATTTAACTTTGCGATTTTTAATGTTAGATAAATGTGAAAATAAAATTTATGTAATGATTTAGATGCTTGATGAATTAAAGGAAAATAATCACGTTAGTACACGAAAATTTGTTGTTTATTCATATTCCTGTTAAATTGTTACTAACCAGTAGTAACAATTTAACTTATGTCGTTGGCAAATTGTAATCTGTGGAAGTAAAGTTTTTTGCGACGTTTCTTGTCCTCCAGTAATTACTATTTGAATCTAATTATTATAACTTATTCCGTTGCTATGGTTTTCGACAACTTAAAAGTTCTTATGAAAGGTCATTTAAATTAAGTTGTTTTTTAACTTTGAAAAACAACAGGGAATCACATTCCAAACATAACAATAACCCACGATTTTCACTAAGTTATCAATCACAATTGTCGAGTTTTAAAGGACTAACATACTAAGCTTTTCGATATTCGTGCGCCACTCGAAAACTCTTCGGTCACTGCCACAAGTTACGAGACACTTTGAAATATTTTGCGGATCACCTCATTCCTCAGGGATACTCCGAGCAACCTTGTTACATTTTGATGGATATACTATAGTTTTAGGTCTATTTTGTGATCTTAGATACCTGTATGTTACTTGCCTAAAACAGAATCATCATCATCATGTCCCCACCGAGGGGCTGGAGTCTACCCCACATTAGTGCGGGTTGGTCGACTTCACACACAACCTAAGAATTTCTTCATAGGTGTGTGCAGGTTTCCTCACGATGTTTTCCTTCACCATAAAAGCGTCGATTAAACGTACATATGAATTCAAAATTTGAAAACACATTGGTACGTGGGCGTGGCGGGGATCGAACCAGTGTCTCCGGGTGGGAGACGACGTTCTTACACACTACGCCACCGACGCTTTAACTGCTAAAACCGAATTAATTAAAAAAAAGAACAATCTCGTTTACTCGTTTGCAGTGCATATTTTACAAGCATAATGCCTTTTTTTGCCTTTTGCCTTCATCTCGACTAATGGTAAGTGATGATAAAACTTAAGGTGGAAAAGAACTTCATCCTGAACTGAACTGGCTGTCTTATCGTTGATTTATCACAAGACATAACACAAGGAATACGCTGCCAGCACAAACCAGCACAAACACCTGGGTCTTCAAAAGAGGCGTGACGAAGCACCTTGCAAACCAGCAAGGCGAGGATTGTTAGCTCGTCGGTTTATCTCTCGCGCTAGCTATGTTTGCATTTGGACTCAACTTTTGCTTACCATCAAGTAGAATGGAGTCGGTGATAGACTTTGACAAGATGGTGGTAGCAGGGGAGACGGGCTTGGGGCCCACGTCCGGAAGCGTCCTCGTGGCGGACCCTGGTAACGTGGTGGGGAAACTTTCTCGGGGGGTGTGTGGCTTTTGATGTCAAGTGTGTCCGCTTGGCATTCGAAGTCACATGCCATCGTCGAGTTGTTTTTGTTTTCCCACCACGGCTAGTTCCGGACGGCCCTTTTCGGGGCCACGACCGCGCCCGAAGAACCCCGGGTGCGGTCCGATGGCTGCTCCCGGTGTCCTCGTCAGGAGGACGCGCCAGGTCGAGTAGCCGTCAGTGAGGAGGCGGCCTATAAGGCGGGCGTCGATCAGCGGCCCACTGGGCTGGCGTTAGTCGGTAGCCCCTGTGGGCTGCTGGCCACCAATTGGTGCACAAGGAGTGCCTAGACGGGCAGCGTTGGGACGGTCACGGTGTAGTTGCGCTTACGTGCGCAGATCCCGAGCCGTCCCGCAATAGTGCACTGGAGGTCAATTTAGTGGGTATGGAGGGAACGCCTTCACCTCGAGTACCACATATCCCCTGCGGTTGGCACCACCCCGCAGGGACGATGCGTAAATACATTTGACCTCCCGGCAACAAAAAAAAGGGGGAGACGGGCTTCAAACTAAGAACAAATTTCAACACACCTGAGGTTTGAACCCGGGAGTTTTGAGTCTATTCCGATGACTGGTCTAGTGGCTTTCGCATCGGCCCATGGCCTGCGGTCTTGTAGACCATAGGTTCTCAAAGTGGGCGATAACGCCCCCGTGGGCATTGGAGACTTTGAGGGGGCAGTAGAAGACCCAGAGAAAATATTGGGGCATTGAGATAGATAGATTATAAGAGAGATAATAGCCGTTTTGAATTCGCGACAGATGGTAAGTAAAATTAAGTTGGAATAAGCTCTTTTGCCGTGTGATGCCGGCAGAGTAGAATAGCATCATCCGTTATCCTCCAATGGGTGTCGTAGAAGACGACTAATGGAACAGCAAAGAGGTATTGATCACCTTATACTCCGTCCACATATCCGCATTGGGCAAGCGTGGTGGACTATTGGGAAAGGCCTTGTGTCCCAGCAGTGGATCAGATTATAAAGTTGTAATGATGATGATAATGAAGAAGCTCTAGAAAAAAATCTGTAAATGGGCGTTTTGCAAAAAAAGTTTGAGAACCTATGCTTTTTAGATTATAGATTGTATAATTACATTATAAATTTTTGGCACCATCTAAGCAGCTGAAATCTACAATGCTTATGAATACCAACTTAGCCACTTGAGTTTGGAGCACACATACACCACACCCACAGTCAAATGAAACTATATATTTGTACCTATGTTGTATTTTTATGTGTGAATAAAGTCATCCTAATGGTAAAACCAGGCAGTAAGTACCTAATTACTTACGGTAATACAAATATCGCCAGAAGCCATGGTCCCTACCATGGCTTAGGACGATATAAAAATCGGGATTTGGACGATATAAAAATATTTAGCAAAACCCATTTAAATAAAGATATTTTTGGTTTTGATTGTTTTAATACCGAGCAGCTAGAAAAAGTATACGAATGGTGCACCTTTAATCATCAAGTTTCAACAGCAACAGTTTATACGCAAAGAAAAATATGTGCATTACTACGACCACCTCATATAACAAGTCACCCTAAGAACTACCCATACAAATACGATCACTCTTACCACAACCATACAGTCACCCGAAAATCACGCGTATATACTCGGTAGCCGTACAGTCGACCCATAGAAACCACCTACATACGTCACTCATTCAATCCCTCGTACGACCACACCCATATCATCATCAATCGGCCCATTTTAATTGTGATCTGCGCAATAGGTATGTTTTCTTCATCCACTCCTCGATCAGTGGTCATTCCACCATAATATACCTATCTTTTCCACTACCTTTTTCACCTTTTGCACAGTTTCTCAATCTTTTATTCGGTCTACCTGTCTCTCTATTTCCACCCACATTAATACTCATCACTCTCTTTGTTACGCCCATCAGCTCTTCTCATTATAAGCCCATAACTGCCAATCTGTTACCTCTTAGTCTTTCTACCTCTGGTGCTGCTTTCAAACCTCACTCAAACCGTATTCATTTCTCACTTTGTCCATTCTTGTTACCCCACGCATGCATCGTAGCATTCTCGTCTCAGCCAAGTAAACTCGATTTTCATCGACCACACCCGTTTATTTTATGCCACATATACATAGGTATTATGCATTTATCGAAAAATATAGTATGCAAAAAGAAATTAAATGCAGATATTAATTATTATATTAAATCACTTTTAAATCCGTCTCTGCGTAGCCATCAAAGGCGGGCCGCGGCTAGTGTAAACTTTGACGATTGTGAGCTCTATCACTCAATAATTCTCAATCCTCTTATTATTGAAAAATTACTTTGTTAAAGTACTCGTGATTTAATATGATAAAGATTTCCTTTTTGCGATATGTTTAGTGTATCTTCTTGTCTCATTTAGATTCTGTTTTATCCTTAAACCGTCTATTATTATCTTAGAATTTGTAATCGAAAGTAAAGCCGCCGATAAAAAGAAAATGAAGCTCTGTTTTGTCAGTGCTAAAATATTACAGAAAGTATTGCAATATAAATTTGCTTAGGTATATTTTTATTCGGCACGATTTACAATGGTTGAAAAATTAATGAAATCCCTACTAATATTAGAAATGCGAAAGTAACTCTGTCTGTCTGTCTGTTAAGCTTTCACGTCTAAACGGAACTCACACTACATATTTTTGGGAAAGTTCCGTTTTAGGAATAATGCAGCCATAACCAAAAGGATGGTTCATACAGAGAACCTAACCTATATCTACGGTTGAAGTAGCAGTGAAATAGGTAAACAAAAAGGAATTTAGTTTATCAGAATACTCTATGGGCAAAAAAGTTAGAATATAATAATTAATTAATTAATTTATGGCACAAATTAGGTGGGCCAAAAGGCTTGTATACAAAGTTCGAGATATTTTTAAAATGGAGGGTAGTCAGAATCACAAGTGAAAGTTAATATTAGTCTAGAATATTTAATTATTATGGTTGATAGTTATGTGATGCTTTGTTTTGTATGGATTTTTTATTAAAAATCAACGTAAGTATATTGGAAGACGGTTTAGACCGTGACATACAGATTAGATCTCGGGGAAGGAGACTATTTATTGCGAAAAAAAGGTTGAATGGGTTGAAATAGTGGATTGCAGGGCTGGCTCGAACTGCCGTGCGGCTTCCTCTCGTTCCGACTGGTGCAGGTGCTGTCCGGGCATGGTTGCTTCGGATCGTACCTGCACCGGATCGGACGAGAGGAGAGTCCGGCATGCCAAGACATGCGGCGCTGCGGAGGATACGGCCCAACACACCCTTGAGGTGTGTCCGGCGTGGTCTGAGCGGCGCCGTAGTCTTGTCACGGTGGTAAGGCCGGCTCTCTCGCTTCCCAGTGTGGTAAATGCCATGCTGGGAGGCGAGGGGGTTTGGGCGGCGGTCGTCTCCTTCTGCGAGGACGTCATCTCGCAGAAGGAGGAGGCGGAGCGCGCGCGGGAGGATGATCCCGACGCGCCGGCGCTCCGCCGGCGGAGGAGGGGCCGGAGGAGGCGGAATCGCTCTCCATCCCCCTCATGGTGACGAGCAGCGGACGACAGGCACGGGGGCGCCTCCGTCCGCATTGCACTGCTCATCACCACGTCGTAGGGGGTGACCGAGCACTCATGGGGTGGGGGCGTGAGGGGCCCGCCGCTTAGGCGGGCAATCGCCAGTGGGGATTGGATGTAAGGGCTCTGCCGGTTTCCCAATCCTCCACCATATATGGCGAAGAAGGAGTGCCGCTGAGTTGTTTTAGTGGGTAGACCCGGGGTTCAGCCCCGGGGAGTCCCACATACCCCCCGTCCTCCGACGGGAGGGCATGCGTAATGCCTTTTTTCCCAGCGACAAAAAAAAAGGGGATGAAAGTTTGTATGGAAGTTCGTAATTTTTGACCATGAAACTTTGAATTTAGGGACTTGATAAGAAATAAATAATTATTTTTTCTAGCGTTATTGAAATATTGACCCATGTGGGGATGAAAGTTCGTAAGGATGTCAAAATAAAGCCCGATTATGATGAAATTTGGTACAAAAATAGATCCAAGATGGCGACGTGACTTTTAAACATTGTCAACATAGGTATCGTGTTCGTGGTTTTTGGGTCGGATTACGAATAAAACATCTATTTCGAGATCCAAGATGGCGGACGTAACTTTTTGACAAAATGACAATATGAGTTCATTTTCGTGGTTTCGGGGGTCCAGATTTCGAATACGACATCTATTTTAAGATCCAAGATGGCGGACGTGACTTTTTGACAAAATGTCAATACGGGTATCATTTCCGTGGTTTTCGGGGGTCACGATTCCAAATACGACATCTATTTCGAGATTCAAGATGGCGGTTGCGACTTTTCAATATAAAATCGATATGGGTATCATTTTCGTGGTTTTCGGAGGTCTCGATTCCTAATACACCATCCATTTTGAGATCCAAGATGGCGGACGCGACTTTTTAACTTAATGTCAATATGGGTATCGTTTTCGTGGTTTTTGGGGGTCCGGATTACGAATAAAACATCTATTTCGAGATCCAAGATGGCGGACGCGACTTTTTGACAAAATGTCAATATGGGTATCGTTTTCATGGTTTTCGGGGGTTGGGTGGTCTGCAGGGATGATGGGCAAAATAAGGAAAATGCATAAGACCTCTCTGTAAAAAGGAGTACCTCTACTTTCCCTAAAAAAGGGGTAAAATAATAATTATTGAAAAATTATCTGTGTTTCGAGCTGAGAGTTTAATTTTTTTTGGGAGTCTACAGTTAGGGTAACTTTAATGAATCGTCTTATTGAAACTTTTCCAACAAAAAAAAACGTCTATTTCGACTAGTTTACATATTAATATAAGTGAAGTAACATATAGGTCGGGGGGGATCGATTGATAGAAAGAGAATTAAATCAGCAACGAGTGAAAGCTGTTTCACAGCGTTCACTCAGATTTTCGTTGGCTTTGTGAAACGACAGATATCACCACCGCGCCAACAATCTGAGTTTTTAAATTTAAAAAGTTGCCATAAAAGCTTGAAGGGAGTAAGAGCCACCAAATAAGATGTACGGCCTGGCAAGCATGTTGCAGGCCCTTAATATAAAGGTTCCAAAAGGTAATAATTATTAGCCGTTTAATGGCTGTTATCGTTTTCTTACCTTAATACCAATTTATTTGAGGTGGGTTCAGTATGCCTTAATATCGAAAATATTGCTTAAGGATTTGGCATTAGAGTTTTACAGCGGGCCGCCTGCCTGCCACCAACCGTCCTTAGCTGTAACTATATTTAAACCAGAGTAGGTAATAACTCAAAAATAAGATCTTTTTGACAAATACTTTCTTAGATTAAGTTGATATTTTCAGTGTATTCCGCCCGACAATACGTCTGAGGAGAACTGAGATTATCCCGCGGGATCAAGTTGCCGTAACGAAAGTATCCTATTTGTCAATCCAGGACCACGGATGCTAAGTTTTATCCGAGACCATTCATTTGTTTACGAGTGATTGAGTAGTTAATACTGCTACTGCAAGTAAAATTGAAACATCATAGATGATGTTCAACATGTCCTTGTAATATGTGAAAAGTATTGCAGTGGAAGGGACTCAATTATTCATAAATAAATATGAAAAATTCAGAGGTGCATTTATAAGTATTTTGGATTATCCCGCGGGATCAAGTTGCCGTAACGAAAGTATCCTATTTGTCAATCCAGAACCACGGATGCTAAGTTTCATCCGAGACCATTCATTTGTTTACTAGTGATTGAGTAGTTAACACTGCTACTGCAAGTAAAATTGAAACATCATAGATGATGTTCAACATGTCCTTGTAATATGTGAAAAGTATTGCAGTGGAAGGGACTCAATTATTCATAAATAAATATGAAAAATTCAGAGGTGCATTTATAAGTATTTTGGATGATCCAACATCTCAGGTTGCAAAATGTCTGGCAGAACTCTTTTCTCTGGATACCGGAATCCCTCCTTCTCGCGCAGCTATTATGTCAACGAAAGGGGTCCCCTGCAGACTACGGTGAACGCTTGCCATTGGGTGGGTCATAAGCTTATACCACCAAGTAGTATGAAAAACGAGTAGGTGGAAGAGAAATCACCTAGTGAACTAGACGTATTTGTTCGACCAACCCGTATTTGGCCAGCGCGGTTGACTAACCATACAAAAAAAAAACATTTTGCAATTTTAGATATCAATTTTTCATTAATAAATATATATTTTGTTTAATTTATTTTGTACGTATTTCTTACTGTTCGATACATAAGCACGTTTTTAAAATTCCACTCCACCTTCTCCAATCCACCCGGATTGTGGAAGGTGCGGGTTCGAGTCCCGCCTGAGGCAAGTCGATTTTTTTCAGTGCATTTTTCTAGTATTATATTTACGCGTTTGTAAACGCAAAAATAAAATTATTCCATAATGTAAGGTAGTTTCATCTTAGCTGGGCGTCAAATATTTGCAAAAATATTTCGTTCGGGTCTTGGAAGTGCAAATTTCAAAGATTTGATGAAACGATGTTTACCATAAAAACATAAGCACCAAGCACTGACAAATTTCGACAGCGAAAAGCAGTGCCTCGGTGGCGAAATTGGTCAACGCGTCCACCCGGATTGTGGAAGGTGCGGGTTCGAGTCCCGCCTGAAGCAAGTCGATTTTTTTCAGTGCATTTTTCTAGTATTATATTTACGCGTTTGTAAACGCAAAAATAAAATTATTCCATAAAAAAAAGTATGTCTAATCCTGAAAAAATTGTAAAATTCATTTACAATTAAACAAAAGTACGTAATATTACAGCTATTGGTACACTTCCTGTTTCAGAGAGCGAAGTCTTTTATCTGTAATTTAGTAGTTTATAAGTTTTTTGTATTCAGTCATATTAAACAAAAAGATTTATGATACTATACTAATTCTTAGATAGTCAAATTCAAGCCAAAAAGATTAATTTTAAGATAACGAAATTCAATACAAAAAGACTATACTAATTCTAAGATAGGCAAGTCAAAGTCTTTGTCCTTAAGCTAAATATCAAAGTTTTCTCTAGTGTGCGACGAACACGTGGAGTCTCTTTATTTTATTCCGTTTTTAATTAAAGTAAATGTATTAAAAAGTTCTACGTATTTTTTCAGGCAAGTCTGTTAAATTAAATTTATCTTAAGAGTGGAAAAAGAAATATCATGGCAGGCTCATTTTCATAGCCTAAGTCCCTCAAGAATTTATATAAGAAAGACGTAATTATGAAATATTTTGCATTACACCTAGAGCGATATGTTTTTAACCTAAAATATTTAATACTTAGGTGGATAATTAAAAATTAGAATAAAATTCGCTTAACAGCGCGGTTGCTAATAAATTTACAACTTATATCTAATTTATTTTGAAGTTAAACTTCTAAGTCGCCTGTTTTCTTTAAAAACTAAATGAGAATAACTTAATTAAGCGATACTAAATTACGCCTTGTTCATAAAACTAATTTTCAGAAGTAATTTACGGAAACAACAAAAGCTCTACACTAAAAATAATGTCCGACGTTCGCCCGATTACATCCGTAAAATCTTAATTTACACTACTGATTCATTATTTCAATAATATGCACCCATTCTAGACGCTTTCGCAACAAAACTTTCATGTTAGTTCGCTCGGCACGTTGTGGAACTCACATTTATTTATAAGCTATGCAAAACAAGATGTTATAAATAGTTCTCATAGTAAACTCGCTGTTCTAGTATTAAAGAAATTTTACTTACAGATTGATGGTGTTTTCTGGCACCACCGGCACCGCAAACAGATCTTGCTGAAGGCAGCGCACGTTTTTGAAAGCGCAAATACATTTCGGCGGACAAAGTTGCGAGTACGCGAAAATAAATAAATTTAAGAGTATGAAAAGCTTAAAGGAGAACAGCCTGCCCATAGTTGTAAGCCGGAGCCAACTTAGGGCGCTGTGGTGGACTTTAAATTACTCGTGGGCAGCGAAAGGACCGGAGGAACTTTGGGAATCGAGAAGCAACTCCCGAGTGGTGCCTACTGGTAGCCGACGCGCGAACGAGTGACGGCAAACGGCAGCCCGAGCTCGACCGCTGTCTGCGGAGAGCGGAGCGGGATGCTGATAGTTTATGCAACTATAACTCTTATGTCGTACATCGTAAAAATCAACCAATAGTTCTAACTTGAAGTCATCATCACTTGAGCTTATCTCGCAATATAAATAAACTAAAATAAAGAATCACGTTGCTAAGGAGTTCGTCTCGAAATTGATAATACTGGGAATTAATCAAGGGCGTCGTCGTAGGGAAAAAACTGATCAATAAAATAATTGTGTGGATTCAATCAAATGTAAATGCTGTTTCTTAATTACACAACTAATATAGAGAGCGCCTTATTTAGACTAAATAAAACTTTTTATGTATTTGTTCTTATTAATTTCGGCGCGGATTTAGGGCCTTTGTTAGAAGTTGTAAAATTATATCGACTCTATTGAAGTGAAGACACCGGATGGTTACAGTTTTCGGTAATGGAACCAATCATCAGTAGATGCATTATCATAGAATAGAATGCAAATAAAGATCTAATTTAAAATGAAGACTTACATATCTTACAAAAACTAATTTCACGAACGCATTACGTCTCGTAATGTTTTTAATATAGGTTATAAACCTAAACGTAAATTGGTAAGTCATTGACAGCTAATGATTTATTTTTAGACCGTGTCATGTTTCTGTTGATCTTGTTATCTTATCGGACGGCAATGACTGTATTCATTGCACTTCCAGTCACTGGGATCATTAGTATCTCGTTTTAAATTAAAATAATTAATAGAGTAACTTCAAAACGATCACCAAATTTACTTTTGGACAAAGGAGATTGGTAAAAATGGGCCTAACCGTTACAAGAACGGGATAGTGATCAAAAATTATTATGTATTTTTTTAGAATTTACTGTAAAATATCAACATTTCTTTCTATGGGAGATTAATGTAACAAACAATAAGTGTTTGAACGATATTTATTCTACTTCCGCCATCAAGGAACAAGGAAAAATATTGCCAACAGTAAAATTATATCATTTTTAATCGATTACTCTATTATATTTTTAGTTTTTTTTAAATTAAAAAATATTAGCTGATATATTATTGAATTATTGAAATAAGAATAATGTATTACGACATAAAGTCTTTTATTTTTCCTGAATAAAAAAAACTGAAGTTAATAATCTTAGCAAAAGATTAAAAATAATTCGAAAGTATCGAATACTTGATCGATAATCTTCATAAACTACTTTTTAAGCTGGCAACAGTAAAACAAGCGGAAGCGTCATTTTGTCATTTATTTATGATATAAGTATGACATTTGGTTCGCTTTCCGGGTTGTTTATTTGTGAGTTTTACGCAACAATCCAAAAAAAAAATCACGTAAATGATTTTATTTTGATTCCTAATTATACAAAAAAAAAATCACGTAAATGATTTTATTTTGATTCCTAATTACTATCTTCGACGATTCTCGCTACTTTCTACTTTATGAGCCCTTTATGATTGTATGGTTTGATTCATTTGGAGGTAGGTATTGTATCTTTACTATTCCATTATCTGTTAGTATTTTATTTAAAAATACATTTTTCACAAATAAGGAAGGAGGAGGAGGTTGTGGGTCATTTTCTCGCAATATGCCTATCGAGATTTAATAAATAAAAGCCTATAAATAAGGTGATTGTGCCTGTTTACATTTTTGGTATCGTATCTTTTAATATCTACATATCTTGCTAACCCCATAGAAAAGCATTACAATATTAATACTAAAAGAATGTGTACTTCTCGCTCTATAAAACAGTCTAAAAATCATCAGTGTAACGCTTAGGCCCAGAGTCCCAGAGCCCAGAGACTTTTAATGGCGATTCATGACGTATTTTTGTAGTGGAACCTCGTGGAAACATAATTTTTGGTTGATTAACCTATCAATGTATGTCAAGTTTGTAACACCCGTATTCACAAACATTACTATTGCTTCGGCCGCACACATCGCGATAACATTCGTGCGATAATCTTCGCCTTCGGCCTACCACGAATGTGCATGGCCACACATTGCGCACTGTAAAATTTGTCGCGATGTAATCGCGATGTTACGCAAAAAACAAAATGGACGCTGCGGTCGGCCCGTATTTTATTTAGGGCAATCATTTTTTATTCTGTCATGAATTTATTGTTTAAGAAAAAAGCAAGGCTAAACAATATTGACTCACACTCCTAACTCCTAATAAGTTCTAAAATCCTGTCGTTATTCCAATCCATGGCAGAAAACTAATTTAAGCCAATACGTCAGATGCGCACGATGTCTGTGCGTCGACTGACGACCACGAAGTGTGGACACGCAAGCGAAGGACATCGCGATAAAAACGCTTTGATGTGCGCCAGTTTACCGACAACAGCGCGATGTCCTTGCGACTTCGCACGAAGTGCCGAAGTATTCGCGAATACTTGGCTAGACACATCGCGATACCGCGAACATTCGCCACATCACGATGTGTGCGGCCGCAGCATATGAGATCTCTCGACGTCTTGGATAAGAAACGAACCAATCACAGAGCTCTATTCCACGCAATGGCATTGAATAGCTCTGTGATTGGTTCGTTTCTTATCTAAGAGTCGAGAGATCTCATAGTAATGTTTGTGAATACGGGTGTAAGTTTGTTTGTAAGAAGTAATCTCTGGAAGTACTGAATCGATTTTAAGAATTTTCCATAAAATTTGACAGCTAAATTCGAACTTTTCACTGTTTACTTTTACTGCCCTGGGCCCATAACCTTAAAATTATGGAGTAATTATAATAGATATATAATAAGTAAATACAACAGTAGAAAGTTAAACAACGAACACACAAGAAGTAGTAAAGACATAGAACATCACATTGACACTCTTAGATATATAATCTAAATTGACACTATAATAAAATATATATCAAAACCTGCCTATGTTGTGAAATCATGGAGATAATTACTTCAACAATTATTTAAGACCAGATACACGAATAGATAGCTTGTCAATCATATGAGAAAAAGTACAAGCAATAGTTTTCTTGTTTACTTAGTATCACCATGGTACAAGCAATAGTTTTCTTGTTTACTTAGTATCACCATGGTACAAGCAATAGTTTTCTTGTTTACTTAGTATCCCCCGAGTTATTGTTGTAAAAACACGTGTTGAGATACTCCATTTTTAACTCATTCTACAGTACAAGCAATAGTTTTCTTGTTTACTTAGTATCACCATGCTACAAGCAATAGTTTTCATGTTTACTTAGTATCTCCCGAGTTCTTGTTGTAAAAACACGTGTTGAGAGACTCCATTTTTAACTCATTCTACCGTAAGGGTTGAGCGGAGCTTTAGATAGCACTTGGTTACACATGAGGCCACATCTTGCAGTAAGGGCCTTACAGTACCTCAAAAATAGTGACAGGATACCTACCTGTACAACATATACTTACCTAATTGTAGAAAATTAATCTAGTTAGTACATAAAAAAAAATTAAATTGTTATTGTTAATCTTTTTAGAATGATGTTTGGTTTATTAGTTTTATTGATAATGTTGTATATACCTGCAAAGACATATCTTTTAACCTAAAATACTTGCACACGATCTTGTTTTAATGTACATTGATATTGTCGATGGTGTATCTATCATAATAAATAAATAAATATTTTCTGTTAAGTACCATAAGTAAATTTTCACTTGACATTGGCGAAATGCGTGATCTTTATGTGTCGCGAACGCCATCCAATTAAAAGAAGAAGTAGTTTGACCAGCACTTATCGTCGCCGTAACATCTTCATTGCGGGGTATGTTCAAACTAATGTTTTTAGGAATAGAAGTTGAAGTTCAATGGACGTAGGACATTGCGTCATTTTCATTACATTATACTAGGTACAAGGATCGATATTGTAGTGTGTTCGCTAGTCGTATCTTGAGTACGGCATTCCTAGAAGACTAATCATTGTTTTTGTTTATTTAATTCACTATTGACAGAGGTTGTCATTTATGTACTTGCTTAAGCTAATATAAAGACGAAAGAGTCTTAATCTGTCCTAATCCTAACCATAGATATACTATAACATTTAGATTTTTTATGGATTTTGTAAACAAATTTTAAGTTTTTAGTTCTCAATGTGGTTTCTTTTTCTACTCAAAAATATTTTTTTTTGTTTTTTATTTATTATTTATTTAATCATTTATTGTACACGAGAATTACAAAAATAGGAAAAGTTACAAATTATAAATAGTACAAAAGGTGTGGCTTATTTCTAAAAGAAATCTCTTCCAACCCACCTGTGATAAGTACCTGTGTGTTTTAGTGTGTTAAGTACTTACCTACTTATAGAATATTTCAGGAAACTGAAAATTTCTATACTTAAAACATCAAAATCTTTTAGACACACAAGTAAAAAGATTACGATTACAATGTCAATGAAATAGGCATTATTAGGGATAACTCAATGAGTACTCGTCAGATGTCGATCAAATTTAAATGTTGGTCACATGACAAGCACCAGCTTCCAAACGTTAGAAGAATCTTCAAAATCGGTACACCCAGTAAAGAGTTATGAAGTAAACACCTAAAAATAGCCTAATTGAGAACCTCCTCCTTTTTTAAAGTCGGTTAAAAAGGTGGTTATCAATTCAACCTGTATGTATGTAATATTGTCAGAATTGCACAGTTTTTGTATAGGTTAGTCTATACAAGCTCCTAAACACGGGTGCGAAATTTCATGAGTGTATACTGGGTGTAAAAGACATGAACAGTCAAACGAGAACCATGTATTCTATACATAAAAATAAGACATATTTAAAAAAAAATGTTGCTGGGAAATGATTTTTATTTTTTGGTGTTAAAAAAATTGCAAATTGTACCGCGCAATGTAAAGGGCTCAACTCGCACGCAACTCGCAAAACCGCGATAATTTTGCCAGACGGCGGGCGGCCCCGTTCGTTAGTGTCCGTGCGCATCGAGTGAGCTACATTGAACGCTAACGTTTTGAAGCCATTTTTTGTTATGAAATACTAAAAAAAATGATAATGTTTCTTTGGACAATAATTAAGAAATAACGTATAGAATACGTTTTCATAAAAAAATAAAAAAATAATTATGACTTTGACCTTCAATAAAATCGTAATTATCAATTTCCTAGGTATAGTCTAAAGGAAAAAAAATGTTATGATGGTGAGCAGAATACGATATGATTGTCCGTTTGTAAGTTTTTCCACGCATGTCTCAAAAATTATAAGTCGGATTTCAATTTTTTTGTTTTGTCAGACTGGTCGTGTTCTTATAATAAGACCTCTGGTGAAACTCCCAAATTCATAGTGCTTATTATTTAGCGCTGGAGTAAAATTTTATTACTGTTATATCTGTGAGCGTAAACATTCTGTTTTACATGTTATTATCTTAGGCAGATATTTATATTATGATTTTAGTTCTGATTTTGATTACATGAAAGATTTAATAGGTAGAAGTTTATATCTCATAAAAACTTAAAATAGTTCCCCAACAACTCTCGACAATGAGATAACGGATAATAGAATAGAATATTACACGCAATTATAAACTATATGATAAAATAGTAACGGATGACCAAAGTGACAAATAATAACCCTCTACTTGGTTTTTAAAAGCTTTTAAGGTTTGTGCTTTTCTAATGAGAGATTAGACGTTCCATAAAAATACAGCTTGCACAGAACAAGACTTGTTGACCAAACCAAGACCAATTTCAAATTTTCCGTCGACCTAAGAACACGCGGGTGTAAGAAAAGTGGGGCGGGGCCTAAGAACACACAAAGAAACTTAAAACGTCATTTAGAATACAAAAAACTAAAAAGTATTTTTTTCTAATGATTAAAATCGGGAGAACTCTCCCTTGACTTCTCGTACACCGGAGACGACTCAAAGTTGATAGAAACTTTATATTTTGATGTCATATATGTATGTTAAATTTGGTTGCAATAAGTGAAAGCATACTCGAGTTATCGTGCTAACGCACAGACACGCACACAGCAACATCCACAGACATAATTCCAAAAATTGGGAGTGGTCTCCCCTTGACTTTCTTGTATACCGGAAACGACTCAAAAGTCAATAGAAACCTTATATTTTGATGTCATACATGCATGTTAAATTTGGTTGCAATAAGTTAAAGCATACTCGAGTTATCATGCTAACGCATAGATACACTAACAGACATAATTCCAAAAACTTTTTTTTTGTACTCGGGGAGGTCCAAAACGTGTAAATCTGTCAAAATCTCGAGGTCAATTTTTTTTACGATTACAAGCCTTCCTCTATAGTTCGTATACCAGAAAGTAAAAATATGTGCATTCGAGCGAAGGCAGATCGGCAACCACTTGAGTGTGACACGAAATTCAGCAACGTGGTCATATTTGCGCCAACCAAATACAAACCACCACCTTATAAAAAAGTTTTGGAGGTTATCAAGTTTATTGAGGTGCCCTTCAATTTAATTGGAAAATCTGGAGTACGCATAATCAAGTATTGGGAGAAGGAGAGATTTCGCAAGCGTAATTTTGGTAGGTAGTAGTTGGAAGTAAACTGCGATTCTTTGCCTTTAACCTTCTTTGGGATCGTGAAGAAGCAAAACGTTTTCTGCTAATTTCTTGCAATTAAGATGTCCAAGCTAGATCAGAATAAATGTGAAGACCAAAATTTTCTAGATAGAGAATTTTCAATGCAAACAGATAACTTTAAAACTAGCTGTTGCCATTGGAGATATGTTAAATGAGCATAAAATAGCAAGCAACACATCGAAATCTACGGTGTTAAAGGCGTTGCTAAAGTCTAGAAGGGACAGTTAAGCAGCCTTTCTCCATGTCTCAGCTAATATCATCAATAATTTTTACAAAAGCTGTGGTGGTACTGTGACCCGACCGGAAACATGCAGTTTAATGTTATTGTACTTTAACTATTTCAAACCGTGTAAAGTTTTGTCAGATATTAAAATGATTGTATTTAATTGGATACTTTTACTGTTCTGCGAACTAAGTAAGATCTTATCCTCCACTTGTCGTCAAAGCCTTACTTACGTACTCAGTTATCGTGATTAAGAATTACACGTATTCCTTCAAAACTGAGCTACTTAAATTTATTTCACTTTAACTGGTACACTTCTTCGTCTACTAAGTCTTTTTAAAAGAAAATGAAAAGGGACCGACTAATGTACGTCCAGGGCGAGCTTTCTGAGAATTCCGTATTTACAAACATCTAATGCTTATAGCACACAGTCTATTACTAGTATGTTGCTTCGCATGCGAAAACTGAAGCTCGTAATTCTGGATAAAATAAAGTGCTGACATAAAACTTCTTTATAAGCACTAATCTTATTCAGTTAAGAGGACTTATTTCTAGTGAATAGAACAAACTAAGCATAATTATTAATTTTTCTATATTACTGCCGCAAGTGCCGGAGGAGGTCGATGGCGCGCGGTAGTGCGGTCTGCGATAACGAAAGTTAAGCTAAGTTAAGCCAAGTGCGCGGTCGGTACTCGGATGGTTGACCGAAGCTCCGTGCTTCGAAGGCACGTTAAGCTGGTATTCCCGGGTGCTATCGAACGATAGCAGTCGTTCCCAAGGAGGGTTGTTGTCAGGCACACGGCCGTATAAATCTAATACCAAATTCTTAAGCAGTATTGTCGATATCAAGTTAGTTGAGAGCAGGTAGGAAAATTATGACGAAATTACTGCCGGGCTGCTGAGATCTAAACTCTTAAATTGGAATGTAATATCGGTCATATTAAACGACTTAATCTTATAGCTTAATGCCCCTTTTCGCTATAGGCTGGCAAACGCAAATAAATGTTCTGATTTCTGACCTGTACTATATGGTGGCTCTGTCTGGCAGAGCCAGAAACGACATAGCTGTAGTAGTTTCAGAGCTATGTCACTTTCGCATGTTGGTAATACAAATTTCCAAGATTTTCTAAATCCACTTAAAATCACCCAATTCACAAGGGACAGGACAGAGACTGTATGACTAACTACCAGCAGATTTCTTTTCTGACTGAGATTACTTTTTACGAAATCCTCTATAAGTTTACCTCTTGTAATATTAGTATTAAGTATATATGACGGTCTAGCCTTCAATATGGCAGTCAAAAGCGGTCAGATACTCGACAATCAAAACAGTTGCTTAGTACGCCGTGAATATTACGTCCCACTGCAATAATTTGAAATGTAACACAAAGTGCAAATTCAATATTCGCTACGAAATCCCTAGCTAATGGACCTGATCAATCATTTACATTTATTGAATGGTATTACTGACTTTCTTATGTGATTAGATGGGAATCAAACTTGCGGCCCACCTGGTGTTAAGTGGGACCGTCGCCTATAGACACTTGCAATATTCAGGGTAAATCACTTAACACTGCAAGTGCGTTGCCACCCTTGGGACTAAGATGATATGCCTTCCATGCCCAGTAGTTACACTGGCTACCTTTCCCTTCAATTCGAAATAGCGAACTGCTTCACGGCAGAAATAAGAAAGGCGGTGGAACCTATCCAGACAACCCTACATATGGGTCTACTACCACCTAGTAAACGACTACATACGTTACATCATGAAAGAGTATTTTGCTATTCGTTTTAAACTATTTTTTTTAGAACTTTTTTTATAATTAAAGGTGAAGCTAATGACTCCATTTCACCTGATGCTGCTTACCATCATGTGAAATAAGTATAATCCAAATAGGAAGATAGGCAATAGCCACTCTCGCATTGCTGACCTGCAAGATGTTTCTTCACACCTCTTTTATTGATTAAATTTAACTATTAATAACTAGAAAAATGCACTGAAAAAAATCGACTTTTTCTAGTATTAATATTTACGCGTTTGTAAACACAAAAATTAAATTCTTCTATATTGTAAGGTAGTTTCATTTTAACTGAACGTCAAATATTTGCAAAAATATTTCGTTCGGGTCTTAGAAGTGCAAATTTCAAAGATTTAATGAAACAATGTTTACCATAAAAACATAATAGTCCAGTCAACAAGTTCAAAAACGTGAAAAATAGAGATAAAGCTCCTAAAAATATGAGCAATAGCTCATTGGATTCGGAACGACCTCTAGAAAAATGAGTTTTGAGGATTTTACTGCACGTAAAAAATTGCAATTGTTATTAACAAAATAAGATGAAAAAAAAGAGGTATTTACGTTTTTGTTAATAACTCATAAACTATTAATATTTAAGATATTTGGAAAAAAGGTCCTTAAAGAGGAGGAAATTTCCAAAAAAAAAGTCCCAGCTCTCGGAACTCTACCTCTATTATTTATAACTTTAATTTAACGCTGAAAATAGGGTTCCGCGCAGCCATTACGGCATGGGCGCACTGCCGTTAAAGACAGTTTCTTACATAAAATTATTTTTTATAGTAACAAATATGAATTTAAAAATTTAAATAAATTATGGTGTCATCCAGATACTTGAAAGAATATATTCCCGTTGGAAAAAATTTTTTAAATTAATTTTTCAAAAAGTTATGCAATTGTTAATTAACGAATTTTTTTCCTATCTCCGTTTTCATAAATGACGACATAAAAATTTAAATAATAAACCTATAAATTTTTGGCTCTGTGGAGCTCTTCTTATATATATACTTAACAAGATCCCACGATAAAAGTTTATTAAAGTTAATTATTTTGTTTATAATAATTTTTTAAAGTTAACAAAAAATGAAAAGTCTAAGAAATGTTATTAAAAAAATTTTTTTAAACAAATGTTATATTATTGCTGCTTTCTTATCCAACAATGGCATTAAGTAACATCGGAAATTTTTTTTTTACATCGTTTGTTAAGAAATTGTTTATGAACAAATAGACAAGTTTAATATTTAAAGAAATTTTTTTTTTACCATTGTGTTGTCGTGACAAAATAATGATTTTTTAAAAAAAAAATTTTCTTAAATAATTTTTTTTATTGCTTATAATCGTTTTTTTTATATTTCGATTGTTTAAATAATTAGTTAAGGAATGATTTTTTCTTTAAAAATCATAATTGGCATTTCTTCATAGGTAAATAGAAAAAAAATTTTTTTTTATCAATAATTTCATTGTTTGTTAACTTAACAATTTGTTATAAACAAATTCTAACTACCGTTATATTTTTTTTCTAGAGCTAAAAAAAATAACAAAAACAGCCATATATTAGGTTGGGGAAAAAGTCTTTTCGCATTATAGTATGTATAAACTTGTAATAAAATCTCTTTGGCTATACTATTTGTATCTGGCTGGTTTTGGTATCATTGAAAGTTTAAATTTTAAAGAACATAATTCCAAATTCAAATTAGGAAAATGTGTGTTTTTCATTTGTTTTTCGTACCGCCAACATGAGTGAATCTAATGAAGAAATTTGATACATTTTAAAATTTTACTACAAAAAAGGTAAAAATGCAACGCAAGCCGCGAACAAAATTTGCGATGTTTATGGACCTAGTGCAGAGTCTGTGAGAGTAGCACAAATTTGGTTTAAGCGTTTTCAATCCGGAAATTTTGATGTCAAAGATGCACGTCGCTCTGGTCGCCCTATTACAGATAAAATGGATGCCATTTTTGAAAAAGTGGAGCAAGATCGGCATGTCAGTAGTTACGACGTAGCTGAAGAACTGGGAATTGACCACAAAACAGTTTTGGCGCATTTGAAAAAAACTGGGTACACAAAAAAGCTCGACATTTGGGTACCTCACGAGCTCACTGAAAGAAACCTAATGAACCGTGTACTCATTTGTGATTCTTTATTACGACGTAATGGAACCGAACCATTTTTGAAGAAGCTGATAACTGGTGATGAAAAGTGGATCACGTACGACAAGAACGTGCGAAAAAGGTCGTGGTCAAAGGCCGGTCAGGCTTCACAGACTGTGGCGAAACCCGGGTTAACTCGCAACAAGGTGATGCTGTGTGTGTGGTGGGATTGGAAGGGCATTATTCATTATGAGCTGTTACCACCAGGCAGGACCATCGATTCTGAACTCTACTGCGAACAACTGATGATATTAAAGCAAGAAGTTGAGAGAAAGCGGCCGGAATTAATCAACAGAAGGGGTGTGGTTTTTCATCATGATAACGCTAGACCTCACACATCTTTAGCCACTCAGCAAAAATTAAGAGAGTTTGGCTGGGAGGTGTTAATGCATCCGCTGTATAGTCCTGACCTTGCACCTTCAGATTTCCACCTGTTTCGGTCTCTTCAGGATTCTTTAGGCAGTGTCAGGTTAACATCACGAGAGGACTGCCAAAACCACTTGTCGCGGTATTTTGACCAGAAGTCCCAAAATTTCTATAGCAATGGGATCATGTCCCTACCTACAAGATGGCAAAAAGTTATCGAACAAAATGGTACCTACATACTTTAGTTAAATGTAAATAAAATATATTAAAAAATGTTTTGAATTTTCTTAAAAAATGCGAAGAAACTTTTTCCCCAACCTATTATATCAAAATACTAAAAAAAAATTTTTTCTATTTTTTATAACGCTTTTAAATATTACCCGATTTTTTGAATTTTGATATATATGGCTGTTTTTGTTATTTTTTTTAGCTCTAGAAAAAAAATATAACGGTAGTTAGAATTTGTTTATAACAAATTGTTAAGTTAACAAACAATGAAATTATTGATAAAAAAAAATTTTTTTTCTATTTACCTATGAAGAAATGCCAATTATGATTTTTAAAGAAAAAATCATTCCTTAACTAATTATTTAAACAATCGAAATATAAAAAAAACGATTATAAGCAATAAAAAAAATTATTTAAGAAAATTTTTTTTTTAAAAAATCATTATTTTGTCACGACAACACAATGGTAAAAAAAAAATTTCTTTAAATATTAAACTTGTCTATTTGTTCATAAACAATTTCTTAACAAATGATGTAAAAAAAAAATTTCCGATGTTACTTAATGCCATTGTTGGATAAGAAAGCAGCAATAATATAACATTTGTTTAAAAAAATTTTTTTAATAACATTTCTTAGACTTTTCATTTTTTGTTAACTTTAAAAAATTATTATAAACAAAATAATTAACTTTAATAAACTTTTATCGTGGGATCTTGTTAAGTATATATATAAGAAGAGCTCCACAGAGCCAAAAATTTATAGGTTTATTATTTAAATTTTTATGTCGTCATTTATGAAAACGGAGATAGGAAAAAAATTCGTTAATTAACAATTGCATAACTTTTTGAAAAATTAATTTAAAAAATTTTTTCCAACGGGAATATATTCTTTCAAGTATCTGGATGACACCATAATTTATTTAAATTTTTAAATTCATATTTGTTACTATAAAAAATAATTTTATGTAAGAAACTGTCTTTAACGGCAGTGCGCCCATGCCGTAATGGCTGCGCGGAACCCTATTTTCAGCGTTAAATTAAAGTTATAAATAATAGAGGTAGAGTTCCGAGAGCTGGGACTTTTTTTTTGGAAATTTCCTCCTCTTTAAGGACCTTTTTTCCAAATATCTTAAATATTAATAGTTTATGAGTTATTAACAAAAACGTAAATACCTCTTTTTTTTCATCTTATTTTGTTAATAACAATTGCAATTTTTTACGTACTTACTTATTTTGTTAATAACAATTGCAATCCTCAAAACTCATTTTTCTAGAGGTCGTTCCGAATCCAATGAGCTATTGCTCATATTTTTAGGAGCTTTATCTCTATTTTTCACGTTTTTGAACTTGTTGACTGGACTATAAGCACCAAGCACTGACAAATTTCGACAGCGAAAAGCAGTGTCTTGGTGGCGTAATTGGTCAATGCAGCCGCCCGGATAGCGGAAGATGCGGGTTCGAGTCCCGCCTGAGGCAAGTCGATTTTTTTCAGTGCATTTTTCTAGTATTAATATTTACGCGTTTGTAAACACAAAAATTAAATTATTCCATAAATTTAACTATTAAATCGTCGATTTAACGTACATATGAATTAAAAATTCTGAAACACATTGGTACGTGGCGTTGTTCGAACCAGTGCCTCCCGGATGGGAGACAACGCCCTTACGCACTACGCCACCGACGCTTAAATTATTATCATTTATTTATTATTCAACCATTTTAAACTCTATCACATACATATCTACTATCTCTGAAACGATATGGAGGGCTGTGGTGTGTTTCTTAATTAATGAAAGGCGCGTGAAAAGGTGAAATCAAAATAATATATTAGAAAATTAAAATAACAACGTTTCATAACAAAGCAATGAATGACAAGGAAGAGTGAAGTAAATAAACAATATAGAAAACTATCAAATACATATATAAAACGAGGCCAGCTAAGCGTCCGCAACAATCACACTGTTTATTCCTAAATCCTAAATGGTTGAGCAGAGCCATAAGTAACATTTAATTGCACATAAAGGCACATCTGGCAAAATGGGCTATGCAGTGCGTCAAAAATAGTGACAGTAAACCCTACAGATTGTGCAGTTGGTTTTTACAAACCGGCCATCAGTAATAGTAATGGCGACGATAGTGCTGGCGATTTTGGTCATACTGAATGCCATATGGGTCATGGCCTGCGCCTACGTACTACATAGCATAGGTCCTCAAAAAATATACCGAAAAACGAAAAACCAGATGCTGTTCCCGCTGATATGAATCTTTAAATAATGAAAATTATCTACCATTTATATCTTATCGTACCGGTTTCTTTTCCGGTTCAAACTCTACTACTTACTAAAAGAATCCGGTCAACAGGGAGACTCAGCGACCTGAAATCCTCTAAGAAGGTTTGCCCTACATGCTTCAGAACTTCTCAATAGTAAAGGTGAGCTTTAATTTTTTACCGATTTCCTATTAATTTTACTTATACTATGGAATGACTTTTGCGTTTAGAAACACGTAAATGTTTTTAAAACTAGAAAAAAAATCGACCTGCCCCAGGCGGGAATCAAACCCAGCATCTTCCGCAATCCGGGCGACTGCGTTATATTTTGCGTCGATTTTTCAGTTTCAGTTTAATTTTCCTAGTTTTATACTTATACTATTGAAATAAATAATAGGGGTTAAAGTATGAAATTGCCGATTTTTTCCTCATTATTCATTAGTGTATAATTCCTTTAATACAATAGTTTTGTCCATTATTCTTTTTTTATTTTAAACTTCATTACAAGGACTTATATTTATGTATAAAATTTTATTCTTATTTTTATTTTTTTTTCATTATAAATACATCTTCAAAAACAGCTCGTCCTAACAGGTTTCCGTCTCCGTTATAAAAAATGAATATTTTTTACAGGTATCAATTCTCAATTTTTTTCTCTAAGTATCCTATAGCTTAATGTTGTCTAAATATATCCACAACATTACACAAAATTTAGATTTGTGGTTCCTTAAAAAAATCGCAAATATATTTGTATGAAAAATTAATTTTCGTTAAATTCTCCATACAAAACGGCAATTTCATACTTAAACCCCTAATACCTACTGACAAAATTGTAAAGTTTTAATATTTTGTCATATTTTTTTGTTTCGCAATATATTAACTTCACGTTCGAAATTAATTGGAGGTATACTCAAATAAACGACTTGTGTATGTAATGCTTCTACAAAATGTTAGAAGCATCCATGGAGTACAACACATATTGCTTGTTCTAAATAAAATAGTGAAGAAAAGTAAATACAATTGTTTACCTAATAATAAATCAGTCCGTTTAATAAAACATTTGTTAACTGCAAACGTGAAGTCCGCATAAATATGCAGCCGACTGCCAAAATTTAAGAGAAGCACTTATCAAAATTCAGTTATACAAATACCAGGCTAAATATTACTTCTGACTACCGTAATACCGTATTATTTTTAACCGACTTCCCAACAGGAGGTTCTGTATTCGTCTGTATGTTTTTTTTTATGTATGTACACCGATATCTCCGTCATTTCTGGACGGATTTTCAAAATTCTTTTTTTATTCGATAGTGTTTACTCCTGAGGAGATCCCATTGTCGCCAAGTCAGGATCTGATAATGAAAAGCCAGGGAAATCGAGGGCAACCCTCAAATTTTATAGGCATGTACAACGTTTTTCATATTTTTTCTAAAGCTATACTAGCATTTGCGTCTGGTAGTCACCATCTCATGTTGATGAGCTGATAATGGAAGGTAAACTTCCTTAATTGTTAGGAGTTGGTTGTTGATTATTTCAATATTAAAGGTACCTAAATACCGATAGTTGTGTTCTTTCAGGTAATTTAGGTGAGCTGATGATGAAACAAAAAACTCTTTAATGGTTAGGAGTTGGATGATAATTCTTTAAATATTAAAAGTACCCAAAGAAAGAGCGATAGTTGTATTCTTTCAAGTTATTCAGGTGAGCTGATCATGGAAGGAAAAACTCCTTAACGGTTAGGAGTTGGATGATATTTTTTAAAATGTTATAGGCACGTAAAGACCGCTAGTTGTATTTTTTCAAGTTAATCAGGTATGATGGAAGGTATAACTCCTTAACTGTTAGGAGTTGGACGACAATTCTTTAAATATTAAAGGTACCTAAAGACCGATAGTTGTATTCTTTCAGCTTGTTAGGTGAGCTGATGTTGGAAGGCAAAGCACCGTAATAGTTAGTATTTGGATGTTAAACTTTTAAAAGTTACAGGTACATACAGGGTGTAAAAGACATGAGCAGTCAAACGAGAACCATGTATTCTGCTCACCGTCATAACATTTTTCTTCCTTTAGACTATACCTGGAAAATTGATAGTTACGATTTTATTGAAGGTCAAAGTCATAATTTTTTTTCTCATTTTTTTATGAAAACGTATTCTATACGTTATTTCTTAATTATTGTCCAAAGAAACATCATCATTTTTTTTAGTATTTCATAACAAAAAATGGCTTCAAAACGTTAGGGTTCAATGTATCTCACTCGATGCGCACGGACACTAACGAACGGGGCCGCCGTCAAGCAAAATTAACGCGGTTTTGCGAGTTGCATGCGAGTTGAGCTCTTTACATTGCGCGGTACAATTTGCAATTTTTTGTAACACCAAAAAATAAAAATCATTTCCCAGCAATATTTTTTTTGAAATATGTCTTATTTTGATGTATAGAATACGTGGTTTTCGTTTGACTGCTCATGTCTTTTACACCCAGTATAGACCGATTGTTTTATTTTTAAGGTTATTTCGGTTAGCTGATGATGGAAGGAAAATCTCCTTAACAGTTAAGACTTGGATGATAATTATTTAAATATTAAAGGTACTCCTATTAGGCCGATACATAAATACGATTACGCCTGTAGTAATCCCATGAAGGGTTGAGCAAAGCCTTAGGTAACATTTTGTCACACATATTACCACCTCTGGCAGTATGGACCATGCAGTGCCTCCAAATAGTGACAGGTTGCCAGCCTGTCGCCTACGGGCACATAACCCAAAAAGTAATCCGCCGAATGGCAACGCACTTCTAATGTTACGTGATTTATCCTTAATATTGCAAGTCTCTATAGGCGACGGAACCACCTAACACCGAGTTGGTCGCAAGTTTGTTGGCCATCTCGTAATATACTGTGTGTAAAAGACATGAACAGTCAAACGAGAACCATGTATTCTATACATCAAAATAAAACATATTTCAAAAAAATTATTGCTGGGAAATGATTTTTATTTTTTGGTGTTAAAAAAAATTGCAAATTTTACAGCGCAATGTAAAGGGCTCAACTCGCACGCAACTCGCAAAACCGCGATAATTTTGCCAGACGGCGGCCCCGTTCGTTAGTGTCCGTGCGCATCGAGTGAGCTACATTGAATACTAACGTTTTGAAGCCATTTTTTGACGTGACAACGTCTTATAATTCGATAGAGCCGGCTGCACGCACGAAAAAACATGACGCATGCGGCGTAACCATGTAAGGCCGGCAAAACAAATGAAATTAAATTTTTGACGTGACAACGTCTTATAATTCGATAGAGCCGGCTGCACGCACGAAAAAACATGACGTCATGCGGCGTTACCTCGCTCTGAATCTAATTCTCTAATTTGAATTTGGAATTATGTTCTTTAAAATTTAAACTTTCAATGATACCAAAACCAGCCAGATACAAATAGTATAGCCAAAGAGATTTTATTACAAGTTTATACATACTATAATGCGAAATCTATTAAACAAATGAAATTAAATTTTTCTTTTGAAAAATGCTACCATTCCATCAGTATTTTCTTAAGACGTGGTCACGTTCAACTATCGTCAGTAAACCGACTTTTCAGACAACCAATTTTTCTTTTGAAAAATGCTACCATTCTATCAGTATTTTCTTAAGACGTTGTCACGTTCAACTATCGTCAGTAAACCGACTTTACAGACCAACCAATTTTGTTATGAAATACAAAAAAAAATGATAATGTTTCTTTGGACAATAATTAAGAAAGAACGTATAGAATACGTATTCATAAAAATTAAAAAAAAAATTATGACTTTGACCTTCAATAAAATTGTAACTATCAATTTCCCAGGTATAGTCTAAAGGAAAAAAATGTTATGATGGTGAGCAGAATACATGGTTTTCGTTTGACTGTTCATGTCTTTTACATCCTGTATATAAAAAAAACAACAATAATTTACACTAAAAATAGAAAATAAACAATTTTTTTAAAAAAAGTCCAACCGACTTCAAAAAGTAAAAATAACATAATATTAATAAAATGTGTGCTAGGTACCTGCTGTACTGTTTGAAGTCGGTGCCAAGTCAACTAGGTATTCTATAGGTTCGCCTGCCACATCACATTCATTGATCACACCATCCTGCGATTGCGACCGAACGCGCCAGCTTGGGTGATGAGGGGCTCGTTGTGCTGAACGATTGGCATGGCTTGGCACCGAGTTCAAACAGTACAGCAGGTACCTAGCACACATTTATTAATATTATGTTATTTTTATACTTTATGAAGTCGGTTGGACTTTTTTTTTAAGTTGTTTATTTTGAACATAATTTACATGTGGTTGTTGTACCGTACGCTTCGGTTATCAAAGTGACACGCTGTCCAAACGAATTTCTGACGAATCGAAAATCGGTTAAAAGGAAAAGAACTGTGTTTTCACATGTGGTATTGATACACGGCTAAGCGACACGTGCAGAAGCACTTCAAGCTCACAAAACTAAAAATCAACGATGAAATTCACGGCAAGTTGTTACTCGTAAAATTGTCCAAAGGGAAAATAGACACTGAGCGCCTGTTTGTGGTATGAGAAAGTTTTGTACAAATAGTTACAGAATAGTAAAAGCGGAGGACTTTTTTCTCAATTACCAAAGAGGACGGAAGCACTTTAGAAAGAATTACCAAATTTATCGTTTATTTGGGTAGTAGGGGAAAGGGGGGGAGGCTGCTACACTTTTTTTTATTTAAGTTTCATAGATAAAAAACCAAATATGAAAATTCAAAATATTATTAAATCATTAAGAAACACAAAACTGTTATTACCTCGCAACTTCTACACAATATGTAAAAAAAAAAGTTTAAAATCGAAATTACATTAAAAAAAAGGACGTAATAGCACTTAAAAAAATAAATACAAAAAAATCGTTTCTGGCGCTTCGCAGGCCGCTGCCACGACGGAGAGGAAGTCTTGTAATCGTCAAAAAATTCGACCTCGAGGGCCGGAGGATCATAAATATATGCTTAGCATCTAAATTGAATGGAATGTCCGTACCTCTCTCACAATAATATAAAATGGCCGTGTGTATGTGTAAAATTTAAATTACAGTTATTTAAAGTGTTTGATTGAATTATATAGAAAAACTTTTTACAAGATAAATGATCCAAATGCTTGGGAGTAATAACTACCGAAAATTTACGCTGTAAAACTGTGACTTAAAATCATATATTCGTAATTATTTATTGATATTATGAAATCATTACAAAACTGTAAGATGTGGAGATGTTTCGCCAATTCTTCTCCATCTCAATATAATAGTTATTATTTAAGTGAAATATTTATTTCATCCCGAATTGATGGTAGGGCTTTTGACGATTTTAAAGTACTTAGCAAAGTCCATTTATGTAAAGAGTTTTTTTTATTTAATTTCTTTTCATTAACTCCGCATAGGTCCAATGAAGTCCGCATAGTTCGTAGTCTTACAGGATCACTATTCTGTAGGTAGTCTTACAGAATAGTGATCCAGTCCTCGTTTTTTCGGTCTCTTTCTATCATAATATATACAAAAGTATCAATCACACTGGTTACATTACCTCGCTGAATTGCGTGAATATTATTTTAAATGCTTTGGTCCACTGCTAGTTCATTTACTCTATGTACTACTGTCGTAACCGACGTGCATTTAATCAATTTATTAGCGCGATGAATCTGATATTGGTAAGACTAGGACGGTCAATTGTCAATTGTAAAGTGCTACTACATCCAAATAAACCCAATTGACTTAATATTAAGAATATAAATCATTCTATTATTAGGCGTTATTCTCTTAAACATTATGTTGAGTAACTTTACGAATGCAGTAGGAGTTATCCGCATTCTTTAAATTTTCTCATCGTTAGCAACTTGTTGCACTAAGTCTTGTAAATCAAATCTTTTTAGAAAAGAGTAGGTACATAGACTAGACAATCTGTTAATAAATTATTAGGAGCACGGTAAGAAAAATTTTTTAACAGTAATTCTAGAGTATATTTCAAATGTATTAATAATAAAATAATCATTGTTTATAATGGAAATTAAATGGAAAGTATTGGAACAATATTTTCTTAATTTAAAAAGTTTATCAATTTACCCTAATTTAATTTGACTTTATTGAATTAGAATATAATAAAAACATTGTGTCATCAAATCTTTTAAAATTTGCACTTCTAAGATCCGAACGCAATATTTTTGCAAATATTTGACGCCCAGTTAAGATGAAACTACCTTAAATTACGGAAAATACTGGGTTCGATTCCCGCCTGAGGCAGTTCGATCTTTTTCTAGTATTAAAAATTTTTACGCGTTTGTACTCGCAAAAATTATTCCATACTGTAAGGTAGTTTCATCTTAAATGGGCGTCAAATATTAGCAAAAATATTTCGTTCGGATCTTAGAAGTGCAAATTTCAAAGATTTTATGAAACAATGTTTACCATAAAAACATAAGCACCAAGCACTGACAAATTTCGACAGCGAAAGCAGCGCCTCGGTGGCCTAGTGGTTAACACAGCCGCCCGGATTGCAGAAGATGCTGGGTTCGATTCCCACGTGAGGCAAGTATAAATCTACTATTCCGTTTGTGTGTATACAAGCTGCATCTACTTTATTAGTACTATAACCACTACTCCCAAAAACTACTGACAAAATAAAAAGGAACCTAATTTTTTGACATACAAATTCGAAACACTCTCGAAACTAAAGAGATTGGCTGGCTAACCATAGAAAATAAACTGTCAGTAGGTAATTCTAAATCTGTGGGCATAACATACATATTTTAGGCAGGTACTCGTTTAATAACTTAGGCCCGTATTACAGAATGACACTCAGAAATCAATCATGTCTTGAGAATCGTATGTCACTTTCTATCAAGCACAAATAGATAGAGACGTACGACGGTCAGTACGGCGTTGATTCTTGAGACTCATTCTATAATATGAACATTAAACTTAATTATTTGTGAATGGTGTTTTCAACATCTTTTTAATACATAAACATAAATATTTCTTATTAGTCGCAACTTAAAAATAAAACTTGTTACACAAGTTTAAGGCTTCTCGAGATTAGCGCAAACTTACAGGAGGACTGATATTCTTCAGAAGTACATTTTAAAGATATAACTTTACAGGAGTTACAAAGATTTTTGAGACGAATCGCGAATGAATTTGAAATGTAGTGCTATTTCTAGGAGAAACTTCATAAGAATATTTTCCTGTAAAGTTGGTCGAAATGCTGACGCATATTCTCCCTTCAGAGTTGCCATCTGACGAGTTTATTAATGCTACTTCTGTAAACTTCATTTGAAAGGATTCACTTTTGTACATTTACTAAAGTAAATCCTTCCAAGAAATATTTTTTAGATGTTTCCGACTTCACTTTTTTTTAATGTTTCAATCTTCTCATGTTAGAAGTTATATGAGAGTACCTATAATTTTTATGTTAAGGGTCGGCAGTCAAGCATGCGGCCTGCCTTGTGGTAAGCAACCAGTATCCTATAGAACCTTACAACACTGATATGACCACAGATATATCAATCTAAAAGAAGATCGGTCAAATCCCCGCCACATACCAAAGTGTTTCAAATTTTGAATTCATATGTACGTTTAATCGACACTTTATACGGTGAAGGAAAACATCGTGAGGAAACCTGCACAACACCTATGAAGGAATTCTTAGGTTGTGTGTGAAGTCGACCAACCCGCACTTGGCCAGCGTGGTTGACTAAGGCCTAATCGCCCCTAATGTGTGATAGGCTCGAGCCTCTCGGTGGGGACATTATATGTTGTTGATGATGATGAAATATAAATATGGGTGATCGATTAGATTCAGCGCTGGTTGGCAGGTTCAATGAGCTACATGTGGCAAGGGTTCGGTGAGACTGCCCACATTGCGGATGTTTCAGTAATTTTAGTAATTTAATTAATAAAAATTTAGTAATTTAATTTTCCCAGACTCACGCGAGAAGTCTCGGCGAGACTTCTCGCGTAAGTCTGGAGGGCCTATCAAATTTAAAAAGACCCTCTCTAATCTGTGAAAAAGATTAATTTTATTCGAGTATTTTTACGAGATTTTTACTTAAGTTTTGTAATGGTCAAAAAATTCGAGATTTTGACGGATTTACACGTTTTGGACCTCCTTGAGTCCAAAAATACCGTTTTTGGAATTATGTCTATGGATGTTTCTGTGTGTGTGTCTGTGTGTCTTTGCGTTAGCACGATAACTCCAGTATGCTTTAAATTTAACATGCATGTATGACATCAAAATATAAGGTTTCTACCAACTTTTGAGTCGTTTCCGGTATACGAGAAAGTCAAGGGGAGACCACTCCCGATTTTTCCATGAGAAAATAACACTTTTTAGTTTCCTTGTATTCGAAATGAAAAGTAGAGTGGTTAACACGGGTAAAAGGAATCAATTCCTACTCGGACTATAACCGCCCTAACCTCGTTGCGCTCGTACGTCTAACTACGTCCTCATATGGGAATTGATTCCATTCCACCCTTGTCTAGCATCTACTATTTATGACCTACATCTTTACTATTTAATTTAGCCCCACAGTTATGTGTATTTCTAAGATCAAGACAGTAACATATTCTAAGAGGCAAAAAAATAGTAAATTATGTAAGTTATTTAATACCATTTTATTATAACACGGGTTTCTGTGTGGTGGAAGTATTCTTCTCAGCACGAACATCGTATCTCCTAGATCTATTTGGTAGAAAAATTCGAAACAGTTGTAAAAATTAAGTAAAGTATACGAGAAAGTCAAAGGAGAAGACTTCCGATTTTTTCCCTTTCATTTTTATTATATTCTCTTCCTTTTCCAATGAGTTTCATCCTACTATTATTTTTTTGGTTTCAAAAATTATTATTACACACACTGTATAACACCTGTAATACCGTCTATAGCCTTTTCGGGGAGCCGTTCACCAGCCAAGCCCAACAGTAAGTCGAAAAACCGTACTCTCTGCCTGAAAGCGCTTCAAACAAGCAACTAACGCGATGAGCACTGCCTCTTTTACTCTCCTTTTTCATTTTATCTCCATTTACTCCTCTAGTTTACTTTGTGATTTTTTTCTTTTTGCTACCCTGCTCCCATCTTTATTTGGGGTCGGCGCAGTGTGTTTTCATATCGACAATACTGCTTATAAGATTTAGCATTATTTTTACGGAAGGCCGTCTGCCTGACACAACCTTCCTTGGTAACGAATGTTATTTTTCGACAGCAGCCGGAACCACCAGTTTTAGGTGTTTTTCGAAGCACGGAGGATAATTGGGTGAAAAAGTTTTCGGTCACCCATCCGAGTACCGGCCGCGCGCTTAACTTTCGTGATCTTTACGAAGAACGCACGACCGCGGTTCAATCGACATCCTCTCTTTACTTTGCGATTCAGTTAAGTATTTAGGCAATGGTTTAAAGAACGAAAAATAGTGCCGATGTCTCAGTTAAACAATCTTCTAAAGTTCAGACCAAAGTTTGTTCAGATTCTAGGGTATTCGGTCGTCGATAATGCAATGGACTGGCGTCGTCGTTCAAACTTGGTTCACTTGGATCTTTAGCCAAAAAAAATAACCTACTTTATCATTAACTAGCTGTGCCCGCGACTTCGTCCGCGTGGATTTCCCAAAGTAGTTCCCCTTTTAGGGTTCTGTACCCAAAGGGTAAAACGGGATCCTATTACTAAGATTCCGCCGTCCGCCTGTCCATCTGTCACCAGGTTGTATATCATTAACCATTATAGTTAGACAGTTGAAATTTTCTCAGATGACGTAGTTCTGGTGCCGCTATAAGAACAAATACTAATAAATAGAATAAAATAAATATTGAAGGGGCTCCCATAAAATAAACGTGACTTTTTTTGGTCGATTTTGATAACGGCAACAGATAGACGCTTGAAATATTCACAGAATATTTAGTTATATTATTCACTTTAAAAATAAATAATTAAATAAAAATAAAATGTATATTTATGGGGGCTCAACAACAAACGTGATTTATTTCTCGGTCTCAATAACGATAACAGGTAGAAACTTGAAATATTAACAAAATATTCAAATAATTTTCGGACAGTTTTGATAAAATCTATGGCACGGAACCCGTCGTTCACGCATCCGACTCCTTCTAGGTGGTTTTTTTTTTACTATTTTTACAGGATGTCTCTGATGACCTTCTTTGAGTCACCAGGGGTTTTAGTAAAGGAGAGGACCTCGGTGGGTCCTCAAGCTTTAAGGTCGAATCACTCCAGAGAGGATTCCTGACCGGTGAGCTAAGGCGTCTGGATCTGACGGGATCAGTAGTTCCTAAGATAAGCGCGATCAACAAAAAAAAAACAACTCAGTATAGATGCGTGCGTAGTACTTGATCATTATTTAGCTGCGGAGTTATGTTAAAACTATGATATCTCTGAAGATATTCATTGAAATCTAATGATGTAAAGAACAATTTTGTACAAAATTAAATACTTGTGATGAATAATGTATTCATTTTGATAAGGAATAATATCATGTTTACAAAAATACCTTCGCATCTTAAGCATTATTTTAGAACAAAATTTATTAACAAAAATAGGTTATAGCGAGTCAACCTTAAGAGATAGATAAATGCTGTCTGTAACTTGTTTTTAGAACTTTTACAGGAGAATAATTCCGTCATACATAATTTTTGTGTAACTTTAACCGTTTACGCAGCGCACGCAAAGAAATCTCTAAAAATCAAATTTTTTTATTTTCCGTTTATTTCAAACTATGATATTTCTTAAGATATTCATTGAAATCAAATGAAGTCATGAACAATTTTGTGCAAAATTAAATACTTGTGATAAATAATGTATTTATTTTGATAAGGAATAATATCATGCATACAAAAACACCATCGCAGATAATGCATTATTTTAAAACAAATTTGATTACCAAAAAGAAAGGTTATAGTGAGCCAACCATAAAAGATAGATATATGCTGTCGCGGACTTTTTTTTAGAAAATTTAATGGAGAACAATTCCGGCATACACGATTTTTACGTAACTTTAATCGTTTACGCAGCGCACGCAGTGAAAGCTTTGAAAAGAAATATTTTTCTCCATTGATGCTCAGCTCCTATAGAACGTATCGTGATGTTATATAGCCTATAGCCTTCCTAGATAAATGGACTATCCAACGAAAAAAGAATTTTTCAATTTGAGTCAGTAGTTGCTGAGATCTTAGGGTTCAACCAAACAAACAAACAAACAATCAAACAAACAAACAAACAAACTCTTCAGCTTTATTATTAGTATAGAGTATAGATATAGATTTGTTCCAAGTATTTACTTTTAATTATTTGTAAAATTCTCGAGAAATTCATATTCGTTTGTTACATCAGCGCAGATGAATAATTGCTATTGGATATAAAGCTTCACAAGGCAACATTCGAAAGGTATTTGCTACATTGCTACATATAAAATGTTTAATGTTTTATTTATTAACATTCATCATTGTGTGATTCCTGAACTGTTGCGATGATTATGAGTGTAACATCTGTCCTAATTGTGGGCTAATATCCAAAAAGGACTCTAATTATCAATCGAAAATTCTGCTTTTTAAAATAAAAAAGTATAAATTAAATCGGTTGTCAGTAAAGTCGGTCGATAATAAAAAAAGTCAGTGGGCTTTTTTTCGTTGAAATCTCTACTTTCTGTTGGTGTAAAAAGAATACACATTACTATTGTAAATGTTCTCAGAAAATGCAAAGAAACGATTAAAACTCGAATCCGATTTTTTTTTACATTTTGTACAATTTTGAGCTGTTTAAATTAAAGTTTATACTATTTAATTACGTTGACGACGCCGTCGTGGTGGAGTGGTCAGTAACGCTGCCTACACATCAAGCGGTCCGGGTTCGAGTCCTGGTAGGAGCATATGTTTGTGTGATGAACACGTACATTTCTTCACGAGTCATAGTTGTTTATGTTTATGTATTAATTTATGTTTATTTATAAAGATATCTATATTATTATGGATATTCAATTTGTCCGTTATCTAGTAGGTATCTATCCATAACACAAGTTCTTAATGATACTTAATTTTGGCTAGATATTTGGTGTGAGCGTGGAAATGTATTATTATTAAAGTTAAAAAAAGTAAAAAATTTCATAGTCTACCAACAAGTTAATGATGGGAAATTACATCTTAAGTAGCGAAATATACAGGCTCAGACAAAGGATCCTTGTCTAAGTATACCTACAGGGCTATCAAGCATCAATAACCTTCAAACCATTTGAAGATCTCGTCAACACTAAATTTTTAGTATTGAAGCAACTCTGAAATCGAGAAAAATGTTTAAGCCGTTCCATACAAACTTACAAACGATCTCGTCTGAATGATTGATTTTTTTTCTTTGCGATTCCTGTTTTGCTTCCATAGAAAAGTTATTTGTATCTATTGATCCTCAAATGGTACTACTACTACTACTGGTTTAAAAGGTGGTAGACCCATGTGTAGGGTCGTCTGGTGTTCGGGATGAACAATAATCATACACGGTTCGGTGCACGCGCACTCGTTAGACGTAAGTCATAGCTAATAGCGTTAAGTTCGTAAGATAGATAAGTTAATTTCAATTTCGTTTTATATCTCTTGGTTTTAATCCTTATGTGTCTTTTATGTTTTAATAGTTAGCTAGATAGGTTGTCTTTATTGTGTAATCGTTAAATTGATAGTATATAATGTGTTTTAATAAGATATAACGATTTTAGTGCTCAGATAGGCTTAGTACATAGGTTATAGTTAGCTCGTAATAAGTGTCTTATATACTTGCATTTTTATGGTTTGTTTTGTTTATATTTTATTTTATTAGATAGTTAGGCATCGAATAATGATAGTTAGGTCTCCTTAGGTAGTAATATAGTAATTTCAATGTTTTTATGTTTGTTAGAATAGTGTTTTTAAAGTACATTTTTATTATGTCTCTTGTGTTCTACAGTCCATAACTTTCGAAGTATTATAGTTAGGTAGCGGATTTTGGTAATAAAATGTTCGTCTTGGCATTAGTTTCATTCCCTAACCACAAGAAAGGTCTAGGTCTTAAACCTAGACCTACAGAGACCTAAAAATAGGAAAAGTAGATATTGGAAAGTAGGGGTCTCTGACACTTATAATAGTGATATCTTTGTGACCAATAGGTCCATATAGGAGATATGTATATCATTTTAAAGGTCTCAAAAAGGCCTATCTAAGCATGTATATCGAATCTAGGTCTCAATTATAGTCTAAGACTTAATTGTAAAAATATTACAAATTGATCATCTGTGGTCTTCACCACTCCCTTGCGGGGGAGGGTGGCGCGGGCCTCGAGCGATGGCTCATTGCCCGAGCATCTTCGCAGCAAGCCTTAGCTTGCCGGTGTTTTTTGGCGCCGCTTTGCAGCGGCGCCCCCCCTCTTCACCCCTGTGCTACAACCCCGGCTTAGGAGGCGCAGCCCTCGGCGCGGTCAGCCCACCGGGTGAGATGACATTCGTCAAGGCCCGGTGAGCGCCTGCGAGCGGGCCGCGACTTATACTGCCACCAGGGGAGCGGTAGTGAGGGGCGGGGGGGGGGATGTTGGTATCGGTTGGTATCGGTTGCTCTCGCTCTCTCTCGCAGCGTCGGTGTGTGGTGTGGTGTGAGGTTCGTCCCGGGGGCTTACTCCCGGGGTATGGTGGCAAGCACCCGTTGGAGGCCTGATAGCGCGCGCTCCAGGTGGGACGAGTCCATCCCTGGGTGGAAGCGGCTGGTCAGGTCCTCGATTATGAGGCACACCCGGTCCAACAGCGATTGGTTGGGCGTGCTCGGCGGTGGCTGGCTGCGACGTTGGCGGCTGGGTTGTGGGGGCGGGGGTGGCATCCAGGCCACCCTCGCAGAATAGGCGGCCACTGCCTGACGGCCCGGCTGGGCGGTCGGCGGGCGGCGCGGCGGTCGGCAGGGGCGCTGTCCAGCGCCTCGGGCGGCGCGCTGGGGTGCCCGTGCAGGGGCAGGCCAGCGGGCGCCGCGTGGTGGCTCGGCGGTCGGCGGCGCGGCATGCGCGGGCGGCGCGTCGCGCGTCTGCCGCTGTACTCGCGGCTGGGGCGCGTCTTGCGCACGCGATGTCGCGGGCGTCTGGGGCTGAGGGGCGTCGCTCGCATGGGCGACGCGCCTGAGTGTGGGTTGCGGTGGCGGCGGTATGGCCCGCCGTGGTGCCGGGCAAGGCGGCGGTGGCTCGTCTCGCGGTTCGTCCGCTGCGGACGGCGCGCCGCGAGACTTCGGCGTCGACGTCGCTGGCGGCTCCGGCGCGGTTTTCAGGCGGCCGCGCCCTCCTCTACGGCGGCGGCGGCGGCGGCGTGTCGAAGTGCCCCTTTCCGTTGGGGCATTGGCGGGAGGGGCAAGTGTGGACCCCTGGGTGGCCTCCGGCATGTCTGCCGAAGGCGGCTTCTGCGGCGGCGGCGGTGGCGGCGGCGGCGCGCGTGCGCCCGATCTCGGGCGTCGCGGTACTGGCGGGGGGATATGAATACCCCTCCGCCGTGCCTCGCGTCGGAACGCCGGACAGCGGCGGTCGTTGGCGGGGTGCGCGCGCGAGCAATTGGCGCACGTGGGAGGCTGGTCTAGTGGTCGGGGGCAGTCGGCGGCGATGTGGTCCCCTGCACATCGCACACATCTCGTCGGCCGGTAGCAGTGGGTCGACGAGTGCCCAAATGCTTGGCACCGATGACATTGGGCAGGTCCAGGGCGGCCTCTCCACGCTTCAATCTGTATCCCCGGCATACAGAGCAGCTCCGTCACCTCGTAGAGGCGGGGCAGCTCTTCCCGCGACATGTGCTCCAGCTGCACGAAGTACATGCTGCCGGGGCGGTTGCGGTGGGGGGGGATGTGGCGAGCGTGGGTGGCCGGAAATCCGAGCTCTTCCAGGGCGGCGCATATTAGGTCCCCCGGTGTGTCCTGTGGTAGGCCGCGTATGGCGACCTTCGTTGGCCTATCCTTCAGGGGCGCGTACCCGTACCACGTGATGGTCGGGTCGGCCTCTGATTGCTCCAAGAGATAGCGCTGCACCACCCGGTACTCGTCCGGCGATGCAGCGATGAATCGCACCCCCGTCCTGTAGGGGCGCGCGTGAGGAGCGAACCCCAGCCTCTCCTTCAGCGCTTGGAGATGGCGCGGCCAGTCGGGCAAGCGTTCCACCACTATCGGTGGGTAGCCGCTCGCCCTGGACGGCGCGGCGGGCGCTGCGGGGGCTGGGGGGGTAGCGGGGCGCGTGGGTGGTGGCGAGGCGCGCGGAGGGCGCGGGGCGTTTCTCGGCGGCTGCGGTGGGCCGGCCATCGCAGCGTACGACAGCGTTTCCAACGTGGCATACGATGTCGACGGGTGCGTGGGCGGCGTTGGTGGCGACGGTGACCTCGACGTACTAGACATCGCGCGGTGGTAGTACGTCGGACTAGGGCTCGGTGAGGCCGGCGGTGTTTGTCGGCTCTTGAGTCCCGGGGTGGCTCTGGATTTGTCCGGCTGTGCGGGGGGCGAGGGGCCGATTCTCGGCCTCTTCTCGGCTACCCAGCGGTTGCAATGGGAGTCATCTTCCGAGTCGCTCTCGCGGGGGCGGACTGGGCGGCTCCTGCTCTCGGGGTGATAGCTGGGGTGTCCTTCACCAAGAAGGACGTGCCCCGCATTCTCCCCTGGAGCGGGCCAAATTGTCGCGCAGTTCACGCGAGAGGTCGGAGCACTCTCTCCCTCTTGTCGGTGCAGCAGACGTTGTACTTCTTCCCCGAGTTCGCCACTGTCGGGAGCCGATAGATGGCGTCTTCGCGGGAGCATATGGGGTTGGCGGCCATGTGTATTTATGTATGTCGTTGTTGGCGACATGGTGGAGGCAGGTGTAAAGGCTTCAGCTGGCACTTTGGTCCTTCTTTTTGGAATGGGTCTCTCCATATTGGTCACCTTCGTCTATTGATAATAGGCGACAGGTGAACCGTCAAGTTCCTAATCTAGTTACACGCACAAACACAAAGCATCCTATTGCGGTTAAAAGCGTCACTGTCGCGGAACTTGGTCACTCGCGGGGCGCGGGGACGCGGGGGGACTCGACGCCGGGTGCGGAGTCACCCACCGGTACGGTGCGGCCTGCTCGCGGTGAGCAGCGACGGGTCGCTATACTTGCAGGGTCTTACAGGGCCGCTGCCTGCGGGGCTTTAATCCTATAGAAATCGAAATTTCCTAAGGATTTTCGCGCCGCCAGCCGACAGTCCTGTAAGTCCTGCACGTATGTGTGGGTCGCGTCGGAAACGGGGGGGCGGTGGATCGCTCCTCGCACGTTCCAATAGCGATTGGTGGTATTGCGCGCGGTATTGCTCGGAGCCAGGCTCGACGAACGTACGCGAAGGCTCGACTCGATGCCGCTCGACGGGTTGCGGGGACGGGGGGGGACGATCGACTTGTCGGCGACTGCACGAACAAGTGATGCACGCGCGCGGCCGCAATCCGGAGCTTGCAGTCGAGTTGAGCAGACACAGAACACCTCGATCAACGACAGGGTACAACGGACGTAGTGTGGTAGCACAACGGTGTCGGATCGAGGGATTCAAATTGATAATAAAAGTATACGGCTAAGTAGGGTACGGTGTCGGCTCTCCTTACAGTATAGCCTCGTTCGAGGGAGGTCGCGACTATTTGCCTCTCGCTCTAAAGGTCCCGCTCTCGCACACTCTATAAATTTAGACGATTTGCGAGCTAGGGTATTCATTACGCTCCGGAACATAGAAGAAATAGGAACAGTAAGAACTCTCTCCGCTGACACCCTGCCCTACTTGACCCTGGTTACCAACATAGAAGATTTGTTTTACTTCAAGATCCCAGCCCTCCGACCTCACGCAATCCCAGCATAGTTATATGTGCCCACGCCGTAGCAACCCGCACATTTATGGTCCTTCGAGCCGGATCGTCGTGAGCGAAGAGAAGAATATATTGTTGAAGATTTTGAAGAATTTGAAGAATAGAAAATGCCAGTAACCAGGAGTGTCAGTGGAAAGAGAGGGGGGCGTAATGAATCGGGGGCCGACAATACCGTTAGGGAAGATGTTCCAGCGGTGTCACGTAGCAACATTGTCCCCGCGAATGAAGATCGCATTATAGAAGACACGACGCCTGCCGCCGCCACGATGTCCGTCGCCGCCGCCGTACCGTCGCCGTCACCGTCACGATCGTCCAGGTCGCCGCCGCCGTCGCAACCACGGACGATCGTCCCGCCAGCATCGAAGAAAAGCAGCACGCCTTCCCGCCGAGCACGTGTCGCGAAGGCTAAGGAAGAACTTTTGCGTCTGCAAGTGGAGCTGGCACAAGCACGCCTGTCAAGAATAGAAGCCGAAGACAGCGAAGAAGACGAAGAATATGAAGAATCGAAGATAAGCGACTCCGAAACTATTGATCGCGTCCAGTCCTGGCTCGACGAGAGCCGCCCGCCAGCGTTGGACAACGAGTCGCCCGCCGAAGCGTCGCCGACGTCACCGCCGCACGTCGCGCGACGCGACGGCGCCACCGCGAACGTATCGCAGCCGCCGCCAGTATTAGCGGCATACTTAGAAAAAGGAAGCAAGAAGCAACAAGCTCCTATTGAAGAGAATAATGAAGATAGAATTAAAGAAAAGAAAAGTGAAGAAAAGCAAGACTTCGTCAAGAATAGCAAGTCGCCACCAGTACAGAAGCAACAATGTACACCGAAGTCTGACATCGCGGAACTAGCAGCAGCAATCACTACAGCAGTCAAGTCATCGCAGCAACCATCGAGACACCTCACGGAGCTACCATACTTCGCCGGCGCACATCAAGAATGGTTATCGTTTAGAGCAGCATACTTCGAGACTGCGGGCCTTCTCACCGACATCGAAAACTCCGCCCGCCTACGTCGAGCACTGAAGGGGAAAGCACGCGAAGCCGTCGAGAACCTGCTGATCCACCACACCTGCCCGGGGGAGATAGTGAAGACGCTGGAAGCACGTTTTGGTCGTCCCGACAGCATAGCATCAACGGAACTCGAGCGCCTCAAGAATCTACCGAAGCCAGCCGACTCGCCGAGGGACATCTGCATCTTCGCCAGCCGTGTCTCCAACATCGTCGCAGCACTCAAGGCGCTCAAGAAGATCCACTACCTGTACAGCCCGGAGACCTCGAGGATCACAATAGAGAAGCTGCCGCCTACGCTACGCTACAGATGGTTCGACTTCGCCGCCACGCAGCCAGATGGGGAGCCCGATCTACTTCGCATATCAAGATTTCTCAACAGAGAAGCGGAGATCTGCGGTCCGTATGCACAGCCGGAGGCCGTCTCGACATCGACGCCGTATGAAAGGAAGACAGAAAACAACACACGTCGTCCACAACGAGCCTTCACTACGACTGCACCGAAGATACACATGTGCCCGATCTGCGAAGCTGTACCTCATCACAAGCCAGAAGACTGCGCAAAGTTCAAGAAGAGCGACACCGAGAAGAGATGGGACTGGGCGAAGTACAGGCTGTGCTTCCGATGCCTGCGGCCCAGGATGAAGGAACATCACTGCAAGAAGACAGCGTGTGGTGAAGAAGGTTGCAAGTACACTCATCACCGACTGCTGCATCACAAGAGAGAAGCGCCCAAGAAGATAGAAGCAAGAATAGAAGAGAAAGAAGCCGTCGCCTCGACGTGGACATCGAGGAGGAGCAAGGCTTATCTCAAGATAGTTCCCGTGCGCGTCATTGGACCGGCGGGAGAAGAAGACACCTGGGCGCTGCTCGACGACGGGTCCACCGTAACATTGATCGACGCCGACCTCGCCAAGCAAGTCGGCGCCAAGGGCCCCGTAGATCCGCTGCACATCGAAGCCATATCGAACATGGAGCTGAAGGCCTACCAGTCTCGTCGAGTGACAATCACACTCCAGGGGGCCGAAGTATCACACAACATCAAGGCAAGAACGATGAACAACCTACAACTGTCGCCGCAGCGGGTCATCGAACAAGACATAGAAGAATGTGAACATCTGCAAGATTTGAAGAATCTACTAGCAACACAGAAGGCAGCTACACCGAAGATACTAATTGGGCAAGACAATTGGCAGCTGCTGTTAGCCGAAGAAATAAGAAAGGGACGCCGCGACCAGCCGGTCGCATCGTACACGCCGCTGGGGTGGGTGCTACATGGGGCGCACACTCGTGCGCTGGGGCAACGCGTCAACTACATCGCGTACACGAAGAATGACGACAATATGTAAGAAATGATGAAGCAACATTTCGCCATCGACAGCCTCCTCATCCAACCGAAGCGCCCACACAACGATCCTGAGCAACAAGCGGCAAGAATAATGGAAGAAAGTACACGCCGACGTGAAGACGGTCACTTCGAGACGGCGTTACTATGGAAGAAAAATAGTCCCGACATGCCAAACAACTACGAGAATTCACTACGAAGACTCCAGCTAGTAGAGAAGAAGTTAGAGAAGAATCCCGATATCAAGCAGAAGTACCACGAGCAGATGACGTCACTAACAGCGAAGGGTTACGCAGAACCCGCGCCGACTACAATAGAAGAAAGAAGAACCTGGTACCTCCCGCACTTCGCCGTCTTCAACGCCATGAAGCCGGACAAAGTACGCATCGTCCACGACGCAGCCGCCAAGACTGGGGGGACCTCGCTCAACGATCAGCTGCTGACCGGCCCGGACCTACTACAGAGCCTTCCGGGGGTACTTATGCGCTTCAGGCGACACCCGATTGCCGTCACTGCAGACATCGGTGAAATGTTCATGCAGATAAAAATTCGTGAAGAGGATCGGGACGCCCTTCGTTACATATGGAGAGAAGACAGTAACGAAACGCCGAAACAATATAGAATGACGTCACTAATCTTCGGTGCAACATGTTCGCCGTCCATCGCAATATACGTGAAGAACAAGAACGCGAGAAGATATGAACAAACACACCCGGATGCCGTGGCCGCCATCATACGAAACCACTACGTAGATGACTACATCGACAGCTACAAAACAGAAGAGGACGCCATCAAGATAGCAAAAGAAGTTCGCGACATACACAAAGAAGCTCACTTCGAGTTGAAGAAATGGGGGTCAAATTCGTGCGCCGTACTGCAAGCCATCGAAGAAACCGAAAACACGACGACGAAGCTACTGAATGAAGACACGCAGGGGGAGCGACTGCTAGGACTGGTGTGGAGGTCACGCGCAGACGAGCTGAGGTTCAATCTGGACCTGACAAGAATACCTGAAGAAATGCTGCGACGCGACGCGCCCACCAAACGAGAAGCCTTGAAGATAGTCATGTCATTGTATGACCCGCTCGGTCTAGCTTCGCCGGTCACAGTACGAGCGAAACAGCTGCTACAAGAAGTATGGCGCAGGGGAACTGATTGGGACGACGCCATAGACGAAGATCTCGCCGCCAGCTGGAGGGAATGGATGACGCACCTGAAGAACCTACGAGACGTCGCGTTGCCACGGTGCTACCTTCACTACAGCGACGCGGTCAACCTACAACTACACACGTTCGTCGACGCAAGCGAAGCTGCATACACCGCGGCACTATACTGGCGCGCGGTCACCACAGACGGACGCGTGAGCGTCACCCTCATCACGGCGAAGGCGAGAGTCGCCCCACTGAAGCTTACATCGATACCACGCCTCGAACTCCAAGCGGCCGTCATGGGCAGCCGCATGGCAGCAGCTGTCATCGAAGAACACGACAGGAAACCAGACTCGAAAACATTTTGGACCGACAGCAAGACGGTGCTCGCCTGGCTGAAGACAGGGTCGCGATCGTACAAGCCATTCGTCGCCCACCGCATCGCCGCCATCGAAGAAAACGACTCCGTGAACGAATGGCGATGGGTGCCGACGAAAATGAACGTGGCAGACGACGCGACGCGCGACGTTCCCAACAACTTCGGCAGCACACATAGATGGTACACCGGTCCGGACTTCCTGTACGAAGAAGAATCATCGTGGCCCGCAGAGAAAATAATCGACAACATAGAAAATACGGGGGAAGAAAAATGTACCTACGCGCGTCACCAAACATACAAAATAGAAGAAGGCATCCCGAGTGCAACACGTTTCTCAAAGTGGGAAAGATTACTTCGAGCAACCGCAAGAGTGCTACAGTTCATCGAACTTTGTCGATCGCAGCGAACATACTACAAAAGAACAAAGAAGAACGAAGAAGAAGATCCGGAGTGGAATAAGAACAAAGAAGACATAAACCGGCTTCCAAAAAAGAAGAAAGAAGTACAAGAAGACAAGTACAGAAAAATCGACGCCGCACTGCTACAAAAAGCAGAATTATTAATAGTTCGAGCAAGCCAGGAGAGGTCATTCAACGCCGACATCGAAAAACTACAACGGGGACACCCTGTATCAACGACGAGTCGACTCCGCACGCTACGAGTCAAGTACGTGGACGGGGTCATTGAACTCGACAGCCGCATCAACCTCGCCAACAACATAGAACAACGAAAAACTCCGCCAATACTCGACGGCAACGAAGAAAGCACGAAGCTGTGGATAGAATACACACATAGACAGCTGTTACACGCCGGCGTCGAAACAACGATCAACGAGTGCAGACAACACTACTGGGTACTGCGGCTGCGACCGGTGACGCGGGCAATAGTACACGCCTGCTTACCGTGTCGCATCAGAAGAAACACTCCACCAAGACCGTCGACGGGAAACCACCCAGCGTGCCGCCTAGCTCACCACGAGCGGCCCTTCAGCTACGTCGGGGTGGACTACTTCGGCCCACTGACGGTCACCGTGGGGCGAAGAAATGAAAAAAGATACGTGGCCATCTTCACGTGTCTCACCACCAGAGCCGTCCACCTGGAGCCAGCAGCCACCCTCAGTACAGACTCTGCAGTAATGGCACTCCGCCGGCTGATAGCCAGGCGTGGCTGTCCCACCGAGATCTGGTCCGACAACGGGACCAACCTGCGCGGCGCGGACCGAGAATTAAGAAGGTCGATCGACAACGCCACCGAAGACGAGGCCACCAAGAAGAAAATCCAGTGGCGGTACATACCACCAGGGGCGCCATTCATGGGAGGCGCATGGGAGCGCCTCGTCCGGGCGGTGAAAACCGCGCTCGCAGCCACCGAACAACCACGTCACCCCACAGACGAAGTCCTGCACACGCTACTCACAGAGGCCGAGTACACCGTCAACAGTCGACCCCTCACCCACGTCTCCGTGCATCACGACGACCTGGAGGCACTCACCCCGAACCACTTCCTTCTCGGGGGCACAGCACGCATACCCTCACCAGGCGTCTTCGACGACAAGGACCTCATCGGCCGCGCGCAGTGGCGCGCCTCACAGCGTCTCGCCGACATATTTTGGGCGAGATGGCTACGCGAGTACCTGCCCGAGCTACAACACCGGCGGGAGCCCTACGGACGGGGGCCCGCGCTCAAGACAGGCGACGTGGTACTCATCGTAGACAACACCCTACCACGCAACACATGGCCACGAGGTGTAGTAACGGCGACATACCCGGGACCAGACGGCATCGTACGAGCGGCGGACGTGCGGACCAAAGGCGGCATCCTACGGCGACCTACCAAGAAGCTCGTCATCATCACCACAGCGGCACCGAGCACCCTCACCGAAGAAGAATGCAACGTCTCGACTGCGGCGGCGAGTCGTTGCACGGCGGGAGAATGTTCGGGATGAACAATAATCATACACGGTTCGGTGCACGCGCACTCGTTAGACGTAAGTCATACTAATAGCGTTAAGTTCGTAAGATAGATAAGTTAATTTCAATTTCGTTTTATATCTCTTGGTTTTAATCCTTATGTGTCTTTTATGTTTTAATAGTTAGCTAGATAGGTTGTCTTTATTGTGTAATCGTTAAATTGATAGTATATAATGTGTTTTAATAAGATATAACGATTTTAGTGCTCAGATAGGCTTAGTACATAGGTTATAGTTAGCTCGTAATAAGTGTCTTATATACTTGCATTTTTATGGTTTGTTTTGTTTATATTTTATTTTATTAGATAGTTAGGCATCGAATAATGATAGTTAGGTCTCCTTAGGTAGTAATATAGTAATTTCAATGTTTTTATGTTTGTTAGAATAGTGTTTTTAAAGTACATTTTTATTATGTCTCTTGTGTTCTACAGTCCATAACTTTCGAAGTATTATAGTTAGGTAGGGGATTTTGGTAATAAAATGTTCGTCTTGGCATTAGTTTCATTCCCTAACCACAAGAAAGGTCTAGGTCTTAAACCTAGACCTACAGAGACCTAAAAATAGGAAAAGTAGATATTGGAAAGTAGGGGTCTCTGACACTTATAATAGTGATATCTTTGTGACCAATAGGTCCATATAGGAGATATGTATATCATTTTAAAGGTCTCAAAAAGGCCTATCTAAGCATGTATATCGAATCTAGGTCTCAATTATAGACTTAATTGTAAAAATATTACAAATTGATAATAAAAGTATACGGCTAAGTAGGGTACGGTGTCGGCTCTCCTTACAGTATAGCCTCGTTCGAGGGAGGTCGCGACTATTTGCCTCTCGCTCTAAAGGTCCCGCTCTCGCACGCTCTATAAATTTAGACGATTTGCGAGCTAGGGTATTCATTACGCTCCGGAACATAGAAGAAATAGGAACAGGAAGAACTCTCTCCGCTGACACCCTGCCCTACTTGACCCTGGTTACCAACATAGAAGATTTGTTTTACTTCAAGATCCCAGCCCTCCGACCTCACGCAATCCCAGCATAGTTATATGTGCCCACGCCGTAGCAACCCGCACATCTGGGTAGGTACCACCGCCTTTCTTATATCTGTCGTGAAGCAGTTCGCTGTGTTTCGGATTGAAAGGAAAGGTAGCCAGTGTAATTACTGGGCATGGAGGGCATTTATCATCTTAGTCCCCAGGATGGCAAACGCACTTGCGGCCTTAAGTGATTTACACTTAATATTTCAAGTGTCTATAGGCGGCGGTGACCACTTAACACCAGGTAGGCCGCAAGCTTGTTTGCCATCTCGTAACATAAAAAAGGGTTTAAAGTTTGCGAACAAACTTTACAAACAACCATGTATTTTGCTGTATTGTTTTCTACATATACAGGATTCCTAAATGTAGGAAACACGATGTAGTTAATTTGAACTTTCTATTTGTGAGATATTATTACTATAATAAGATGATTAGGTACATGAGCGAAGCAAGTTTTAATGCGCAAATAGGATTTTGGGGAAAATAAGTACTCCATAAATTTCACAATGACAACTGTAAACCAATACAGAAACGAAACGTGATTTTCACCATATATTAGTAATCATTTTAATGATTCGGTGTAATTATCGGCGACCGAGATGTTTGTTCGATAAAATAATACGAGTTTCATCGCGCAATGAACATACAATTTTACGTGTTCGCTCACTGTACAATCAGACCGCAAATTTGTATTTGTAAAATTACTTAATACTTTAGCACTTACCATGTCACATTAGGTCACTCAGCTTTTAAGGAAGCTGTGAAGTATATATTGTTTATTATTAGTCTACTTGCGATAAGGTCGCCCTTTGTACAATGCAACAAACATATAAACATGTTTTCCACTGGTTGATGTACAATAAAGTTATATTCTATTCTATTCACTTGCTATTTTGTTAAGGTACCTAATAAAGTGTGAGTAAATATTTAGTTGAGTAAATATTTACTCGTGTTGTCAGCGGGCATTTTGAAACTTCGGTCGATAAAATGCACTACACTACGCGGGCACCGCTTGACTGGAGCGCATCGCGTGTGCGTCGCTCGTCTCGTCGCTAATTTTAAATCTATGCATTGAATAGCGTCGCTCTCGCACCGCTTTCGCTTTCGCCCCGCTCGCCACTGAGTCCGCGGCCTAATAAAGGCCGCTAATGTCACTATTCGGAGGCACTGCCAGATGTGGCTTATAGTGTAACGAAATTGTTATCTAAGGCTCTGCTCAACCCCTTCTTTATTTTCAAGATTTATTTTAATAGGCACACTTAAAATATACAAATTTTGAAATGTTCTAATACAAGTAAGTAATCTAGTTTCTTATGTATATTTTTTCATAATTTACGTTCTTATTGGATCGTTCGAAAATTGAATGTTACCACTTATCGCCTATTTAAAATCTCTGGTGATCGAGGACGCTGCGAAGGCCGCCAACCGGTCAGCAGCAATAGTCACTAAAAATAAATGATGGGAGCCCCATTGATTTATAATGACTGACGTTTTTATCTATGGATGCGACCTTTGATTCTGCTATTGTTCAACTATACATTCAGATCATTACAAAATTTATGAATAAAATAACTATTATATAATATATACCAACCATATTAGATGTATACTTAATTCCTGACGCCTAATATCTATGATACCAACCAACCATACCAATCTGTAAGCTGTGCGGTATAATAAACAAACACAGTAATAAACAATAATAAATTCTCAGAATAAATATTAATAATACTAATGAAATAGCTCAAATATCAATTTGTAAATGTGGTCCACATTTACAAATTATTGATATTTGAGCCTCGCACAATTTATAAATTACAGTTCCTCGAATACCGCAAGCACTGCTACTGAATATATTTTAAATCAGACATAAGAGTATGGCCGCCAAAAATTGTACATTCGGGAAAAAATCTGTGTCCTTCTCAATATAGTATTGATAATTCCTTAATGTCATCTTAATTAATGATAAAGTGTGTATATTCTAGTTCACAGTATATCATGGTTATACACATTAATTATTTAAACTCATTTTGGTTTAATTAAAAAGCGTTTATATTTTTTTTCGTTGAAGGTTGAGTTAAATATCCATACAAAAATCGTGTGTCCAAATAGACATCATAAACTTTGAAGTAGAAAAATAAACATTAACTATATCGCAATATGTTAAATTTTGACATTTCTAAACTTATTTGCCAATTTGCTAAGCGGTACTATTTGCTTTTTAATAAAATAACGTCAAAAATGAAAACTAAGCATATTTAAATATGTGTCTCGTTTTTGGTTCCCGAATGATACTTCACGTAAGTTACCGATGTACAAGACTAAACATGCTAGATTCTTGACCCGTAAAAATGTTTTTTAAGTGGTAGTAACACCACGTACAGGTTAGCCAACATTCGGGGAGAAATCGCCTTTGTATTTTCTGTGAAAGTGAACGTCAAAGTGGCCGGTACTTTTGTCCCGGAATTTTTGTGTGATTTCAGGTGAAACTATGCACGGTAAGGATGCAAATTTGTTAAATATTTTTCAAAATGTGCATGTAGAGGCTATTGGCTTAACGTTTAAAACTATGCAGCGTCTTCCTAATTCAAAACTATCACGAATATATTTTTTTTAGGTTATGAACACAGTGATTTTAGTTCACGAATGATACCATGTGTTACTATGTGCGTTACGTAACATTCGTGACCGAATGTTAGGAGTAGTTTACACTATAAAACTATAAGTTGAAAAGTTGCACAATTTGACTTTTTTGTGAGGAATTAAGGCCTTTTTTAATATTTGTACAGTAAGAACGTACGCATGAGTAATCTAGTAATGAGTAATGATTTCTACTTGAGCCAAAGTGAAATATTTAAATCAATCTTATTTTCTTGTAATAAAAAAGTGCTTGATTAATTTTTTTATAAACAAAGACATGCCTATTAATGTACAGTGGACAGCACATCAAGCTATGCATTTTCGTTGCAAAATAGACGTTATTACCAACGCGCAAGGTACCCCTGTTTATAGCTTGACCCGCTGGCTATTATATATACGACAGATTCTGTTCATGTGCTAGCTAGGGAAATTATTTATAAAAGGGCAATTTACTTATTTATATTTTTAGATGGCGTTAACAGCGGCAGAAAAACAGAAGCGGTACAGAGAGCGAATGCGGGATAACAACCCTGAAAAGTTTTAAGAAGCTAAACTTAAAAATACTGCGCGGAACAAGGAAAAAAAATTAGCGAATGTACAGAAAATGAAAAAAAGATTCTAAGGAAACAGTGGAGAAATAGAAAAAATAAATTAAAAAAAAAAGATGCAGAAGACAAGAGTAATAATCCCACTGATAATAAAGCACAGCTAGCAGAAAAGAAATGGTTTCGAAGACATTTGGCTATTGTAAAAACAAAGTATCAAACAAAAATTAGTAATATGTCAAAAAAAAAATCCGCACTTACAAAAAAATATTTACCGTTTAATAAAAAAACAACAATCATTAATTACATATATCGAAGAACTGAAAGCAAAAAACGCATTTTGGTTTGAATTATATTGTAACCTCTTTTATTTTTAATTATAATACTAGAAATTACGATTTTTTTTCTAAATGCATGTACTTTGTACACTCGGCTTAACAAAGTTCACATGTGTTACTTTCATTCACGTATGTTACCGTGTGTAACTAATTCACGACTGTTACTGTACAATTTTTGGCGGCCATACTCATAAAGCAAAATAGGATTTCACCTATTCCTGGTAAAAGCAGCAAATAATGGAAACTAAATACAGTATTGGAACGGGCATTTTGCTTATTTACGTTATATTAACATTTTACATTATATTAAAATTGATTTCTAATGATAATTTTGCTGTTGAAGAAATTTTATAAATGGTTATGCAAATTAACTTCAAGCTAGGACTCTGTAAGGGATCTGTAACTAAGTCAGAAAGCGGTCACGCGTACACAAGCGTTTCGCGTCTACCTTTCTATACGTTTTTCAGATTGACCGACCGTCGGTCCGCGGATAGCGTCGGTCACCGACGGGGTCTGCATGGGTATTGTCTATGTAATGCTAATAATAGGTATATACAACGATAACTTTAGCGCTTGACCGCGTGACCGCCATCTTACTGACAGATCCTCAGATACTTAGTAAAAAACATCATAGCAAACTCATTGGCATCTGCGTACGTTTTGTGGGGTTAAAGATACAAGATACATAGTACTTATCGGAAAAGAGACGTCAACAATTCAACATATCACCTCTTTTTACTATGAACGCTATGGAGCGGCGGCTGTGGAAGCTAGCGCATCAAGCATGTGCTCGATGGCTATAGTCGCTATAGTCTATATAATTATCCAACGAGTACTGAGTACATCTCTCGCATATCTCCAATATTGACGAGTGAGATGGCTCACGCTGACGCGCCGGCACCGAAACATTTGTTCTTGTTTTGAAATTGTAAAGGCCCTTTCATATTAAATACTTCTAAACTTATTATATTCGTTAGCAAAATTATCTGTTCGCGTGATATTATGATATTTTCATAAATAAATAACAATAAAACAATATTGGATTTAGTATTAATATTTTATGCGCTAGAACTTATAAATCAAATAATTATTATATAATTCTTGATCTTAAAAAGTATTGTCGTCACTTCCTTCTGATGAACTTTTTGTTGATAGGTGAACGAATAATATACTTGTTTTGATCTTGGTTATCACATCATTGACACAACGTCAACCACTTTTGACTCTCCACTTTAGTAACTCTTTTTAACAAAATAGTTCGAACTTCATCAATTTTAAAGTGCTGAGTCGCAGTGCAGTTCGACAAATATAAAAACGGTGAATGCTCGATGTTCTGTTACAAGTGAATGCTCAAGTCTATGAGGACCTTTAGGTAATATCATTGATTAAATCTCAGTCAGTCTCTTCGGAGTTATCGTAGACGGACAACTTATCCGGCGATTTCAAGAATTATTAACGACCCGTGTCAGAAAACTTATACAGATGGGGTATCATGCCGGCACCTATTCATGCTAACATAGTCATATTATTACTACTTATAGTGATATTAAAAATTCAAAATTGTAAAAATATTTTTGTAATTTTTATGCATTTTGTTTTTCCGGTCAAACTATTTGTAAGGAGAAATATTTTTTTATTTACAATTTTTTTTTTTAATATAACTAGTATTTATATGACAATGTTTTTTAAAAGTTTAGATATGCAAACAAGGCGCTCTTGCGCACTGTGTGTGTATATTGCCTCAACACAGTCTCTTACACAAACAATAATAAAGAGGATATTATTATTTCTGTGTGGGTACTGTATAGGGAGTTGGGGTGGAGAATATTGAATATTTACAAAATAATTTAAGATATATTAATCACTTTTAAACTTTCGCGTTGCATCAGCCGGGTTACACCGACCCAGTCGGTGTAACAGGCCGTGACCACGGTCGGTGTAACCCGGCTGAAACGTCAGGCATTTAAAAGGTAAATTTAATCGCGTTAATTCCCGTTTTTACTCATATTAAGATATATTGTCTCCTACTATGTGAAAAAAATGTGGTGCCGACAACCTGACGTCAGAATGTTGGATCACTTTGTTTTCATGTTTTTTCACTGCTCGTACTAGTGCTTTTTCAGTACTAGATAATTTAATTTAGGTATCAAATAGTATCAAAAAGATATTGAAACTTCATAGTCTCCAAACATAAAATATCGCGCTTGGTCCAGGGGTTCTGACGCTTACGTACTCTTGGACTTCAAGTTTTTCGAGTTTCTCCCGAGTTCTTGTTGTAAAAACACGTGTTGAGAGACTCCATTTTAACCTCAATCTACCGTACAATTGTCTGTTACTATACGTAAATTTTTACTTGACATTGGAGAAATGCGTTTAAAGTACATATATCGCGAACGCCATTTATTTAAAGAAGAAGAAGAAATTAATTTGAACCCAGATTCTCGTGAAATATTTAGTTGCTTTCGAATTTAATTATGTTTTTAGGTTTTTAATATCTTATACATTGTGGATTTTACTACTGTTGTTTATAAACGACACCGCTTTTCCAAATTTCCACGAGGAATATTATTTTTTTCATATTTTTCCCATGTTACGAGATATACTGCCGCGCTCTACGCTATAATATGACGTCACCCGGAACTATCCGCCTCCAGAAATTTGGAAAGCTGGACGCCACACACTATTCGTTATGCCTCTGGCCGTGGAGATGACTTAGTATTACCACATGGTATTACCTCGTCCGCATCTCACTCTTTTTAGAAATGGGACATACTACATGGCAGCTAAAGTCTACAACCATCTGCCGAGTAATCTGAAGGCCCTCCAAGGTAGTAAATTTGAGACTAAATAGGCTATTAACCTCTTCAGCCCGCAGTGCGGGCCCGCAACCGCGGCGGGCGCGGGTAATAATCGCTCCATGAGTCCTTAGCCTTTAGTAAAAAATGGTCAACTACCTATTTGAAGCGGCTAGCTAGCTAGACACTAGAGACAAGAGCCAAATTCTACGAGCTTGAGTTTTTTTAAGCAGTAGCACGGTAATGATAATATTACCGTGGCAGTAGTAAGTAGGTACCTACTTTTTTTTTGTTGACCCCTGTCAACTCGACCCCGGTCAAATCAATAGCATTTACGCACGTGAGCGCAACTACACCGAGTCCGCCCCAACGCTGCCCCTCTAGGCACTCCTTGCACCATTTGGTGGCCAGCAGCCACTCGTCCACCGACAGCTGCTCGACCTGGCGCGTCCTCCTGACGAGGACAGCGGGAGCAGCCATCGGACCGCACCCGGGGGACTTCAAGCGCGATCGTGGCCCTGAAAAGGGACGTCTGGAACCGTGGTAGGAAAACAAAAACAACTCGACGATGGCATGTGACTTCGAATGCCAAGGGGACACACTTGACATCAAAAGCCACACACCCGCCGAGAGAGTTTCCCCACCACGTTACAATACCAGGGTCCGCCACGACACGAGGAGGCTTCCGGACGTGGACCCCAGGTAAGTAACCCCAACCTATTCCAAAGTTCACTGTAGAGTAACCTATTCATTAAGTAGGTAGGTACACTGCAAGCATAGATAGAAGTAAGTAACGTAACTAAAGTACCTACTTTGCAGTCCGAACATGTTGCTAACTCTACTTACGAGCTTTAGTTAGAAGTAGACCTATACCCCTATACCGGTGTAGAGACGTCAGGCTACCAAAAACTGATAAATATCTCAATTTCTCTTATAATCAATTACGGACTTACTTCACTTTATGAAATAACTTTAGGGTGAAAATTGATTACCTAGAGTACCTATTTTGTGTTTTGTAAAGCGTGACATGTTGTTGATTGTACAGAGATCACATAAGGTGGTCGCAAGAAGGTAGTTAATAAGAAATTATAAGCTTCTTGGGTGGTCGCACCACACAGAGATATCTGTGTCGCAGTTTTACTTAAAGCTTGCTTCATGGTGTCGCACCAGTCTGCCATCTGTTGAACTCAAAGCACGAAGAGGCTTCGTGATTCAAAGCACAAGGTGGTCGCACGTTTTTTTTTCCTAATTAGTACCGGTGTTGTGGGTCAGATGGCGTTAGTCAAAATAATTTGGGAAGCTTCGTGATTCAAAGCATGGTGGTCACACGTTTTTTTTTACTAATTAGTACCAGTGTTGTGTGTTAGATGGCGTTACTCAAAATAATTTGGTAGCAACTAGCATCACAAATGTGTACCTACAGTCTCGCATAGATGGCGCTGAGCGGTAGATATAACCAATTAGTTGCATTTTTACAATAAAGATGGAGCTGACAGGTTTGGTACGTCCCTACTTAATCCAGTGGCAAAACACTGGTCTCGTTATCAGCCTGCCTATTCGCTAACTTTTGAAAGTGATAGATATCATCAAGCTATCTACATAACCGCTGCTGTTTTTACGGGACAGGTTCATAATAGCTTTACCTATGTAAAGTAGGTCCTATGCATATATGTCCTATGGATATCCTAATGGATCAGTAAAAATAGTTCGTTGCTTCACTTGCATGTGTTTAAGTTAAAACAGTTAGCGAATAGGTCGGCAGGATGTATTCAGTCACGTGAAGGCGAATCAGTTTTTATTAAATACTGCTGAAACGGCAGAGGGCTCAAATTTAAAATTTCGGGCTCATTTACACCAAACAGGGCTCTAAATATCTTATTCAATCTTCGAAAAGAGGTAACATTTTACTAGTGTAACGCACACGTGAAGGCGCTATGAGATGCTTTGGGTGACTTGTTGCATGAGTGTGTAGACGGAAGTGATCCAGGCTCTCGGTCTATTCTATTCTATACTTAATTAAGCGTACGCATTTTGCCAATGTCAAGTGAAAATGTAATTGTAGTAACAAAAATTGCACGGTTGATTGAGGTTAAAAATGGAGTCTCTCAACACATGTTTTTACAACAAGAAATCTGGAGAAACACCCAGGCTCTGTCTCCGATGCAAAACCGGCTCAAAAGTAACCTACCTGACCTAATTCCAGGAATGACGTGACAAAGTATTTTGTCCTGAAGCGACAACAACTTAATGCTAATTTATGGTACGCCATCAACCCACGTGCATGTCAATTTTAAAAAATGGATCGTGGTGGATACCTATATTCAAATTAATGTAGGCGGCTGGCAAAGTGGCAGATCACACAAAAGTTTAATGTTAAACGATATTAGTTGTTCGTAATAATATATATTAGATAGGTACCTACTTATTCCACAATACATGAATACACACGGTAAACAACAAATTACTCACCAAATTCTTACAGCAGTGACAAAGACTACCTACTTTTTCAGATAATTCAGTCACGTAGGTCATGACCTGTTGTTATAGATAACTAGGTACTTATAAAATTACATTCCACGTAGGTAATATGGGATTGTTTATCGTATATCCGTTCATTTTCTTCGCCGGCCGCTACCCGCCACACTCACTTCGGTCTCTCTTCTCGCGCTTTGTTTGGTCGCAGTTCTAACCTAATCGAATCTGTGCCCTAACCTAACGATGGAACTAAAGCTCTCAATTTATGTTAAGTGTATTTAGTACTTAAGTTCCATAGTAGGACTGATTGAGTAGAACTCGCTTGTTCCCAACGAGTCACACTGTAACCTGTAACACTGTGACTCGTTGGGACAACTTTGTAAAATAATTCCCAACCAGTCACACTGTAAAACGTTGGGACATCTTTTTTAATGAAGAATCACATACACATAAGTACGTCATGTTAAAAATTGCATTCATCTTCTAAGTGTGAGTAATCGTCAAAAATTGTATAATGACCTGCTGTAACGATGTCTTGTTATTATAGCCGAATCCTAAGCTGTGGACTTTTCGCCGTTTCTTCCCCATCAGCATATTAAAAATTTCTTTCTAGCAGGTAGGGTTTATGAAGATTTTAAATTACCTATTGAGCAAAGTTTATTCGCTTTCTTATATTTTCAATATCATGTCTATTTCTAGCATCTCAATAACTCTTTAGATCCAACGAAGTAGTCAAGGCGCTTTCTTTCTACATCTTTTCCATTTTCTTTCAAGAACAAGTAGGTATCGTATGGTTATAATAAAATACTTTTAATGTACCTACTTAGATAAAATAAATTCTAATCCGCTATGGTGACCGATCCTAGTTATTTCTGTCCTATCCGTTGATGATTTCCGCCATAAATATCCGGCGATTAATAATTTTGATAAATGTTGTTACTGTTACATGATAATGTATTTCCACACACAACAGTCACCTAGCCCAAAAAGTATCATTATTAATATTATGTTTTATGGATGATACCTTCATAATGTCAATAAGGTGCTAACTCACAAAATATCTTAAATGATTGACCTTATTGAAGACTGTTCATGATATTTTTTCGATATTAACATTTGTTATTTAATATTAGTTTTTCCAAAATAAAAACATGAAAAGCGGTTGATAGGCCCTAAAGTGGTTTCACAAGATATACCTGTCGCAGCAGGCCATAGTATAACACGCAGTATTACAAAACGGCGCGGCGGATTGTTGTGTGTGAGAGTGATGGATGAGTGACAATTAAACCACTCCGTTTGGTACTAGAAAAAATATAACCTGAACCTACCAATAATAAGCGACCTCTTCTTCTTGTATTACGCATTTTGCCCATGTCAAGTAAAATCGTACTTGTATTAACAGACAATTGTACGGTAGATGAAGTTAAAAATGGTCTCTCAACACGTGTTTTTACAACAAGAACTCGAGAGAAACTCTCTAAGCGATCTCCTTTCGATTATACAGACCACAGACTAATATTGATAGAATGTTCGGATTTATCAACAAATGATTCTATTTGGTGAACAATTCTCGCATACTATATTATATATAACTATATCATCACGGCCCCATAGTATCCAGTCGCTGGCCACCAAATGTATGGTCACCTGTTGGTTACTTCACCATGGTGTCTTAACGAGATAGGGCCCTAAGAGTATCTTCCAAGTTTTACATGAACTTTTACCGGATACAGAAGTTATTAGTACAAGCTGTGTATAATAATTGACAGAAGTATTATCATCGCACGGCAATGGGTACGCTGGATAGTTATCTTTATCATCATCATCATCATAACAGCGTTTATAATTCGACCCACTGCTGGGACACAAGGCCTCTCATTTTATATGCAGTAGTCCACCACGCCTGCGAAATGCGAATTGGTGGACGGAGTATAAGGAGACCCTTTGCTGATCCATTAGTCGCCTTCTACGTCACCCATTGGAGGGTATGGAGTGATGCTATTCTACTCTGTCGGCATCACGCGGCTGGTGAAATCTTTATAAAACTTATTAATCCCTTATCTGGAAAGCTAAGAAGGTAGTGTTGAGTTGAAAATAAAATGAACCCCGCTCGGAGCTCCGCATTGGTCGACAGCAGCGGACCAAAATGAAGCACGTTGCAGCACTTGGATATTAGTAGATACATACTTTAATGGCGACAGAAATCCTTATGAGAACATTGTGTCCAGAGAAAGCTCAGTTGTGTATAAACGGTACATTTATGGCTACCCATTTATATCTAATTGAATACTTAGTTTTAAATATCATTGACACAATAATTGAAAATCACAATTACCAATGGATGAATATAATAATAATTGTATAATAAACAATAAAGTCCAAACATGAAATCATAATCGAACTCATTTTTGTTCTTACATAATTTCTACTGTTCCATTAATATGAACATATCTGACATACTTACAATTAAACATTAGATTAATTTGTATATAGCACTAACTTACAACAATACACGTCAAGTCAGAATATTTAATGTTAAGTAAAATTACCACGTAGATTACACTTCTATGACTGGGGCAATAAATAATATTATATTTGGTGCATATAATTAAAAAATCATTAGTATGTCATATCTATTTCAAAATCAGTATTATTTCGTTGACAATCGCACGATTATTCATTGCCCCACGTGACTAAGTTACGTATGAATAAAATGTGACACGTTGTATGATCTAAGTCTAGTGTTAGCTATGAAGTTACGGCCTGCGGCTGATCAAACTGTTCGCGCTCACAAACATACAGAGGTCCATTTCATTCGGACTATTGCAACGGAAACTTGCGTGTTGGCGGTGTTCTATGAGATATCCAGCAAATGACCCAACCCAGATGTCGCAAAACACTGAAACAGGCTCGAGAACGACGTCTATTCTTCAGATCTGAATTAATAATACCTATACACTGATAAATATACTTAAAATTGAATACTCGATTCAAATACATTGGTATCTATCGTAAGCCCCCTCTTCGCAGCCATGTGGATGGAGTCCGCAATTAGTGCGTGATCCTCGGACATCCACAATCCCTAAACTATATCCTTATTCTTAAAACCTTACACCTGAGACTAATGGCAGTGATGGTCAGCGGTTGCTGGGAGGGACATCTAGTCAACCTTTCCCCGAGAATAAAAATCATAAATCTTACAACAAATAAAACTCCACCTATGTTACATTTACACAATACAAGATATCGGCATTAAAACTACGCGCGTAGTAGCGACAATCGCGCTCAGCCCGATCTAACCCTAACGTAACACCAATCTTCGGCTACGTCTATCTACAAATATATCTTACGATTACTTTTAACGCTTCCTCCAGAGCAAAATCTTAGTTACTATTACTAACATTAATCGTATCGAAATTGAGTTGTTATGCAGTATCCAGAAATTCCTATGTGAATAACCACCTAGCGAACAACGACCGACTTATTTCACGATTTGCTCAAACCAAAGGTTGCCAGTAATCGCGAAGCCCCTGTCCCCATTCGAAATCCTTCGCTAAAACTGCCATTATAATCGAGTACAAGATGACAAATCCAGTCGCGATACGGTGAGCTACATAACGCAGGGGAATATAATAATAACATATTTATAACTCGTTACACATCCCGTGAAGTAATAAGCCTGTTTCAGTGACTAATGCCCTCCGAACGTGAAGCATATGAGATAATGATTTTTAGCGCACTAAAATGAGATTAAACTTAGTGGAATTCTGCGAAATAAAGTCTTTAATTGAGTATTCAGTAAAATAACCTACGAGTATTGTGCTCCGACTTAACCAAAGATGAAAGAAAAGCGATGAAATTGGTGAACAAACATTCTGGCGCGGCTGACGGCAAAGCACTGTCTACCCCATCAACTGTATAAAAGTTCATTAATCAATTAGTTATTAAATTTGCGCATATAAAATTGAGTACTTTCATTCCTAAATCTTAACAACTAATACAATATCAAAATTTATGGACTATGTATTACATAATAACATGAAAAAACAGTCTTCCAGGCTTCTTCGTTTATCAAAAATTGTAAATTGTAAATTTTATTTGTAAAAACCAATAAAGTACAAGAATTTCAAAACAGTCTAATCACACGCCAGCTCTTTCCATGTAACATGTAACCGAGCTCTGCTTTGTCAGTTGCGTAATACTTTCCTTTAATTAACTACTAACGTCAGCCAATTTTTGGTATTATTTATACTAGACTTAACTTTTGTAGCATAAATTTCGTAATAAGTAGGGCGCTATTCGAATTTGATGAATTCCTGAGTGGTTTGTATCCCTATGATGTTCATAATCGTTACATCTATACACCTAACACTTAGTCATGTGACGCTCCCTAAATAACTTATTTTAAATTTAATAGATGTCGAATTGAGTCAATTTGCTTACGTCACAATGTTATGAATGTAAACATTTACTTTTCCTTATCTATGTATGTGAATATATGAATAACTAGTCCTGTAAGTACCTTAACAACCAATTATATGATATTTACTTAACAACTCCAAATTACAAATTTAAATAAGAGAATAAAATAATCGTTATAATATAAAAGAACTATTACATAAATATTACAATCCGAGTACTGCTAACAAGAGAGAGGCGGCCAGGTGTCTAGCAGCGCCTATGCGCTGATACTAAGGACGACACCGTTCAAAATTTTTAACAATGTCAATACAAAACGATAGAACAATAAAAGCTTAACACGCATTCGCGTCCACAACTGAAAGAAACGGGAAAGACAAATGGATTTACACGCTTACAATATACAGAATCTATTACGAGTCTGACTCTTAAGTGTATAATTCAACTTGAATGTATTTTAGGGTATTATTATGTATCTCTATGTGCCTCTTTACTTTTCCTTTTCGTTATCCTTCTCCTTCTTATCTTCTGGCTCCTTCTCCAGCTCCTTCTCCTTCTCATCGCCCTGAAAGCACATTACATTTAACTATAGCCCTGTATCCTTCTCATTAAAACATAATTTACAACAATGAAATAAGAATACGACGAAAGAACGAATGCTTCCACAAAAGAAATAATTTATATATCATAATAATTTATAGCTTTTTGGGTCAGAGTTGTAAAATTATTTTATATGTATTTTTTTATATGTACTTTTTTTTTAATTTAGGCGATACTACATGCATGCAACCCGTCACTATTTGAGGTTCTGCATGACCCATGATATCAGATGTGGTTTTATGCGTAACAAAATGTTAACTAAGGTTCTGCTCAATCACTCGTGAGATTACGAGCGTGATCGTATTCAGAAGTTGATTCCAGGAAACTATTTTCAAAGTTCGATTTATTACAAAAAATAATATTTATTGCGAATTTTTTTTTCTGTTTCGGTCTTTTATCATCCCATTAGAAGTAATCCTCAGAACAGAATGTATTGACTGAAGAATGAATTTGCCTCACCACCAATAGAATAAATTCCTATTTTAAATTAAACAAATTAAATCTTTTAACGAAACAAAAGTCTAATTGCACACGTTAATACAGTCGAGACTCTGAGGCTGAGAAATAGCCCTAATACTTAAATATTACAACCAGAACCTAAGGGAGTGTAGGCTATAAATAAATACTATTATGAGGCCCTATTTAACGCTCATACCATTCAATATGTACTTCGACCGATTCAATAGTGTAAATTTAGCTTTTCTCTTCATAAAGGCGCCATTCCATTAGGCAAGTCTTGCATGCAAGTATGACGTCACATTTGTGTACAAGCTTGCATTGGAATTTACTTGCATACAAGCGGAGATGTTAAACAATTAAGTAGGACATCATGAGTGGAATACGTGCTGCAGTGGTCGGTGCTGATTGCTGAGTCTGCCTGATGGAAAGCGATCATGAGACCTAAGGTGGTACGCGCTCGCCTAGATGGTGCTTCTTCACTCTGGCCTTATAGAGGTTCTGATTATACTGAGCCGAGAAAACGGACTTCGGCAAAACATTCCACTCCTTAGCTGTTCGCATAATGAAAGCGAAGCAAATCGCTTCGTGCGAATGGGAGGAATGTCAACAACATAAGGGTGAAACCACTCGCCGCGCCTGGTCGTCCGGTGGTGAAAACGGGTAGGGGATCAAATTATGTAAAACTTCCGCACTCTCAAAAATGTTACCACACGAGTTGTCCGAGTATCTGATTAGCCTCAACAAGTGCGTCATTACTGATGAGTCTCGTGGCACAGTGCTCTACCGAGTCTAATGCCTCTAACTGATATCGAGCAGCTAAGTCCTAATTAAGATGTCTACAATTTGCAAATGACGTCACAATTGCACGCAAGACTTGTCTAACGGAATCGCGTCTTGCCGCAGGACACTGTTCCTAATGGAAAAATAACTACGTCCCCGAGTATTATTATTGAATACGTCGATGACGCCGCGGTTGACCGTTCTTCGTAACGATACTAAGTGCGCGGTACCCGGATTAGTCACCGAAAATTTTTCAATTCGATTTTCCGTGCTTCGGAAGGTACGTAAAGATGGATATTCCCGTTTGCTGTCGAAAGATAGCAGTCGTTTAAAAGGAGGATTGATGTCAGGCAGGCGGCTGGCCGTAAAAATCTAATGCAGTACTCTTGCAGTATTGTCGATATCCCCAAATAAATTGGGATCAACGTAAGAGAAAGAAGACTGTGTTATTAAAACTGACCTTGTCCTTTTCAGTGTCCTCTGGTAAGGGCTGCTTCTCAGCTGGTCCTGTGCCCTCCTTTGTCTCCTTGGCCTCCTTAACGGGTTTCGGGAGATGAGCATTTAAATCAAGGGTAGCGCATATATCATCCCAGTCGTGGAAAGCGCGCTCCTTGATGCGGGACACGAGGCCAACCAAGTTCGGGAACAATTCGTTCATCGCATCTCGCAAGGGGTGGGCTACCTCCTTTTCGATAAATTGCAGCTGTGCGAGATTCGAGAATGCCACCATGTCGAGCTGGAACGCAAAATATTTTCTAAACAAATCGAGGAAGTTTATGTTACGTGAACAAAACGTGTGCGAAGTAAGCCATGTTTACATTATGCTTACAATGTTGTTTTACATGTTGATTTACATAATACTCACGAGAGTGGGTTCATCGCCGAAAAAGAATGGCCTATCAGACAGATAATCTGAGAGCACGCGCAAGTCGCTCTTGCCCAACTCGACTATCTCGTCTTGGCTATGTACACCAATTCCGTGCGCCTTAGCTTTCTTCAAACCCTATAAAGAAAACACACTTTAATAATCACGACTCATTAGCATTTCGCGAATGTAAAAGGAAATTAAAATGCAACTCCGGTTTCATTATTTTAGACAGCGAAAAGTTTTGCTGAAAATTGCGAGCTATTATTGCACTACCCCGTCATTACACCCTAAATAAGGGGGTTACAGGTGGTTGTTTACCCCCACTAAAGCGCAGGCGCATGCGCGATTCAAGTCAACCACCTCGATCGGTCTTTAACCTCTACAAATCTAGACATGCCTAGTAACATACCTACGTAAAACCACGTTCACAACCGACATGTCATCATTAGGTGCACTTAGATCAAGATGCATCTTTAATCAACACACCAATCGTAGGTAGACTTAATAAAATATACTAAGCCTACAATACTTTATTAAGGCATTACTTTCAATTCAAACTACAAGCATCATTTAAAATTAATTAACATAGTGTGACCGCTGCTGCACTAAGCACTACGCTTTCTTGTTGCCTTGCGTGAAATTAGGTACTATTATATAGCATACGACATGAAATTCACTTACCTTGCGTCCAGATGTAAGTTTGTAGCAGAAATTCAGAATCGGATTTGGCAGGCGTGTGTTGAGTGCTTTCTGAAGATTGACTTTATATCCGTTGATGACGCTCTCGGGATACTTGGCGCGCCACCACAGGATCACCCACGACAGGTGATTCTCAATCATAGAGATCATAGCGTGCGCGACCATCCGCTGCTCCGGTGTCAGAGCTACATATAAAAAGCAATTGGGTCAGGTTGCATATTGTTTACCAAGCATATAAATTCAATATGCGCAGCACTTTATAAAATCAAGAGCTGTTATTGAGGTATGGGAATTTTTTAAGAAAGCTTTTATGGATTAATATAATTCTTAATGGAAAGTTAGAGAAGCCATAAGCTGGAGTATTCTAGATATTAATATTATTATACGCAAGCGTAACTGATCTGATCACAAAGAAATTCTAATTATAATGTTGTTATTACAGGGTTATCAAATTACAGTGTAATGAGAAGCTTGTAACGCGATTGCGAAGCACTCGCACTACCGTGACACAAATAGGTAATGAGTCGGTAATAACAGGCCATCTTACCCGCATCAAGATCCTTGTTGTATTTCTCGGAGAGCTCTTTGATAATAAAAGCACTGTCTGCGATTTCTTCACCGTTCACCTCGACGAAGGGCAACTGGCCTTTTTTGGATCGGAATTTGGCCATGTGGGGTACGTTCTGGAAATAAAATGAGATTAATCAGTTGATATCAGTAAAAGCATTGATAATTATAAAAAAAAAATTAAAAACGCTGTAGCTGCTCTGCAATATAACTTAAATAATACTCGACTACACGTATACTTAAAAAGAAAGTGCGTGCCAGATAATAGTATAGGTACTTGTTACGTTCAATAGAAGTACCTACCTACATCACCAAATTAGAAACGCAAGCGCTGTTATATGATGGATGATGTCGAGCGTAACCTCGCACTACCATCGCAGGGTCGTTTACACCTATCTACTACATAATAATAATAGTGATCATCACCAATTGAACATAATAGGCTTATTTTTTGCAATGATATTGTTATTGCGGCGATAAGATCCACGTTACTATAGGTATTTAGTACAGAGTAGACGCAATATTTCCCAATTTGCATAGTAGATTCTCATTTTAAAATGTCCGTTGGAAATTCGCTATTGAATGACTTAGTTATCCGAAAATTTCAAATTCTTGTAACTTATGCATTTTATAATAGTATCATTGGACGAGAATAAGAGCTGTTGTCACCTTATTTTATTTTGTAATTTTCTTGATAGAAGTTATACTATTTGATATAATATCGTTATTCAAATCAATTTTACTATAAATGTAACAGAAAATGACTAAAACCGTTCGGGCTTTGTCATTTTTTGTTCCTATATTTTACCTTTAACAGTGGTTGTTGAAAGTATTATAAAAAAGTAATAGACTAGAATAGAATATTTGTTTATTGTACAACATCAACCAGTAAAAACTAATTGCGCAAAGGGCGACCTTATCGCTAAAAGCGATCTCTTCCAGGTATATATATAAATGCATGGTTAAAGTACATATAACAAATACGTTATATAAAACTCTATAAGATGAATTTATTATGCTACATGATTGTAAGCTATATGATAAAATAAAATATGTAATAAAGGATGATTAGAGTGACAAATAATAACCCTCTACTTGGTTTTTAAAAGCTTTTAAGGGTTTTGTTTTTTAACCTCCGACGCAAAAAGAGGTGTTAGAAGTTTGACGTGTCTGTGTATCTGTGTCTGTCTGTGGCATCGTAGCTCCATAACGAATATCGACTTTGATGCGGTTTTTTTGTTCGAAAGCTGACGTGATTGGGATAGTTCTTAGCATAATTAGCATAATAATTCATGAAAATCAGTTCAGGTATTTCAAGATCATCAGCTATCTCTTGAATAATAGTTAAGAAAAATGTAATTTCTAAGAAAGAAGAAAAAGACTTAAAAGATAAACAGAAGAAGAAGACTAAAAAGATAAACACATTACTGAAATTGATATCAACTCCATCAACCATAACCTTGGGTAATATGGATAAATTTATTTTAGACGTTAGTCGAGGGCTGCCAATTAACGAAGGCCATCATGGCCTTCGTTTTGGCAGGATTCACTTTGAGACCATAACAAGGACTCAACTTACAAATGCAAGCTAGATCTGATTTAAAGTGTTTATCGCTACAGTTTTGGTGCTTGAAAATAAAGTCATCTGCAGAAAGGTTGGATGAAGATAGATTTTTGGAAATCTATAATATAAAATGAATCGCTGAATGTGTTGCTAAGCGCAAATCTCAAGAGCAGCTTAATCGATTTCGCTAATTCTTTTTTTATAATATTCCTTGAAGTACAAGGATGGTTCTTATTGTTACGGAATAAAAAAAATTGAAACAAAATAAAAAATAATAAATTATATAATGTAATTGTTGACTTATTAGCTTTCTTTTTTCTGCTATACAGGATACCAGGTCAAGAATAGCAGAATAAGTATTTTCAAAAAATAAAGAATAATCTGTCAGGCGGTACGAAGTTCGCCGGGTAGTAGAATTAATAAAAATTGAAAAAAGTAAAGTAGATAATGCGCCACCCTGTTGAACACCAACCGATATATGACACCATGAAGATAAAACAATTTTCAATTCAAACTCTCTGCCGGGGTCCAAACATGTAACTTTGAAACCAGTCAATTGCCGTTGGAGATATGTTAATTGAGCGTAAAATAGCAAGCAACACATCAAAATCTACAGTGTTAAAGGCGTTGCTAAAGTCAAGAAGGGACAGTACAGTTAAGAAGCCGTTCTCCATGCCCCATCTAATATCATCAGTAACTTTTACAAGAGCTATAGTGGTAGTGTGACCCAAGCGGAAGCCGGACTGGAAACGATTAAGGATTGATTATGACTAAGGTTAGAAAGGAGTTGATCACTGACTAGTCGCTTTAGAATTTTGGAGAGACGCGGAAGGATAGAAATAGGGCGATAGTCGGAAAAGGACGTAGGATTAGAAACTTTAGGTAACGGAGTAATTTTTGCATCTTACCATGATGTGAGAAAGACACTAGGGCTAGGATTTCATCTAAAATGGGTAATATCATTTTGCGACTTAGCGAATCACACCCCACTGCACTTGATGTAATTGATAAAATGCTCTTTTTAATATTAAGTATCACAATCCTAGAATTGACGTATGACGAATGTTCGGGGATAGAAGACGACGACAAAAATAATATTTTTTTCTTTATTTATACTAAACCCCCAATTTTTTTTATTTTTTTTATTTATAATTTAATTAATTTTAACGTAACAAATCAATTATATTATTCATAATATCATTTCAATGTAAATGAAAAACTTATTCAAACTCTAATTTTGGTTTTTTAGGTATTGATATTTCTAAAAACACTTTCAGGTACCCCTACTTTGTTACGACTTATTTCAATTTATATATGAAAGTGACGGGCAATACATATTTAAATTTTTAATAAATTAAATAAAATTACATTTAAATCCACCTTCAATTAATTATTACAAATTAATATTCATCTAAATAAATTTATTGTAATAACACATTAATAATCAATTATTGCAGTATTTTCACAACGCTTCAAAATTAGGTCACTTCTTATACAAAGGATTGGGTCACTTATATTAATTTATGATTAGGTCTGAAAAACCTTGGGATATTATTAGTAAAAGTTCCAATTACCAAAGAGATCTATTACGAACATTTTATAAACAAGTCACAGGCTGTATAATAAACTAACCGCGTGCTGATAAAATAGCTGAAATGGGGTATAATTGCATTTACTTATTTTCTCATAGAGGGTGAAAAAAACATAATTTGAAAATAAACATTTGCCAAATTTGTTATTTTACAAAATGACGGTAGATACATTTGTCAGTTGATAAAATTTATTGAAGTATACGTCGTGGATACTTCGATAGCCGTGACTATTTCATTTTAATATACGATCATTTACAATATTTAAAAAAAATAACCCGGACCTACTTATCACTCAGCTATGAAGGCACGTAAAACATTTAGGACTCTTACAAAACAGAGTACACTCCGCTTGGTTTTAAAAAAAAAACCCTGAATCACAGAAATAATAATTATTTCTGTGCCCTGAACCTGCCTATCACTCAGCCATGCCGGCACATAGAACACCACTTATCACAAGTCCGATTATTATTTTGTCAAACGTTATTTATGCTTTACGTTGTTTTATCAATTAACATAATATTTATAATGAGATTAGTCTGTCAAATGCTTAGACAAAGAATCCTGTCTAAGGTCAAATGACGTTTTTATGTAATGAAATTGTCTCATTTAATGAATTTATCAAATCAGTTATTTCCAGAAAGAGTACTTTAGAAAATGTTAAGTTTGTAACGCATAAATTTGCTTAACGTTATTTATAAAATTGATTTGTTTGTCATTGATTTTTAAAAAATCCATTGATGCAGTTTTAGTTTTCATCAAAATCGGGCCCGATACCCCATTGAGTACTTGTAGCTATTCCTCATAGTTTCGGATTTGGCCATACCCATGTTGCCTGGAAAATACTGCTCCTAATAAGGCCGCCCATTGTGCATTGTACTGTAAATGTTTAAATACGGTAATCTTTAATATTTGTGTACGTGTACGTGGGGTCCATATTGACTCTCATAAAACTATATTCCTATTTTTAATTTCTCGTATACGTAGCATAGAGGGATCATCAAAAAATTCAACCTCGGGATCCTGACGGATTTACATGTTTTGGACCTCCCTGAGTCCAAAAATACCGTTTTTGGAATTATGTCTGTATGTGTGTGTTAGCTCTGTGCGTTAGCACGATAACTCGAGCATGCTTTAACTTATTGCAACCAAATTTAACATGCAATATAAAGGTTCTATCAACTTTTGAGTCGTCGATCACGAAAGTAAAGCAACCAAGTGCGCGGTCGGTCACTTGGATGGGTGACCGAAAATTTAATTTGTATTTTTAATTTTAATTTATATTTAATTTAATTTAATTTTAATGTCGAAACTCATAACGATCAGTTCTCAATTTTTTCTTCATACAGTAGCTTTATTCACAGTAGTTTACTCATAACTTTTGTCATAACTTTTTCCTTCATAACAATCAGTCATCATAATATTTAATTTATACTGTTGTTAATCAGAATAGTCTTTACTCATATTTTTATTTCATAACTTTTTCCTACAAAACAATCAGTTCTCATATGTTTTTTTATTCATACTGTCGTTACTCCGAATAGTTTTAAGTACCTACCTAAATGTGTTTTTTTTAAATACATACAAAAAGGTCTAACCTAACCTCATCATCAACAGCTCATATAATGTCCCTATAACCATAACCAATTGCTGAATCAGGATATTTTCTGTAAAAAAAGTGTTGTACGTTATGTAGGGTGATCTCTGAGAGGGTGATAGATATTAAAATCTATTGTCAATTATTAGAATTTTATTTTATCAGAATAGGTAAATCTCTAATATAACATTTTTATTAATCGGTGTCTATGATAAAAAGATGACGTAATAAAAAGTTTGGTACAAAGAAATGTCACAATAACTGATGATGATAGCTGGAGCCGGACAAATGCGTTGTGGGTGCGGGACGAGGGCGGGGGCGCATCGGCCGGCCGCTGAACCTCGCAGTCGAAATCAATACAGCTGCTCTCCCCGCTCGGCAGCTCGCCTGTCTGGAGCCCGTCGCCATGGATACGCGGGAAGATAAACCAAGCCGGGACGCCGGGCCGCCGCTCCGCCGTCCCCGCTTCCCCTCGCATGGCACGCTCTCGATTCACGGCACCCCACGCCCGCCCGCGTCATCCTTGCTCGTCATTGCGGCCCATTCTCACACACTTTTAGACTTTGACCCCTCTGTCTAACCGACTTGATAATTGTGACAACCTGTTGTTGTCACGTGGAGTACCAATAAAAAATAAATGTTATTTATTTTCAATTGCTGACTTAATGTACCTATACTTGTATACCCAACTAACATAATTAGAATTTATTTACTGAGCTCTTGCTCTGAGAAAATGGTTCGACAAATTGTAATGAAACATGATTTGGGTTGATAAAGATGTTGTTTCTTAGCTTTTTCATATTTGTTCTTTTAACGCCCAATTCATAAGCCGACGCGAGTCGATTCTATACAACAATTGCATCTCCGAGGCTATTGTTTAGTAGTAGTACCAACCCCAAAAATAACGCAAACTATTGTCTGCGAATTGTGGGAATAATCCAATAGTCGCGAAACAGAACGATCGAAGTCATATAATAATAATTAGTATGTATATTGGTATTTATTTTTATTTAATATGACAAGAAACATGATTTGTTTAATTTATTTTTTAATGGAGAAAGAAATAAATTATTACTTTTTGTGTTCCCAATAATTATAGCAGAATAGTTATTTGTTCAACAAGAAATCCAAGTTATTTTATAATAAATAAAAAAATCTGTTTATAAAAATCGGAATGTTTTTTTGAGGTAATAAAATTGAATAATTTTTATTTCTTGCTTTTTAGTGTTTAAGTATATAATTTTTCACAATTTTACTATTTTCACACAACTGATAATATTACGATATCATCGAAGTCAATTACATAGGCCTTATTAGGGATAACTCAAAAATTACTCGTCAAATGTGACGAAATGACAAGAACCATCTTCGAAAGGTCAAAAGAATCTTCAATATCGGTGCCCCCAGTACAGAGTTGTGAGATAACAAACATAAAAAAAATACGGTTGAATAACCTCCTCTTTTTTGAAGTTGGTTGAAAATAGACTACTGAGCGCAGTAAGTGATTTAAAGGCACGAGACAAAAAATTGCTCTCGTTTGAAACACAAGTTTTAACCTCTCCAGCGAGAAATTTGTTACAGGTGAGAAAAACAAGGCAATACGTTAATACATGTTTATTATCTTAAAATTAATAATTTAAAATTAAAAGTAAGATTACTAAAATAGTTTAGATTGAACGTTATAGTCTTGTTCAGAACTCGCAGCAAAAAGCGTTTTTCCTTCGAGATTTTACGAAGCAAAGGATGTCTTTTTGTGTTGGAGAGGTGAAAAGTATTATGCACAACTCAAATATACAGGGAATATCTATGTAGTTTATTAAGATTTTTTTCAAAGAAAAAAGAAACCATTTTTTACTCTTATTTCGTCTTCTGTCGTGGTTTTTATAGTTCAAATCTATCCCTTATAACATTTTAACACGTTTGACTGTTCCCACGCTGGCTGCTTTTTAGATGTGGTGTGCACGGATTTTGATCTGGGGCACACTTTTTGCGGTGTCTGTATTAAAGTCGTATTTTTAATTAGACGAAGTCAAGTGACGTTTACTGGGTTGTCAGGTTTTGATAAAACAAAAATAGTGTTGTGACAAAGTGAATGAATGAAAAAATCGCAACTCGGTATAAAATTGTTCTCATAATGACTAATATTTATAACTAACGATTATTAACGATTTCAATTATAATTCTATATTTTATCCTTTGCTATGCCCTAACAGGGTACATGTGTAGGTAATGTTTTGTAAAACATAGCATTAAGACATATGTATGCAATTATGCATTATGCAAGTAAAGAAATAATAACATGTATGTATGTCCAATTATTATAAATAAAACAACTTTTACGGATTTAACTCGCGTGTAATTAGATTTTACATTTTGTTTTTATTGCCCGACGTTTCGTAACACTTTCCAGCGTTCGTGGTCACGGGATGACGGTCATCCCGTGACCACGAACGCTGAAAAGTGTTACGAAACGTCGGAAAATAATTTTATTTATAATGTGTAGTGCTCGCGCAAATCTAAGAGAACATTATGTATGTATAAAGTAGCCTGTTGAGTGGTTAGAACGCCGTGCTGCCGATATCGGGTACCGGGTTCCAATCCGAGTCGTGCCATGTAAGTAGGTACGAGTAGAGTTTTCGTACTTTTCGACGACTGCGTATAGTAGGTACCTACATTTACCATTACCGAGTACTCTAATGCTACATTTACACGCTTGCCGAGGCTTCGCAAGCCTCCACAAGTGCCAGGGATGTTAGGCTGTGGTTGGCTCGGCTTGCGCCGATCTGGACTAGTGTCGGTTTCTTAACACAGATCAAAGGAAGCGTGCGGTAAGCGCTTGCGACGTGTTCACACGCTGGTGCATTTATAGCCAAAAAAAACTTAACAAAAACAACAAGTAAACACCGTATGCGCAGAGAAAATATTCTAGCAGTCAGACCAGAGGTTAGAAGACGCATGACACAGACAAAATGGCGACCGACGCGTCCGAATTTGTCTTATTTTTAAGAAGGTAGTAAAATAAGTGATTATAATTAAATACCAGCAGATATCGACCTACTTTTATACAGTAAAATAGAAATAGTTTCTTTTTTTCGTATAGTAAGATAAGATTAACAATGTACTCATTCATATCATCATTCATTCCTGAGAGTGAACGAAAACTGAACCCATCACTATTACATAAAAGATGGCAACATTATTTCACAAAGTGACATTAGCTGCTGTCAGTTTACTTCGTCTAATTAAAAATTCGACTTTAGCTGTTACGGCTATCATTAGAACTCTAATATATTTAAGTTCACCGTCATATATTTTTCTATAAACCACCCTCTCGTGCTATTCGTGTACCCGCATGTAATTAGAAAGCAGTCAACCAATTTTTCGTGCGCCTAGCTTTTACCCTTCAACATAATTGAGTATAATTAACCTAAATCGATTCGTTACCATAATTAAGTGGTTTTTTTTTTTTGTTCAAAATTTTTGGTTTAGGTTGGTTCAAAATATTTCGCTCCTAAAAACTATAAAATATGGAGAAACAAATTGTTAAAAACCGCTTTCAAAACAAAAACGGAAAAATAAAAATATTCTGTTTAAAAGAAAATCTAAATATTTTTTGAGGTCGGTCCCAAATAAAAGTTTACGTTTATTCCAAATATTGAAATTGGCCTCAGACCTCAAAAAACAATTTAGATTTTTTTAAACGTAATATTTTTATTTCTTCGTTTTTAGTTTTGAGGGCGGTAAATAATTTATTTTCTGCTTTTTATTTTTGTTAGTAATATAAAACATTTTCAGTAAACTATGTCGAGATCTTAAAACGAGCAAGTAATAAAATGATAACGATATCATCGATGTCAATTAAATAGGCATTATTTGCATTATTTATTAGGGATAACTCAAAAACTACTCGTCAGATGTCGATCAAATTTAAATGGAACCACTAGACAAGCACCAGCTTCTAAGCGTTTAAATAATCATCACATTATGTACATCCAGTATAGAGTTACACATACAATCTAACAAACTCCTCCTTTTTTTGAAGTCGGTAAAAAAGGTCTGAAAATCGCAGTAGTCAAATTGTGTCTTTGCATAAATAATAATTTGGTTTTTTTTTTCACTTTCTTAGGTAGGTAGTAGAAACATAGGTAACTACTTACCTATATTATTATGTACTTCTCGTAAACGTACTTAAATCTTGTAATCGTCAAAATATTCTAACTCGAGATTTTGGCGGATTTACACGTTTTGGACCTCCCGAGTCCAAAAATCGGGAGTGGATCTCCCCTTGACTTTCTCGTATACCGGAAACGACTCAAAGGTTGAACCTTATATTTTGATGTCATACATGCATGTTAAATTTTGGTCACCAATCCTCGATATTTTTATTATAATATCCGGAGTGCTGAGATGATTTAGGCCCGTATTACAGAATGACACTCAGAAATCAATTATATCTTGAGAATCGTTTGTCACTTTCTATCAAGCACAAAGTGATAGAGACGTACGACGCTCAAGTCAGCGTTGATTCTTGAGACTTATTCTATAATACATGCCTTAGAGTCTAAATTCTGTCCTGGCTGGTTGTAGCCAAATATACTGTTCGTTGCAAGTGTAAACAAAAGCTTACGCTTTAGTTCTTCTGTTTTTCCTTCTGCTTGGAAGCCGCCTCCGCCTGTGTTATTCCACTCCAAAAAGTCCAGTCCAACGTCATTTTCTGATTATCGTCCTTATTCAATCCTTCCTTTCTTGTCCAAAGTCCTTGGGAAATTGATATATCGTCAACTCATTGCATTCCTTAACGTAACGCCGAATCTACTTAATCCCTTACAATCCGGATTCCGTACGGGATAGTACCACCACTGCCTTAATTAAAATCACAAGACATTCACCGACTTTAACAATGCGTTTAATTCCGTGGATTTTGATGTTCTCCTTAGTATTCGGAGTTCTTTTAGCATATCTCCTTCCATTGTTGATTGGTTCCAAAGTTACCTGTTTAAGTCGTCAGCAGCGCATGGGGTCCACGTCTGGAAGCCTCCTCGTGGCGGACCCTGGTAACGTGGTGGGGAAACTGTTTTGGCGGGTGTGTGACTTTTGATGTCAAGTGTGTCCCGCTTGGAATTCGAAGTTACATGCCATCGTCGAGTTGTTTTTGTTTTCCCATCACGGCTGGTTCCGGACGGCTCTTTTCAGGGCCACGACCGCGCCCGAAGTCCCCCGGATGCGGTCCGATGGCTGCTCCCTCGTCAGGAGGACGTGCCAGGTCGAGCACAAGGAGTGCCTAGACGGGCAGTGTTGGGACGGTCTCGGTGTAGTTGCGCTCACGTGCGCAGTGTGCAGCCGTCCCCGTATGGAGGGAACGCCTCGAGTCCCATATATCCCCTGCGGTTGGCACCACACCCCAGGTACGATGCGTAAATGCATTTGACCTCGCCGTCAACAAAAAAAAGTCAGCAGTGCATACGCATTGAAGAAACCTTCTCTAAGTGGTGCGATATTAATGCCGGCGTTCCTCAGGGTGGCGTTTTGTCTCCACTTCTTTTCTCAATATTTACGCAGTCTCTCTCATGTTCCTATCACTTGTATGCAGATGGTTTGCAGATTTATATACAAGCACTACTGTGTGAACTTTCTAGTGATGTAGCCTCATCGAGCACATAACCAATAGAGGAGAAATGTCACTTATTTTGTTCTAATGCGCCCTCCACACTCTCGCCGAGAACCCCCGAGAACACCCGAGAAGCGTGAATGTGATTAGTTTCTCGCGTTCTCGTTCTCGGGCTCGCCTGTTCGGTGTCGGTTTTTTGGCCCGCTTCAAACGGTTTCTCGGGCGAGAAACGAGAACCGTATCACATTCTTGTTCGGCCTCACTGCGATGTAGGAAGTGATTTCCATCGCATGTGTGTGCTTTGCATTTATTATTTTATTAATCTGAGCTTTTAACCAGGGCCTGTCTAAATAATTAATTTTATCTACACTCATGCTTTAAATCTTCTATTTAAAACATTGATTTTGCTTCTAATTTTTATTTGGCATGTTTAGTTATGATCGAAATTTATAGCAATTCGTGCAGATTTAAGTCCCGTCTCAGCACTTATCCATGACAGGATTTTTTCCCATGTTTTTCGTTTTCTATTCAATTTGGTATCCTCTATAAAACATTCTAAAACAGCTTATTGCCAACATTAAAGCAACCAATATCCTAAGTAAACATTTTGACATCCAAACGGATGATATAATTATAATGTTAGGTTGTTATACATTTTATAATATTACTCCTGCGCTTTTTCGATCCTACAAACTTCTGTGGATTACTGTAAATACCAAAGCCGCTGCACTGTCAAAGTCATCCATTTCGCATAACGGTCGAGAACGCAAGTGAGAAGGTCGCGTGAGTGTAGATACCTTCTCGTTTCTCGCGTGAGTCTGGAGGGCCTATAAAATAATTCCGCCAAACAATTGAAACTACACGTCATACTAGAGATGGGGATACACAGGCATGCATAATTATGTTTTTATCGATATCGTTACCTAGCTATGAAAATAAATACTTATTAAGTATTTATTAAACAAAAATACTAAATTAAAACTTATTTATTTTCTTTATAAATTTTACAGTAAATCTAAATTCATCAAAAGCTTTTCAGAAAAATTACCAGAAGGCGACCTTGACAACAAATACAAAGTAAAGAATTGATGACAAACAAAAGTTTTACATTGGCAATCAAATAAGTAATCATAAAATTAGAAAATCATAGCGAGTTAAAGAATAAAATAATACAGAAAGTAACACATAAAATCAATAAAAAGTGATAAACTATCAGTAAAAGTGCTAAAAAGTGAATTAGTTACTAACATAAAACGCAAATTAAGTTAAACAGTTTTCATAATATTTTTTACAAAGAAATGTTACTTACAACGAAAAAATAACTCTATTTCCAAGGGATAACGTGTTATTGAACTGCAAATATCGATACACGTTTAGATTAATGTTATTGCAGCATGTTGCAACACTAGTAATATACTGTTTTAGGTGAGATTGACAGTTTGACGTTAGCGCAAAAGCGCTAACCTGTTTCGGAGACGGAGGGTGCATATTACCACTCTATTGATAATGTGCTCGATGTGTAGCCTTAACCAACAATAGCCTCATCACTATCAACAGTTGTAGTAACTCTAAAGGTCAAGTTATTAATCCTGTAAAAAAAACAAACAATTGTAATTGGTAACCCATACTTTGTTTCACGGATTGATTATATTACATTACCGTTCGTAAACTTTGGTGGCACTATAATTCCTTTTGCCCAAAATGTAAGGAACCTCGGTGTAGTTTTTGACCAATGTCTAGCGTGGACACCACAAGTGGAAACGGTTCGGAAAATAGTTTTTGCTGTGTATGGTTCATTGAATTGATTCCGGAATCTCCATCGAACCAGTACGAAAGTCGTTTTGGCAGTCGCTGTTGCTTTCTATTATTGATTACGCTGACGTATCCTATGCAAACCTTTCGGAGGAGATTCTTGACAAATTAGAGCGTCTGCAAAATCTTTGCATCTGGTTTGTCTTTAACCTACGTAACACAATATTCCTATCGTACACAATTAAACTGGCTACCAATTCGTCGGCGGCGAGACTTACACGTTCTCTGTCTCCTTTATTCTGTCCTTTTTCTACCCTCTCGGTCACCATAACTTCGCTATTATTTTATCTTTCGTCCATCTTTTTCAAGTCGGACTTTACGTTCTAACTTTGGATCTTACCCTTGTTATACCACCTCATACTTCTGATTTCCGGCCTATTCCTTTTCTCATAAGCAGAGCATTCCACAATTGGACTGCATGCAGTCCGATTGTGGAATGATTATTACTACTGCGGTTTTTTTTTTACTATTTTTGCAGGATGTCTCTGATGACCTTCTTTGAGTCACAAGGGCTTTTAGTAAAGGAGAGGACCTCGGTTGGTCCTCAAGCTTTAAGGTCCAATCACTTCAGAGAGATTTCCTGACCGGTGAGCATCTTCCCCGGAGGAGTCTCTGAACCTATTAGAGTCTCTAAGGCGTCCGAATCTGACGGGATCAGTACTTCCTAAGATAGGCGCGTTCAACCAAACAAAAAAAAACAATTCCTCAGTATAGATGCGTGTGTAGTATTTGATCATTATTTAGCTGCGGAGTTATGTGAAAACTATTATATCTCTGAAAATATTCATTGAAATCAATGTCAATAACAATTTTGTACAAAATTAAATACTTGTGATGAATAAGGTATTAATTTTGATAAGGAATAATATTGTTTACAAAAATACCTTCGCATCTAATGCTTTATTTTAGAACAAATTTTATTAACAAAAATAGGTTATAGCAACCTTAAGAGATAGATAAATGCTGTCGGGGACTTTCTTTTAGAACTTTTAAATGAGAATAATTCCGTCATACATGATTTTTGCGTAAATTTAACCGTTTACGCAGCGCACGCAACGAAAGCTCTGAAAATCAAAATTAATTATGTATTTCCCGTTTATTTCAAACTATGATATCTCTTAAGATATTCATTGAAATCAAATGAAGTCATGAATAATTTTGTTCAAAATGTATTTATTTTGATAAGGAATAATATAATGCATACAAAAACACCATCGCAGATAATGCATTATTTTAGAACAAATTTGATTACCAAAAAGAAAGGTTATAATGAGCCAAACTTGGAGAACAATTCCGTCATACACGATTTTTCCGTAACTTTAACCGTTTACGCAGCGCACGCAGTAAAAGCTTTGAAAAGAAATATTTTTCTTCCGTTTTGCAACATTCTTCATTGATGCTCAGGACGGACATTGGATATTGGACGTATCGTAATGTTATATAGCCTATAGCCTTCCTCGATAAATGGACTATCCAACGCAAAAGAATTTTTCAATTTGAATCGGTAGTTGCTGAGATCTTAGGGTTCAAAAAAACAAACAAACTCTTTAGCTTTATTATTAGTAAAATAGATAAGATCAATGAGAAAACACGTAAAAAAAAATAAAAACATTTGATATGAAACACTCTTTAAAATGTACTAAAACCGTTATTTTTATTTTATTTTTTTATATAAAAAGGTCAAGCAAACTCCATTCCACTTGATGGTAAGCAGAAGTGAGGTCAAAAGCGAAGATAGCTGGAGCAAGAGACAAACTGCCGCGCTAGCCACCCTCGCCTGCCGACATGCAAGGTGCTTTTTCACGCCTTTTTGAATGACCCAGGATTGTAGGAAGGTGGCAACAGGTGTGCTAGTAGTGAATTCCATTTCTTGATTGTTCTACAAAGAACGCGTTTTTAGTTCTAATCATCGAGTAAGTACACTTGGCAGAGCCATCTTACAGGTGCGAGCAATACTCCACGCCGGACCGTACTTGCGTCTTGTATAGCAAGCACAATTGATTTGGCGTGAAAAAACGCCGCATCTTGTTCAGGACTCCGAGTTTCCATGGAGCTGTTTTTATCACGCTTTCGATGTAGTCTTTCGGATTCAAGTCGCTGTGAACCTCCATACCGAGTAAGGTGATAATGCTCTGTAGCGTTAGTGTTGTGCATCGGAAGGGAAAGGAATGGCGACGTTTTAGCCGCAAACGAGCACACCTGAGTTCGACACAGGGCCGCGGCGAGAGAGCGGGGCGAGCGACCCGTTCGAGAGGAGATCGAACGGGTCCGCACCCAGGCGCAGAGGGAGGCTCTGCGTCGATGGGATGAGGCACTCGCCAACCCAGCCGCTGGCCACCGGACGATCGAGGCGATTCGTCCGGTGTTGGAGGAGTGGGTAGGGCGCCAGCGGGGTAGCCTCACCTACCGCCTGGTGCAGGTACTGACCGGACATGGATGTTTCGGTCACTACCTGTACCGTATCGCCCGTCGGGAGGAGTTGCCGCGGTGTCACCACTGCAACTCCCCCGACGACACGGCCGAGCGCACGCTTGTCGAGTGCCCGGCCTGGCAAAACGAGCGTCGCACGTTGGTGGCGGCGCTCGGCGGAGGAGCGCTCTCATTGCCAAGCATGGTTAGAGCCATGCTTGGTAATGAGAGGGCTTGGAAGGCTACCGCCTCCTTCTGCGAGTCTGTGATGGGGCAGAAGGAGGCAGCGGAGAGGGAGCGGGAGGAGGATGCTCTAGCCGCTCCCCTCCGGCGTAGGCGGCAGGGCCGGAGAAGGCAGGCGGCTGCGACCGCCGGTCTTCGTCGGCCCTAAGGTGGTCTGGGCGCGGCTTGGCAAGCCGCGCGTCCTTGGTGCCAGTCGGCATAGGCCACCCCGTCTGGGGATTACCTAGTACCCTAGCGTAATCCCCCACAGGCGCGTCGCCCGGTTCACTGTTGGACCGGGCCAGCCCGGGGACGCTTTGGTGACATGGCGCACGTATAGTGCGCCGATCCCAAAGCGCCCCCATGAGGGCTTAGGAGGGTACCGGTGGGGTTTAGCAGGTAGTATAGTACTGGCGCTGTTCCGCGTCGGTGATCCCTGCACACGTCGCACGCCTAGCCAGCGTGCGGTATGGCCAGTCAATTGGTTCCCCATCGTCAACAAAAAAAAAAAAAAAAAAAGGCCTTTTAGAGTCAAGTTTGCAAGAGTCTTAGCCGAACTGTCCACTCACGGATAGCCACCGCAGGAACTTTTCCGAGCTCTTGCTAGACGCCGGTCAAATGAAGATTTCAAAGAGTCGTCCAGATCCCGAGATCTGGACGACTCTTTGAAATCTTTATAAGGCCGTCCTGTGTCTCGAAAGTTTATAAACGCTTTCAGTAGACTGTAGGTTTTGTCCTGAGACCGATCTCAGGACAAAACCTACAGTCTACTGAAAGCGTTTATAAACTTTCGAGACACAGGACGGCCTTATAAAGCTGGAGAGCAAAAGCACACTGACTAAGCCCTTGTTGCGAAAATTATATGCTGCTTCTATAGATGTAGTGCCCATTATCGTCCAAGGTCAAGGGTCAAATTTAGCGGAGATGTGTACAGGTCAACGTATAACAACCGACTTCATCGTCATCATCAACAGCTCATATAATTGTCCCCACCGAGGGGCTCGAATCTACCCCACATTAGGGGCGATTAGGCCTTAGTCAACCACGCTGGCCAAGTGCGGGTTGGTCGACTTCACACACAACCTAAGAATTTCTTCATAGGTGTGTGTGCAGGTTTCCTCACGATGTTTTCCTTCACCGTAAAGCATCGACTAAACGTACATATGAATTCAAAATTTGAAAACACATTGGTACGTGACGGGGATCGAACCAGTGCCTCCCGGGTGGAATACGACGCTCTTACGCACTAAGCCACCGACGCTTATATAACAACCGACTTACCCTAATCTAAAAATCTTGTAAAACTTGCAAAGCCGCAGATATAGTTATTATTTTTATAAAAGTCAAGTGAATATGCGATGGGTCACAAAGTAATAGTATTATGAAAATAAAAGTGAATATGAAAGGTAATTGTAAGGCGGCTGCTGGAGGGTACGAATCTATAAATATCTTACTGCATTGCAAAATTACATCATCCGGGAAACAAGTTCTCAATGGATTTAAGCGATTAGAGAAATAGTCACCTTGCCGTAGGTACTGGTTTAGTCATGGTTTAGTATTCAAAGTAGGTACTTTACATAATAATTTATGAAGTACATACTAGAAGTTCAATTTTTAAAAAGTGTTTATTTTTAGATAGGTACATATTGATAAGTTAACAATCGAAAGCTCAATATCAATATAGTTACTAAAATAAGTGTTGATAGTGGAAGGGCGTGACATGCATCTGCGCAGTCTCCGGACAGCAATCGATGGCGGTAGGTAGCTAGTGCATCTAGGCATTTCGGCGGTTGCTAGGGCCCGGCGACAGAGAGATAAATTTGAGCTGAGGGCTCGCACGCCGCTAGTTCCCGGGAGGAGCAAGCGGAGCTGCGGGGGTTGCGGGGTTGGTGAGAGTTACCGGGCGCGCCGGGCAGAGTCGGGCGGGGTCGCGCAGGCGCTCTGCCGACGCAGGTCGAAGCCCTCTCGGTTGGCGACCCCCGCGTCTAGGCGCCAACTTACATCATTATATAATTTACTCCCGAAATAGATATAAGCAAATACTGTTTGTTCCATTTCACATTGTTAAGTAAAAACAGCAGCTTTTTGTCTAACGGTATCAGGCTGAACATCTTTATAACCCGCACTTTGCCAAAAAATAATAGGGTCATTGCGCCTGTTTGCCGACCGCTTCCCCTATTCGTCCATTTAACCGCCCCCCTTGATATAACGCCAAAAAATAGTAAAACGGTTATACATAGGTCCTTAAAATATTTATGTATTACAACCTGAATAACTTCACAGTAAGTACATGCCTACACAGTTCACTGGGACGCGGCCATTAACTAGAATTAAGCTATGCAGTTTATGGTACCCGGCGAAAGAGTGAAAATGTGTCAAATATTGTAGAAAAAATAGTGACGTGCCGGAACTTACGCAGTAAATAAAAAATAGTTCTATTGTGTTTCTTGGTTTGTTTACTGTTTATACATATAGCTTGCTATAAATATAGTGTGGACGAATAGTTTATTATTCTAATTTACAATAATTAATATATAAAACGAAGTGGACGAGAAAGGGTACGCCCTTTTTATTAGAAAGTCCTAATCTCGACCGGGTGGTCTTTAACAGGCCCGCCCATGTCAATTAGGTTCTGTCTGATATACGAAAATGCATGTAAGTAAACTAAATTTTATTTAGCACTATGAACTTTATGTGTACAAATATTTGCGATGGCCAATTTTCGTCCGCTTATTAGCTTTAATAAAGTATAAACCTAATACGTTGAAATGGCCTATGGTCGGAAATCGGGCATAAAGTACATTACGTCCCAGTTTTCGACATACTCTGTTACAACGAACTAAATGTGATTATTTTATGATACCTGCAACCAAATGTTACAATATTATTAAATGAAATAATATTAAAACAATGATTATAAATGAATGAAAAAATATTTACGACGGCCAATTTCAGTCCGCGTATTAGATTTAATTAATAAAGTATAAATGTAAGACATTTAAATGGCATGCGGTCGAAAATTCGACATAAAGTAAAAAATCCTAGTTTTCGACATACTTTGTTATTTTAGAATAAATTAAAGTGATTATTTTATGATAGTGTAATAAAATTTTACAATATTATTTTTTCAAATAATATTCAACAGTTGAATGAATGGGCCTTACAATGTCTTACAATGGGTCTGATAAGAAGGCTCAAGGTCACCCAAAGGGCAATGGAGAGGGCTATGCTCGGAGTTTCTCTGCGTGATTATATCAGAAATGATGAGATCCGCACGAGAACCAAGGTCACCGACATAGCCCAAAGAATTGCGAACCTTAAGTGGCAGTGGGCAGGGCACATTGCGAGGAGGACTGACGGCCATTGGGGTGGAAGGAAAAGTCCTCGACTGGCAACCACGTACTGGGAAACGCAGCTTTGGTAGGCCCCCACAAGGTGGACTGATGATCTAGTAAAGGTCGCGGGAAGCCGCTGGATGCGGTCAGCGCAGCACCGACCGGTTAGATCCTTGGGGGAGGCCTATGTCCTAAAGTCTCTCGGCTGATATGATGATGATGAATGAAAAAATATGCAAGTTTAACATCATATTTTATGGGTTAAAAAGGCAGAACTGACTAACGGGTTGTTTTCGGCCAATTTTCTTTAAATTTGTAATATTATGATGGATAATAGTAATGACCTCATTATTTGAATAGTGATTGGTGTTATTTCTTATGGTAAATGGTTGGCAGACAAGCATACGTCCTGCCTGGTGGTAATCAGCAACTGTAGCCTTAGATGCTTGCAACAGTGATCTGACACTCACGTGCTGGCAACCCTTATCCCTTCCCCGTGGAGCTCTAGCGACCTTACTTACCAACAGAAATACAACACCACAAAAAATTTTGATGACTGTGGTCTTTTGTAATGGGGAGGTAGGTACTACCTAGAATTTGCAGCCTGAACTTGGACTGCAAATTCTAGCGGCTAGTCTGTTGTGCCCTACCTCTACTCTACAACATGTAAACTAAATAACCAACACCCTGAATACAGGTGGTTTGGGATCGGCTTCCGAGTTGATTTCAATAATTTAAAAAAAAAAAAAAACAAAAAAAAAGTACCTAGAAAATGTTGTACAATATTTTCTGGGTACTATTTGTTTTTTTTTTCAAAAAAAATTATTGAAATCAACTCGGAAGCCGATCCCAAACCACCTGTATTCACGATGTTGGTTATTTAGTTTACATGTTGTATATGCGGCAATATTTCGTTCGGATCTTAGAAGGTCAATCTTTTTCAGTGTATTTTTTCTAGTTTTAAAAAAAAATTACACAAACCCAAAAATTATTACATATTATTATTAATTTATTTTAAAAATATGTTTTATAGAAATGTCGTGATTGTGATGTAGAAAATTATGATATTTATGTTGAATAAGACTATGTCTTGTTATATTATTCGTTGTCTTTTTATAAGTTTTATAAATATTAATTGATTTGTCTGTATTATGAGATTCATATCATGTGAGTGTGTGAGTAAAGATATAAAAACCAAAATTTAAATTAAGAGAAATGCCTAATTAATACGAAAGCTAATTCTGATCGCTTGTATTTTTTTTAATTAGATAACTATTAACAACTTTTTGTAACGAAGACTGATTTTTAGACTACAGTTATTATCTTGATTAACAATTTCATTTTAAAACATATTTTTATTCATGAAATCCATACTCAATTGATGCGGTCGAAAATAGGCCAACTGGTGGACGAAAACTGAACTTTGCGGTCGGAAACTGGTAATATTGGCATTTTATTACTTATTTTAAAATATTAAAAACAACATGACAGTCACCACTAACACGTTCGCAATAATTATAAATAGACTAATAAAGGAATTCATTTCAGTAGTTATTTTATAAAATTATAATAAAGAAATATTTTAATTTTATTTTCAAAGTTGATAACTCCACTAAGTGGACGATAACAGGCGTAATGACCCTACTACTCTAAAATTGTAGCATAAAGGCCAGAGTGGTTACTTCCAAAAATGCCTAAATATACTTTGAAATTGGTGTAGGTACCTACGCAGATAACCTCAAGCCACCAGGGCGAGCATTACTATTTATGCAAAATACGAGTAGGTAAACATCATTTGTGGAGGACCTAGCACATTTCAAATTTAGCATTAGTTCACACTGTTTACCTTAATTATGTTCTAAACAAAGCAACTCCTTGGTTACAACAAATACCACAGATTCAGCTGATTTTAGAAATGTAGCTATGTTAATGTTAAGTATCGTGCGTTAATTGTAAACAAAGCACCAACACACATTGTGCTTTAGCATGCCAAACTATGTAGTAGGTAGAATTTCGAAAAATCCTAAAATATATACCTCTTAATTTTTTCCGGAAAAGTCATAGTATGGATTTTACTATAAAAATGACGATTTCCCATACAAACTATCATCCTCTTAGGGATTGAATTTCGAGAATTCCTAAAGTAAGCCATACTTAATTTTTAACCAATAAGCCAAATACCAATTTTTATGACTTTTACTATACTAATAACGGATTTCCCATACAAACTTTCATACCCTATTTTACCCCTTTAGGGGATGAATTTTTAAAAACCCTGAAATACATCACTCTTAATTTTTAGCGGAAAAGCCATACCAATTTGAATGGATTTAACTATAAAAATTACGGATTTCCCATACAACCTTTCATCCCGTATTTTACCCCCTTAGGGGATGAATTTCAAAAAAGCCGGCGTTATTCCTTGCCTACATCATAAAAGGCACCTCTATGCGAATTTTCAGCTATCTAGGTCCAAGGGCTGGGCATTGGATCAGTCAGTCAGTCAGGACTTTTCTTTTTATATAATAAGATGAAACCAATTTTGAAAACTATTGTGCCACTCTTCCGTGGTGACCTCAGAAACGTGTTTTTCATATGCTTCGACTGGCCCTTCTCGTTGACCGCGTAATTTGTTCATAATTTTTGGGAACATAAAAAAGTCACAAGGTCGGGACTGTATTCAGGATGGCTCATAAGTTCTAAGTTTTTCACCTTCAAAAACTATTTTGTCTGTCTGGCCGTGCGGGAACTAGCATTGTCGTGGTGCAAGATGTTACGGCGCTTACGGTTATTTTTACGGAGTTCGCCAACTACAAATCTTTCGTCTTTATAATATTACTAGCTGTCCCGGCCACGCGATACTGTGGTAACTTCATCATACTGTCCTATAAAATTGAATTTTGCAGTACAAAAATGAGGACTACTTATCAAGATAAAAACTATCCTATCTCTCCAGTTGGAACAAAACACACATTTAAAAAAAAGTTGAAATCGGATTGTTAGTTTCGGAGTTCATCCCGGCCAAACATCGCGATACGGGAATGATATGTATAGCGATGGTATTTCACGTCCGTCACGTTGGATTTTAAAATCATTATTTTTTTTGTAATCAACGACCTGATAAACCATACAAGAAATGTTCATGTCGATTTTCAGACTTTGTCATCCCCTACCCCCTTTAAGAGGTTGAATTATAAAAAACCTGTAATACTTGTTTACTTCTTTATCGAGAGGAGCACTCCTGGGAAGTTTCAAATAAAATTGTCCAACTAATCTTGTTTCTCCATATAAACTTTCATTCCATATTTTACTCCCTTAACAGTTAAATTTGGAAAAATCCGGCCGCATCCCTTGTATAAATCATAAAAGGAACCTCTGTGCAAAATTTCAGCTATCTAGGTCCAAGGGTCAGTCAGTCAGTGTGCTAAACGTGTTTTAGAGCCCCCCTTCTCCCGGAGAGTAGCGCCGTGGAAGTGAGCCCTTCCATGTTTTGATTAATTGCTGGAGGATGATGTATGAAAACAATATGTGGACTTAAACCAATGACGACTTTCCTCTCCTATTTCATACCCTTAGGGTAGAATTTTGAGAAATCCTAAAACCTAACTAAGAGGTATCTTAGTTAATTTTTATCTGAAAGGCCTAGACATAGGTCACACTAAAATTTTCCGGAACTGGCCACTTACGTAAACAATAATTAAAAAGTAATTACAACATTTGAAAATGGAACTCTTTGGCTGTAGAATGCAGTTTGTTTCATCTGACTGTCATTTGTCTTTACATTGTGCCGCCATTTTAAAAAAAAAATTTCGTAGTATGTTTTTTTACGATTTTAAGTGTAATTTGACAGCTTAACAGAGCATCACTCGGCTTCAATCTGCTTTTGGCGATGAAGCACCATGCAAGACGACTATTTATAGCTGGTTTGCAGAATTCAAGCGCGGCCGTGTCAATCTCAGTGACGAATCTCGTGATGGTCGCCCGTCCACCGCTATGAACAACAAAAACATCGATGCTGTGCGCCGTATGATTGTAACAGTTGTGTGGAATCCACCGCGAGCACAGCTTTCTTACACCAGTTCCGGAAACTTTTAGTGTGATCTATGTACATCCTATGTATAAGACTAGCTTTTGCTGAATAGTTACTTTGAGCAGCAATTTAATTTTTACTAATTTACTTATCGTACCCTTATTTCCAATATACGATAGTAAACATAAATAGATTTGTTTGGACTTTCATTTCTATTTATGCTACTTTAGAACTTTTAGGATTTCGAGAAATCGTAAAATATCTTTCCTTGTTTTGAACTGAAAGTTCATATACCAATTTTTATGGGGTTTACGAAAAATCCTTAAATACGTCATTCTTAATTTTCAATTTTGGTATACAACAGAATTTAAAAAGAATATGGACGTGAACGAACGTCATGTGATTCCGAAGGACATTATCAAATCCACGTAGTCACAATCGGATGGTAGTAAATAAATAAGCTTTCATACTAATTGAATATGTTAAAGGAGATTGGTAAAAATGGCCCTAACCGTTACAAGAACGGGATAGTGATCAAAAATTATTATGTATTTTTTTAGAATTTACTGTAAAATATCAACATTTCGTTCTATGGGAGATTAATGTAACAAACAATAAGTGTTTGAACGATATTTATTCTACTTCCGCCATCAAGGAACGAGGAAAAATATTGCCAACAGTAAAATTATATCATTTTTAATCGATTACTCTATTATATTTTTAGTTTTTTTTTAAATTAAAAATATTAGCTTATATATTATTGAAATAAGAATAATGTATTACGACGTAAAGTCTTTTATTTTTCCTGAATAAAAAAAAACTGAAGTTAATAATCTTAGCAAAAGATTAAAAATAATTCGAAAGTATCGAATACTTAATCGATAATCTTCATAAACTACTTTTTAAGCTGGCAACAATAAAACAAGCGGAAGCGTCATTTTGTCATTTATTTATGATATAAGTATGACATTTGGTTCGCTTTCCGGGTTGTTTATTTGTGAGTTTTACGCATTTACGTGATTTTATTTTGATTCCTAATTACTATCTTCGACGATTCTCGCTACTATTTTATGGGCCCTTTATGATTGTATGGTTTGATTCATTTGGAGGTAGGTATAGTATCTTTACCATTCCATTATCTGTTGGTATTTTATTTAAAAATACATTTTTCACAAATAAGGAAGGAGGAGGAGGTTGTGGGTCATTTTCTCGCAATATGCCTATCGAGATTTAATAAATAAAAGCCTATAAATAAGGTGATTGTGCCTGTTTACATTTTTGGTATCGTATCTTTTAATATCTACATATCTTGCTAACCCCATAGAAAAGCATTACAATATTAATACTAAAAGAACGTGTATTTCTCGCTCTATTAAACAGTCTAAAAATCATCAGTGTAACGCTTAGGCCCAGAGTTCTTAGAAAGTTTACCATTCTCCTTTGACGATTTAAAAGTACTTAGCAAAGTCCATTGAAATAAAGAGATTTTTGTTTTTATCTCATTTCGAACTGTACGGTTCGTTACAAGTCAAACCGCTGTGATCATAAAATTATAGAAACCAAGTTTATAACAACACTAGATTTATTCTTACGACCTTATTAAAATGAAAAGTTGTAAAAAAATAAAACTAGGACCAATTACTGTACTTACATGCGAGAGGTACCAGCCACGGGAAAATAATGTGTACTTAGTTTATTATTTACCCAATAAGAGTCACGAGCTGTCAAATGTGTATATATAATTATTGCTCGTGACTGTACCTACAAAAGATCACAATTTTCACAGTAAAAGATTGATGGGAGGTGATGATAATGCTAACAAGGGATGGTAAATAGAATATTTAACTTGTGTTGAATGATTAAGACGTTACTTGCGGTGCACAATTATTATTAGCTTTTATAATATTCTTTATATAATATATAAAATATCAAGAGATTTTTCAATAAAATCGTAACTATCAATTTGCCAGGTATAGTTTAAAGGAAAAAAAATGTTATGATGGTGAGCAGAATACATGGTTCTCGTTTGACTGTTCAGGTCTTTTACACCCAATATATCTTGCGGATTTCAAATTTGTACACTGACAAGATCTAATTTTATCTAAAATGAAAGATGACTTTGAACACTTCAACGGAATTATTATATTGTTAGCTTTGCGATATAGGTGGGGGTGGCAGTAATGCGCTAGATTACTTATAAAATAAAATAAGCAAAGGATGGAAAACAAAAACGTTGTTTATAAAAATCTAGCTATTTCCAGTAAACCACAGCAGTGTATTATTTTCAAAATAACTACCAAAAAAATAAAAATGCTGCCCTAAGTAACTATTCGGGGACGATTCTAAGACGCGGGCAAAAGCTATTATTACATATAAGTAGTATTATATTTTCTGTGATAATATCAATTTATGTTGACGATTCAAGTGACTCATCTCCTCACATCCAATGAACGACGCAAAAATATTGCAATTCGAGGTCCCATCTTATCTCGTCGTGGGTGTCACGAGAGGTGACTAATACAGGACTCATTGCGTTACAAGCTGTTCTACATTGTAAAAAGGTCTGAACACCTCTTCCACCTATACCGGTCATAGAAATGTGCCAGGCGAATGCTTGAGGAAACGTTAACGGGATTTAAGTGCTCGGTGATGGTATCCGTTTATTCAGTTACGCTGGCTGTTTCACTGGCAACCGAAGCACATTATGCAGAGCGGATGACGTGAATTAAACTCTTTTCTCTAGTTTTTCTTTGCATTTTTTTGTGATTTTCTTGAATGTTCCGTAGGAACCTCCAGCATAAGTAAACGAATTCGTCCTTTAACTTGAACAACAGTCAGTCCAGTGACTGTTTACATTTTATCAAGGAACTGACGAAATATATTGTCCTAACATACTAATTTTTTTTTGTATATTTTCCAAACATTTCGGGTCGTGTCCCGTCCTTCAGATTTTCTGTACGTTCTGTATGCTGAAAATCTCTATACATAATGTCATCTCGGATTAGAATAGATAGTAATTAGGTATCCCCAATTTTTTAAAGCTAATAATTTAATTTAATATTTTATTTATAATTGTAAGAATACGTTGTGCACGAATAATATTCGGACCAATAAGGCTCACATCTCAATACGGCAAGTCATTAAATTTTCGATTAATCGACCGACATTCATTATAGTGTGACACGCACTTCGCACTTCGCTGTAGCCTGCATACCATTGTACATACATGGACACATTACAAACATACGTGAACGTTGTCGACGTACGTGACAGCCACAATATTTTAATGAATGCATAATTATAACACAATCGCAACTGCCCACAAAAGCACATAGTCAAGGAAAAGTGAATCACAACATTGTCTAATATAATTTAACACTTAATTATAAACCGCTATCGAGATGATAATATTAGTTCAAGTGGCAACAAATAATGTAACTTATCCTACCTAGCCAAAATAAAGTCAACAACATAAAGTCATTATTTCAGACTTCAAAAAAGAAGGGGAGATTATCGAACAGACCTGTGTGTATGTAATATTGTCAGAATAGCAGTTTTTGTATACGTTTAACAGCTTCTATACCATGTTCCATTTACTAAGTCCTTTTTAAGATAGCTACGTCAATAGAATGTAACTGAGACGCAAAAAAAACGTCAAAAACGACGCGACCAAAAATTCATTAATATATTATTGCGTTTTTGAGGCACACAAACAAAATGTTATTTTAGCGCGGTAAATAACAAGCCATATTTTGAATAAAAACTTTTTCTCGCGTAATATTTAAAGTTAGATGTAATTTTGTAATGCTCCGAAACTTCATAAAAACAATTACGTTCTTAATGGGGTTTTTTTTCTACAGAGATAGTGCAGTGACTTAATCGATCGGTAATTTCACGAACATATTCGATAGTCTATACGAAAATCGAATTTAAAACAGAAGATTATACGAGCTTTCTATTTGTTGCCTTGGTAACGCAACACATAGAAAGCAATCAAAAGTCTTTGAGTAGGAAATCGGGGAACATACCTAAAAATGATAAATACGAATTGAGAACCTAAGAATAAAAGGTGTCAAAAAAAACTGAAAGGTTCCAAAAAAATCTAAAAATTCAACAAAACAGGACTGATACTTACAAAAAGGACTGATTAAATCATTCTGTATAATAAATATAATGTACTAAAATAAAAACTAAACTAAATAATTACCTATATGTTGTTACTTTTATATATTCTATCAACTTCATTTAAATTTGTACCTAACAGTAATCGAGAATCTGCTCGCTTTCAAATGTTACTTCACTACTTCACTAGTTCTCTCTATTTGACATCTGTCAAAAAGAACTTGGTAAATAGCTAAGAGAACAGCGTATATTCTTAACATGGGTGCCAAATTTCATAATACACTTATGAAATTTGGCACCCGTGTGTATTGTCTGTATGTTAGTCCACGCATATCTCAAAAACTATAGTTTTTGAATCTGAAGTCGGAATTCAAAAATTCTTTTTTTATTTGACCTGTGTGAGCTGTGCAAGTTTTATCAAAATCAGTTCAGTAGTTTTTGAGATAGACAGTTAAGGGTGTATCAGTCACTAAGAAAACGAACCATTGGCTTAAGAGCGTAATTCTAAAACATGTCATTCATTATGCATGCATGTTTTTTTCAAATACAACAGAAATAAAATAAAACTGACTTTCAAACAGAAAAGGGATGTAATAATTATATGAAACTGTGTTTTAATTTAACAAAAAATGTGTTAATCAAACTATCTAAAAGTCAATATGCCAACGTATTTTTTTAAGGTCGGTGCCAGCCTTATTTTAGGAAATAATTACATAAGTAACTAAGTACCTATTGTATATTTACACAGTACGTATGAAACTAAAAAGAAATCTGGTATTCCACCAGAAACCACGAGGTTGGCACCGACCTCAAAAAAAATAATGGCATAAACTATTAGATCGTTTAATTAAAACATATTCTTTTATTTTTCCCTTTTCAGTATCGAAGTCGATTTAATTTTCAAAATTATTATTTTTTATAACAATTTTCTTCAATAACATTCTTAACGTCTTGTTCAAGAATACCACACTATTATTAGACGAAAACAAAACAATACACGACTATAATAATAAAGTGATATTGTGGTGAGTGACATGAATCATTTTATACTTATGACAAACGCATAATTGAGGATTAAATATGCAGAATAACATTATTTGGCCATGAATACTATAAGCATATCTACCAAGGTATACACATAGTCACTGGAAAAGTGACTTATTCCTGATTAAAACGTCATAAATGAGGTAAAAGCAACGTGGCCGCTTACAATGGGCCTTATAAGAAGGATCAAGGTCACCCAAAGGGCAATGGAGAGGGCTATGCTCGGAGTTTCTCTGCGTGATCATATCAGAAATGATGAGATCCGCAGGAGAACTAAGGTCACCGACATAGGCCAAAGAATTGGCCTATCTCCTTGTATTATTAAATCTGTGGTTCAGAAGCTTGCGCTCTACTGTGAATGCAATAATAAGCAGTATCGGATTTACAAAGAATTGTTATTGTACTAAAAAAACTGAAATGTTATTGATCATTCAAACCATATATCTATCAATTATACTGCGTCTTCAGTTATGCTTTGAAACATTATAATTTATTTAATTACGTTATCACTAATACGGGTGAGTCATGCATACATACACGACTGTGTGTAGCATACATGCACACAGACACATTGTCTACGCATTGAGTATATGCTCTATATGTCGCGGGGAAATGAGGAATAATCTCAGCTTTGAGCTGGTGCTTCCAAATCTGTTACGGGCTGTGCCAAGTACCAGATTTCCTATAGTTGTGAATTGGTTATATCGTCCTAAAGGAACCGCCTAACTAACCTGAAGGTATTTTTTCTGATTTCTGCAGCTTTTTGCAGTGTAATGTAACTTCTTTCCGGTAGATCTAAAAAAATAATGTTGTGAAGTAATTGTTGGGGTATTATCCCTGTGCTTGAAAGTAGGTTAGGTTTAAGGAGTAAGCATTTTTATTTTAATGTCTAAAAAAAACCTTGTTTAAAGTCCTGTGTAGACCTGCGCATGTGCACGAACCGTGCGGTTCGCGTGCCGCTTGCGAACAGTACGCGTGCCGCGCGCGAGTGGTCCGCGTGCATGAGAATGTAGCGCAGCAGCAGCAATTTTGTTATTTATTTCTTCTTTTTATGTTAATTGGTTGAGAAACAGGCATACGACCTGTCTGGTGGTAAGTAGCCACCGTAGCCTACATACGCTTGAAACACTGGACGTGACACGTAAAATCAATAAAACAAAATCTATCACAGTAAAAACTGGTCTAATGTAAGCTTAGGTTCTTGTTTAACACACGGGGTTAACAATTATTATTTACTAATTGTAGATTTTCATTAGGGAGTTCTGAACCTTTTGTAGGATTATCTAGAAGTAACATAAAAATGGCACTAAAGGAGTATTGTCAAAAGAGGCACCTCAGTGAATGGTTGTCCATTCCCCGACTGACACACTCAAAGAAATTTTTAGGATCCTCACACATAGGCTACCTTAAAAGAATAGGAAGAATCAGCAGGATACAAATCCGCTGCCTCACAGGTGCTTTCACTGGTCACTTTGGCACTAAAAGACACCTGTGTACAATACGCAAAGCTGAAGACCTCATCTGTAGAATGTATGGTGAGGAGGAAGAAAGCATGGAGCACATACTATGTGACTGCGATGGACTAGCCAATAGGTGACTAAAGGTCCTGGGACTAGGTTACCCTAAACCAGAGGACTTTATAGACCTTATTCCCGCCAACATCGTAAAACTCATACAAAATGTTTTCGATGTTGGCGGGGATGGGTGATAAGGAAAGGGGAAGCACAAAAGATCCCATAGGGTCGAAGTGCTCTGAGACACAGCCCCTTGCATAAGAATAAGAATAAGAATTTCAGCTGCAAGTTACATATGTAAGAAATAAGATCATCGCTCAACGACGCCATTTTGGACGCGTTGTGTTTTCTTCGATCAATTTTCCAACAAACGCGATCTGCATGATAAGTTGTCCGATTATTTTTGAATCTGCTTGATTGTTACTAGAGAGTAAGACTGATTTTATCTCCGAGATTGTGATATTTGTGCCAATGAAACAATATAAATAGTTCTAAGACCATCATACATACCGTATTTTCTTTAGCATTTTTGGTCCCCTTTGTTTTAATATCGAAATTTCGGTATACCGGTTATTGAAATTTCAATACCGGTATGAAAATAATTCCGGTATTCCATGCCCGAGTTGTTTATATTGACTGGCACATAAAGTAGTTTTGGCATCAAAACGATTAAAAAATAACGATATACGTTCAATATTTTTTTTACCTTTCGCTCTGCAGTAAGTATCTAGTCTTCCTCTCTCTCGAATTCTTGATCTAACTTCCCACAGTTCCGACTCTGTGGTTCCGATTTCCTTTTCTATTCCTTTTTCGTGCATGCAGTTCGGTTATGGAATGGTCTAACCGAGAGCATTTGTTCTTGCATATTTAACTCCTTTAAAAGCCAAGTTTGGAGTCACTTCCTGTTCTCCTGTCCTTAGCTGTCCATAGAAGATATTGGTTACCTGGTTTAATTTTTAATTATACTGTGTATTTTTTATGTAAGAATATAATTTTTACTTTTCTCCACACGTACCCAATTTGCTTTCCGTTCTTTTGCTTTCTTATGAGCTTGCCAAGAGCTTGCCTGGAAAAAAATGCTTATTAGCAGTTAGGCCGCTTACTTTATACTGTTTCTTTTTGTCTATTTGTTATTGTCTATTCATTCTATCAAAATTCTATCAATTTTGTGGGGAATTAAATTGTTTATTATTATTAGTTTTACATTCCAATTTCATCATAAATAGTAATGGACGATGGCTGTCGTCACAAACCCGCATGAAGCTGATCTATTTATACTACTTAATAATCATTAATCTCCCCCTATCGTTTCATTACATTCAATGATTTTTATTAAGACAGTATTGTGGCTTAATTCCATATGTAGCATGTGTCACATATGGTACTGTTTAATATGCCTATATGTATTAGAAAACCTCTTATACATGACAAAGTACAACATTTTATTACTGTACTAAAATATTTTAACATCTGCTCTCCGTCGAAGCAGAAAACTAAATAAGAGCATTCAAGTATCTTTTTACGTTTTCCCATTATTTTTTGTTTCATTTAGCGATTACTCATTTAATTATTACATCAGTACGACAAAAACGATCAATGTGGCGCACGCATAAGATTAGAAATGAATGAGCGAAACTGTGCTGAACAAACAGTACGAGAAGGCGACTAATAAGCCCACTAATACCAAAGTCGCTGAGCGTCCGAGAAAGTGCAGGCGGCATGCGGTGCCGTAGCTGCATGATTTCATAGCTCAGTGACCAACACACCACAAGTTTTCCCCAGCTCGATGCAACTTGACAGCTGTTAATGCGTGAAATACTTTGTCCAACAATGATAGCGCACTTTGTAGCTCGATTATCAATAATAATAGATTTATCTTACTTTTAAAAAGCTATCTTGAAATAGACTCATTTGTTCGCTAACTGAATTGTTCCCTATAATTACCTTAAAGAGTTCGCCCCACCACTCAAGTCCTGCGGAAAAACACTGGCACTAATTCCGAGTCTCGTATTGTGAGAATGAATAAACTTTTTAAATATTCGCTATTTGATATTGTATAATACCCATATTAGTACGGTGATAACCTACAAAGAGATAATAATTTTAATGAAAGAGTTAATTAATTACGATCCGGTCCAAAGGAAGATATCCACAGGAACGGCGATTAAAATATAAAGGGCAAAATTATTTCAAAGGAAGACTGAAATAATTTATACCCTCTATATTTTATGATTTAAGTATATCTGCCCACATAAAAGTGAGTAGGTACTACAAAAGGTTCGAGTGCGTGCAATGCTATACAATATCATAATTTTGCACACAGAACAAATAATATTCTGTGATTTTGCACATTATTCAAGATTAGTAATCATGTAATATCCTATTATAGATACATAGATAATCGAGAGAAGCATATTTTTATACTTTTGGGAAATGTACTATTTATTAATTAGCTTCTTGTTTTATACGGCATTCGCATGTTACAGTGATAGTTTCAAATACAATACAATTAAATAAATAATTACCAAAGTGCAAAGATGTATTGGGTGTTTGCCATTGCCCAAAGAAGGCTAGGTCGTCTGCATTATGAGTTGCTATCGATCGATGGGATGTATGGAGGCGGCACATCAATCAATTATTAGCCACTAACTCCACCAAGGTGTCTTAACCTTAGTACTTAGCTTATGTCTGATCAGCCGTAGGTACCTTGGGTGACTGAGTGGGAGGACCTGGGAGGACTGATGTATACCTATGGCATGGGATGAAATTGTCTAGATTGAAAATTAAATAAATAATTACCGAAGTGCAAATATGTATTCATTTCTTAATTATTTAGAATATATCATCAGTTTAATCAGATATTGTAAGCACTAACCGCTCCCGTTGAGAGGTAGGTACTTGAGAAACCTTTGTACCTTGGTTTTTTTTAACAAGATGACGACAACAATAATTTGAACCCACCATCCAGAAGATCATAGCTATAATACTAATACGGGAATGAATATTATTTAATTATTCCTGCAGATAAGTTAATTGGACAAGATACCTCGTGGAACGTTTTTGTTAGTAGCAGGGGTCTTTGTCTCCAATTAGACGGGTCAAACTATCTGCTCTTATTACCCTTTCGCCTTTGGATTAAATTCCTTGTAGTCCTTAGAGAAAATTTCGTACCACAATGAAAGTTTGTACGTAAGTTTTGTATCACAATAGATGTCACTAAATCAATAACACAAAATACCAAAATCATCATATCACATAATTACCTATAACTAGATACATAAAATATGGTAAAAAACCGCAAGAGGTTGACTGCATTCAGAGACTAAGCTTCGATACGCTCTGAATCGGAAAAGTATTACGATACTATTAATGAAGGACATGCCGTAACGGTACCAACTCAATTCATTTCATAGAGAACAACATGTATCGAATATGAATAAGCGGGTTTGCGAAGTGGTATTAAGCAATGAGCAGTCACTTCCGTCGCAATGGACTAGAGTCCAGGGTTGGTGAGCCGACCCGCATACCAGTACCAAATATGTAGCGATACAACATTCCCCATCGGAATAATAAACGCATTGTTGCTGACGCTTCACTCAGCGAAATCGATTCCATTCGATTCGCCGCACGACTTTATTGCAATCGATATATTAATCAGTCTACACACAGTGACAAATTATGGCTTGCAAGCACTATGCAGACACGGGTATCGATCGATGTCCATACCATTAATTAATTAAGGCAATGATTTCAAAACCACGTGCAAGTGTTGGTAAAAATTTATACATATTTAAATTGCAGTCCAAAACTATCTTTAGTTTCAATTTTGTGGACAAATCTAATAGCAATAATCGAAGCAGTAAAGTATTAAGTATTGAGTAATATGTATTTTAACTAATTAAAATGTTGGCTTACTTAGTAAAAGCTTATTGACAAGGTGACCATGAAATTGAATTTATTTCTAAACTTACTCAAATAGACATTAATCGTGCCATAATTTACGTTCACAAGTAAGGTGTTCCTAATAATGGATTGCGTGACAAATAAAAACTTGCCTAACTAGGACCTTGCCTACTTAGTTCTATTAGCCACACCACCGGTTCCCAATGGAGATACTGATAATAGGTGATCACGCGATCTAATTTATCAACATTTTAATTATAAAAGGATATTAATATAAATTAGAAAGTCCCTATTTACAAAACTCACGGCGCGACGACTTTAACAATTATGGTGTTAATACTGTTTATAGATTGAAAAAAAGATCTGAGAGAATCCGATTAAAGGAATCATATTCGTTTTAATTTTATACTTTTGAATGTGGAATAACAGTGAGCTTTACAAAATATGCACATTTACGAACGTCATTACAGAACACATACAGGAAAGACAGTGTTGGAGAGAGTCAAAGGCGTATTTCAGGTCAATATATTATAAGGTGTAAAGATAAACGTTTAAAGTGTATACCTATAACTTTCAATAAACGTGTTGAACGACCAAGCTCAGAGTATCTTCGAGTAACTAGACCAGTTTAAGTATGCCAGTGCTATCTTTGAAATTAACCATGATGAGCTTCTAAATTGCCGCCTATTGAAACCGTAGGTCATCGACCGCAGTTCATACACAACTTACACTTAGTAATTACCATTGCAAGTTCTTGTTAATTCGTCATAACTCTGCGATTGTTTTACTACTGGGTATCTTGTATAGATACTCATAAAATGTATATAGTTAAGAGGTTAAATTGCCAAAATATTAGAAAACGTAAAAAAAATTACACCGAAAAGGAGAAAATATTTTTCAGCAGCGCTCACAAAAACCACTCATAAATCAACCACTCTATATCTACGCAATATCATTTTCATTTAATTTTTTTCATTTTCATGTTAAACTACCATGTGGGTATTATTATTGCCTTCAGTCTTCTTGCAATTTTCAACAATTATGAAAGCATAGGTCATTGAAAAAAACATTGTGGACAAGAAAAGTCGAATATGAAAGTCAGTTTATTGTTTAACTCTACATAACATATACCTATGTAGGTCATACTCATAAAGCCAGTTGCACCAAGTTTCACGTTTTATAATTTTGCAAAAAGTAACAAAGGTTATTCATAGGAATGAGTTGTTCCATTTTTACCACCCTACGGCGAAGCTAAAAGGAAGGGTGATATTAGCATGATTTTAGCAGTCTATGTAAGTGTTTGTATTTACGTATGTTCCTCCGTAGCGCCTATTCTTCAGATTGTGATGAGTAAGGTGTTAATCGATTCGTTATGATGTTCCGGGTAATATAGGCTTTAACCGACTTTAACAATAGGACGAGTCGCCTTGTAACCCCGATTTTAACAGATTTGATTCCTAGCGCGGATTGAATGGATAATCTTAAGTCATCAGTAGCTTATTTTAGTAACAGTAGCAGAGTGACGAAACTCCCATCATTCGTCGTATAACGCGACGTAATGCAATTACCTAGCCGCGAGAAAGTGTAGGTGCTTAAACTACAAAGTTATGTGAAAAAATATGAGCCGCTGGGGTCTTTATTGGCCGCGATACTAGTCAAGGGTTAAGAAGATTACGAAACCTAAAAATTATAATAAGGAATTGTGAGTTCCTTTTTAAAAGCTTTTATTTATCTTGCAGTGTATGTTTGTTCGGGTGGAATCTTGCAACCCGATTTTGAAGCAGAATTCTTCAATCGATTGAGCTGAAATTTTGTATACATGTTTAGTTTTTATGATAATACACAATAAGGTGTGTCAAATTTAAAAATAACTATTCCGCCATCCAAGATGGCGGAATAGTTATTTTTAATTTTGCATTTCTACAATATGGGTATCAAATGAAAGGGTTTACTGAGAAGAATACGAATATTGATTAAATAGTAAAAAATAAATTACCTAGAAAAAAATATTTCGAAAAAAAAACTTTTATTTTAAATTAAATGCACTAAAATAATAAAAATAAACTTTAAATAGGAATAAAACCTTGTCGCGAGATTTACTTCGATCTATCGTTTATATTAGTCATTAGTAAATCTCGCGACAAGCTTTTAAAAAAAGTTCGTATTGAAAAATTCAATACGAACTTTAGACTGCTACTCAGTATTGCACAATTGAAAATTCAATATTTTACTGTCATATGCAACATTTTGTTGCATATCTGTTACTATGTTAACTATAGTTCTGCTTAGTAAGATTTGTGTCGTGAGATAGTTTCAAATAACATTTTAAAACTGTTGCGTTGTCTGCCTTTAAGAAGGAATAGGCTCTTTTCTTGAAGGTGCCAAGTCGTCTTCGCAGCTTGAAGTCATTATTACCTTATAAAATCGTTTTTTTTTACAAAAATAGGAACTTATCAGAATTAGATAAGAATCAGAACTAGAACCAGAATCAACAATTGAAATCAAATCTAAGCCCGAAACCCAAACCAAATTTGTACCTATATTCAGTTTAGGTACAATGTGTTCAATTATGAAAGTCACTTCCTGACATCATTTATTCTTATTAAAAAAAACCATAAACAAAAGCCGCTGTAATGTTTATTATCGCAGTAGTGGGACGAGTAGGACGCAAACGATGCATAAAGGCTGCTTTATGAGCAAGTGTGTTGAATTGTGATGATTTACCTATTGTTTAAACCGCATCATTGAATATTTTATTATTAGTGCGACATATGTGTAGCGCTAAGTAAGCATATTTTATATTAAGTTAAAATATTGTTTCATTGCAATAAACGTCTGAAATCGGAGCCAAGAACATGTGTTTACTTTAACGGCATTGTTTATTTGAAAGTAAAGATTAAATATGGTGGATAATGTATTTTTAAAATGATAATTGGAATACCATATTCTATAAGATTTAAAAATTGTTTGATTCAGTGATTCTCATTATATTTTTTATATTTACTTAATTTAAATTTTGAAATAAGCAAAATAATTAGGTATGTGAACTCAATAATGATCATAGTCTACAATGCCTTCTGTACTAGCAACAATAATTTTAAGTTATTTTTATTTAGGACAATCAACAAGACAAACATTTGTTATGTTTAAACTATATACAAATTTAGCACAAAATTTGCTTTTTTAATGCTCTCTGATTGAAGATTGCCACGCACGCATAGTGGACTAACAATAAAAATAATATGTATAAGTAATTGTAGCCAAGATATATTTTTCCCTTCTATTGATACCTACTCCCGGTCCCCACATTGCCACGCCATGGAACGAAATTGATAATGTTGCCACGGAATAGATAAATATATAAATTCCGTGGCAACAGCATTGCCGATAGATTCCAATTACCTGCAACATAATATTTTAAGTAAGACATTATTTATTTTAAGTATTGACATTTCGTTTCTTATTTTCTTGCGACCTCAATGTATTATTCATAATTTCGTTCTAAATCACATATTACAGTACAATACTAAAATAACCTTATTGCACCATCGCAGCTACTTTAATAGAATAACGTTATTCAAATAAAAAGGGCGATACTCAATCATTACTCAGTTGAACGAAAAGGAACTTGATTGTACACCCTGACAACAGTTAATTATTTTAACCTCTGTGTCTTTCACGATAAGAAATAGGCATATGGGAATGCGACAGCATACACAAGGTTAACACAGAAGGGCAATGGCCGCGAGCGGATACCGCACGTCCTACAACACCCTCCCTGCTAGTGGATCCTTACATTGAGCAAGCTATACAAGCACAATTATTTGACCATTTTTTTTAATATAAAAGTAATGCTTTTGTCTTCAGATGACTTTTAAAACTCCAGCTTCATCGAAAATATCCACATCACTGTTTTATGAAACTGAATTACTAATGAAGTCAGGATGGGTTGCGCTTATTCCGGAAGCCGCAAGCAATAGTAAAAGGTCGATTGGTAAATAATAAAACACCACGTGTCTTCTCTAGTTGTTGTACCCAAAACTGAGCAACCAAGGAAGACGAATTATTAAGCTCCTTACTGAGGCTCCTTACTACGCATTGCATTGTTATATTAAATTTTAATTAAAAATATATATTTGCCCACGGTAGCGATTACAATGCTTAGGAGATACCTAAATAATTAATGCAGCAATGCTTTAATCACGATTCACGAGGTGGTCGCCCAAGTCACATGCACAAAAGCATAATGTTAATGCCATGTAAACCTTACGATCAACTTAGAATTGTCGTGAGAGAAAGACTGATGCTAATCTATCTATGGTATATGCAAATTTATTTGCAAAGGTATTCCATTCTTCATAAGGGCAATATCTGAAATTAGCAATAGTGTTGAAAGGGCAGGGACAGAAACGCAAGAAGTCAAAAATCGTTCCGCGACTCTAGCTAGCTACATTTTTATTCAATTAGAATAATTATTATTAAGAGAAGAAGAATTGCTAAGTAAAAACTTTTGACGTAATTACAACTAAAGTAGCAAATGTATTCAAAGACAGATTCTGTGACTTCTCAAGAAATACGAGACATTTTTCTTTGATCTTCACTGAACATACGCAATTTATAACTATAAATATTATTATCAGAGTCGTACTCGCTAACATTGAGTCTTATTGAAAGACTTGAGCTATCACTATCTATAAGGTATGCCTCAAAGTGTTTTAGGGATTTAGGTAGGTAGTGTCTTATATCTCTTTCGTCGGTGTTTCAAAAAACAAAGATAGATTTTTTTTTAGTCTATGTCGATATTATAAATGTACATTTTTGCTTTGTATGCAGCTTTTACATAATTTGCAATAGATTCTTTTGTTTGTGGACAAATATATAATAGTGAGACTGAATCATGAACACGAGGAAATAAATCACGCGCAATCATATTTTTGTCTAAATTTTGTTTTTTTATAAGACAGATAAGAATCGCCTGCTAGAATGTAGAATATAATAACTAAACTTTTCCTTATAAATGATGATGATGATCTCTTTATAATGCACATACCGCTTAACAACAGGAGGAATTGCAACGCACAAAAAATAAATAATTAGGTATGGTAAGTAAATAAAGGAAACTCGATACTCACTTACGACAACTTTCAACCCTAAATATATGTTACGAAATCTACTATCATGCATAAACATAAACCACTTCCTATTACTCAAAAAGATTAGAAAACAATGTTTGGATTTTCCTAAAGGCGTTAAAAGTGATTGCTTTTTGTGAAATTGTTTGTTCTTTCTACTTACGTTAACGTAACCACTTTTCTTTGTTTACGGAGTTACGAGAAAATACCAAGTAGTTATGCGCAAATATTTAGCATTAAATAAACTATATCAAACAGTTGTATACCAGTGTCCCGACATGTATAAAATATGTAATGAGTTAAAGCCTTGTTGTGCAGTCTAAGAATAAACTAGCCTTCAGTCGTCAATGCATATTCCTGTCACATAAATGCAGATATCGCAGTACGTATTATGCAAGTATAAAAACATTGTAAGGTGCAGTAATTAAAATGTACAATTAATGCCGTAAATCCATTAATAGTAGTTATTTATTGTAGACGACACTACCAGCCCCACTTAACTTTCGGTATTATTTAAATGCACATGAAAGAACTAATCGTCCATCAATTTATATTCATCAAATATATTGATTGCACATCAAATTTACCCAAGGAAGCATAAAATAATAAGGTAGGTTTGGGCCGTTTGGGTTATTAATTAACATGCTTATATTAGTTTCCTCTGTATGTTAGTAACCCCTGTATGTTTGTATGTAACTGACGATTTTGCCCCACTTTAAGCGATCAGATTTACTTTAAAAGTTGTACACTTATCAACGACCGATGACAATACAATATTTTGATAAGCTTATCTCATTATCCTGTTTATTAACACACTTATATAAGATTCGCCTGTATGTTTGCTTGTATGTAACCGACTCCTTTGTACGCAATTTTGACCCACTTTAAAAGCCCAGATTTCATTTAAACTTTATAAACTTATCAAAGGCCGATGACATTACAATAATTCGATAAGAATATCACATTATCATGAATAGGATCGCCAGGACTAATAAAACGTTTGGAACGTTAGTTCAGTTATACGTCAAGTCACGTTGGTTAGTTATCAAAACATAATTCTTCCATTGTGATGACATTTTCGGCCATAAAATGCCCTGTTACGAATTTAACACCTTGTAATTATTAGTGAATGGGTGTCAACATCCCTCTATTAATAGCATTAGGTAAAAAAAATCAATACATACGTGGCATTTGTGAATATTCCATACGTATTTGTAATTTGCGATATTTATGATTAAATTGCTAACAATTACCAATACCCTTAGTATGAGTTTTGATAGTTTTAGAGCTCGAGCAAACGTATCGTCTCTATTCATACATTGCCCACTGTTTCTTATAGTTTACTCTAGAGGCGCTAGTGGGCAATGTATGATAAGACGATACGTTTGATCGAGCTCGAAAACTAACAAACTCATACTTGGGGTACAGTACCCGTAGTGTAAGTTTTTTAGTATAAAAAACGCAACTACTTTAGTAGCGTTAAGAGCTCAATTTGTATAGGAAACGCGAACAGCGCCCCTAGCGGAGAGAAGCACAAATCATGTTTCCCATACAAATTGAGCTCTTAACGCAACTACAATCGGTGCGTTTTGTATACTAAAAAACTTACACTACGGGTACTGATCGTCAGTCCACCTTGTTGGGGCGCACCAACGTTGCGTCTCTTAACCTTTCCGTCCCAACGGCCGTCATTTCTCGAAAAAAATACTATTTTACAAAAATATTTCAGTTTATTTAACTATAGTATTTGTTTGTAAGCCGGTAAGCGGTTTACAAACAAAGACGCACACTGAACGATCGTTGTCGACGTCACAACCAGTAGGCTGGTATTGTCATAGTATAAATGGTAATATCGTCTGCAGTAAATTATTGTAGCTAGATTTATATCAACACAAAGCTAAAACCGTAAGACCAATCATAAAGAGTTCAATGTTCAATGCATTGTATAGTCAACATCACTAACAAACAAGCCCACAATTTTAAATTTCATATTAGTTGATCGGCGACATCCGAGAGACGTAACGTGGGTATGGGTAGATATATTACGGGGAAGGTTGCGTACATTGCTATATAAAATCTATAATAATAATAAAGCTGAAGAGTTTGTTTGTTTGTTTGGTTGAATCCTAAGATGATTCAAATTGAAAAAAACTTTTTGCGTTGGATAGTCCATTTATCGAGGAAGGCTATAGGCTTTAATAACATCACGGTACGTCCAATAGAAGCTGAGCATCAATGAAGAATGATGCAAAAACGGGAGAAAAATATTTCTTTTCAAAGCTTTCACTGCCTGCGCTGTGTAAAGAGTTAAAGTTACGGAAAAATCATGTGTGACAGAATTGTTCTGCTTTAAAATTTCTAAAAATAAGTCCGCGACAACATGTCTATCTTTTAAGGTTGACTCACTATAACCTATTTTTGGTAACAAAATTTGTTTAAAAATAATGCTTTATATGCAAAGATATTTTTGTAAACATAATATTATTCCTTATCAAAATTAATACGTTATTCATCACAAGTATTTAATTTAGTACAAAATTGTTCTTGACATTAGATTTCAATGAATATCTTCAGAGATATCATAGTTTTAACATAACTCCGCAGCAAAATAATGATTAAGTACTACCCACGCATCTATAGTAATATAAGGAGTTGTTTTTTTTTTGTTTGGTTGAACGCGTTATTCTTAGGAACTACCCCGTCAGATTCGGACGCCTTAGAGACTCTAATAGGTTCAGAGACTCCTCCGAGGGAGATGCTCACCGGTCAGGAATCCTCTCTGGAGCGATTCGACCTTAAAGCTTGAGGACCCACCGAGGTCCTCTCCTTTACTAATAGCCCCGATTTTCCCATGCCAGCTTGATAGACCTTATTATGACAAAGTAATAAATTACGTTTGTTGTAGGTACGAGAGACCCCTTAAATAATAATTTATTTTGATTTATTTATTTATTTTGAAAGTGAATAATATAAAACTATGAATATTTCAAGCGTCTATCTGTTGCCGTTATCAAACTCGAGCAAAAAAAAAAAATCTAGTTTTCTCTTTGGGAGCCCCTTTAATTTATTTTATTCTTTTTATTAGTATTTGTTGTTATAGCGGCACCATAACTACGTCATCTGAGAAAATTTAAACTGTCTAACTATCATGGTTCATGAGATACAGCCTGGTGACAGATGGACAGACGGACGGACAGCGGAGTCTTAGTAATAGGATCCCTAAAAAGGGGAACTACTGATTCATATTGAAAAATTCTTTGATTGTCTATTTATCGAGGAAGACTATAGGCAAATATAGCAAATATTTTAAAATTAGAAAGTAGGCTGAAAAAAATGTTACCATAAAAACATAAGTACCAAGCACCGACAAATTTTGACGGCGAAAGCAATGTCCCGGTAGCGTAGTGGTTGACGCAGCCGCCCAGATTGCGGAATGATGCTGTGTTCGATTCCCGCCCTGGCAGCGGAGCTATTTCGAATACATCGGTTATAATTTGGAATGCCCTATTTAAAGCGAGTATTGTATTAGAAACCGCCCCGCTGCTGCTACCCGCGCCACTGCCACTGTGTTGCTACCCCTTAGAGTGATTTTCCACAAAAGATGTGCTATGTTATGCAGCTATGCTGCGAGAACGTAAAAGCTAAACTACGTAACTACGTGACACTTTCCACTCACGTTAAGCTATGTAGTTAAGCGGGTAAGATATGCTATGAAAATGAGCCGCCGCAAGATAGCTGTGCGAGGAAGATGCTCGAGCTATGCGACGTATCGACAATAGGGAAGACTGTATATAGCTACACCACTCGCAACCAACCACAACTTGCATCCATAGCTCGCATCCATAGCACGCATCCTTCCATATAAAAAACGTAGATTAGGTGAATCAGTTTCCACCAGTGCTATGCCATGTGCAACAACGAATATGATTGGTGGATAGCAAACGCATCCATAGCAACTTTGCATAGCACATCTCTGGTGGAAAAGCAGCCTTATGCACTGACGGCTATTGCTTTGATTTTCTCATGTAGGTATATTTTGCAGCAGAGCTATCAGAAACCTGATGTTCTTTTATTAACGAAAATATAAGCTTTATAACCTTATCTATACTAATATTATAAAGGTGAAGAGTTACTTATGTAACACACTTATCTCAGAAACTACAGATTCAAATTGAATAGTTCTTTTTGTTTTGGATAGTCCATTTATTGAGGAGAGGAAGACTATATGGCTATAAGCTATATTTGTAAAAAAAAACCACGCGCACAAAGTCTCGGGATCGCTCATTAGGTACCTATATGGCTACTTTGTAGTATCGTAACTGATAAATAATAACTTTCAAATATCTTCAACGACCTAATATTATTAGAATTAAAAGGTAAGCCTAGGAAACTTTAGCGCACACGCGACGCACCCTGGTCTCAGCCAGACAGACGGCTAACATCGGATCTCGGCACAACCCTTTTCAGGGCCACCTGAACTTCGGGTCGTGGGTTGGCCGGCCGATAGACCACTGGACCACGTTAAGCGGAACAGTGTTCGGTCGATTCTGAAACGCCTCTACCTTCAAAGATGGGGAATTAATACATCCGCTTTCTCTGGTGGTGTCGCAGATAATAGCGCCGCCCTTTCGAAACTAGCACCTGGTGCCTACACGTTACATCCGGGCCCCATTGAGCCTTCCTCGATGGAGACCGCTGTTCCGAATAGCTGCGACCTTAGGTCAGAGGTAAGAGGACAGGTGGCTTTGACACATGGATAAACTGCGCTGAGTTTCATCCAAACCGCCCTTGCCATCACTGTGGGGGAGCCGGGAAAAGGCGCCTTCAGGGCAAGCGGACTCTTGTGCACGGTGGAAGCGGTCTCAAGATAGTTATAGTCTGTTATCTGATATTTAAATCAGACATCCGATGCGCATGAACGATGCACTTCTTAGGCCCGATTTGGCGGGTGCAGATGGATTCCCAGGGTAGCAGGATGCCCGCAGGAGATGATCGCCGGAGAGTACAATGCATAGATCCATTTGAACTCTCCGTTCACAAGAAAATATAACAGACTCAAGAGAAACAATTGATCAATAAGCAATATTAGAAAAATAAATATAAATATATTTCGTATCAAGATGTTCAAGTAAATCACGCAATTTCTAGGGTGCAAAATAAAACTTTCTTAAATTACTGTCGAGCGATCACACCGCGTAACTTTACTAATATCACGTTAGCGCTATTAATATTCTCTGCTATTAGTTATTTAAAAATGCGCATTTCGTTAAGACATTCCATTGAAGAAGAAAGTTAATCCACAATGAATAACTCCCACCATTAATAAGTGTTATTATTGTGGTTCTTTAGGTAGGTAGATATGTTTTTTTAATAACTAACTTTCTATAACATTTTAAAATTATTATTTATACCTAATTTTTTATTATTATTATCAATCTTCTTTGAAATAAGCACAAATATTTAAGTTTTATTGAGTGTTTTATTATTATTATTTGTTCGTCCTTTTTTATTTATAAAAAAATAAAAACTTATTTGATTAAGTACATAGATGTATAACAGTAATATACTACCTCATTTGGCAAAATGAGTTGAAAAAATTGCAAAAAATTGACTTTTCACTATATACAGAAATCATTTATTAAGTATATTTGATTAAGTGTTGCAGAATAGGTAATGATTTCAGCATCAATATTTATTTAATTTCTTTGTCATATAGACAAGAAATTTACTAAGGATTAGCTGTCACATATTTCTTAATAATAAATCAATATTGCGTGTTTATAAAGTCACACACCGCGATAAAAATTCTATTTCGATAAATAATAACATATTTTAAGAGTAATTGTGTATTCTATGAGTTCATGAGTGGTGTTCCACATACACTGTTCATGGGGGTGTGAAAAATTGGACCAAAAATACACCCCTTTCTGCATTTGTTTCACTGGGTGTGCATTCACACACCAGTAGCTAACTTCAAAGTTTGTGTATAGTTCTAGTCTAAGCGTGCTCATATGGCCCATAAAAGTCTTCATCCTTTAAATAATAATATGCAGCTCATTACTTGGCTGACACGAGCAGACTTTTTGAATTCAATGTTTAACTAAGTTATTAATGATTATGTTAAATAAATGTCACTTCTCTTTGATTTGTTTGTAATAATAAGAAATATTAATATAATATTCAATATCTTTGGTTATAAGTTACAAGTATAAAACAAATATCTTAAAATTCAGTATTAAAAAGGATAAAAAATAAATATTATTTGTGTTAGTATTTAATTTTTATGCATTTAATAAATTATGAAACATGCAGCCCTTTCATACTAAATTCGATTAAAAATTTACTCCAAATGTCACACAAATATGAATTACGCACATAGCAGACAAATAATCATTTGGACAACTGATCAACAATGATTGACTTTTCAAAATCAAAATAAACTTTATAAGCACCACCCATTTTGGCATAATTTGTAAGCATTTGGCATACTTTTACGTGGGGCCATTTCAGAGTGTCAAAGATACTTCCATGTTTTATATGCGTTCACTGGTCCATACTGACAATTTAACTGTATGTTAGCAGTCGGTAACTGTAGGTACGAACTGAAAGATTTTTTAAAAATTTTATATTTAAAATTGCTACAACACCCTTGTTTTAGTAACAATTTGTTTTTCTTTTTATTAAGTAGTGATTTTAATTAATAAAATCTTTCAAGTGCATAATAATCAGAGGTGCTGTTGAGCTTAATAAACTATATTTAAGTCTATAATTAATACTAATTTAAAAGATTTTATTAAATAAAATAACCAAATTCACATACCTATACATATGTCAATATACATCTAATAAAACATCCAATGATTTGAAAAAAAAAAGAACAAGTAAATAAAAAAAACATCAGAAAACATAAATTAGAAAACTATCAAGCATAGTCACAAGAAAATAAGTTTGTATTTGTCAAGTAAAATATTTATAGTCTACCTAAAATAAATTTAATATAGACCACTTTTATTGGATTATTTGTATGTTTATAAAAAAAACATCATCCATCATCATTATGCCTTGCATCATAGTAAAACTTGGATGTATTTAAAGAATTTGGTTAACTAAAATTACCTATTTATATATCAATTTACATAGGTCATTCAACAAAAGTTTATTGTGATATTTAAGTATTAATTATAATTACAACTTCGCAATTAGAAATTCGCTAAAGCTTAATAACTTTTCAGCATAATACATTGTCTTCACAATTCCATACAAGGAAGTTTATAAAATTAATATTACATTTAGAAACTAAAAATGGTGTAGGTAACACAATGTATCTGCAAAAAAGTTCAAGTTATCTAAGACAATAAAAAAAGAAAATCAGGATGCGACTAAATTTTGAAAACAGCAAGTTCTGCTTTTGCTTACAACGCCAAATAGAAAAGTTACACTAAGTTCACACTCGCAATTAAACAGTTTGATGATTAAAACAATAGAATCAAGACAAACGTAACAAAAAAAAATATGCACTTACCTCGTACTTTATGCCGGCCAGGCGAAGCCATGTTTCTACTTTCAAACAGTATGGAGATGTCGACGGCAACAACGGCGTTCGGGAGAATTGATACAAATATACGATATCTTTTTCAAAATTGGCCTTGTGGACCACTGGTTTAGCAGGGGCCGGATCAGTTTTCTTTTCATCTGGTTTCTCTTCAGCTTTTTCAGCCGGTACCTCGTCTTTAGTTTGGCCATTGTCTACCACCGCCTCATCCTTTAATTCTTTCTCCTTTTCTGTATTTTCTGGCGCGGTTTTCGTTACTTGGCAGCAGGCCATGTTAGAGTGAAAAAAGCACAAGTTTAAAAAATCACTCACTAGACCACACAATATTTCTAACTATTATAGAATAATGAGTAAAGTTGCTGGTGCCGAACACGAAACGTTAGACGCGCTAAGAACTGGCTGGCAGACTGCCGCTGCGCGGCTTCTAATTTACAAGGCCGGGGTAGTCAACTGAGCTACTGGTTGCTAAGCAACGGACATATTTCATTGTCGGCCCTACAAAATGGCGGCGTTTCTTGATATCGCTCAAGTATTTTTAAATAAATTATGCCGAGAGTTTAAACTCAAGATGCGACTAAAATTAAATTTATATTTTATTATACGAATAAAATTTATATTAATGTGTGATGAGGTGTAGTTTACTAGTCAAATATTCCTACACGGAAATTGCTAATTTAGCGCGAAATTTAAACATCGTAACTTAACACGTCGTCAGTGATTAATTATAAATATATGACTTAACTCTCTCCCTGTCGGTTATCTAATAGTTTTTCAGTTCGTGAGGTCAATGGGGGCAACCGGTGGCCCGCTAATAAATGTGCTTTTGGCCTGCTGTACAAAATTTTTTGGGGGTCGCCGGTGGCGGCGGATCCTATGGCAGGGAGACCTTAGAATAAGAAGGGAGACTGTTAAAGTTAAAACGATAAGTCTAAGATAATTGGTTTAATATTAATAACATATACCTAGCAATTCCTTAGCTTATGAAAATTTATTTTTTCTAATGATTGTACAAAATAAGCAGAAACATTACGTGACCTTTCACCACAGCCTTCTATTTAATTATGAACAGAAAGGATTGTGGCATATTGTGCTAAATCGAAGATCGACGAATCAAAAGTTGAAAGAAACCTTATATTTTGATGTCATACATGCATGTTAAATTTTCGGTCACCCATCCGAGTACCAACCGCGCACTTAGTTGCTTAACTTTCGTGATGGATGACTCAAATGTTGATAGAACCCCTATATTTTGATGTCAAACATGCATGTTAAATTTTCGGTCACCCATCCGAGTACATACCAACCGCGCACTTGGTTGCTTAACTTTCGTGATCGACGACTCAAATGTTGATAGAACCTTATATTTTGATGCCATGCATGCATGTTAAATTTTCGGTCACCCATCCGAGTACCGACCGCGCACTTAGTTGCTTAACTTTCATGATCGACGACTCGATTAGCTTGTGCTTGATTATTAATAAATAATGCAGTAAAAACCCATCAAAATACAAATATAAAATTCCACTATTAACTCATGAGCCAAGTCCTTCGATAGCCTATATCTTCTAATGTTGCGTTTCGTCTGCGTTCCATTTGCGCTTCATCTTGAAATGTTTTACCGCGATCGGGGCCCAGGTCAACTCGAGCGGTTTCGCTAAGTTTTTACGAAAAGTTTGTAGTTTAGATATTTACTATTTATGTATTTATCATTAGAGTGGATATCTCAGAAGAAAATTTTAGTTATTTGGAAGGCCTTACGGCTTTTTTGTAACTTTTTCGACTTTAAATAAAAGCCGTTATAATTATAAGCCATTTTATTGATATTTACCTCACAAAGATTAATGTATAGCATTTTATTATGGGAAATTGTCGTAGCTTTTTGGTATCCATATCCGGCCGGATATTGATATACTATCCGGTATCCGGCCGGAAAGTAAATTTAGGCCGGACAGGCCGGATAGTTACTGGATATCCGTTTCATCTCTAGTTATCAGTAATTTTTTGTAAGTTTAGATATTACCCAACAGAAAACTGACTTGACGATAGTGTCTGTGTCACCTGTGTACTTTGACGATACTGGTTAAATTCATTTTTACAACAACCTCCACCGTTTTCTAGTTGTTTGCCCGCCGGAATTAGATCCAGAGATTCCCAGGTTCAATCCTTGGGTAGTATTATTAGGTACCATAGATTAATGTACTGACGTTGTAAAATCTTTAAGTACCTAGGGTAGGTAGTACTAATTTGTGATAGGTTTGGTTGGAGATGCACCCTGGGCAATGATTGGTACCCCGACAGACGGCTCACGTCGGAATACTCTGAAGGGCCCTTTTCAGGGTTAGTGGACCTTTGGTACGTGGGTTGACCATGACCGACCGCTCGGGTATTCGTTCGCTCCTGACACGGCCTGCTCTCAGAGGTGGCGGATGGATACCTAGGTACTGTTTTCGTCACGGGAGGCAGCGCCGCCCTATCACAACCAGTAGCACTTGGTGCCTACACGACACAACTGGACGCAATAGAATTGCATCCTCATGAGGTAATTAAGTACTTATATCAGGCTTCAACTGCGCTGAGTACAGGGATGATGCATAAATACATTGACCAATAACTTTTTTATTGGTCTTCGTTAAAAATAAAACCGGTTTGGTTGGAGATAGGGTTCAAGAGATAAGGGAGGAGGTCGATGACGTCGTGGTCATGCTTTTTTAGTAACGATCATGAAAGTTCAGCTAACAAGTGCATGGTTGGTACTCGGATGGGTAACCGAGAATTTTTCAAATCGATTTTGCTCCGAAGGCACATTAAGCTAGTGGTACCGGGTACTGACGAAAGATAGCAGTCGTTCCCAAGGAGGGTTGTTTTCAGGCTTTTCAGGCAGGCGGCCGGCCGTAAAAATCTAATGCCAAATCTAATGCAGTATTGTAGGTAGCAAGTCTTTTTACCGATTCTGACCCACCCACCGCAATACCAGTAGTGTCGTGAGGAATATTTTTTCCCTTCTACACTACCAAACCAGTAGTGTCGTGGGTAATAAAACCACGAAGTATCACGTGACGCTCTTGGTGTTTTCTGTGATTTATCTAAAGCTTTCGACTGTGTTAATCATGATACTCTGGTCAGGAAATTACACCATTACGGCATTAGGAACAAGTGGGTCCACGTGACTCCCTCAGAGAAAAGTTCAAGGAGATAAATATTCTGACTGTTTCATCACAATATATACGGGAAAACTTACTACCTATACTGGGTGTAAAAGACATGAACAGTCAAACGAAAACCACGTATTCTATACATCAAAATAAGACATATTTCAAAAAAAATATTGCAGGGAAATGATTTTTATTTTTTGGTGTTACAAAAAATTTCAAATTGTACCGCGCAATGTAAAGGGCTCAACTAGCACGCAACTCGCAAAACCGCGATAATTTTGCTTGACGGCGGCCCCGTTCGTTAGTGTGCGTGCGCATCGAGTGAGCTACATTGAACGCTAACGTTTTCAAGCCATTTTTTGTCATGAAATGCTAAAAAAAATGATAATGTTTCTTTGGACAATAATTAAGAAATAACGTATAGAATACGTTTTCATAAAAAAATTAAAAAAAAAAAAATATGACTTTGACCTTCAATAAAATCGTAACTATCAATTTCCCAGGTATAGTCTAAAGGAAGAAAAATGTTATGACGGTGAGCAGAATACATGGTTCTCGTTTGACTGCTCATGTCTTTTACACCCTGTATATAAAGAAAAATATTATGTATTTTTTTTCGAGAAATGTCATAGCACAATGTAAATACTAGGAAGAAACACGATTTGGTTGTATATAAAAACTCGTCTCCACAGAATAAGCAATTCCTTTGTGAGCCAATGTATACGTTTTTACAATAAGCTTCCGAAGAATATTAGAGACTTGCCTATTAATAAATTTAAAAAAACTGTTGTAAGAACACGTGTCGAGAGTTGGATGAGACTCCATTTTTAACCTCAATCTACCGTGTACCGTAGTCTGATACTATATGCATTTTGCTGTTCATTTTTACTTGACATTGGCGAAATGCATTATAACGGGTGTAAAAGACATGAGCAGTCAAACGAAAACCATGTATTCTGCTCACCATCATAACATTTTTCTTCCTATACTTACTATACCTGGGAAATTGATAGTTACGATTTTATTGAACGTCAAAGTCATATTTTTTTTTTATCATATTTTTATGAAAACATATTCTAAACATTATTTCTTAATTATTGTCCAAAGAAACATTATCATTTTTTTTAGTATTTCATAACAAAAAATGGCTTCAAAACGTTAGCCTTCAATGTAACTCACTCGATGCGCACGGACACAAACGAACGGGGCCGCCGCCGTCTGGCAAAAATATCACGGTTTTGCGAGTTGCGTGCGAGTTGAGCGCTTTACGTTGCGCAGTACAATTTGCAATATTTATTAACACCAAAAAATAAAAATCATTTCCCAGCAATTATTTTTTTAAATGTGTCTTATTTTGATGTATAGAGTGCATGGTTCTCGTTTGACTGTTCATGTCTTTTACACCCGGTATATCGCGAACGCCATTTATTTAAAGAAGAAAGAGTCGATGGCGTCACTACGCCATCGACTCGTAAGGACGGTGTCTCCCATCCGGGAGGAACTGGTTCAAACCCCGCCACGTACCAACGTGTTTTCAAATTTTGAATTCATATGTACGTTTAATCAGCGCTTTTACGGTGAAGGAAAACATCGTGAGGAAACCTGCACACACCTATGAAGAAATTCTTAGGTTGTGTGTGAAGTCGACTAACCCGCTACTTGGCCAACGTGGTTGACTAAGGCCTAATCGCCCCTAATGTGGGGTAGGCTCGAGCCCCTCGGTGAGGACATTATAAGAGGTATTATATGTATATTATTAGCTTTTGATGATTTACATAAATATTCTAATGGTAGGACAGTAAGTAGGTAATAAAACCCCTGTTTCCAACACTATTTTTAATTGTCTAGAATAAGTTTACAACCATTGCAATTGTTCATATTATTATTATAACCATTATTACACTACATTTTGTTTTGCAAAAAGCAATATCGGTTTGCAGAGAAATTAGTAAATTTCTCTTTTAATTTTCTTTAGAGAGGTTCTTACGATAACATGTTTCAAATCTATTACCTATGATAAACTATTTTGCATATTGAGCATGTTAAAATACAACTTTAAAAAATATATTACTAATAGTTAATAAATAAGGAACTATATTTGTCATATTCAACATTTCCTTAATTTGTAACTTGACATTGAAACTATGATATGATCTATGTATAAAAATATCATATTTTATCCTTAGCAAACTATATTGATCTATTTTGTATAAAATTATAAACTATTTACTTGCCTACAGACAGCTCTGGCATAAGCACTGTATTGTATGTGTATCTTAACCACCCTTAAATATTTAAGGTAGCATTTAACTACAGTATTTTTTATCAAATCGTGACAAATATAATTCCGTAATCGTTATAATTAGTATTCGTCAAACAGCCATTATATAATTGCATTACAACAATAATTACGCGTATAATTTAAGGACAAACTATTTCTAGAATATGATAGGCAGTTAATCACAGCTAGAAATTATAAAAGACATATTGATAAATTTATGATATAAAATTATTATGAAATAAACATGTATTGTAATTTTTTTTATATGTATGATTAAAATGTAATATTATTTTATTGCCATATATTCTGTTTCAATGCAATTGTATAAAACTATGAACACTGAACTGTTCTATAACTAGGGTTACAGATAATTTTATAAAATACTTACAAATTTATTATTATTTAAGTATCAGGCAAAATGGCGTGATTATATGACAAAACATAAATTATATAAAAATATTACTTATATATTTTCAGTGCGTTTAGTTTCAGTTATTAACAGGGTTCTATTTCAGTTTCAATCATTATTATATTGTTATATAACCATAACAATAAGCTGGTTCATTAATTGTCGTAAGCCATAAAACATTTTTATATAGCTTGAATAATCGATACATAATTATTTTAAGACAAAAAGTAAATCTTCAATGTATAAATTGCAGTACATAGTAGCTGTTATTGTTTTCTTTTGTATAAAATCATAAATATGTCTCATGAATAATAAAAATGGATACATCATACAAAATTCTATGATGCAATAAAATAAGCCCATTAATACATTACTATATTAAAACATAACCGATGTCTCGTTTCAAATTGGCAGCTATTTCAAACCACGTAAAAATTTTAAAAAAATCGTTATCCAGGGTGTAGATACAGATTACAGTAATCACATAAATACAAACATAATGTTTTACTTTTACCAGTACTTGACATTAACGGCAAAGGCGATGTAGTAAATTATTTTAAGATGCTTTAATATAATACGTCTTTCTGACATTTAGCATATCAAATACATAGTATTTTATAAGATAACATGATTACACGACTGTAATCTTGGTTGGCTACTCTACTAAAGATTTTTTAACATGTCTAATAACAATATGTTATTACAGACAATTATGCCGGGCAAATGAAATGTACCAAATGAGATGAAGGTGACTTTCCATCTTAAAGATATTCAGTACCTACAATTATTAATCTGCCCGGCAGGCAATACACTAACTTATTCACTTTCACAATTTTCTCTAAAATCTACCAACACTAACTAAGTACTATACAAACAGACCTAACGTCTAGAACGAAAGTTTGTCTAATTCAGTTGCCACTTCTTCTATCGTAATTAACTGTATTCAGTTATTTAGTAGTAGTTAAGAAAATTTGGAGGACCTGTGTTGAATTTTGTAGTGGTATAGTTTAAAAGTTATATGAATATAAAAGTGGCATCCCAATCTAAACGTTTGAATTAACGTGGCACCTCAGGATTAGGAATATTATGCATGACTTTTTTCTCGAAAATTGTGTATGATTTTGTAGTTTTCGAGAAGAATTAGTAGACCAAATCTTTTGTTCGGTAGTGTAGATGTTAAAAAAGATACAAAACTTTATAGGTGGCCCCTTAGACCACACTTGTCGCGTAATTACTTCAAGGAAGCAACAGTTTATCAATGCGCAAATTCTTTAACAATTTGTAGGTATTGTATTGTTGGCGAATAATTCAGTAATTAAAATGAGTGAATTTAGAGATATGGCACATTTTAACTGGCACCTCAGTCGAGATAATTCGGCAAATACATTTGCCTGTATCTACAAGTATATTTTGTAGAAAATTCTACTAAATACACATACTAATTTCTTATAAAAAAAACTATATTTAACAAGATATTCCCTTTTACATAATTGCCTAAAAACTGTTTTAAGGTGTGTCCATGAAAAATTATTTTAATTTTTTTTTTTATTTTTTTTTTATTTTTTGAAACTATTGAACTCAATAATAATACACATAATTCACATATATTTTTTAAATATTACTTGATAACTTTACAAATCAATTTCGACATAGGTCAATTAATGGATTATATTCCTAGTCCTGAGGTGGCACCTCAATTCAAACGTTTAGATTGAGGTGCCACTTTTATATTCATATAACTTTTGAAGTATTCCACTACATAATTCAAGATAGGTCCTACAAGATTTTCTTAACTACTACTAAATAACTATATAGCCAATTATGATAGAAAAAGTGGCACCTCAAAAAAGTGGTACCTCAATCTAAACACACATAAGAACGATCATGGTTTTAATTTAACACAACAATGCGTTAGTCTGTTAAATATATTTTATTCTACTTTTTTTTGTTTCAGGCGTGTCTATTGCTTTTCAGATCATCAATAACTGCATCACTATATGTATACCTACTAATATTTTAAAAATCTATTAAACATTTAAATATGCATATTGTTAATTTACAAGATAGGAATAAATATTAGAAGTTTGTGATTTTAATTATTGCATGACGTTAACATTATTAAAATATTATAATGAATGTAATAATGAAACTTTCAAACTAGACCTCAAAATATTTACCTCTAACCAAGTGTAGCAGCGTGCATCTAGCGGTACATAAAATATAATATGTATAAGTAATTAATCCAGATATCGCATTTTATATATCATAATAATATCTTAAAGTTGCAGAATATTCAGCTTGTCACACATAATTTGTAAGAGTCTTCACATAGTAAATTACATGGTATAAGTACCAGAACAATACAAAACCTTCTACTGTGACAGAAGTAAGGACAATACTACAAGAATAATGTCATTCGTCTGTTCTTACTATTTTATTTTTATGAAAGAAACTCGAATACAATTGTTGGCGACTGGCTGGTGACGCCAGATCTATTTTTTATTTTAAAAGTATATTTTGTATTTTACATTCTTTTTCATGACGTAATAATGTCTTGGCTTTTGATATCTCTTTATTGTCAGTGCTCGCCCATTCTGAACGTGTAATAAACTCTTGGCTGAGAAGTTGTCGTGTTCCCACCATCACACACCAGAGAACCACATACCATTACAGTCCACTCTCTCATAGTTATCAACAATATTTGTAGGTAATCACTAAAATTAAAACAAAAAAAAACTCATAAGTCCAAATCACTAAAATTACATTATGGGTACCTTTATTAATCTCTAATCTAATGATGTAAACTACACATCGTCGTTTTATTTTATACTCCTGTCGCTAAATGTAGAAAGTCTAGTGATAGGAATTTATTTTTACTGTTCTTTTTAGACAGTTCCATGAAGTGTGATAACAGAATATTAGTTGCGGGTTTGCTGTATGAAATTTAAGATAGAGATATTCTACAACTTTCACATGTTGGTACAATAATATACAGGGTGTAAAAGACATGAGCAGTCAAACGAGAACCATGTATTCTGCTCACCGTCATAACATTTTTCTTCCTTTAGACTATACCTGGGAAATTGATAGTTACGATTTTATTGAAGGTCAAAGACATAATTTTTTTTCTCATTTTTTTATGAAAACGTATTCTATACGTTATTTCTTAATTATTGTCCAAAGAAACATTATCATTTTTTTTAGTATTTCATAACAAAAAATGACTTCAAAACGTTAGCGTTCAATGTATCTCACTCGATGCGCACGGACACTAACGAACGGGGCCGCCGTCAAGCAAAATTAACGCGGTTTTGCGAGTTGCGTGCGAGTTGAGCTCTTTACATTGCGCGGTACAATTTGCAATTTTTTGTAACACCAAAAAATAAAAATCATTTCCCAGCAATATTTTTTTTGAAATATGTCTTATTTTGATGTATAGAATACGTGGTTTTCGTTTGACGGCTCATGTCTTTTACACCCAGTATTGTTAAAACTGTTTACTATATAATTATGTACGTATATTGCGCCTTGTATACTAATGATACTGATACACATAAAATTATGTATTGACAAAAAAAAAACTTTGTTTCTGTGAATAAGACAAAACAAAACCAATTATAATAATAATAAACAGTGTGATTTAAAATATATTATTAAACAGGACCTAAAATCACTTATTTATTTAAGATACTAATATACTTATAGACACACTAATATAAAATATAAAAAAAACATGACATTAAAATACACAAGTGTATAAAATACATATGTATAGTTTGAATACTTGTTCAAATATGAACTTAAATCACTAATCTCTCTTAAACATTGCTTAGGTACTAGTTTTGATCAAATTGTTGAATGACATATTGCTTATTTTATAGAAAAAATTTAATGTGATGCTTTAATGATCTTCGTCGTAGAAAAATAATTAAATTCTTGCATTAGTTAGATTTCTTAATATTATTTTGTCAATTTTAAAAACACGGTTATTGAATACATTACAACTTGTAATACTTTAATAGCATTGTTTCTAGTAGTATCAACGACAATCCGATGCTGGCATTATGATTAAGACACTAATTACTGTTTTACTCATGTGCGACATCAATTCCTTGACATTTTCAAAACAATCGTAATCGTTATCACATTACCTACAGCTAGTTCTCAATTTAAATTGCTTTAATACAGCAAATCACCATCCAGCTGTATATATTGCCTAGAGTTAATGGAAAAACTTTAACTATTTTAAAAAAATCCTTTATAAATAAATTATGGAGTGTGACACGAAACTTACCTTTTAAGAAAAACCGTGTGTAAGAGATTATTGAAAACGGGTATTAATCAATAAGTAACACAATAAACAACAAATCTATTTCTTGATAGAAGACAATATAAACAGTTGAATGCTATATTTTACTTGATACGCACGACTATCCTCTTCAAAGTCAAATATTTAGTCAAACTAACAGTACTTTACAATATAAGACATAAATATTTCTAAATAATAATCACTCTAGGACAAATATTAATTTCCCAATGGAGTTGACATCTGAAAGCCAAGAGTAGTTTGACTGCGATTTTGTAAAAAAAAATAAGATATTTAAATTACCTACTTATAGTAATAATGTAGATTCGAAAGATAGGTAAAGATTCTAAATTATGCGGGCATGGTAACTAAAAGATAGAGCGACGAACTACCGTCACTTACATTGAAGAAATGCACAGAAACAATGTTTAAAAAATTAAAACTACAACAGTCTCCTACCCTTTTATACTAGGTGCAGTATTAGGTGCTTACCTATATAAATTACCCTTTTTATAAATAAAAATAGATACTCATTCTTGCTGTTCAATTATTAATGGGAACAAATTTAGTGCCCACCACCGAAATAGTACAGTGCTCACCAAAATGGATATTTTTGCCACCAAAAACAACTTTTGGTCAAAATTTACACTTTTTTGCTGAGCATTTATCCTTTTTTGTAGGTCTGTATGGCGTTAATTTAAATACAAGCCATTATTAATTAGGTACTCCTGTTGTTGATAGTTTTTTTTTTATATTTTATTTTAAGTGGTTGGCAGGCAAGCATGCTGTCTGCCTGGTGGTAGTCACCGTATCCTATAGATGCTTGCAACATAGACGTGACAGTCGTGCACTGCCAGTCCTAGTCCCCTTTCCTTCCCCTTGGAGCTCTGGAAACCCTATTACTAACAGAAACACAAAAATGTAGTATTATTTAACTGTAGTCTTCTGTAAGCAGGAGGTATTACCCCAGTTCGGGCTGCTCCAGATTCGAGGGCGTTCCCACACAAAATGTGTATTTTAATATAATACCATTTGTAAAAATTTGTATTTTTGTTTTAACAACATGCTGCTCACTGTAAGATATTAATACCTATTGGTACCTTCGATACAGACCTCGAGAACAAGCTCGAGTTAGAGTTTGATTACTACTTTTCCGGACAGACTGTTTAAACTTTAAAATCAATATTTTTATGTTAGCTTTTGAAGTAAAATAAATTATAATAGGGATGTTAGCTGTCAAGTTAGTTGAGATACTTTTTATTAGCTGTCAAAACATAATTCTTCCTTAGATTTTGTATGGTATTATGAATTTGTGACGTCATAAATTCTTATAATCACCTGAATGAATTTAAATGATTTTGATACGTCTAAAAATCAAATTCTACAGATCATTTGAAAAGATTGAGATTTTCTGGCATAAAACGCCATCAGCTTTTACGAATTCACCACCTTGTAATTATTATTATATTTGCCCCATGATTTATAATTGCTGACGTTTATAGATTGGCAATAAATCAACTAGGGTGAGACCAAAAAAATGCACCGTTAAGTGAGTAATGTGCATGTATGCGTCCATCATAAAGAGGGTAGTTTCGTAGGTAAGCACGTAATATAAAATCGACTACAGCTTCACCTTACTCTGAGCTGGAACTGGAGCTCGAGGGGGTATAGCTGTAGTAGTCCTGCTGCTAGGCGGTGTTGATCTGCTCCACGTTGAGGTGCGTGATGAAGCGCAGGCGCATCTGGAGGGCCGGCCTTAGCTTACGGATGACGCCTTCCACTTCATTCTTCAGGGTATCACCGACAAACATGTATTTTATATGGTATCTGAGTGTGTGTTCAGGTACTATTATTTATTTATTTTATTCGCAACACAATCAAATAGTTGCCATTACACAATCTATAATAAAAAATTAATCGCTGAATGTGTTGCTAAGCTCAAATCTCGAGAGCAGCTGAAGCGATTTCGCTAATTCTATTTTTATAATATTCCTTGAAGCAGCTACCTAATAGTAATACTAGCTTCTTTTTCCATTCCTTTACCGTTCGTGCTGCTCAATTATGGAATCGACTCCCATCAGACATTCAGGAGAGTCCTTCATCTTTTTAATATAAAATAAAAAAACACTACCTCTCACTTCTTTCACAGTCGTGACTAACTTTCTTCTGGTTCAAACAGTCTTTCGTAGTCTATTATATATTTATTTATCATTATGTATTTATTTTAATATATATTTATGTATTTATTTTAATATGTATTTGTGTATTTATTTAATTATGTGTGTACTTTATGATTATTTATGTTAATATTTATTCATATACCTATGTAGGTATGCTATATTAGTTATCATAATATGTTATATCAATAAAGGAAAATTAGCATTCTTTTTCTTACAACCGTGCACTTGATGTCACCCGCTTATTTTTTTTTTTGTAGTCTCTTACATAAATTCTGGGTTGACTGGAACAGATCTCATTTAGACATAAGTTCGGCCTTGCAAACCTTGTTACCTTATGTTTGTTAAATATTAACTGTGAAGTGCAATAAAGTGTTTACAATGAAGTACGAGGATGGTTCTTACGGAGAGAAAAAATAAAACAAATTTACATAATGTAAATGTTAACTTATTAACTGTCTTTTTTCTGCTATTCGGGACACTGGGTCTAGAATAGCAGAATAAGTATTAAAAATAAAAATTAAAGAATCGACTGGTAGGCGGTACGAAGTTCGCCGGGTCAGCTAGTCCCTGCTAATATTATAAATGCGAAAGTAACAGTAGACAGACAGACAGACAGCTGTCTGTCTGTCTGTTAAGCTTTCACGTCTAAACAACTGAACCGATTTTGATGACATTTGGTACAAATATAGATTAGATCTCGGGGAAGGACATAGGCTACTTTTTATCGCAAAAAAAGGTTGAATGGGTTGAAATAGGGGATGAAAGTTTCTATGCAAGTTCGTCATTTTTGAAGATAAAACCATGAAACTTTGAAATTAGGGACTTATAAGAAAGAAAGAAATATTTGTTCCAGGATTTGGATAGAATGCCTATTCTATCCAAAAGATATCTAATTTTGTGAATTTGGATAAAATATTTGATCGGATTTAGTACACGAGATAAATGCAATTTTCATAAATAAAGTACAATCTATGTATGAATTATCAGAATAGGTGAAGCACGGGTCCGGGATTCTAATAATAACTACCAACTCTTTCAAACGATTCTTCGATGTGATTACCTACATTTTTTTTCACGTCTTTTAGGACATATTGCTCACAATACACACATTTTACCATCATCACCTATGACGTAGCAACGAGATCTAATCTATATTTGTACCAAATGTCATCAAAATCGGTTCAGTTGTTTAGACATGAAAGACTCCAATATAATCCAGATAGGTAGCAACCTATCTGGATTATATTGGAGTCGATTTTGTTGCACGTAAGTGTATTATTCCTTATATCCTGTAGTATAACGTATTTGAAATAATAGATTGATACTCTTTATTTTAGTCGCGTTATATTTTGTTACCTTATGTTGTCAATCTCGGAAAAATTTGGTGTTTTTAGGTGACAGTTTACTTTTAGAGAAGAAAAATGCAATTCGTAGAACCACTAATCTATATTTGTACCAAATGTCATCAAAATCGGTTCAGTTGTTTAGACATGTAAGACTCCAATATAATCCAGATAGGTAGCAACCTATCTGGATTATATTGGAGTCGATTTTGTTGCACGTAAGTGTATTATTCCTTATATCCTGTAGTATAACGTATTTGAAATAATAGATTGATACTCTTTATTTTAGTCGCGTTATATTTTGTTACCTTATGTTGTCAATCTCGGAAAAATTTGGTGTTTTTAGGTGACAGTTTACTTCTAGAGAAGAAAAATACAATTCGTAGAACCACTGTAAGTTTTAACTATGTTCCGGGTGAAGCTCCTTACCACCTTCCTTATCATTATTTACCATTTGGTGCCAAATGTCAAGAATTTCGCTGTAAAAGTAAAACAATCACAAAAGTCGTTCTTCTCAAAAAATATTAAAAAGGATACAGCAAATCACATATAGGGTCAATGTGCTGTAAGTGAGTCTGAGATTTGTCTATTTGTGCGAGCAGTTCGTACAACGTTATCGTTATATCCATGACAGCTCGTGATATGTCCGAATATCTTTGCAGGAATGGACCCACCAGGTGGCAGAGAAATAGTAGCTGATACTCAGTGTGAATCGCTGGAGCTAACTTCTCTTTGATGAACCTGAAATTAATATCATAGCAATTTTAATTATGGAAACTAACCACTTATGACTTGTCGTGGCACAAACTTTAAATATATCAAACATTTAGATCTATGAAGATGGTTAACTACTTTTTTACACTCAGGAATGTTTTTTTTTATAAGAAAAGGGTGATAAACATGCACACAGCTTCCGAAATAAATATGATATGACCTCAGATCGAATAAACAATTCATGAGAGTTATGCTAAGAACACACAGAGGCCGGTAAAATAAAACCACGTCTCGTCCGTCGCTCGTTCACTTACGCAGTTCGAAGAAGGTTACCCCTAAGGGGGTGAAAAAGGAGGTTAAACTTTGTATGAGAAATCCGTTATTTTTTATAGTAAAATCCATACAAATTGGTATATGGCTTAACGGCTAAAAAATTAAAATGATGTATGTTACGATTTTTCAAATTTTAACCCCACGGGAACGAAGTCGCGAGCAAAAGATAGTTAAAAATAAAATCGTTTTCAGCCTCAACTGGGCGATGGCGATCCCCAGTTGGAGGCAGCTCCGTCAGCGTCGTGTGTCGCCATCGCTGTCCGAGCGTTGACTGACACGGGAATGAATGACGTAAGCGCGGTTAAGGTAGTATCGGACAGAGTAATAAATATTTTTGGTTCATTTTCGCCTTTCATTCGGTACCTTTCACTCGAAATGAAGTGTCTGAGCCCAAAATAAAACACAAATGCTGAATGAATTCGTTAATGAATTGATCCAACAGTGTTGGATATTGGCATTCGGCATCTTTCACTCCCACTCGAAATGAGCGATAAATGAACACTGAGAGAACGTTCAATCGGATTCGGTCATTTTGTGTCGAGTCTTGTAGAAGAAAACGTCCCGGAAAAATGGTTTTCTTTCGACGACGTACTGAAGGAAAAGAGGAGATGAATGTCCTTTTCAGTTCCATTCCAGTTCGACCGTGCAACATGGAATGAATGAAACAAGGAAAGAATAAAATGAAGCATTCACTGGAGTGAACCATATCATCTTTAGACGATCAATATTTTATCAGCCTCTGCTGGACTAATGTAAATTATCAAAAACTAGCTGACACGTCAAATGTTGTTGTGGTTAATTTAAAAAAAATCAGTACTACTTATAAAGATCAAGACAATCCTAATAGTCCTAAGTCGGACCAAGTAAAACACATTTACAAAATTTGTGTTGAGAAAGCAGTTGCGTCCTCGTTGCATAGCTGCGGTTGTTTGTGTCACTTAACAATATATTTTCGCTTTGTAATAATATCAGTAAATTTTCCATCAAATTTTCTGAGCAAACTTCTTTATTTTACTTTTCTTAGGAACCTTCTACAAAGTATAAGAAAACTTAAGAAAAAAGATGAATCAAGTAGATAAAGTAGTTCTGAATGAATTATGGCGTGACCAATGGAAACAAGGATTAATTTTTAGATATAGACATTTGAATTTTCTTTAGTCCAGATCAGTATTTCGTCAGTCACTGTGTTACACGGTTAGTTTGGCGTTATTCATACCAGAGGAGAGATCAATATCTGATGAAATACTGAAATTGTAACTGTCCTCTTATGCGCACACACAAGTAACGAAACTACCTACGTCTTGTCTTATACATAAAAACACCGGCTCACGCAATTTAATATGACATTCATATTCATCATCATAGTTGACATGCTTTCCTAAACTGTATTTAAAGCAGTAACACCAACCACTACTGCAATAATTATGTTTACCAACCTATCCACCAACTGTTTCTACTCTTAATTTTTCAAATCGTTAAATACTCCTCTGTGACCAATACCTGCAGTGGCGCTGTTGATAGGATTTCAAACAAAAATCATAAATAATGAAAATTTAGCCATTCATTCAAATCAATCCAATGAGCCCAAACACCTCTCCTTTAACTTTGTGAGTAGTTGGCATACTACAGAATCTAAGTGATATTGCAGCCAGCATCAGTCATATCATCAAAGTTACAGTAAACCAAGTTTCGAATCGATAAATAACAGAGCTGATGATCTTCAAAAGGCTTAACAGATATACTTGAATCATAGCTAAGAACACTCCTGATCAAGTTACCTTTCAAACATAAAGAAAAACCGAAATCATCGGGTCATCCGCTTAGGAGCTGCGAAGCCACAGACAGACATACAGATACACACGTCAAATTCATAAAAAATATATGTGGCAGGGGTTAAAAACTACAAGAAATGATATGTGTTAAATTTAATTAGTAAGTGCACTTATCATTAAAGGAAAGCAGATATATTTCATTCCGTAGATAAAATTTTATTTCGAAAATGGTGCCTATAGGAAAGATAGAGAATAAAAAATTACAGTACAAAAAAAGAGATGACATCTCTCGGCGTGCTCATTCCTGCCGTGCCTGCCGTAACTAATTCCTTCCACAAAACAGTACTAAAATTACACTACCGGTAGTGTCATATAGAATCTCCATTTCTTTTGACACCACCGACTGAGCATTTTACTTTCAAATTACAAACAAGACATCACTTGAGTTTTCTCAAAAGGAATAGGGATTCCATATGCCACCACCACCGGTGGTATAATTTCGTTGGTGTGAAGTAGAAGGAATGCGTAACTAGCCTTTTATACGCCCGGTGCACGCTTGCATAACTGCGTCCTTGAAAAGCGGTCTTCGAGCCAATAGACGCTGCGTCACTAGCGCATCGCTTGCTTTCGTCCGATAACTCCTACAGCAATGTAACGTTAATCGTGGTAGTTGACTAATATCATTAATGTTATCTATACCTACCATATAACATTATGAAGAGGAAAAATATATATTTTGAATTTTTATGAATAAATTCAAAAACTACTGGACCAATTTTTATGAACTTTGGACTTTGGAAAAGGCTACCTTTTATCGCGAAAAATGGCTTAAAAATAGGCTTAAAAAAGGCATGAAAGTTCGTCACTATCGAAGATAAAACCATGAAACTTAGAACTTAGGCATTAGGAAATAAATATTTGTTTTAGCGTTTTTGAAATTTTACCCGTACCCATGTGGATGAAATAGGGGAGGAAAGGTCGTAGGAAAGACAAACAAAATTCAAAAAATGCTTCCCAAAGTTACTGTTCCACGTGGACGAAGTAATAATAATAAGTTTATTGACAAAAGAATTTACAGCCATAATAATGAAGTCTCTGATTTCTGAACTAGGTATGATACAGTTAGTATCTCAGTAAATCAGCGACCACTTTCATTGTAGTGAACACAATATGTCAAGCAAAAGGAGCCGAAAGTCGCAGGCGAGTGCTAGTTTGATTATAAGAACAATATTTCACCGGTGTAGATCCCGGTCACGAATAGACGTACCCTCATCCCGTGAATGTCGTAAAAGTAGAGGGAGCGAGATTTAGAACCACGTACAAAGTATGACATCGAGGAGTCACTACGTGGCGGCGAGTAAATAACAGCATACCCAAGGAGCTCCTACTCACATTTCACCCATTATTAATAACGCGTCCATGCTTAATACCGAATCGCGCAGAAAATTTCATCTTGCCATGATAATAGATAATATTACCGTGATCTTGCTGTTCGCATATTTTAGTTGATTGAGTTGAAGAAACCAGAGTACTTATAGTGAATCTAAGATTTTCAACGTGTCATAATTATTATGGATTAGTATCTGCTAGATTAACGAGATTTAGCGTTTACCGGCAGCTTTCGGTACCAGGCGACTAAGTGCTGGAACAATATATTTCCTAGATTTTTTTTTCTGGTAATATTTACGCGTTTGTAAACGCAAAAATATAATTATTCCATAATATACCTCCTCCTATAAGCTGTGCTACTTCCAAACTGACTTAAAGAACTGCCCTTACTGGACTTTTAAAAGTTTGACATCCGCAGAAATAGTCGCCTGGGGCAATACATCTCGCTGCGTTTATGGACATAACGATTGTATTATTTATAAACGAATTTTGGTTTGAACTATGGATTATCTTTCGGTTATATTGGATTGGGTGATTTTGTTATTTTGGTAATTGTGAAGTTCAGCTGAGTCGTTCTTTGTCGTCTCGCGAGGTGAAAGCTGTAAATCAGCTGTTTGTTTCTAAAGCAAACCATTAGCTGAACTGACACCTTTTGTATCCGTGTGCCACACATACTGTCAGTCTCTATAATACATATGTCATTTTATATAATGACACCCTTGTTTATTATTATTAAGTTTGTATTTTCGTTTAATTTAATGTTACAATGTGTGTGTATATTGTGATGCAAATAAAAAATGTTATCTATCAGTGTGGTAACATATTGCACCGACCCATAATAAATTAGGGCCAGGGCAGAAAGAATAAGAAGACTTTTAGTCATCAGAGCATTTCTAAAGATTTTAATGTTTGGCAATACCCATATAACGCACATTGGAGGATATAAATATTTGAATATCAGTGCGTTCAAGCAAAAACTAGAACCACGGGCTCAATGTGCATGTGGCAAGGAAGAATTCAAGACTATGAATAGGTACATTATGTGCCAACGAAGCAATTCCTGTTGGTCTCTCCAAGTAGCTTTGCTTCTCTTTCTTGAACTCCCATAATAGACACTTCAATAATCAATTTTTTAAATTGCTTAAACCATGAAATATTTGTTCCATTGGGCAAAAATAATTTACTCCATTTGTTTGTACTCCACATGTGACAGTTGAAAGCTAGAACCTTTATTAGCTTGCGTAATATCAAAAATAAAAAGTTTAATATAAAAATGTAGGCAAAATAAAGATACTCACTGTAGTACTTGCATAATTTGTCCAGAGCCAGCGTGATACCAGATCGCATGTGCCAAGGCCAAAGTCAAGCTGTACCTGTTTTCGAGCAACGCATCGCTTGTGGTGTTCAAATTGAACAATTGAAAAGGTGTGTGCGGGAACACCCACTCGGTCATGTCAGTATGGCTAATCAATTCCAATATGCGATCGTGCAAAACCGTCCAATAGGGATCGGGTAACGCAGCCATTATAAGTCCAATCGCGTTGATCCAAAGTTGAATTTTGGTCGCAGGTATAACCATGAAGCCTTTGGTGATCACGTCTAGGAGACTGTTCCCGACGAAATTGGGTGCCAGTGGCAGTGTCATCAGTTCGACGCACGTCACGTAGAGAGCGTGTGCTGAAGGATTTGGATATTCGTTGAACCTCCAGTCAGTAGTTGGGAAATGAGGGACTCCAGTCATAGCTGAGCAGGGGCTAAGGAAAGTATTTATTTATACTCCAATTGTGACCTGTGCTATTTTAAGATTAAATTCGACGACAAATGTAGTGTTCATCCTTGTGGGGTATATGAAAGAAAAATAACACTAAAATATTGTCATGTATCTCAATGCAAGCAGTCCAGATCACGTGAGCACAGATCCCATTTCAGAATGTCTTTTTCAAGTTATAAGAGGAAATTGTTTTCAGCTTCTTATAATATAATCTAAGCACAAAATTAGATGACAACATTTTTCTTTATATTAATTGCATCATTATTGTAAGTGTGGGTACTTAGTTGAAGTGGGATGAAATAACGATTCTTGTCAAGGTCCTCATCTACATAGAACACTTAGCTGTAGAGACCATAAACCTGTCGCCGGTATAAAAAATAAAAATCAGGAGTGGTCTCCCCTTGACTTTCTCATATACCGGAAAAGACTCAAAAGTTGATAGAAACCTTATATTTTGATGTCATACATGTATGTTAAATTTTGTTGCAATAAGTTATAAGTTAAAGCATACTCGAGTTATCGTGCTAACGCACAGACACACAGTCATAATTCCCAAAAAAAATTTGGACTCGGGAGGTCCAAAACGTGTAAATCCGTCAAAATCTCGAGGTCGAATTTTTGAACGATTTCAAGACTTCCTCTATACTACGTATACGAGAAAGTAAAAATGAAATTCTGTTGAAAAGGATACTGTCTACCATTCTGTTGACCAAACTCAAGTAGTAATTGAGGTCTGGTACCCAAGGAACGGGTGTTGCGTCCACGTCAGTCTTTTCCAAGTAGCTTTGGAACGCTTCAGTGGTCGCCCAGCCCGCTGGTCTGACGTCTTTTAGGGAACCCAACACTGCATTTACTAGTTTCCTTTTTAATAGAGGTTTGTCTCGAAGCTTTGTTTCGTAGTAATGTAATGTGTTATACAGGAAAGTCACTGGTCGATCTGAAAAATCAGAAAATATACATAATATACAACACTATTATACTAACTAGATTAGGTATAGCAGAATAATTATTACTATACCATAGTTTAGACAAAATTAAATAGGATTACATTTAGAACAAGGTCTTTGTTAAATTAAATAAAAATGAAAAAATCTCTATTTTCTGGATCTTAAGTTGACACAGAATTTAATATAGCACATAACCCTGATTTCTTATACTTCAATAAAATATTTAGAGTATTTTAACTGAATGACAATCTTACAACATCGAAAGAAGCTCGTGTTCAAAAATCACAATACACAAAGTCGCAGTACAGAAATGGCCTTACAATTAACACAGAAGAAAAGAGGGGCAATGATACTAATTAACTGAATTGACAACGTTACATTTTTTTATTATGATGGAAAATAGACGTTAAAAGACTAAACACGTATTTTTTAATTATGATAATAATGAAACCATTTGGAGCATCTAAAACACTATACAGATTTTTTTTTTAAATAAAAGATCATCGCTCTTAATTAACGTTTGATTAAACAGAGCCAACTCACCATGGAACTTGTACAAGTAACCAAGATGTTCCAGTAGCTGCTCCAAGTTCTTACTGACTTGCGGTATTTCCAAATGTCTGTGGACCACTATATCTAATACTGGAATGAATCTCAAACACACATTACTCAAATAAACTGGTATGGGCGCTCCATAGGTACTGTTGGATTCTTCTGGAGCAAATTTTTCTGGATATTTCCTGTGAAACGCCATATGCTTGTCGTACCTGTGAAAAAGAATTGTTTTAAATTATTGTTAAATTAAATAAAAAGTAAAGTACAAAATGATCTAAAAAAACTTCCATTTTCTTCGCATTTATCAGGCGAGTGTTTAATTTATTAATTCATAGAAAACTCTGCTAATTAAGGCCGGTTTTAGAGTCGCGCTGATAGGCGCGTATGTAATATGTATGGTTGCCAAAGGAGCGTTTTAGAATAACGCCGACCGCTCAGCGCTGAAGACCGTCGGCGCCGAGCCATACACGACCATACGCGGCGCCGACGCGCTACTGAGATCAGTTATCGTTACTGTGTCACGAAAAACGCACGCGCCGATGAATACAGACGCCGAAAAATGAGTCGCAATATTGATACCGGGCGTGTGATTGAAGAAGTTCAGCCGGTGATATGGGTATAACTGCAACTATAACTGCAACGTAGTAACTTATCCTGTAACTTCGCCAAACTCGTCAAAACTTATTGATGACATGCGAAAGTAGTTAAAGAACTTGGTTTCGTCATCCCTTAACTGGGTAAATAATGTCACAAAAGCACCCACTGTAATCTTTAACCAATAAGTGGATGAACTTGAACTATTTTCTTCGTTGTTGTTGAAGGCTTTTCTTTTTCCATAACAAATACACGGCAGCAACTTTATCACTCATGGGATTGGCATCCGCAGCGGTCAGCATAACACTAAAACGAGTTTCCATGACAGCTACGCGCTGCCGAGCTACGCGCTGAGCTGCCAGCGCTGAGGATCAGTGCGACTCTAAAACTAGCCTAAATTAACGCGCTAATAGCAGAGAGGCTTGTTGAGAGTGCATTAAAGTACTGAATGCGGGATAGGTGAATTAGGAAAATTCTCTGATGAAGTGGGTATCCCTATACCTTCACTGAAGAATAAGTAGAAGCAATACACAATTAGCTACGCCCAGAACAGCTCTATGCCACAGTATAGAAATGTAACAGTATGGAAACTAAGCCTAGTTGATAAAATAATTACCTACACTCCACTGAAGCAATAGGGTTGTCCCCTTTAATGTTTTTGATATTGTTTTTTATTATGAAAAAAAAGTTTTCTGTTTTGTAGTGGTCAATCAATCGTATTGAAATAACTAGCTTACAAATAAAATTTAAATAGGTAATCTCATGGCGTCGGTTAATCTCAGCAAAAGACGATAGTTTAAAATACGGAAAATAGTTTAATATTGACACACAACAACTTGTAGATCTTTAATTTGTCATCACGGCGTAACCTTTTACAAGTTTTGGCGGGAACGTACGCGAATTTTCGTGCGCTTTTCGGAGCGGGCGTGCGATAGGCACCGCAGCGCAGGTGGAGCGCGGTCGGGTTCATCAGCTGCTGTTTTCGGGTGTTTGTCACGCATTTTCGATTTGAACCCGAAAATGTGTGTGGTACCTAGTAATTAAAAAATCTTGATAATAATATCTTGCAGCTGCCATCTTGGATTTACATTTTGACAGCACTAACGACTTTAACTCCCTCGAAAACCATGAAAACGACACCCATGACGAAAAAGTTGATAATTTCTTGCAGCCGCCATCTTGGATTTACATTTTGATAGCACTATCGACTTTAACTCCCTCGAAAACCATGAAAACGACACCCATGACGAAAAAGTTGATAATTTCTTGCAGCCGCCATCTTGGATTTACATTTTGATAGCACTATCGACTTTAACTCCCTCGAAAACCATGAAAACGACACCCATGACGAAAAAGTTGATAATTTCTTGCAGCCGCCATCTTGGATTTACATTTTGACAGCACTATCGACTTTAACTCCCTCGAAAACCATGAAAACGACACCCATGACGAAAAAGTTGATAATTTCTTACAGCCGCCATCTTGGATTTACATTTTGACAGCACTATCGACTTTAACTCCCTCGAAAACCATGAAAACGACACCCATGACGAAAAAGTTGATAATTTCTTGCAGCCGCCATTTTGGATTTACATTTTGACAGCACTATCTGCTTTAACTCCCTCGAAAACCATGAAAACGACACCCATGACGAAAAAGATGATAATTTCTGGCAGCCGCCATCTTGGATTTACATTTTGACAGCACTATCGGTTTCAACTCCCTCGAAAACCATGAAAACGACATCCATGACGAAAAAGTTGATAATCTATTGCAGCCGCCATCTTAGATTCATGAATTTATTATGATCGATCACTCGAACAATTTTATTCGAAAACATTAAATAATTCTTACCGTTCAAAATCAGCAGGAAGAAAAACGATCACTCCGGTTTTGGTGAAGCTGAGTTCAAGCAGCCGTATACTACGCAATACGCTCGAGACATTTTCAAAAAGATCGCGTAAATTAACTTAGACGTGGCACGCACTACTGACAGCACCGCGACAATCGCTTAGGGGGCTCGTCGATGTACACGTTTGTGTGAGTGTGCCGTTTCGAACATTTGTAGGTAGTTTCCTTACTGTTCCAAATCTATATACTGTGTCTATGCCAAATCTTACAAACAAGGCAAAGAGCGGAGACAGCAGAAACCTACGCAGCAATAAATTCATTAATTAAAATATGGCTTTTATTTCAAATTTATTCTAGTTTTGAATCTCGGTGTCGGTCGGAATATAAAGGAACTATGTTTTAATTGTCTTTAAAAAGAAGTATGATTAATTTACAATTAAATTCTTATAATTGTTTTTATTTTAGTATCATGATATCATTCATTTCCACTTTGTGCACCCAGGTGGATAACGTGGAATTTACCCCAAAACCCAGTATAAATTTAACGGCAGTACTTTTTAAGGTTAAAAAGTTGAATAGTCAGATTTGCATGGAAGATTTAATCAAAGGACATTTGGAAATGGATACATTTTGGATAACTCACCAATTATTTTGCTTCCAATGTTCAGGAGAATTTTCTTTAACGAAATCTTGTGCTCTATTTCTGAGTTCGCATCCTTTGAGGAGTAGCAGCTGAATTATGTACAGGCACACTTGACTTTCATTGGCGTCAGGGTTAGGCCGTAGAACCTACAGTAAAATACAAGTATTGACGTTAATCGGCAGTGCAAGCATGAAGTTATCGATCGAGCTTCTGTCCTTTTCTCTCTTACAGAATATCTGTCATATTATTCGATTTTAGTCGATCAAGACGAATTTTTCTGTTAAATATTGTTTATTGATAGTTCCGTCTTCACACCGCGCGCCACGCCGTGTAAGCGACTTGTTAAAATCCAATAATTGTAACTATTTAATTTTCTCAGGACGAATTAAGTTTTTCCCCTAAACGGGTTTACCGTCAATTATTATACCTAATAAAGCAGTTTGGTTTGTATCAAAATCGGGGTTCGTTGATTTGATTACAATAGATAAAGCATAAAAATATAAATATGAATGAAAATTATTTTTGGGCAATAACATACATGTAATTTTGGTTCTTACCAAACAAAGAACTAGTCTGTCGATGGTGACGATGTTGTATTTCCAGATGATGTCGTTGATGGCATCTACACACTTGTTGATATGGGGTCCTCCGGCTGGATTGGTCACTTCAAACACCAGGTAATCGCAGAACTTACGCAAGTGTGCTGACAGAGCTCGCGCACCTATACGCTCCAAAATCCTTGAAAATAATAAAATATGTACAATATAGAAGAAACACAACACCATTACCCCAATTTATGTCAAGAATGGTAACAGAATACAAATCGAACATAAAAAAAACTATGACTTATTGACAACTTTACTATTAAGAATTTCTAAACGAATAAAACTATGACCAAGGAGCTTATATTTTACTGACCTTACACTTGACATGTTCTCAACAATATCAGTTATAATTAAAAGTAATGGCATACAAGACATTAAAATGAGGCAAAGTGAATGAAAAATTTCGGTACCTACATGATTGTTAGCAAAACATCTGCCAAGGAGAAAAACATAACTAATATTAATTCTTGTAAAGCTGTTTTTCTGGAAAATGTAAGATGCCTATAATAAGCTCCTGTTTTTTTACAGAATTGTGTAAAACAACATGGCATTTCAAACTTCGTCATACCGTTTTCGGACAATAGAGACTCGAAACAAGAAAGAAAGTTTCGAAAGTGAAGCCTTTGAAACTTTACTGTTACAATTAGTACAATAATAAGTAATTTTTGTAGGGACATCTAATTAAAAATAAATAAATACAGCCTATTTTACTCCCTGCTAATGTAGCTTTCTTTTGGTGAAAGAATGTTTAAAATCGGTTTAGTAATTTAGGCGTAAAGGTGTAACAAAAAAATAAAGTCAACTTCGCTTTTATAACATTAGTTGGGATTAGCTGATAGAAAAGGAGACAGAGAGAGAGAGAGAGTAAAAAAGGAAAAATAATAATTTGTAAGTTACTGTATGAATATGAAATAGATCACTCTCTTTCTGTGTAACCTTTAATTTAGAACTACTTTTAGTTCAGTTACAGCAGACAACTGTACTTGACGACAAAGACTACTCAATACTGTAAAATTTCATCACAACATTTTCAAGCTTATTCCATAATTATGAAGTTCAAAGCTTATTGAAGAAATTTGACAGTTTGTGTTAGACTGGTCTGCTGTCGTCTGTACACTAGTTACTCAAAAGTGGCTCTCAACACTGCATTCACTTTATCACTTCTATAAACGAGCATCACTAGTTTATACGAGCTAAAAATCTCTGGTTTAATTTATCACATAAAAAAAATCTCCGTTTTATTATATAAAAAAATGTGTTAATAATATCTAAATGGTGATATTTCATGTCATGAGTTTTAGAACCGAAGACTACATATAACTAAAACTACTACTAGTTACCACTAGTAGTTAAAATAAATAATATGAGCATATTTTTTTCGAAAAAACTATTGCCTCGAAAATACGAGATACTTAGCAGTTGGCGGTCCTTATCAAAAGTAAATGGCCGGAGACAGCACGAGGCGGCATTCAATTGTGTATTAACTTCGATTTTATCATTAACATCGATTTAAACAAAATTTAGCTGTGAGATAGAGCTCGCTGCCTATGTGCCATACCAGCCATCGCTGTTACTCAACTTGAAGCGTAACCAAGTTTTCTAAATCTCTTAATAACTTATATACTAAACTAGCTTCTGCCCGCGACTTCGTCTGAGCAAGATTAGTATAAATTATAGCCTATAATGTTATTGTGATGTATGAATGAAGCTAATTATTGGAATATTTCATTGAAATCCATTCAGTAGCTTTTAACATCCATCCATACAAACCTTTGTATTTATAATATTACTTAGTAGGACAGGCTTTGGCCACTTTGGCTCCAAAACAACAACAAAAAATCGGGAGTGGTCTCCCCTTGACTTTCTCGTATACCAGAAACGACTCAAAAGTTGATAGAAAGCTTATATTTTGATGTTATAGATGCATGTTAAATTTTGGTCATTCATCCGAGTACCGACCGCGCACTTAGTTGCTAAACTTTCGTGATCACCGACTCAAAAGTTGATAGAAACCTTATATTTTAATGCCATACATGCATGTTAAATTTGGTTGCAATAAGTTAAAGCATACTCGAGTTATCGTGCTAACGCACAGACATAAAGACACACAGACACAATTCCAAAAACAGTATTTTTTGACTCGAGGAGGTCCAAAACGTGTAAATCCGTCAAAACCTCGAGGTAGAATATTTTTAAAATTACAAGACTGTAAAAATATGTATTTATGAATATTTAGGTTATGTCAGAAATACTTTTTACTTTGATTAGCTTACTTGAAAGCAATAGGGTTGATCCTGTTGGTCTCGAAGATCATCTTCCAGAGCAAGCAGAGGAAGAGCGGTGTTCCTGGCACGGAGAAGTGCGAGATGATATCAGCATCGTTCGCCATTGAAGTCCACTTACGATATTCTTCGTCTACAGATTTTTTGAGTAGCTGTTTGTTTTCTTTTGTAGCTGGATTCTGAAATAAAGAAGTGAAGCCTGATGCTGATACCCCATAAATCATTTCAAATACTACAGACCGCTAGTAAACTTATTTGGCGTTTTTGTCTGTCCACAAAGGCTAAAGAGAAGAGATCTAGCTATCTATACAACGAAGTTAAGCAAAAAATTACTTGACAGGAAAGGCTCTCCCATCACTAACCTTATATTGGAAATCTAACTTAATATCAATAAAACAAAGTACTGAATGTTGTACTACAGATCAACATCTTTAAACCATTGAATACGTAGTAATCAATTAAAAACTGTACAATCAACAGACCTGTGAGAAGAACTCGACCAGTACAGGCGGGAAACATTGAAGTGTATGTTGCGACCACATGTGAGGTGTGTTGGTCATTATCGTGGTCAATAGCTCCTTTACTGCAGCTCCATCGCTGCCTGTAAACATGCCATGAGAATTATTTCTGGACATCATAGTAATTTAATGACATAAAGCGCCAGGATTTTTTTATTATTATTTATAATCGTCTTTCAAAAGAAACAAAACAAATAAAGAACTAGTGACAATAGCAGCGAAAATCTATATAAATACCTGCTCCTGTCATGTAAATGCCCCGCGCTAAAGTCAAAACTAATACCCTATTTAACTCCTCGCTCTCAGACGAGACCAAGGATTTTGGCTCAGAAACTACTTTGGACATTTGCAATTGTACTCCGGAGCTCCCAAGACCCGTTATTAAACGGAGTGCTGTGCTTTCGAAACTGTAGACAGAAAATATACATATTAGGTCTTTACCTATGAAATTGGCGTTTTTTTCTTACACACTATTAGCTGTGTAACTTCTTTGATTAAGTCGCTGTTTCAGTTTTATATTTTTATTATGAATAAGGACTGTTACGAATTTGCATGTAGTGAAATTATGATTATTTAAATCTTTAACTAAAAAAAATAAAAATAAAGTGGCTGTTTTATTTGGTCGGCAGTATCAACTCTTGGAATCGTTGTAATTTATTGACGGGATTATTTTTTGTCTTAATTATTGATGCAATATTTAACTAAGTCTTGCCCAATTATACGCTCCAATTTTCAAAAGATTTGGCAACGGAGTTTTTGAGAAATTTTAAATAACGTTAGTATGAAAATACACATTTTTTTGAAAATCTACATAAAAATTGGCGTTGTTCCCTACTATTTCTATATTTTTTTACTATAAATCCTAATGTTAAAAAATTTGGAGGAAATAATCTAACAACCCTAGCCTCAATAAATTATGAAAAAATCCAGTCTGTCCATGAGTTAGTAGGCATCAAATAGTCAATTCCGATGAAGAGATTGAAGAGTCATTTTCACTTTCTTTTCAGAATTTAACAATTGAAATATAATTTAATGACAGACAAAAATCTTGCAAAGAGTGTAGTTTCAAAAAATAATAATAATAAGAACCTAAAACAACTATTGAATTAAAGAAATTGCAAGTTTAGGTACAAGATAATAAAACGCCAATTTCATAGAATAGAATAGAATAGAATAATCTTTATTGCACACCAGTGAAAAAACAGGAACAGTTAAAAAATGAATAATACAAAATAAAATGTACAATGGGCGGTCTTATCGCTAATGAGCGATCTCTTCCAGACAACCTTTGGATGAACAGGAAAGACTAACTAAAATGGTGGAAGTTGTTGGTGTACGGTCTAATACATAAGTAAGACTTATAAATATTAATAATACTATATCTATATGTATAAAGATATATAAATATATATAAGTAAATAAATATTATAATATATATGTATAAAAATTAATAAATACATATTAGTAAATATAAGTATAAGCTTATAGATAATACAAATAAATACTAATGCACTCATACGTATATAAATGTATGGAATAAATATACTTAGATACAATATGCATAATAACAAGTGTATACATAGATGATTAATACAGAGAAAGGAATTACATTGCCAAATAGTGATCTTTAACTTGCGAGATAAAAACATCCCGCGACTGCGCTTTCCTTATTGGAATAGGCAATGAATTCCACAATTCATAGGTAAGGACCTAATATATAAAATATAAATATGTATTCGATTTTTAAGTGCCTATTGAAAATATTGTAAATATATTACCATAACTGGAGTTGAGTTTGATTGGCTTGTGGGTACGCAACAAGTGAATGTATATTCGATAATAGTGTAACTCTATATCCTGACTGTATATGGTGAATTCTGTATGAGAACATGTCCAGCAGATTATGTAGAATACCCCAAGCATGAGATTTGAATACATTCGGTAATAATTGATCTGAAATAAAATAAAATTAGTTGTGCATGAGCAACTTCATACATCCATAAAGGTTATTTAATATTAACACATTACTCACTAATGAATCCTTTTATTCCTAATGATTCTATTTCAGTATAAACTAGTAGTCGGCTGTAGGTTTCTACTAAGGCTGGAGACATCATACTACTGCTGCTACCTGGCATATTTGTCTTATTTTGTGCAAGTTTTGCGACATGAGTCACAATCGAATGAATCAAAGACATCTTGCAATGCAAGGTCAAGCTGTCTAAAATGCACATTGATAAAGGTACTGTAGGTAATGGTGTGGCAGGATTACCATTGGGCAATGCTTTTTGACTACCAAATAGACTTTCTATCATGATACCCATTGGTCTTGCATAGTACTCTTGGTTTGTTGAGTAAGCATTGCATAAAAGAGCTATTCTATAATCTGAGCCCATTATGGTAGGAGTGTTGTTGGAGGACATTAGATGTTGCAAAAATCTGAAATCATTAAAAACTATTAGCATGAAAAATTTAAGTATGGAAAATATTTCATAATATTTTATTTGTACTTACTCATATTGTACTTTCAAATTCTGTGGTATTGTCATTGTTTTATGTTCAGATTCTGCTTTTTTCAATAGATGTGCCCAAATGCATACCACAGCCATCTGATGAGTGCAATGGGCTTTCATGCAATCAGGTACTGGCAATGGCTCCTTTTCGGGATACAGCAGTTCATATAATTTTATTATAGGGAGGAAATTGGACAATGGGTTACGTTGAATACTTCCTGATATAAATTGGAGCAGAACCCACATCAGATGGTCTCTTCCTTTCTTCATATCATGTCCAATCAATTTATTATGTAGTCCCATAACAATGTTAGGGAAAGACGCAAAACCAATTAGTATTAAATATATCACTTGTGAAGACAAATGTAGCCAACACCAATGAGTGGAAGACATTTCATCATCATCATTTTCTTGTTCACTTTTTTCCATTGGTAAAATCATCAATTCTACTAATTGATCTTCTAGTGCTATACAACGTTGTTTATGTTGTTTTTGGAGGCCCAACATAGAGCACATCATGTCCCTTGAATAAGGCTGCTGGAGGACATGTCTTAATAAGGCTATTTGAGGTTTCAAAAGGTCATCATCATAAGGCAAATTCCCTTTTAACGAAAATTTCAATGTAATAGGATCTAATCGCCAGGGATTAACTAGATGATCGGCATAACCCGAAAATTCAACAACAGGCAACATGTGCGAATGCCCAATTATAGATACCATTTGGGCACATGGCTTAAAACTCTCCACAAAGCTTGTTAGTAGCTTTGCTAGCTGCCAATGTGGCCAATGATTGTTATCAGGATAATCTTTGTGAATTTCTGTTACAATAAAATATGCTGGCAACAATGATGCATTTCGATCAAAAATATATTCAATCACATTATACAAGGCTTTCAGTTGAGGCATTGTACTTGAATTGAGTCTTACAGGTAATGTAAATGCTTTTTCTCTGCAACCCTAAAAAAGGTACTAGTTAGTATTGTTATTATCAATATCAATGACACCAAAGAAAAATTTTTGTCAACACATTAATTCAATATTTACATAAATGAAGTCTTCTAAATTATTAAGTACAGTAAACAAACACACTTTACTGTTGAAATCTGTCATAGCATTTTTTATATTTAAAGAGCCATTAGTTGAATCCTCAGATTATACTTATAATCTGAGGTTGAATCCATATTAAAGACAAGGTACTAACTTTTCAAATTATACTTATAATCTGAGGTTGAATCCATATTAAAGACAAGGTACTAACTTTTCAGATTATACTTATAATCTGAGGTTGAATCCATATTAAAGACAAGGTACTAACTTTTCAGATTATACTTATAATCTAAGGTTGAATCCATATTAAAGACAAGGTACTAACTTTCATGATCTCTCTAACACCTTTGTAGTCGACACCACCAATGATTCTCCTTATTAAATTAAAACATTCTATCCAGTAGTCTGCATTTTGATAAACAAGTTTCTCACTTGTCAGTATACAATCACAAAGAGTGCTAGAACAACAAGCAAAATTAATGCATTCATTATTAATAGAGCTACTGGAGAATTGTTGAATTATAAGAGCACAATGCTTGCTGAACATGCTACACTCACAAACAATCAATGGTAAGTACTTATATCTTGTAAATGTGCAATGAATACTTTCTAGTATGTAACACCAAGTTCCTAGAGATGTGATTTTGAGTCAGTAAGTATCAAGTATAAACTACTATTCTATTTTGTCAATTATGTGATATAGAAGTGAGCTGGCAATGTTAATAATATGTATAGAAATGTAGAAACCATTATAATTTTAGTTGGCATAATGTTTTCTCCTTCTTTACTAGCTGACCCGGCAAACATTGTTATGTTACTTTCATCTTATAGAAGATATCAGATATTCTCAATCTTATAGTAGAGAAAAAATAAATAAAATTATACTAACTTAATTATTAGTTTTCATTGTGCATATAATATTTCGGTCAGGATATGTTTGTGTTGTGTACAATGAATAAAAAGTTATATCAATATAACATTATAAGACTTAACTGTGTATCTGTCACAGGCGGATCGTATAACACACCGTATTACAAATCAGAGCGGCGGATTGTAGTCTGTAAGAATTGTTAACCAAATAAAACCGTTTGAGGACAAGTCTATAGTACATTATATCAATATTAGTCTGTATAATCGAATGGAGATCACTTATTATTGGTAGGTTAAGGTTATTTTTTTTTTAATGACCAAGTTGAGTGGAATTATTGTAAATCATCACTGTCACAGCCTACAACCCAATTTTGTAATACAGCATGTTATATGATCTGCCTGGAACATATCCATTCCTTGATATACTCACCGAGCTTGAAAAATATTTGTATTAACTAAATTTTCTAATATGGTGAGCAATTGTTTCATCTTATATCTGTTTGTCAACACTGCGGTCAGAGTCAGGTATTGTCTTATGGCAGACTCTTGCAAGTCTGCATTTAAGGTGGTCATGATAGCACATAACTTCTTTTGATACATTGATAACCTTTCATTTTCTTGATCTGGTTTGTGTACTAAAAAGCAGCTAAATGCCTCTTCCACCGTTTCCACTCGCTACAAAATATTGTAAACGTAATACATTATTACTACGAAATCAATAGAAATAAACCACTCAGCAGATACGTACCAGTATTTCGTTGACTATATTCGCCACTTGTGAGTCTCCCATTATCACGTCTATATTCATTCAAAAGGCTTAACTTTAATTATTTTTTAAACAATAATACTCAGCATCATCATCAGACAAAATGTGTATCAAAATGGTATCAAATTAATTTTGTATACTTTGATATTAAAATACAAAATCAATTGACATTGCAAGATTATTTATATAGCTAGATACTGGAAATAATTTAATATTGCAAAGTTTACAATATTTTATTTATTCCAGGATTATCTATAAAAATTTTGTCCTGGAATTTTTGGAAAACATTTCTTGCATGAAATTCTCGATTGTTTGACACAAAACTACTATAGGTATAGATTGACAGTAGGCCACAGAGGCTTTAGACAACATGCTCACGCTTACAAGCGAGTCGGTTTGTGTAATCGCTAACGCTTCAGCGATAGCGATTATCGTTTGGTAGCCAAAGTGACAGTAACGTAGCGATCGCTTAATCGAGGCGTCGTATCGATAACTCAAAATTTTTGTCTATAGTTAGCGAGAGAAGAAATGTCAAAATATTGAAAATGACAAACTAACATAACCTAAATAAATTAAATTTATTTCATGAAGATTGAAGAGTTTTCGGCGTTTTCGCCACTTTGAATCTACTTATGAGTCCCATCGGTGGTTTGGTGGTTTACGATAATGTACCACACCACAAGTGTTGCGTACCGACCGAAGTAATTTACAACAGGACCTTTAAGTTTCATCAATTTCATAGAATCATTTCTATTTTCTATGAAAAGACATACCTAGGTTATAGTTCCTAGTGAAAAAACCATAAAACATGCATCTACCTACGTGCCCTATATAAACATTTTGAGAAAAAAATTGTCATGGAGATAAATTGAAGATTGGTGCTTGTCCATCTTTATTTTTGAAACTCGAGATATCTTACCATGAACTGTTGAATACTGAGGAATACCATCAACTGTTCCCACAGAAATAGGTAATATTTTATTAACATTTATCTATCTAACAATACATATATTCTTATTAACCATTATTTTGCACGTGTAGTTACAAATTTAATTAAATTTGTACATTGCAAAAGTTAAGCCAAGATGACTTTGATGACTACTTCTCTTAATGATATATTTTTATTTCATTTTCAGATCAATTCCGTGATAAGAGTTACTCGAGAAAGCGTCATGATCATTCTTATGCACCTTATGAGCGAAAACCACATAAGATAGCCTGTCTAGAAGTTTCTGGTATTTGTATTATGTGTTTTTACTATTTTATGAGATTTCTCAAAAGACAGGAATAATTATGATTATTTCATTCTGTATGTGGTCTTGATTGCAGTTTAAAATCAGTATGTACCTACATCTTGAATCAGAAAGCTCCACACAGCACTTTCTATTAGGTTTATCAAGTTACCCAATATTCTAAGCCATTACCTAATTAATCTAAGCAATCTGTAAGCAATCTAAATTAACCACTCCACCACAACAGCATCAAATTAACGTCTAGTTATACAGAATTTCTGAGTGATTATCTTTTTCTCTCTAGATAAAAAGGTTTAATCAATTTTCTGTGAATTAGTGTAGAATTAGTATATAAATTATTAGGAAAATAAATCCTGTAATTTTCAACCTAAAGTTAAAATGCTTATTTTATTTTTCAGATGATCATCAGCAAACCAATTGACAAATTACCATTATAATTATTTAATGAGTTACTGTAACACCTACAGTTGCATCAGGTGAAATACTGGGTCAGGAAAAATATGTAAGCAGTATTATTCTTTGAAATGGCCCTGGAAACTGACATATACAACAAGCAAGGATGACATTGTTGGATTTGTAGACTTAAATGAAAAATCGAGTAACTTTGCTGACCATGTTAGCTTTATGTAAAAAATAAATAAAAGATTAATGTAATTGTTTTATTTTATCAAAACTAGGAATCTTCAATCCTGGAGGAATAAAACTTTGAATAATGAGGAACAGAAAATCTAATTAATGTTTCCTGTTGCTCAAAATTAAAAGTTACATAAAATTAAATAAATTAACATTATAAAACTTTTATTTAATGATTCTTCTTAACAGCTCGTCGTCATGGATGTTTGTGCATCAATATAACATCAGTTTCACTGCACAAAATCCATTCCGAAACAATTTTTACTATCGAGTCAAAAAATCTACATCCGGAAGATATAGATTCACGCTATATATACACCACGCATTCACAATGTTCATACAAAAACATCAACAAATAGTTGTATGTACATACATACAAATACCTTAGGTCTGTTCTTTTAGGGGGTGAATGATCTCCTGTTCCATACAAATAAATCCCTAACATGAAAACTTTCACAAGCACACAAATAGTTTTGATTGTAAAATAATGTGAAATTGTTGTTAAGTTCCATAGGCATTTCTTTTGTCACCAGTGTTCAAAATGTGGAATATGTAAATCTATCTCCAAATAATAAATCAATCAGGCATTTTATTAAAGTTTTCTATTAGTTTCACAGATTAGAGAGTTTATAGTTTTTAGTCTCAAATATGTTTTGGGTGCATGAGATACACTCATTGTTACGGGCAGCCCACAACAAATTAAGATAATGTATTTTTAAATGATAACCTAAACAAACAATTCATCATCATAACATAACAGCCTTTTTAATTACACTCACTGGACACAGGCCTCTCCTTGTTATCTGAGAAGGTTTAGGCAGTAGTTCACCACACTTGCCCAATGCAGATTGGTGGACAGCATATAAGGTGATCAATACCCCTTATCTGATCCATTAGCTTCCTTCTACGACGCCTATTTATAGATATAGGGTTGGCGGTGCTATTCTACTCTGCCAGCATGACACGGTCATGAGAATAACTATTACATTAAACTTTAATATACAACCACTGTGTACAAATAATGTATATTCTTACAAAAAATACAACTATTCAATTTCAAACCCATTTAATACCGAAAATGTTTTACATTATAATCTAAATTTATTACAGTATTAACACTATTTTGATTATTGTTTTTATTTTTCGGTGTGTCCTTCTGACACGTAGGCCTCATCCAGCCTTTTCCATAGGTACTAAGTAATCTAATCTGTTCTTGGCCAACCGTAACCACAAAGGGTCTGCTACCCTCTTAATGTCATCTGACCATCTCCTCTTCTGTCTGCCCTTTTTCCTCTTACATTGATACCTGAATGGGTCCCCCATTCAGTAACATCTCTTGTCCACTTCTGTATGTTATTTCTAAGTATGGGCTCCGTCCATTTCCACTTTAATTTCTTTATCTTTTCCACTGTATCCTCCAGCTGTGTTAAGGGCTATTGCTTTGACTTTCTGTCCTTCCTTCCATAAAAGTATATCCCAGAATGCACCTCTACAAACTTTAATAACACTATATTACGCCTACGTAGCGTATGAAATAATAAAAACTATTTTTTTTGCTGATATTTTAATCAATAATGTGTTTCACAAGCGTTTTCTACATGGTCTCGGCGATCGAAAGCCAAGCGATCGATCGAAACGCTAGTTTGTCGGTTTCGAGTCTCAAAGCTGCATGTTGGCTACGCATTGTATGGGAAGTTAGCGAGCGACGCCTTCTATTGCTTGCGTTTCGGTTCAATAGAAACGAAAACTGACATTTGGCTAGCAATTTTCGACTCGATTATTTTGATGACGTCACTTTTCGATTGCTTATGTCAATCCCATACATTTTTTGACTTAGCGATAGCGAGAGCGATTGTCGAAGTGCATGTTGTCTAAAGCCCCAGATTAGAAAGAATATGTCTAATGCGCCCTCCACACTCTCGCCGAGAACACCCGAGAAGCGAGAGTGTGATTAGTTTCTCGCGTTCTCGTTCTCGGGCTCGCCTGTTCTCGGCTCGGTGTCGGTTTTTTGGCCCGCTTCAAAGGGTTTCTCGGGCGAGAAAAGAGAACCGTATCACACTCTCGTTTGTTCTCATTCGGCCTCACTGCGACGTAGGAAGTGATTTCCATCACCTGTGTGTGCTTTGCATTTATTATTTTATTAATATGAGCATTGAAATAGTGTCTGTCTAAATAATTAATTTTATCTACTCTCATGCTTTAAATCTTCTTTTTAAAACATTGATTTTGCTTCTAATTTTTTTTTTTTGGTATTTTGTTAAGAACGATATTCATAGCAATTCATTCAGGTTTAAGTCCCGTCTCAGCACTTATCCATTCCATCCCAGGTTTTTTTTCTATTCTATTTAATTTGGTATACTCTATAAAATATTCTAAAACAGCTCATTGCTAACATTAAAACAACCAATATCCTAGTAAAAACGGATGATATAATTAAAATGTTAGGTTGTACTAATTTTTATAATATCACTCCTTCGCTTTTTCGATCCTAAAAACTGCTGTGGTTTACTGTAAATACCAAAGCCGCTGCACTGTCAGTCGTCCATTTCGCATGACGGTCGAGAACGCAAGTGAGAAGGTCGCGTGAGTGTGGATACCTTCTCGTTTCTCGGGTCAAGTCGCGACGAGACTTCTCGCCGAGACTTCTCGCGTGAGTCTGGAGGGCCTATAAAGCCTGCAATCAAGGAGCTTATATTTTACCTATAGGTCCTAGACCTCCTGTCCTAGATGGAGAACACTTCTCTGTCTACGCCACAAAGATAGGTTATGACAAAAATATAAGCTTCTTGACTGTAAAATATATATTACATTATAGCTGTCGTCTGCCGTGCCGTGGCACTGCCGCCGTGCCGTGGAGTCCTTGTATTATTTAACTCATATTTAACTATATACTTTCTTTCTTGATATATCTGTATGTATGATATATATATATATATATATATATATATATATATATATATATATATATATATATATATGTATTATATACTCTTTGTCACTGGTTTTAGAACGCACCCAAAATAGCTTCATGTTGATATTCGCTTCACAGATTAGAAAGAATATGTTCGCTTGGACTTGACGAGAAATACATCTCATGATGGCGACTGATGAGGCAAGATTCCACTAATTATGAAATTCTCAACGTCATACACATAAACATCACAAAACCTTTTATTTCGGTATCGAAACAAAAATCTTCCGACGCCATGCTATCGTGTCATGTGTCATTCGTCTGAGTTTTTTTTTGGTTTTGCATGTCAAATAATTTCTTCTTTATAATCTGTGAATCAATTTGTATAGTAAATCAGTCGCTGCATATTATTTTCTTCATTTTCTTTGAGAAATCTAAGATTATAAACGGTTATTTATGTTTTCACCAAAATTTATGATATCATCACTATTTCCGCGGTGATGGAGTCTCCGCCTTCCTTCTCCACACAATCTGAAGCTCCCCCGTTAAGTGAAGATAGTGGCTTGCTGATTACAAGTGGTTCATTTTCAAGTGATTCTGCGAGCGGATGGCAGCACGTCGCATCTGAGGTGAGTTAATAAATCCTTAACTTATGTAACGTTGAAGCATTTCCAACTAATAGAAAGATCTATAAAATCATGACAAACCTTTGTAATTTACGTCTTGTGTACAAATGAATAGTAAAGCAAGACTGTTCATTATAGCGTAGATTTTGTCAAGGATTTATACTAATTGCAAGTCTTGTTTTGTTGTATAATTTATAAACCAAATGATTCAAAAGTGATCTGTTTATGATCCCACAACATTTTTTGCGACTTCAATAAGTAAATAAGTGTGCTATTTACTAAATGAATTATCAAGAAATATTGTCTTTGCATTAGGTATAAATTAACTTCAACTAATATACATTAGCAACAATGTGTATTAATTCTCAATATAGCCTAAAATATTTAGTTTTTGTGTTGTTCCTATATTCTAATGTGTGTTTTTATACGTTGAAACATGTGTTGTTTTCTAATATACGGGTTACATTTGGTTTATGTAGGTACTTCGGAGATATGACTAAATGCACTTTACATACATATTAATGTCTATATCAAATAGTAGTCCATTCCTACATTCTATGATCTAAAGCACTATGGCGCAATTATTGTATCTTCCTCCAACTACTTGTAGCTAAGTATTCTTTTCTACTGCATTCTTAGGTAAATATTAATAAATATTATTTTAGTACATAATGTTATTTGTAAATGTTTTTATCATCATCATTTTTTCATGTAAATTACAATGAACACATTGCAAGCCTGTATAATTCACTAACACGCATAAAAGGTAATTTAAATATACTATCATACTTGCCCATGCAATATATATAGAATACATAGTGTTAATTTTGGAATTTAGATTTTTATTTTTATAATGGACAAATAGCTCTTTATTATTTTTAGGTTTTGCTTATATATTTGTATTTAACTATTGAAGGCCTCCTACATGCTAAGCAAATTCGTAAGATGAAACAATTGAAACAGTTTTAATTATGTATCGGGAGTTTCTTTATTTCCTTAGCAACCCGATAAATTTGTCCTGTTTAGGTGTTCTATGCTCATTTCTTAAAATTTATTGCTGAGTTTAACACTTACTGGTGTCTATTTCTGCAGCATTAAAACTCCATTATAATAAGCAATAGAATATTGCATCTTTATAGACTCTATTAAGATACAATATTCTATTGTTTATGAATAGACCTTCAGCATTATTCTCACTTATAGCAATATCAAAGATATCATATTATTGGTTGTTGCACCAAATTAATGGTTGAAGTTGAAAAATAAATACAGTCAAATTTGCTATCATAGATCTTTAAGGATTTCACAAGTGACTGACATCAAGCAATGATCATAAATTAAATGACATAAGTATATATATATAGAAGAAAAGAACACGTCATGTTCTTTCTCATGAAGTCTGTTTTTACAAGTCTGAGGTTACACATTGTTTACTTACACTACTACAATGTAAGTGTTTGTATTCCTTAAATCATCCATAGTTAAACAGACTTCCCGACATATAAATAATGACTATAACAGTGACCGAACAAACTTGGATGGCTAATGCTATCCTCATATTATTAAAAACTTTTTGTTGTTATTAATTAACCCACCTCAGTGCCTAGACACGCTATTCCATCTCACGCTTTGCAAATAGAAAATAACGTATAAAACTAAACATATTACTGACAAAACATCATGTTACAGTTTTACATTTATTTTTCACAGAAATGCATGTCTAAGCACATCGGGCTATAATCGAGCTGCTATTGTTAAAGTTGATGCAATGCAACCTTAATATTAAAAATGAGTTTCATTATTTTGTGTTTTTTTCCTTATAATCTTTTACAAATTGATTCTTGCCTTTTCCTGTTGCTCTGTTTACCAAAGCTAAATATTATTTTTTATGTGTAATTTTGCACTTCCAGCGAATTCAATACCTGTATTGCTACCATTTTATGTGCTGAAGCTTTTATATCAAACTTATTATTGCTAGTTTAATTTTTATTTTTGTATCTGACATGTTAAAGACATGTTAAAAATTCTATTCTGTTTTTGTTGTGAATTATTGTATTGTCGTACCAATCAAATATATTAATGTAACATTTGTGGACTAATATAAATTATGTTTAATTATCAGCCTATTTACTCACTGATGGTAACAGGAAATACATGCATATTTTTGAATTATTTGACCACCAAATTGATTCAGTGCGATTTTTTCTGCCACATATAATTTTTTGTAACATATTTTATTCATTCACATTGTATCTGGTTAAGCCTAATGAAATTGTCATTTTTGTCAATACCTACGGAAAATAAGAAGTTCCTAATAGTTTTATACTGTACAGTTGCAGGAAAGCGACTTTGATGAAAGGTCCTTGTCTCTTTGTGAATCTACAGAGGCCTCAGAACGTATGTGTGGGGACTTTTTTAATACTGTGAAGAAAGGACCGGCAAAAGTTATTCTTACTACAATTGAGCCACCACCGGAATTTCAGGTATTATAAAATTTATTTTTGCTAATCTAATAGTTTACTCGTGTCTTTAATTAAAAAATATGATTGATATATCTTCTGCTGTGTCTTTTTTATATGTGAATTTTTTTTTTTTAATAATAGTGTGTTTGGTTTCAAACACATTTCGCTCGCTCGCGTCCGGACCAGAATAAATAATCGATTGACATCGTATTCATCAAGATTAGATGAATAGTTTAGGCGCTATGGAAGATCATACGTAAATACAAACATACATAGACTGCTAAAATCAGTTCTTTTGGCTTCTCGTAGTTGCCCTAAAATTTTTGGGCACTGCCCACTTACAGAATAAGATTTTTTCTAGATCCCCAGCTTAAGTTTACTTACCATCTGTCGCAAATTTAATACGGCTAGTACCTCGATTATTTCCTATCTCAATGCCCCTTATTTTTCTGTACGCCTTCTACTGCCTCCCTGAAAGTCTCTAATGCCCACAAGGGGGCCGCTGGTCGGGGGAATCGCCCAATCTGACTAAAGTTTTAAACGAACGATCGAACGATCTACATAATTATTTAATCACTCACATGCGAACAATCACGAATTGTACATCCGTATGTAAGTAGGTAATATGTACACATACATACGGATGGACTGTGGAGGGAGGACGACAATACCGCTGTTAAGGGACGCTTCCTACAGTACACACAAACAACTCTTGCCATAGCAATGGAACAGCTGATTTTTTTCGCAATTTCGATGTTTGTGACCATAGTAACAATAATTGGCAACTACATAAACAATCGTGGTGGCCGTGTGATGCCGGCAGGGTAGAATAGCATCACCCCATATCCTCCAGTGGGTGTCGTAGAAGGCGAATAATGGATCAGCAAAGGGGTAATATTGATCACATTGTACTCCGTCCACCAATTTGCATTGGGCCTACTGCCTAAACCTCTTTCGATAGCAAGGAGAGGCCTTGTGTCCCAGCAGTAGGTCGAATTAAAAAGGCTGTTTTGACGACATTTATTATTATTCGCGCGACTAATTATTATTAACGCAAACATACATTTTTAAGTATGTAGGTTAGGGTGTCCCAAAAAAATCAAAGTAGTTATTTTTTAACGCATACCCTCTAATTTTGTTTCAATGATGACAAAACACTTATAAATAAAATTTCATTGACATAGGACCACGGGAACCCGTGCCGACTTGCATCGAAACATGTTAGTACTTATCTATAAAGACGTCAGTGAGCTAACGTGTTGAGACGCATATAATAACGTGCAAATGCAATTATTTCTCATTCAATCAAGAGGTCGTTAGTATCACGCAGTTATCGAAAGAGTATACTTGTAATAGGAATCGTATAACACAAAAATATCGGGTTCTAAACAGTCCTTTAATGGAAGTTCTGGAAGTTATGTTCTACAATATCCTCGGTAAGTGAATTCAACAGTCAATTAAAGTGTAAATCTTACAATTTTGCGAGTATATTATTCCAATGGTATAAAGCGCATAAAAATACTAAATCTTGGCGTAATTCTGTGAAGAAACATGTAAATTTATGACAAGTTTGGAGGGACTAGCAAAAAAATGCTCGTAAAACACAAGATTTTAGAACGTCATCAAAAGTTTGTCAAAAACTAAGATAATTAATTTTATATTGCATTATGCCAATGCCCTTGAATTAATAAATGAAGACCTAATCTTCTTTCAGAAGCAAAGAGAGCCAGGTCGTCGTGGCCTCTTAGCTGGGGTGGGAAAAAAACCTATTACTTCTCAAAAACGTATTTCTCTGTGCCACCTTCTTTGAGATTATCTTATAAACCATTACAAAACGACTGATTACAAATTTCGAAGATTTGCCAGAACCACTACGGAGTAGGTACTCCACCTGAAACCAGTCACCAGAAAACGTCGATGCGAAAAGACTTTAATACTCTTAAGTTAGTCGCTACGACTACTAAAAGACAGGTGCCAGTTAAGTATGAGACGACTCAGTATTCATTCTTGAAGCTACTTTTGAGGCGCTGGGATGAAATATTGTTAAGTTTCCAATAAGTAAGGCTACGATTCCAAGAATTTGAAAGGAGAAACGGAAGAATCCCGTGAAAGTCATAAAAGTTTATTTTCAAAACGAGGTACCCGATGTTGTGAGTCTTCACTGGAACGGCAAACTGTTGCCTGCTTCAGATCCTCGGAAATCAAAAGAAGAATATCTTCCAATTTTCAATAGTTATATTTTATGGGAATAAAGAACAAATTATTGCGGGGCTATGAATGGAAAGCTCTTCAGGAAGACAATAAGTGGCTGCTTTATGAATATGATTGTAGACTAAAATCTAGAAGATAAATTATAAATTCTGTGTTGTGACAACCAACAGGTTCAAATATGGATTGTTTATTGTTTCAATGATAATTGAGTCATAATTTAGTGTTTTTTTTTTCAGAGGGAAAAAATTACGACTTCTGTTGCTGTCAACAGCAAGTCTCTGTTTGATCGTCTAAAAACTATGCCACTTTTCTTAACGAATGTCCTCTGAGTGGCCAAATAATGCCTATTTTCAAAAAACTAGAAAGAAGACGTCGTCTCTGAGGGTAGTGAACGATACAACTGAAAGAGTAGTTAAGATAATGCATGATTGCCATCACAGTCGAGAAGGAACAATATACAAGTTTTGTCACAATGTGTTTACGAATACCGGAAGATTTTTCTGACTGTAAAAAATAAACTTTAAAGGGAAAATTTAATAAATGAACCGTTTTAAATATAAATAAGTGCATAATAGATTTTTTGGGTAGTTTTAATTTTACTTATCCAACAAATATCAAGGTCTTAAATATTTTCCTATTAAACTCCATACAAAATTTTTTTCGTATGTTTGACGTCAAGTCGGCACGGGTTGCCGGTGTCCAATCACAATAATATTTATTATATGATCTATTGGGATCAAATGGAAAAAAATAAGAGGGCATGCGTATTTAAATTCACGAAAAAAAATTTTCCCCTTATGTCTTGGCACACCCTAATGTAGGTAGGTATTGTATACAGGGTTACAGGAAAAGTCGACCTAGATCCGTTAAGAGAGTGTAGTACACATCATTTCTGAATGATTTCACTATGGAACCCCCCATCCTAAACTTAACCGTTTTGGAGATATTCGTGTTTTAATTTTTTTTATGAAAATGCCCAATTTTTCGGCTATTCAATTGAATATTTTGAATTTTTTTGATTCTAATGATTATTGTTTTGGTTTTTTACATGGATAATGAGATGGTTAATGACCTCAATGACTAAAATTGCACGTAAGTTAAGTAAATAGGTCATTGTAGACGATCTAAACTTAAGAAAATAAGTACAAATTATAAAAAAATATTTTTCTTTTCTGGATATCTCAAAAAATTATCATGGCACTTGCTCTGCAGATGTGCTTAAAAACATCTACATTTTATCAGCTATCCAACGAGGTATAACAACCTAGGGTTGTATTTAAACTCATAGAAAAAAACATAGTTAAAAAGGTTCAGGTAGTAGGTCTAACCGTGAAACTTAGTTTCTAAGGCTACATGGGGCAGTCAGAATAAATAGCGCTTATTTAATCTAATTAATTTGACTTAAGTTCAGCATCATCATTTCAGCTTAAGTTCAGCATCATCAAAATTTTATAGTTCATGTTCTACGTGTCCACCTCTATTTCGCACACATTTTCTCATTCTTTCACGTAGTCCACTTTTCACTACACCAGTGGTTAATGTTCTTCTTATGTCGTTAGCAGCATTAATTATCCTTTCTTTGAGAACTTCCACTGACGATATGGGGTTGAGCTCACTGTAAACGAGGCTCTTCATGTGCCCCCATACATAAAAATCCATGGGGGTCAGGTCGGGAGATCTGGCTGGCCAGGGTAAAGGTCCACCTCGTCCAATCCATTTGTTAGGATAGTTAGTGTCCAACCATTCCCTAACGCTTCTTCTGAAATGAGCAGGGCAGCCATCATGTTGAAACCACATGTCCCGCAGTAATTTTGTCTTGTTCCTCGTCGTCATCAATGACACGTGGTCTTCCTAAGTCCGTACGTCGTCGCAAAACAGAGCCAGTTTCACGAAGTCGTCGGTAAACTCCGTCGAAAACGCTCACATCAGGTACTCGACGGTCGGGATAGCGTCGTATGTACTCAGTCCGAGCTTGTGCGGACACGCAATTGCAGTATCCGTAGCAGATAATCATATCCGCATATTCTTCGTTCGAGTATGTTGCCATTTTCAACAGTCCAGTATCACAAGCACAAATCAGAGTCCAGTAAACAAGCACAGTAGTCACAGTTAGAAAAATCAGTCCAGAAACAAAGCCAAGTCGTGTAGGAATCCGAAAGCACAATAATTCGCATCTACCATGGACGAATCGCATGAGCAGACTAAAATGGATGGCAAGCAAACATACGACCAAATACAAAACAGTGGGCATGTTGTATCCCCAAACTTGTTTTTGCACATTATTTTTCTCACTCTCACCTGCATAAATCGTAAGTTGTCTCGCTCACACGCACCGGATTAACTTGAAGGACAATAGCCGAGGGACCCGTTAGACCTACTACCTGAACCTTTTCAACTATGTTTTTTTCTATGAGTTTAAATACAACCCTAGGTTGTTATACCTCGTTGGATAGCTGATAAAATGTAGATGTTTTTAAGCACATGTGCAGAGCAAGTGCCATGATAATTTTTTGAGATATCCAGAAAAGAAAAATATTTTTTTATAATTTGTACTTATTTTCTTAAGTTTCGATCGTCTACAATGACTTATTTACTTAACTTACGTGCAATTTTAGTCATTGAGGTCATTAACCATCTCATTCTTCATGTAAAAAACCAAAAAAATAATCATTAGAATCAAAAAAATTCAAAATATTCAATTGAATAGCCGAAAAAATGGGCATTTTCATAAAAAAAATTAAAACACGAATATCTCGAAAACGGTTAAGTTTAGGATGGGGGGTTCCATAGTAAAATCATTCAGAAATGATGTGTACTACACGCCCTTAACGGATCTAGGTCGACTTTTCCTGTAACCCTGTATGTTACGACTAAAACCCGAAGTGGGGCTACACCTAGTTTTAGCCGGTTAGAACTAGGTAGTGATGAAAGGACTCGAGGTTTTTAAACCTATTAAATCAAAACTTGCCTCAATTTTTAGGACTCGACTCAAAAAATACGACTTGAGGCTTTTTACTAAGATGACATCAGTTATTAGAGTTCAACTCTTAAATAAAACGACTTGAGTCTTTTAATAAGATTTTACCGACTTAGCCGCCTTTTAGTAAAGAATTCGAGTCGTTTAATATAAGATGAGCTGTTTAACATGAGATTATAATAAACTTCAGTACGTGATGCATCACTTGATATTTTTACCATTACAATTTAAAGATAATTATCGAAAATCTAAATTGCTACAAAATTATTTTTAAAAAGAAATTGAAAAGTCGCCGATCGAACGCCGTTGAAAAAACGCCGAAAAGTTTTTCAATTTATTCAAGAGTGTAACTGCAATGTATAATTGCAATGAAATTGCTATTAATTATTGCTATTGAACGAATTATTCTCTGACATAATTGTCACGGTAATTGAAAAATTTGTCACTTTTATGACATATTTGTCGTATCACGATTTCGAAGTATGCGTATGAGGAAAGGGTAATTTTAAAAAATATAACAATTTTCCTTTTTGTGTATGCTGTCCAATTTTGTTTATTAAGTATTCAACGGATTTTTAGGTACCGAAAGCTTTATAGAAATAATGCTATCAATAATATCAATTACATCGAATGAAACGTTAATTCTTGGTTTAAACACACGTCTTTGTACCAAATATACATCATCACTACTACTACTATTCGTCGATGACGTTCAAACATTTTTTCAAAGATGGGTGCCTGTCGCAAATTTCTGGCAATTCGACAAATAAGCTGTCATGACACTTTAGTGTTTAATAAAACAAACATTTGACAAGTTTTTTTCCTGACAAATTGTTACCTGTTGCAAGTTGTTTCACGAGAAATCGTTTATTAAACAGAAATATACAAATATGTCACGACAAGTCCACATATTTGTAGATTTTCCACCGTGACAAATTTGTCACTAATAATTTTTATTGAACAAAAAATTGACAAATTGTCACCTGTCGCCTGTCATTGTCGCGTTTATTAAACAGGCCATTTTCATCTTGTTTTCATCAGTGCGAAAACAAAAACTGATTGTGTTGACATAAATTATCCTTTCAAAATATAATGTTGTACAAGGATAAGGTGTTATTTTAAAATATTCTCAATTGTGGGTACCACCATGAAGCTATAGGTAACCTATAGCTTCATGGGTACTACATAAATAGATATTTTTATTTGACATTGTCAACATGAAGATTTAAAATACGCTAATAACTTTTTATAAATGTAGTATACGTTTTTAACAAAGATTTGTTTGTTCCTTGTCGTTACTAAAAATAATATATGAGGATAAAAGGATAAAAGGTTCCCTTGTGGTGGTATTCCATACTTGTGTACTTGTAGCTCTTTGGTACTTACTTTCCTCATGACAGAATGAACAACATTAGAACTACAAACCTTTTTGGATGAGTTAAATTTCTTTTGACTTATTTAATTTTATGCGTCATTAGTGTTTCTTTACTATTATTGGCACGATAATTCTGTAAATTGCTTTCTGCACTGGCAATAATAGAAGGCGGCGATTATTTGCTGCGAAAGTGGTGCTTAACGTGCATTGACCGTGGCTCTCGTGATTCTTATATATTCAACTGCTACCATAATTTATCAGAGTTACTGGTAGAGTTCTTTTTCTTTATTTATTGAGGGGCTTTTTATATAACACATTTAGGCCCCATCATACCCTATTCTATAATTGTACGCTGCACGAGTGGGAGGGATTCCAGTATCCAGAGAAAAGAGTTCTGTTCTCACATTTTGCAACCTGAGATGTTGGATCAGCCAAAATACTTATAAATGCACCTACATTTGATATTTATGTTTAATTTATGGATAATTGAGTCACTTCCACTGCGATATTTTTCTGATATGTCAGTATAAAATGGTACAATCGCATAATTAGTACCAGAAGAACAAGCTGTTTTGGATTGTCTGTCAGCTTCCTCGTTAACCATTTAACCTTTAACCTTTACCTGGATTGATGTTATTGATGGAACACTTATTGACTCGTTTGCAATTACAGCTAATCTCCATACGCGTCACGTCTGTCCTTTCGATAGAACTTGTAGTCACGTAAATGGATTAAGGTGTCTTCTTCCAGCCCTGTTTCACTAAGTAATGCCACGTGCATTTGTTCCCTATTTAATAAAACTTCAAAATCCACCAATTTAGGCCGCAAACTTTGTGGGTTCCACTGCAAAATATTAATAAAACTTGTATCCATTAAACATTTTGCAAAAACGTTCAACAAGATCATCACATCACATCACAACAGCTGTTATATTTCGACCCACTGCTGGGACACAAGGCCTCTCCTTGTCATCCAAGGAGGTTTAGGCAGTAGTCCACGCTTGCCCAATGCGGATTGGTGGACGGAGTATAAGGTGATCAATACCCCTTTGCTGATCCATTAGTCGCTTTCTACGACACACACACATTGGAGGATATGACCATGGAGGATATAACACGTGACCATATTTCTAACACGTAGAACACTGGGTAACTGAAAAAACGCATTTATTCCACTCTAAAATTAATACCACAAGCTTTAATTTCTCGTGGAATCGATGGATTTTTAAAACATAATCGAACAGTTTCAGAGTCTTTCCATTTACTCTCAAAATTCACCCAATTCAGTCTTATAGCTGATATTATATCTCACGGGGCACTCAGGTTTTCTATTATCTCGTTCTCACTCATATCTAGGTCTACTTCTCTTATTATACCGTAAGATAAGAAACTATGTTGAGTGAACTGAGCTCTTATATCTAGTTCAGCTAATTTTCGACATTCCATGAGTTTTTACTTTCTCGTATATGTAGTATAGAGGAAGTCTTGTAATCATAAAAAAATTCGACCTCGAGATTTTGACGGATTTACACGTTTTGGACCTCCTTGAATCCAAAAATACCGTTTTTGGAATTATGTCTGTGTGTGTGTGTCTGTGCGTTAGCATGATAACTCAAGTATGCTTTAACTTATTGCAACCAAATTTAACATGCATGTTAGACATCAAAATATAAGGTTTCTATCAACTTTTGAGTCGTTTCCGGTATACGAGAAAGTCAAGGGGAGACCACTCCCGATTTGTTAGCTTCACACTTCTCATTAAATAATATAAATAGTCTGTAAGGACTTTTATATTTTATTTTACACACATTCGTTATACCTTCGCTTCTTAAAAGTCGGGCAAACGCCATTTGTTTAGGCAACATTTGTTTTGAGGTCAAACGAACTTCAAACTTATCTCCCCCTATCACATTTATAACATCTTGCGTTTCCATATTATTTTCAGAGCTATTATTGCCCGAGTTTAACTCGGGCAATAATAGCGTATAATAATAGCAAATAATAGCAAATTTGGCCTCCTGCGGACAATGGTTAAGAATCCATCTCTCACTTTATCTCGGTCTTTTCATTTTGGATATTTCTTCTAGTTCTTTTTCATACTCCTTCAATATCTCGGTATCACTTTTATCTTTGTTATCTGAATCTAATTCTTCCATCTTCAATAAGAGGGTAGTTAAAAAACACTCGAAAGACGACAATATCAATGCTACATGCGTTCACAACCGCATCCCGCTCGCAACTGGTAGAGTTAAAACTTATAATTAAATCCCATAGTAACATTTTCTTAAATCCCTTACTCAAATATAATAACTGACATCATTTCTATTTCAGGATGTTCCCGTGTCCGTTAATATTGAAAAATGTGCGACTGTGTTTGTAACACCATCTATAACTTGTACCAATGATTCTAATAAGTCAAAATTGACTACCTTAGATATACCGATGTCTACCAACCACGTGTCACCTATATATCCAAGGAAACTCAAGGCCGATCCGCTTTATGAACGTCGACAATGTTTGAATCACAGATTTGCAAGCCCCAGATTGCTCCACCTGAGCCCGTGCCGGGTGAACAGGCCTTCTTCACGTAATTCTTTATCATCTCGACTGTCCAGTAGTCATAATTCGCTCGTGACTCAGTTTCAAGCAGATGACTCTAGTTTTATAACACAAGCTATTTCGCACGACACACTCACAGCGAAGACTTCAGATATTACAGATATGTACAATGTACCCTTTGACAGTGATATCTATGCAGTACCCATTGATATGATCCGGCCAAATCGCAGTAATGTGAGAAATAAAGGTAAGAGACTCCCGAGAAATAATAAGAAACGTGGAAAAAGCACTCCCCAGAACATAGGCAGCAATCACCCTTTAGAGAAAAGCCACAAAATAACAGAAACTAGACATAAAGATGTGAAAATTAAGAGACACAGTTTACCCAGTTCATCCGTCAAAAAGAGCGACTCCGACACTGATTCAATACAACTAACTCTTCGTGAAATGAGAAAGTATTTACATACGTTGTACTCTAGCTCAAGTGATTCCGAGTGTAGAAATACGATAAATAAGAAAAATAGCACGATAATTACAAGTGTCGGAGTACATACGCGACATTGCAATAGGGAAACAACTACAGCCGTGTTGTTAAAAGAAAACAATGAATTAAGTAAGGAAACCAATAATAACCACAAGAAATCTAGCAAAAATTCTTTTGGTATGAATGTTAAAAATAAAAAACATAAAGAAAATATACCAAAGGAGATATTAGAAGTAGACAAAAATGAAAAATCTCTAAAAAAGTCGAATCAGAGTCCAAAGCCGAAAGTAAATCCGGTGAGAATTTTGTCCATTAATCTGAAACAGAGTTTTTGCAATTTATTTCGTTGGAGACGGCAACCAGTAGTGGATAATACGGTTGAAGTAGAAAAAGTAACTGGGAATAAGGAGAATTCTCCTCCGCCGGCTGTAAGGCGTGCACTGCCCCCTCTGCCACAAACGCCGCATACTTCCCGTAAGCCAGCTGCTGAAGATGAAGCTGTTATGGACTTCGCTACATCGCTGCAAAAAGTCAAAGACGTAAGACTTATTTTTTCTTGTAATTACATACAATAATATATTAGCAGGCGTTTTCAGAATCACTAACTAAAACTACATCCAGCTTCAAAATTTTTTTTTTAGTTTATTGTATTTTTATCTTCTATAACCCTCCTTATCCATTTTGCAAAAGTGTCTTTTTTTTTGTTAAAGTGAAGTTGAGGTCCTATCGACAATTACTGATTGAAAAGAATATGGACACGCCTGCGGACGATTGTTTCGCTTGTGAATCTTCAAAAAATTCAGTTACAAACAGATAAAAAGCCGACTATCCGTAATTATTGTAGGATCACATGATAGCTTCTTAACTAATTAGTTGTCGACTTATTAAACATTTGCACTTAGAATCATACAAGCTAGTGTTTTCACTTAACGGTAACTAGATTAATATTTTTTTGCATCTTAGTTCCATTTGGTTAGGCGCGGGCCCAAGGTTTTAGTCAGAAATGACTACAATCCATGGAAAGATTGGTCCAGTGAACAATTTCGTTCTAATTTATGGGAGCTACTTAGCAACTTTGGTTTCTCCGTGGGGATGCTGAGTTAATTATGTGACAGACAGACGAAACTCGCCTAATACCTGGGACATCTTGTTTCTACCCAGGTATAGATTTTAAGGCTTTCGTTTGCATGCTCTTCAACGCACTACGACTGTTCGCATTACCCGTCTAAAGTACGATCGCCGAGAAGAGATAATTTCGTACAATGACCTTTCAGTCTGCTGACAGTTGTGTTAAACATTTTTACTAATGGTCAAATTTATAATATTACATTCTGTATTATTAGCATTATTCACAATGTTATACGGAGCTCTGGCTTGTGATCAACTACCCATAGCTATTACCGAATGCAAAGAGGCATTTGGTGTACCTATTTACTGATAATTAAGACATAAAATACTTACTTTACTTAGTGATTCATTTCAAATCATCCAAATCAAATTAAAGTCTGATTAATATGTAATATTTAAAATATTTTAAAATATTCTAACTCGCAACTTTTATCAAACACATGACCTTCAAATTAATGGAATAAAATGGTGTATGTCTGACAATGATCGATTTATGTGTTGCTGTTGTGTTAGAAATCAATGATGACTAAATATAATTATTCTGTTGCAGTACGGCTGGTATTGGGGTCCTATATCAGTGGAAGCAGCTGAAAAAATACTATCTAATGAGCCGGATGGCTCGTTTATTGTACGGGACAGTAGTGATGATCACTACATATTCACTTTAACGTTTAAGTTGAATGGTCTTAGGCATGTTAGGATAGAACATGATCAGGGTAAAAAAAACAGATTTTCTACAAAATTGCTTTACTGAAAATGCTATAAAATGCTTAAAGTATAATTTAATATTTTCGTGTTTGCAGGTAATTTTTGCTTCGGTGGTTGTACAATGTTTAAGGCTCAGACCATCGTAGAATTTATAGAGAACGCGGTGGAGACATCGCGTAGTGGACGCTATTTATTCTTCTTAAACTTGAGGCCGGTGCTGGGGCCCGTCCGTGTTCAGCTGCTGTACCCAGTATCCAGGTTCAAGCGTGTGCAGAGCTTGCAGCATATGTGCAGGTACACACACAATTAGAATTATCCAGGGGGCATCTCTTAGCTAAAATGATGATGACATTTATTCGAGGCATCAAGCTGATGAGATCCTACGACAGACAAAACATGTAGGCATGATATGCTCTACTACCTGTGCTAAGCCGCCCCGGCTTCTCTTCCCCGGGTCACAAGTCATAGATATAGGAAACTTTAGATTAGCAATGTGAAAGAGAAAGAGCATACTAACGCGTATATTAGAACGAGATAGATAGACGAGACCATTACACGCACGTACACGTTGGCGGTCTAGGTCGACCTGTCAGTCACGTAGAAAAGACAGCAAGACTGCAGTACTATTTTTCACGCACTCATGCGCATTACTCACAAAATGGTTATTTTTTTCAACCGACTTCAGAAAGGAGGAAATTATCAATTCGACTGTATGTTTTTTTATGTTTGTTACCTCATAACTCCGATTTTTCTATTCACATTTATTTATAGTTATTGGCCGTGAGATGCTGACAGAGTAGAAAAGCACCACCCCATACTTATCCTCCAATAGGTGTCTTAGAAGGCGATTAATAGATCAGCAAAGGGACATTGATCACCTCATACTTCGTCCACATACCCGCATTGGGCAAGCGTGGTGGACTACTGCCTAAACTGCTTCGATGACAAGGAGAGGCAGTATGTCCCAGCAGTGTGTCGAATTATAAAGGCTGTTAGGTTGATTATTATAATTATAGTGCAAACGATTACTTCGGCGACCTTTACACACGCACACTGGTGCATTTAATTTTTTTTCTCGCCCGATTAATTTCAATTTCAATCTATTAAAGTAAGCAATTATGCATCTATGGCTCTACTCATTATAATTGTACGGTATAGAATGTTCGTATCGGTCTTCTTAACACTTTTATTCATCTTTGCCTTTCTAAACCAGTAATATTTTTGTTTCAGATTTGTGATATTAAAATATGTACGTCGTGACCTCATCCCTCGTCTGCCGCTGCCGAGACGTCTCTTAGATTACTTAAGTGCAACACATTATTACTCCGAACTCCTTGCCGAGATATAACCCTGTGCTTCATAATTTATTACATCAGTTATCACATAGAATTTTAATTTTGCCTGCTAAGTATTTAACACGCCCTTAAGCAATGGTATTAATACTCTTCGTATTCTCTTGGTGTCCGACGCTTAACGAGCAATGCTGTATGACTAAAGTAGCAAAGTACAAATCATTATGCATAATAAGTTACAAAATTGGTCATAAAATTTTTACTCATTATCATAATGTAATTGTTGAATATGCTGTAACAGTTGCGTATTAGGTCTTTACAGATGAAATTGCGGTTTTGTTTGAAGGTTTCAACAAAACCTATTTTCCATGCTAACGTGTTTTTAAATTTCTTCCTGGCCTAACTTTATAAATCTTTATATGTTCTTGGCTAAGTTAATCCACATTATTTCGGTAAAATACAGATTTTCAAGAAATTAACGACATTGTTTTTAACTTTGATATGTATACAAAAGGTACCATAATTGTACCAACTAAAGGTTTGATTTTCCTATAGTAAGATTTATGAGTATATAGTCCTATATAAATTTACATAATAGAATTGCAATATTATACAATTATTGATGCCTGTATGACAACATAGGACCTACATTTATTTGACTATTAAAACATTTCGAGTATTTACGTTATCACTTTATGGTTTATGAATTTTAATAATAATAAATAAATTTATTAAGTTTTTGTAAATATGTATTCAGAATCTCATGACTCAAATTATAAGCAATTAATTTTCTATACAATTGAAATAATAACCATTCTCTGACCATTGCAGTACATTATGCAAAGACGCAATACAAGTACTGTTTATATTGTAATAATCGTATTTTATTATAACAGTATTTAACAGCAAAACAATAGACTACAAAACTTAGTGCCTCTGTCTTCAAATATTTGAATATGAAGCTATAAATATATAAAGTTATAGGTACACTTGTGAAAGTAAATGCCGTTTGCAATAAATGCTATGAAACTATATAAATGCGATGTAGCGTTGCGTAAAATATAACAAGCTGTGCCCATAAGTATATTAGCTCTGTACCTGTCATTAACAATTAATAATAGTGTAATGTTTATGCTTCGAATGGTGAGCCGGAAAATTTTATGCAAACTCTTCTATTACTACTTGTATCTGTGTATTTATTTAGAAAGGTATTATTTGTATTTAAAAAAAAAAATTAGAATCTCGCTATAATTATAAGTTATACATAATGTATTCTCATACTATTCTAAGTAAGTGCCCGTTTAAAATTCTTGGAAGCTTGCTGATGCACAATTTAATTGACTAAGAAAGTTCATAAGCTTCAAAGGCACTCCGGCTCGCCGTTACGATGTGTGTGACCATAGTTACGAATTAGGAATTATATTGGTGACAGTTCACATATGTGTACTGAGCTTTATATTTGTAGATCAGCTAAGTGCAACACAAGCAATTCTAGCATGTACAACGTTATTTATTACTGTATAGATTGTAAGGCCTTTGCCAGTTGTCGTTATTCTTCAATTTGTAGTTTTTATATTTATTTTGTGGTTGTGTGGTACTATCTCGTATCTATGTGTTAGAATTTACGCTAATAGTTATATATTACTGCTTATTTTTAGTTACCTAAACAATTTTATATGCAATAACTGAGTGTATATTGGTGTCGTATTTTCGTTAATATTAAATTGTATTTATTTAATTGCCTGATAAGATAAGAATAATAAATAGTAGTAATTAATACTAGAATGTTGCCAAGCGAAAAATATTGCAAGCGCGCAAACGACTCACATTTATTTTGTATATAAATTTTACCGTCGCTGTGGTTAATTTTGTTGGTGCAGACTTTTTGTAAGTCTGCCTTTCTACCACCCGATGAGAGTATGTCCCCAGTGTTGTTGTTTCTCCATGGTGACAAGATAGTTCCGTGTCCCTCCGTGGTTGATCGTTCCGCGTGAATGTTGCTTTTACCACAGAAGAAGTATACGCAGAAGGCCGGCTGTAACTGACTTGATATAGATGAGTGCGTTGACCTACGCTTCAAAGCAGCGCTAGGATCGTCACTTGGTAGAAGTGAAATATTAGTTTTCAATTTTTTTTTGTTGTGATCGATAACATATAGTACAATCTTTCACATAGTATCCCTCCGAATTATAAATAGATATTTGTTTTCAAATATCGATACCAGAAGTATCACTTAGCGTAAACGACATTTTGGCCAAAATGAGTTATATATATATTCGGATTCAGAATTGTCCGCTCTATAGAATGGTATACTTAGAATTACTCTATCGTTAAAAAAATTTACCCTTATTTTGAGTCGGTAAAAAGTTATTGGTTATTAAAAGTATTTGATGTCACAGACGTTAGCACTTTTTTTATTTAGAAAATTTTAAAGTATGTTGCATTACAAAATAATTTTGTCACTTACATTAAACTTAAGTAACGTAAGGGATTAACGTAATGCTTGTTGCATTAAGTTAATCTCTTACGTTAAAATGTCATTAAACCTCTAAACGGTATGTGTTTCTTACCCTAATATAAATAACAAATGTCCTTTACATTAAACTAAATCTGAGTAGTAAGATGCAGGATTATAGAATGTTTCGAGGTGTATGCTATTATTTTTTGTAATATGCCGATTAAATAGTTTATTTAATAAATGTGAGCACTGCCTAAACCACATGGAAACTATCCGCCAGTTGCACCAAATCGTATAAGAATCTTGCAATGGATAAATGTAGAAAAGTTTACTAGAGAAAAAAGCGAAAGAGGACTTTACGTGATCGATTTGATAGTATGTATGTGGTTTGTGAGATCGAATAATTATGGAACGTTATTCAAAACGAACTAGTGTCTGTAGATAGTAATGTACCTACCTATGTGGTGTCACAAAAAGAGCACAAGGAGATAAACGTAGGATGGCCGCATGAAAATAAAAGATGTCGTACGATAGTAAGAAAATATAGAGGGTGTAGTTGTAAAGAAAGAAAGGTGACAGATAAAATATCGATGAAGTTAAAAAGGAATTCATAAAGTTGATAACATTAGTAAAAAAATAGTTCAAAACACAGGGTGACCAAAATGTAAGCTGAAGGTGAATTTAAGCATGACTTTGATAGAGAGTACTCTAAATATTTTCATCCCAATGAGGTTTTCCGGAATTCAATAAAGACAGCTCGAGGAAAGTGTACAAACTCAGAGCAAGGTATTATTAGATGCAAGCATGACGTTATTATAAGAAGTGAGGAAAGGATGGAAATTATGATAATGGAAGCAATATTATCAAAGTTTGTTTCAACAAAGAACAAGGAAAAAAATCATTTTTACATCCTATATGGATGGGAATTAGAACAATAGTGAAATACATATGCATGAGATTGTGTATTTGAGAAGCTGAGAGCTGGGAAAGGTAACGATGCTATACAGTTAGTTGTCAAACTACCACGAGATGGGAGTAAAACTGAGATAGGACCCCCGTAATAAGACAAAGATTCGCAGCTGGAAAGAAAAAATGACCTCGGTACAAGCTAGATTGAATGCAAAACCCGGATTTAGAAAGGGAATGGGATCTACTGATTGAGGATCTGTATTTACGAGAGAGAGAAAGTAACATTGAAAAGTAAATGAAAGCTGGGAACATGGTGAATGGGATTTGAACGCTTATTAAAATTTAAAAGGTATCCAGATAAGTACGATTGATTGTGCATGACGGTGTGGTGGGGATTGTAGGAAATAGTAAGAAATGATCTCTTCCTCCTACCCCTTTGTATTCCCATTATGTATATTTGTGTGCATTATTAAATCTCTAAAACAAATTGCCAGTCAAAGAAGCTCACAAAGGAATACAAGAGACGATAAAGAGTAAGTAAATTACCTTTGACAATTAATAAAAAAAAATTGATGATAAACAAGAAGGGAAAAACTGTTATATTATTATTAAACTGATATAATATTTTTTTAAATTCCTATTTTTATTTTGGGAATTATTTTAGGATTATTTTATTGACATTATAGAAAAAATAGCGCAATAACGTTCTGAAACTCATTATTATAATAACTTACCTTAAATTTCACGACCAAAATATTACTTTACATTAAAATTTTCGTTTTACTTTTACTTTACTTTACATTTTCTAAACCTTGTTGATATATACATCAGTTTTTCACGGTTTAGTTGTTAAATTTGAGTAACTTAAGGTACAATATGACAATTTATTTTACCGTAAAAGACATGCTAACTTCTAAACTACCTACTCATTTTTTCAAAATTTGACTTACATAATAAGAAAGATCCAAAAAATCTAATAAAACCGTAAAAAGTTACAGAGAGATTTCTAAAATAAAAACTGTTTTTTTGCTCTCCAAAATCGTACTATGTCCCTTACGCTAAGTGATACTTCTGGTATCGATATGGAACTAATTACAGATAGATTTTTTTAAATATTAATTACGGAAAAAGTACTGTTGATAGGCTCTGTATTGCGCTAAGCATTAGATTAGGGATTAGGCCTTTTGAACATTGAGATAGACTTTAAAATAAGTAAAAATACGTAATAATTTAAATATACAATGGACAGCCTAATTTAACTAACCTAAAAAAACTTATTTAATTAATGAAGTGTTTATGGATACACAATAATAGCATAAATAATGTCGATTCATTTTAATACCAACATAGTTACACTAAACAGGAGAGTTTTAAAAATTACAAGTTTATTAAGTACTATAATTCGAACAACGGAACTCTGCCGAGATCGCTGCACGCGGCTATTTATGTTCTGTATATATTTCTTATGCGCTTTTTGACTTACTATATTGTGGGATGAAGGTCAGGAGCTACCTCTTTAAGTCAATATAATCATCATAACAGCCTTTATAATTCGACCCACTGCTGGGACACAAGACCTCTCTTTGTCATCCAAGAAGGTTTGTTTAGGCTATAGATATAGGAAACTGTAGATCGGCAATGTAAAAGAGAAAGAGCATACTAACGCGTATATTAGAGCGAGATAGATAGACGAGGCCATTTCACGGACACGTCAAAAGACTGCAACTGTCAGAGTGCAGTACTATTTTTCATGCACACATGCGCATTGGTCACACGCACACATCGGTATTTTTTTGGTCTCACCCTAGTTGATTCATTACCAATCTCTAAACGTAAGTAATAATAAATCTATCGTTTAGGCAGTAGTCCACCACGCTTGCCCAATGCGGTTTGGTGGACAGTTAATTCATCATTCACCCTATTCACATATAATTAAGCTAAGCGTCCACTTAGTCGCGCCGAGTCGAGTCGAATCGAATGGCAGAATGTCGCTACCTATATAATTACTATGAAACCGTCGAATCCAACCGACCGATTAACGCACAGTGATTGGAGGAATAAATGCGATTCAGCTCAATTCGACGCGTTTCTGCTGTAGTCGACGCTAGGTTTTACAGCGGAACGATTTCTTCGGCGCGTTAGGTTCGGCTAAATGTGCGTCCACTGATAGTAACGGGTCACAATAGCCTAGAGACGCTTATAACCTCAGGAGTAATAAGGGCTGCCAAAATGCCAACGGTTAGGGTTAGCAATTTGGCAGCGTCTCTCGAGGCACTACTCTGTGACACCACGTTCGTATTTTCGGATCTGTCAGTCTCTTTTAATTTCAGAGTGAGAGAGAGGGATACAACATACGGGAATCGATTAACAGAGTAGGCCCTCAGATATCGTGTTTCACTCATTGAGAACATGTATTTTTAATGACACCACTGCTGACTAGTTTATGTTTAACATTATAATATATTTTATATTTGCATGACCTATATTGCCAGATGTGGCTTTATGTGTAACCATATGTTGCTTAAAGCTCTGTTCAACCTATTTGTGATTATGAGCTTGATAGGTTTAATGTTTTTTTTGACAGTAAGTAGTGAGATGAAATGCTGAATTTGGTCGACTACACCTGGAACTCGACTACATTCGAAAAACATTAAAGTATGATTTAATATTTATTCTTTATATTACTTTTTTATTTATTAGAAGTTCGTTACGATGGGATGTTTATGACAAAAATATCAGCCCTGTTGGTGTCCAATTGGTATCGTTGACAATACATGGTTGACTACACTGATGAAACACTACAATTCGAAGGGGTTATGTGACTGCGATATTTCTGTAGAGTAGGTGTACTGCCACAGGAAGGGTGCTCCCATTTCGTGCTGCTAATCGTCTACTCGCTTCTGCCATACCTACTCCTCTTTGACTGACTTGACAAATGTCTAAAATCTTTGGCTGCAAGATTATATTAAATGAACTGATCGCTTTATCTCTTGCAATAAAGAATTTATTGCCCTTGTACTGTATACATTTTATCATTGTACATATAATATATTTAGATGTTAGTTAGTAAGGAAATGCGCGCTCAAGCAAATAATTATTTTTGTCTTATCAGGATTTTTTTTATGATATTTTATGGAATTTGTGGATATCAACTAATATTTTTTTATGTATATTAGCTTATGATATTTTATGTTAAGTTTAAATGCCTTATTTTTCCTTTTAGCAAGACTAGACAATTGATCACTGGGAAACGAATTGTATACTTTAGTCTCAGAATGTGATTTGTATTAAAGGAAATGCAGATTTAACTGCCTTTACTTGCGTAATCCGTCGTTTTCTCTTGCTAAGAGTAAATAACACTTAATTTCTTCACAAAATAAGAACTGCGTTTTGAATTGCTACTTAAGGCTACCAGTTGATTATAGATGTTACAATGTATATTAAGAGGTGGGTTTGCAAATAAGTTTGTAATTTGATTGTGTAAAATGTAAGTCCTATTGCCAAAGATAGTATTTAATTAATTTATTTATAATTTATGTTATAATTGTCATTAAACTACATCACATACTTCCCATTTTGGTTACGAAAAGTTTTTTTTTTTTAATAAAGTCTTAAAAATTACCACCGTAATTTGTTAATGTAAGATATAACAGTAAGGTATTACAAAAACATACATATCACCTAAAACTGTGTGAATAATAATATATCTAACATGCTTTTAAATGTATCTTTAAAGTATTTAATGCGCGTTATCGTTATATAAGTAACATTTATCTTAAGTATTCGATCAACTTTAATAAGTTTCCGTTTCTTATCAAAGACGGGTACATTAATAATTACGGAATAACGTGCAAAAATATGTACTGACTTTTGACAATACTCAGGTCTTTTTACAAAATGAATAATTTAAAATATTAACGTGTCAGAAGTTTATACATCTTTTTACATGAGACTCGTGCTGCCTCGGTAGTTGTAGCTTGTAATACGCATAATGCAATAGTAAATGAAAAATCATTAATTTTACACGACAAAGGGAAAATACAATAATCTGAATATATGAACGTCTAATTATATTGTAAATGGTGATAATTCGTTTTATAAATACGGAATGTGAAATAGTATAATTATTATTGTCGTCTAACGTTATAAAAGTACGTAGATTGCGTCGATACGTCTGAAAACTTCGTGATATAATCGAAGCAATTCGCATTGTGATGTGATAGTATACATACAATAATAATAATATTTGCTAATAATAATTACCCGTAACAATAGAAGTAAAAGTTATCACCGATTATTTGTACGCAAGAAAACTAAATTACTCTCTTGTTTGCAGGAATTGATTTCGTTTAATAATTCGTTTAGAATTTGAGCTCTGCGAAACATTGTTTGAAGCACTTACATGCACATGAGTACAAATAGGATTCTTGCCAAAATAGCGTAATGATAAATTATGATATTACTATAACGAGTTAGGTACATTGGTGGGTTTTATACGTTGTATCATTGCGTTATAGCTAACGTCAGACTAATTGACTATTCTGAAGGGTGTTGCTGGTATGACTAGCACATATCTAGTAGCTTATCTAATTACCAATGTCATTCGAAAACAGCTGTAGGTATGTGAACTCGGATATAAATATCATCGTCTGGCTGTGGCTTAAATTAAATGCAGTCGGCCTATTCCTAATCGCTTAATGGATTTATTTACTACACGCACCGCTACAACACGTACTGTCTTGTTCATTTTACATACGACTGACAAGAACAAAACACATAATAAGCCTTCAATAATCTTAATCGTTTTTATGAATAAGGGGTTTAGTCTATAAAATCGAGGATTTTTAATAAAAATATAGGTATTTAGTTGCTACTGCCAATCGATGTATCTTATATTAATTGATACTAATCATTGTATAGGTGTTGTGTTTATCATATTATATTATTGAAGAAAGAATCGGTTTTTCGATGCATTAGCGGACTTTGTTCGAAAATTAAATCGTTTAAATTGATAAGTTCTTGGCACTCCGAATGCGAACAGATGCATTGAAACGTTGTATTATTTTAGGTTAGTATTAGACGGTGGCTGTACTGAAGTTTATAATTGACTTTTACGACAATCGTCAGATATTGGTAAATATATACTCTATAAAGAGCGTTACTATTTCCGCTGAGATAGGTACTAATGTGATTAATATTATATAAGTACGACACAATTATTGAATAGTGCAAACAGGTAAGATGCACTATGCTCGATGAAAGCACTGTATGCCACGTGTTTTAAATATACAAAGTTCTGAAGATGAACCTGTTGACAGTAGCGGTGTGTCGTAATATTCATAGGCAAAATTATACAATATGGCTGCGTGATAAAACTAAACGAATGGGTCATATGATTTGTATTCTAGACATCCTGAGTTCAAACTCTGGTCAAAATATGCGATCAGTAGGTTAACAGGTGGCAATTTGTGCATATATTATAAAATATATAGATATATTGCGAACACAAGTTCTTAATATTTAATTTGGGTTTGATAGTTTGTGTGAGAATTTATTGCACACCAACTCAAAACGTGAGTGGCGTGACCCGGTTTAAGGAGAGCCAACAACAATACGATAACTTCAATGGTTCTGCAACCTTACAGAAACAAGCAAAGGAGGTGCTATTTGGCTGTGAATCTGTAAGGTCCCCAAATTGCTGCTAGATTATTATAACGTTTTGTATGTGAAACAAACGGTAATGATTAATTAATATCTCACATTGAAGAATCGTCACTTTTACATGTTAAAAAAAATATATTCACAACAAAGTTTTACTGTTAATTACCATCAAGAACGGTTGAGATGAGATGATAGATTTACGGTCGGCAACAGAGGTTGGTTTAATAAGTTTTATCATAACAAGCCAAAAATTGTCAATATAACGTGACGTGCCGTCAAATTACATTACAATGTTTGCCAACCTTTTTTGCTGTCAGTACATGCAAAGTCAATATTATTCGTGTATTCCCAGTAGTTCCAGTGGAGGAGTCCCACCATGAGACGACTGATATTTTTTTTCCAGAGGTTCAGGAACAATTTGACCTACATTGCCTACCCGGCAATGTTTGTTCTTAAAAATCCTTAAAAAAATTGTTTACTTATAACTACTTACGGACTATGAAATGAAACACATTAGGTACCTACTAATAATTACAACAAATATTATTACAAAACAATTTTTGATGTTTCATATTCTGTTGACTATATTTGATGTTTTATTGAGTTAGTTATAATAGTGTGACATGTTAATTTATTTTAGGAAAACCTATAAATCTTACACTATTACAGCATAAAACTAAGTGCTTAACAATCCTTCTAAGTGGCAGACTGAGCATTCCTATAGATTGCCACGGCATGCATATCTGGACTTGATGTTACAAAACTTTTAGCTTTAAGTATATTTGGGTCAATCAACTTTTAAGTGTCCCGTTTGTGATATTTTGTACTTTTTTATTAATATTTAAATTTCACTCAGAATTTTATGTAAGATTGTAGATTATTAATTAAATTTTTTATTCCGATATCGAGCAGCGCACTTTTTCATATTCTATGTACAGTTTTGATCGAAAATGTCCAAACCGGCAAGAAAAAAGCGTCCCTTGGACAACCACTTTCGAATTTTTTTTGATGGAGTAAATATTGATGAAAATTGAACTAGCTCACTTCACATCAGTGAACATATCAAAAACTACATTTGGCTTTTTATAAATTACTACTTTATGTAATATTTCAGCAGATATTTCTATTATAAGTGTCTCTTGGACAACCATTGTCCTAAAACTTAGGGAAAAGTAAATTAAAACCGCAAGTTCAGGTTACTATCTGTAAAAAATCACTTGGATTTGAATACACTTACGTGATAATAGTTGACTATTTGAATAAAATAATATTAATCGATCATTCCTTGACGAAACAGCGATCTAAAGTTTTTAAAATAGGGGACAATGCAGTTGTCCAACAGACAATTTGGTTGTCCAAAAGACACGACACCTTCAACTTCTAATTTTTAGTCAGGTTTTAAGGCTCATTACTAATGATTAAATAAGGAAAAGACCGTATTTGTTGAAAACACGTATATTATAGTGTAGTGATAATTTTTTTTACCCCAAAATAAACATATAAAGATAATAAACTTAAAAACAAAATCTTTCAAAATTTCAATATACATATAAGTAACATAAACATTATAATCAACAGTATCTAGAAATGGATAAGTATCGATTTTGTATTAAATTATAATCACTTTTTGGATACTTTCACTTCATCATCATCATCATCTTAAGCCTTTCTCAACCAATTTAGTGTAGGCCTCCTTCAACCCCCTCCACTTTCCCCTATTTTAGACTGTCAGTATCCAATTTTGACCCGCTACTTTTCTGATCATCTTTCCATGTCATTTGCGGTCTGCCAACTGGTCTTTTGAAGCCCCTCGGCCTCCATTCTATTTAAGCCTTGCACTACGAATCTGTTTTACGGGCTATATGACCTTCCCATTGCCACTTCAGTTTGGCTATTCGCTTCACAATATCTGAAACTTTGCTCTGTTTTCTCAGCTACTTGTTAGTTCTGCGGTCTTTTAAAGTTACTCCTACTAGCCTACGTTCCATCGCTCTTTGAGTGACCATGAGCCTCTGGAGAATCACTTTGGTAGTCACCCAAGTCTCAGATCCGATAACACTCTGGCATTATGTATGGGTCAGCAGATTGGGATGGTATGCGAGACTACTTTGCGTCTATTCCTTAGAAGCAACGGTGCTTCAGTGAGAACGATACATCACCCTGCGCCGCTGCCAGTACGGAGGATATTGTATTTGGTATGGAATACTACATTCCACATCCAAATCTCATCAGCAAGGGCAGACGTGACCTTTGGTTTAACCGCGATTGTGCCGATACTGTCTCAAATAAACAGGTGGCGTATCGCACTTGGATCAGAGGTCGGGCTCTTAAAGCTCCTGATATTGAGTCACTGAAAGCAGCCTATAATAAGGCTTCCAAGTACTGTAAGAAGGCTTACATAAGAGCAGATGCCCAGCGCGTCGCACGCATTAGCCATGAATTGGTGATGCATCCCACGGGCCCCCGTAGTTAATGGCGGCTGGCCAAAGCTGTGCAAAGTTATTTTTGCCAGCCATCGTTGCCACCCCTGAGATCTTCAGATGCGTCGCTTGCTCACAAGCCTCAGAAGAAAGCCGATTTTCTGGCAAGACTCTGCGGCTAATGCCCTAGTCGATGATTGCAACGCACAACCACCATCACTACCTCATTGTGGCTCCACGATGACCTGACATTAAAATTAGGCAGCGTGAAGTTCGTGCGGAACTGCAATCACTCGAAGTCCGGAAAGCTAGTGGGCCTGATGGCATCGCGGGGGTTGTTTTTAAAAAAAGTGCAGCGGAGTGGTCTCCCGTACTCACGCCTATACCTTAGCCGGAGGCTTGGCGAGAGGCTAATGTGCAGCCTGTACCCAAAAACGACGCAGCTGTAATTGTCCCGTTAGCACTGGTCTACGAAGGCGGAGGAGGTCGTAGACTATGCCAGAAAGAAGACCACCTGGAAGCTGAGAGTCGAGCGATTGGAGTCTCGCCACAAAGTAATTTTCTTCTTTTGTGGTGAGAGTGCCAACCCATCATCTGCAGACTTTCATGAAAGACGAGTTCTGGGCGGAAGGAGTCGTTTTTCGACGTTTTCGAGGACGACTGCCTAATGAACTGCGCTACACGTTGGCGATCGTGTGACGTCGTGACGTGTGCCTTAGTGTTTAAGTTAAATTCTATCGATGCCCATTCTCTAAAACAAAAAAATAAAATCAATATCAAAGTATCTGTGAGCGAGATAAAATAATGGCATTAATAAAAGATGACACAGGCTATAAAATTGTTTCTCATACATAATTATATCGGTAAAAACAACAAAGAAAGAAAAATAGTGGCCTTAACAACTTTATTAGCCTGGTTTTATTTAACTGTCCATTGGGCAACCAATATTGTCTCTTAGACAACCATTTTAGTTGTCCAAGTGACTGGTTGTCCCAAAGACATTTAATGAGTTTTGAGCTCTTTTGGTAAAAAGACTGTCCTTATTTCACATTAGCGAATATGTAAACTAAAACCAAGATCAAAAGCATTCTTATCAAATATAATTTTTAATTAAATAACAATTTACTTACATTTAGCTGTGGTCGTTCAGCGGACACACAATAAAGCCACCCATTCTCACGGCGGGATCTCGGACGACTGACGGCGTGAATATCGTTAAAATAAAATGTCGATTTGTTGGGTTTGGCTGGAAAGGCCATCAGCTTGATTGTCTATTAACTTGTAGCGTCATCTATGTATATAATTCGAAATTCTGAGCGGTTGTCCAAGTGACTTAAACTTATCGCATTTTATGGGGACAACTTTAACAAGCAAAAAATAATTGAAAATATTTAAACAAAAAATATTTCACTGCGTTTTTCTAAAACTAGATGAATAATACTGCTTATGTATGTATTATTAATGATCATCACCATATAAAGTTTTTTCGTAACTTACAATTTACATAAAGACTTTTGCTGGGGGACAACCTTCATTACTATGAAAAGACTTGGACGTCGATTGGACAACCATTTTAATATTATTAAAAAACATAAATTAATTATTTCTTTTTGGCACATAAGTGCGACTTAAAGTATTAAGTATAAGCCTTGCTAGTTTTTGTTACTTAAAAGATTTTAATTTTCGAGTTTTCTTTATTTTATTTATGGGGACAAGGTAGATAGTTAGAGGGACAACTAAAAGTTGATCGACCCATTTGTTCAACAAAAGTTACCATGATATTTTTATTAATGAAACTATATTATAAATATTCATATATAAACTATGCGTTTTATGCGTCTGAGTATCACACGGAACTACTGGGAATTAAAATCCCAATAGTCCAGTCAGTAGAAACTCTGGGAAAAAATCATCAGTAGTCCCATCATGGGACTACTCCACTGGGACTAGTGGGAATACACGATATTATTTTTTTAATGATGATACAGTACATAGCTAAGAAATTGAATGATTCTAAACGTTTTCTTTATGTCGGAAGTCTTCAATAGCGTTTGTGTTGACAAGGAGTAAGGATAACCATAATAATACGCCACAATAATACGACAACTAGTCCCGGTTTTCATAGATTTTCTGTAACATAAAATCATATAAGTCTATCTCAACATCACATAGGTACACGATCTTAACAGTGATACCTTTGTAAATAATAGTAGGTAACTTGCATAAAGATACAAAGTAGTGTATTTATTTATATTATTTAAGACGTAATAGACATCCCACTTGAGTACCGTGCTAACTAATAACGTCCCTTACTTTACTAAAAGGAATACAAGATAAATATGGAATAATTATTGTTTCAAGATATTCGTGTTGTAGCTACAACAAAAGAACCGAGTCGACTATCTTCGTAAGTAAATATTCTGTACCTACAAGTAAATATATTTCCTCATAAACAGTTGATATAACCGTAACTTCATCCAAATTCCATTTGGGAATTTTATGCTATGCCTATGGTACTAACATTAATATCAGTTTCCGATGTAGCCGAGAGACAGCTTAAGATTGCTTGTAGAATGTACCGTGTATTGGCGTAGGCGTCCACATCACATTATTATATTATAAAAATTGACTGAATAGTGTAATTGTAATCTTGTCCTTAAATGGGATGTGTGATTTACATTATACCGAATGGATGTAATATAAGATATGTAATTGTTCTACACGCCGTTCTCAACCTGTTTTATTTTAAGTCGGTAACTACGAACGAGTAAATAGTACATCGTTGGCGAGTGAATCTTAACAATAAAATTAAACAAATTAATATCAAAATAACCGACAACGAAACTTTGGCTGTACATTCGCGAATATTATCGTCGAGGAAACGAAAACTGTGAACTCGTCACATCGATATACTTTTCTTGTCAATTAATTCCATGTTTAACCTCCATTTTTGTGTGGCATTATCACTTGTAGTGTTTGTTTTCTACACTATAGTTTATAACTTGTAACTTGGGTAGATCATTATCAGTAATTTTGACTGTGCGTTATATGGACAAATAGATTTGCCACTGACAGCATCATTTATTATGAAGGATTTCAAAATAACAACTATGGTAAGCAGTCCAATTTTAGGTTATGTCTTGTTTGCACTAAAATTTAAACGATCAATATATTGCTAATATTCCGTTGCTGAAGTTTTTTTTTATATTTTATAACAGGTTTTATGAAATTAAATCGTTCCCTGAGGTAAAATAACAGGGCTTGTCAGTATTACAGACATGATATTTACGTTAGCCAAGTTATAATTTATAGACTAAAGACTTGTTAAATGTGATAAGTTCAAAAGAGGTCATTGTATTGTAATCACATATACTTAATGCTCGGTGATAGGGTAATTAATATTCAGTTTAGTAGTGTATTCTATAGACATAAGTAATGTGAAATTGATCTCTTGTGTATAATAATTATGTTGGACGTTTTTTCCCTTTGCACTTGTTTATATCTTAGTTCTAAATTAACGATTGTAATATATAAGTTATTACTTTTCTAACATTTAATAATTATAAATAAAGTTGAAGAAAAACATTTGGGATTTTTTCATTATAGTTTTAAGAGCTATATTTACTTCGTAAATAACACTTTTGAATGTTTTTGAATCCATTTATGCTTTTGACGTGACAACGTCTTATAATTCGATAGAGCCGGCTGCACGCACGAAAAAACATGACGCATGCGGCGTTACCATGTAAGGCCGGCAAAACAAATGAAATTAAATTGTTCTTTTGAAAAATGCTACCATTCCATCAGTATTTTCTTAAGACGTTGTCACGTTCAACTATCGTCAGTAAACCGACTTTACAGACCAACCAATTTTATTTATTATTAGTGGCGGGCGGGAGTACGGAAAAATTGTGATATAGCGAGTTTAATCCATAAAATAAGGTAACCAACTATTTTTTGTTCAAAAAGAGTACACTGCAAGTATTTCATACAGAGGTGTCTCTAGCCCATGTAGCGCCCGTGTGCAATCATTATCTGAGCGCCCTATAGGAACCCCACAGATTTCAAAAAATATGGAAAGGTAAAAAGTGACGCTCGTACATAGGTACTACTAAATGTTTTAGAAATACAAAACAGAATTTTAAAAGATTACGGTTTTTTTTGTATAAATTATGTTAATGGGTAGGTAAATTTGCATTTTTAATAAATGCCGATAAAACGTATATGTGGCTGAATTCGATGTGTATACAAATCGATTTCGTTATATAATTATGACTACAGAATGCATAGATGGATAAAAAAAACTCTCAGACTGTCCGTTATATCAATATGGGAATTGCTTTTCCAACCATTGTGTTTGACATTTTTGGAATTTAAAGGTCGCAAAATTACAAAGGCACTATGTCATACGAGTGGGTATACCTACTCGTATTACACAGTGCAATAAAGTGGGTGCCACACATTTTAATGCATCTAGGAAGTGCTTGGCTAGAAATGCATGGTACAGAGCTCATGATAGTGATTGATGAGGTGGAAATCCCACTATAAAATTCTCAATGTCACTACACACCACAAAACCTTTATTTCAATGATTTGTCATAACTGATCGTCAACACGGATGCTTATGCAACGAAACATCACTTTCACTACACAAAATCCACTCTGAAGCAATTTTTAATTATTGAAACAAAGATCGAAATCCAGACGCCATGGTTTCCCGCCAAACACTCCAAGGTCTTCCAAAGCAACGCAGTCATAGACGGGTAAAGTTTTGATAAAAAATATTTTAAAGAGCAGATAATGATAATTTTAAAATCAAGTTTTTATTTAAACCCTCTAAAAAAATAATTTAAAATAATAGTTTGAGAAAACTAAAATAAACACTCCGTCGAGTGAACCGGTCACTCGACGGAGTGCTTGTATCAGTCTGCTCTGAATTCCGATGCCTGGGCTATACAGTACAGCACAACGGTAATATAGACCGTTATGTCAATCATCGAGTAAGCTCAGGATGGATGAATGGCGGCAGGTTACGGGGACAATATGGGACTCCCATTGAGGCCGCATGAGAAGGCTCAAGGTCACCCAAAGGACAATGGAGAGGACTATGCTTGGAGTTTCTCTGCGTGATCATGTCAGAAATGATGAGGTCCGCAGGAGAATCAAGGTCACCGACATAACCCAAAGGCAGGCATATTGCGAGGAGGAACGGCCGTTGGGGCAGAAAGGTCCTCGAGTGGCGATCACGTACCAGAAAACGAAGCGTTGGTAACTTAGGTTCCAGGTAGTTGGTTGGTATTTTTTCGATAATAAAATCCCATTATCCTGATTAGAATCGCCAGAACTAATAAATTAAACGTTTATAATGTTAGTTCAGTTGTACGTCACTAGATGGCGTTGTCATTGTTATGAGTGAAAAATAAGTTTTTTGTAGTTTAATACTTACATACACAGAACACTCTTTCTGTGTTCTGTGCTTACATAGAAATAAAATGATGAACGATAAGTGTACCTAATTATTATTTAGAGAAAAGCGTGGGGTGCGCTCAATAACGTCACTTCTTGAGAATACCTATATTCGATCGGTAGGCAAAATTAAATTGAGCAGCCCAGCGCTTTTCTCTAAATACATAATACTTTTCTCTAAATACATAATAATCTTTTTTATTGGTCTGAGTCATAAGGTTACCGGATCACTATGACGATGTTACACTGTACTTCTACTCTGGAAGCAAGACATCTGATGTCATTGCATGCAGGTGGACATTCAAACACAAAGTTAATCGTGCAAATCTTGAATTTAGTAGAAAAAAAAACCTTTTTTTTACAATTTTTACTGACTTTGAACCTTTGAACTCAAACAAAAAAAAAGCCGATTTAAGTAGCCATCTTTTTTTAATGAAAATCGGAAAATCCAGATTTTCCAAATCATCCGGTTTTTGAATGCTACTTTTACCAGTAGGTATCTATTATTATAAAAATTAAATTATAACTTCTTGTGACTTGACCACGACTATGTGACCACGATTACATTACCTACAGTAATTATATGACATACTTAAAACTTGTCTCGATATTTACTTATTTAACTCGCAGTACACTCGCACAATACCTACCTACTATTATGTAGGTAGTAGGATGGTATTGTGCGAGTGTAAATCTGAGTTATTCCGGTCTGATCCCCAAAACGGATCAACAAACAATTCTTCCTTGCCATAATCTTTTATATCATATACCTAAATTGTGTAGGTAATGTAATAAATTGAAACTGGTTGAGCTGACCTCATTCAGGGACACGCAGAAAGTCAAACAGCGCGGTGCGTAGGGTGGGCTGCGGGGCGTCAAGCCGCTTTTCACCGTTTAAGGAGACGTAGCGCGTTTCGTAGCCCGCCGCAGCTACGGCCGCACACATCGCGATAACATTCGCGAGATAATCTTCGCCTTCGGCCTACCGCGAATGTGCATGACCACACATTGCTCGCTGTAGATAAAGTCTGTCGCAATGTTACGCAAGAAACAAAATTGACGCCGCGGTCGGTCTATATTTTATGGCAGTAAATAATTATTTTCTTATTGGGTCAGGAATTATTGTACTTACAAAAAAGCAGGGCTGGACAATATTGACTCACCTCCTAATTGCTAAATATGGAATCTCTAGGCACATCGGTTTGAGCTGTGCGTTGATATGTCAGGCAGTCATGCGCTCAGTCAGTTTCTTGCTTTAATTGAACCCTTTTAGGGGATGATGGTAAATAGGTACTTATTTCACATCCGCCACGTTGGATTTTAAAATCTTTGCTGTGGTCGAAATCAGCGAACCGATAAACCATACAAAAAATGCTCATGTTGACTTTCAGACTTTATCACCCCTTTCTCTCCCATTTCAGGGGCAGAATTCTAAAAAAAATCTGAAAACATTTTTAGGTACTCATTTATCGACAGGAACACTACTGTGAAGTTTGTAAAAAAGTCGTGTTACTCCATATAAACTTTCAATCCCTATTTTACTCCCTTAGGGTTTGAATTTCGAAATCGTATCACTCGTCTAAATCATAAAAGAAAACTCTGTGCAAAATTTCAGCTATTTAAGTCCAAGAGTACGGGCGTTGGGCAGTTAGTTAGTCAGCCAGTCAGGCAGGAACTTTCTTTCGCTTGTGCTAAACGTATTATCGAGCCCACCTTCTCTCGTTGTCTGTCCAAAGAGTGGCGCCTGCGGCTCAGTTCCAATTGCTAGAGGACGATGTATGAAAACAATATATGGACTTAAAACCAATAACGACTTTCATCCCCTATTTTATACCCTTAAGGGTAGAATTTCGAGAAATCCTAAAATAACTCTTTGTTTATTTCTAACTGTAACGCCACATAGGTACTTACTATTTTTATGGATTTTATTTGAAAATGACGGATTCGCAAACAAACTTTCGTTTCCTTTTTAATAGCTTTAAGAGTATAAATTCGAGAAATCCCAAAATACCTCTTTCTTATTTTATTACCGAAAGGATCATACTATTTTTTATGGATTTTACTTGAATTACGGATTTTCATCCTCTATTTTATACCCTTAAAACGTAGGTACGTTTTTGCCCTATTATTATTTGTTCTCTGGATAGAGTTTTTAAGGAAATCTATAATTAGAGCGTAGCGTAGCGAGCTTAGTCACCTTTATATTGCTTATCTATTAAAAGGCAGCTCTAATCATCGTAAATTATATAATAATTTTACCAAAGGAGTCTCTTTTAAGTATCAGGGTGCAATTATCGCTTGTAAATGCTATTGTTGGAAACAAAGATGATATTGATACCTGCATTAGGAATTGATTAGACACGCCTACTTCTGTAGACACTGTGACCAATCGAATTCTGTGGTTGCGAGGGTTTCAATACGCCCCGCCTAGTTAGGGTACCCTCCTCCTACCCCACCGCCCCCGTTGGGTGTCATTCCCATTATCAAAGCACTTTCGAACTGTGACATCCGCGACCTCCGGACCGTTTGGCGGTACGTTTTTTTTTCTATTACTTGTTTTTGTTGTTTTTGCATTACCTACTTACGTTACTGTTAAAGTGTAATTTACTTGTACTTACATGTTTTCAAATTAATAGTGGTATTTTTGTGTACACATGTCGCGTAAGTAATTTTTTTTTATGAAAATAATTCAAGTAAAAAAAATAAAGCTTTCCAAGTTCTTCAAAATTTTAATTTTGACAACCGTAAAGTTAATCTTAATACAGGGTGTAAAAGACATGAGCAGTCAAACGAGAACCATGTATTCTGCTCACCGTCATAACATTTTTCTTCCTTTAGACTATACCTGGGAAATTGATAGTTACGATTTTATTGAAGGTCAAAGTCATAATTTTTTTTCTCATTTTTTTATGAAAACGTATTCTATACGTTATTTCTTAATTATTGTCCAAAGAAACATCATCATTTTTTTTAGTATTTCATAACAAAAAATGGCTTCAAAACGTTAGCGTTCAATGTATCTCACTCGATGCGCACGGACACTAACGAACGGGGCCGCCGTCAAGCAAAATTAACGCGGTTTTGCGAGTTGCATGTGAGTTGAGCTCTTTACATTGCGCGGTACAATTTGCAATTTTTTGTAACACCAAAAAATAAAAATCATTTCCCAGCAATATTTTTTTTGAAATATGTCTTATTTTGATGTATAGAATACGTGGTTTTCGTTTGACTGCTCATGTCTTTTACACCCAGTATAATATAATTCTTTCTACTGACTAACAAACGTAGATATTCCGCTCTACTATTTACTTTTTGCATCAATGTTTTTTCAGAGTTATTTTTACGCTGTTTTTATAAGGTAAAAAAAACAGTAATGGATAAAATAAATACCTAACTCTTACCTACATTTCATCGTCACTACCATCGGTATAGAAAAAACCCTTCATAGGTCTCATAGCTGTTAATGGATGAACCCAATACTGCTTGCCTTTTCGTTTTCTTGCCCTTCATATTAAATAAATGCAAATCCGAAGCCTGGCTTCGTAGTCCATGCTGGTCGACCTTCCGCTACCAAAGCTGAGGAATGGCAAACTTGCGGCCGTTTAACCGCAATGCGCGCGCCAAATGGTTTCAGAATTTCGCCTTACCGGTTTTAAAACCGCAGCCGCAACTCGCCGCACCGCAATGCGCGCTAGACCTAATTGCGTCCGTTGTGGTTATGGTTGTATAGTCGTAGCTCGTAGCAACTTCGTAGCGTAAAAAAAACCTATCACGTTGCGTGAAATTCATATTCTAAAATTCGCCGATAGCGCATACCCCGGACGTCAAAAATGAATACCTCATCGTTTCAAATTATCTCTAGAATTCGATTATTAAGGTCGTAGCATATTTATCAGCTTGGAACCGTATCGCCTCTTTTAACTGTGAAATGTGCGATGTGTCTGTAGCCGTTTCGTAGGCAATGTTAAGTACCTACGGTTCATGGTAAAAAAGAGTTCCCTTTCCGAGCTGACAATAATATACATAATATATTCTAGCTTTTGCCCGCGACTTCGTCTGCGTGGAAAAGCTATTTTAGTAGTTTTTAGTTTAGATTACCGTTAAAAGCTTATCAACCGACTTCAAAAAAGGAGAAGGATCTCTATTCGACTGTATGTTTTTTTTTGTGTATGTATGTTCTGCGATTACTCCCTCAATTATGAATCGATTTTAATAATTCGTTAGGAAAGTCATACTTCAAAGGTGGTTCCGTATAAATTATACCGAAATTGGTTCAGTACTTTTTTGTTGAAATGATAATTTCATTGGGGATGAAATGATGATATCGTCCACGAACACAAAAATAATGACAATTTTTTTTTGAACTTGCCATTATCTAATATGCAATAGTGAAATTTTGGTTAGTAGGTCCAATAGTCAACACATGAACTATGAAAAATTATTTTATGTACTTAAGTTAAATAACTAGGTTCTCTTCAAGTTTTAATGCTTCATAGTTCATTAACTTACCATTAAAACTATACCATTCATTCTGAATGAATGGTAGGCATTTGTAATGAGCTATATATAGGTCTGAAACGGGATATTATTTGCTAACCGACTTAAAAAAAAGAGTAAGTTCTCTCATCATCATCATCATTTCAGCCGAGAGACGCCCACTGTTGGACATAGGCCTCCCCCAAGGATCTCCAAACCGGTCGGTCCTGCGCTGCCCGCATCCAGCGGCTTCCCGCGACCTTAACTAGATCGTCAGTCCACCTTGTGGGGGGCTACCAACGCTGCGTTTCCCGGTACGTGGTCGCCACTCTAGGACCTTTCCGCCCCAACGGCCATCAGTCCTCCTCGCAATGTGCCCTGCCCACTGCCACTTAAGGTTCGCAATTCTTTGGCCTATATCGGTGACCTTGGTTCTCCTTCGGATCTCATCATTTCTGATATGATCACGCAGAGAAACTCCGAGCATAGCTCTCTCCATTGCCCTTTGGGTGACCTTGAGCCTTCTTATGAGGCCCATTGTAAGCGGCCACGTTTCGGTTCCGTAAGTCATCACTGGCAACACACACGAATTAAAGACTTTCGTCTTGAGACACTGCGGTAGATGGGCCGAGATGGGCTACGCGGCATATTCTCGGCCCATCTACCGCAGAAGTTCTCTATCCGACTGTTTTCTTGTGTTTGTTACCTGATTACTCCGTCAATATGAGTATTACGACTCGATTTTATAATGATTCTTTTTTTAGGTACGTCAAGATCAGAGATGGCCCGTATAAATTGTATCGATATTATTTCGACCCTTTTTGAACAAATCATTAATAACAAAAAAAAAAGTTTTAGTTAAAGTTTCCATTAAGTTTTAATGAGCGCTTAGTAGGCCTATCCCTATTCAATAAAATGTACTTAATTTCCACTAAAAATAATAAAATAAAATATTTTTAGCAAAAAAAAATAGGAAAACCGAATTCAATGCGTACAAATTTAAACTAAAAAGTAAGAAATAAATAATATTTTTATGAAGTAGTTGAAAAGAGCGTCATAGAAAACCAAGGAAAGTATTGATACACATTTATAATTCTCTATTTATATATAATTCATACTCCGATATATTTGGAGTCGGTGCCAGTCTAAGCAAAATAAACTTACCTAATAGATACGAACTTGATTAAACCATTAACTATACATAATAATGAATGATGAAGATGAGAAACACGAAGATATATTTGAGAAATAATCCGCCGCTCCGTGAAGTCCGAAAATTACAAACACTATCCTCCTTGGCTAGCTGGCACCGGCTCCAAATATATCGGAGTATGAATTATAAATAAAGAATTATAAATGTGTATCAATACTTTGCTTGGTTTTCTATGACGCTCTTTTCAACTACTTCATAAAAATATTATTTATTTCTTAATTTTTAGTTTAAATTTGTACGCATTGAAGTCGGTTTTCCTACTTTTTTCCTAAAAATATTTTTTTTAATACCTTTTTACAAACTACTTTTTTGTTTTTCCTTTATTTGCTAGCTTTTTTTACGTCATATCTGCTTAAATACTATGTTTCATGTTTTTTTTCTATCTCAAGGTCTAGTCTATTTTTGTCCAAATAAAATTTCATCAAAATTGATTCGCGTGTTTAGGCGTGAAAGCATGACTTTGTTTGGACTTCTTTACGACCTTACATCCCCTATTCCTATCAAGTATGTAAATACAGTTTCATGGTTTTATCTTCGATTTTAAGGAATCGCATAGAAACTTTCTTCCCTTATTTCAACCCCTTCATGCGATTTGTAGCTTATGACATGACCTATCAAGGTCTACTCAATTTTTGCACCAAATTTCACCATAATCGGCTCCGGTGTTATGCGTGACAGCGCGACACGATTGGACTTCTTTACGACCTATCATTCCCTATTTCATCCCCACACAAGGATAAGAAATGAAATCTTATAAAATCGGGGCGTACAAGGTGAAATCGACTATTGCTAAGGTCTGTTAAAATGTACCTAGTTACCCGGACCATAATAATCGATTGATACCCTAATCATCACAGAACACAGTACCTACTGTGTTCTATGCTAATCATCAAAATTGTGTATAAAAATTTAGGCGCTACGGAGGAGCATACTTAAATACTTCATCGACCGGCTATGTCTCGTTTGTATTTCTTCATGTTTACTTATTACCAGCAATCGATTCTGTTGTAAACAAACCAACGCGTGATGTGTCAAATTATGTAGTTTATTTTATATATTTCAGTTTCGCTTAAACCTCGTTAAACAGTTTAAACTCGTGCAATGATTTTTTCTCAAAACTCTATAACAAATATTATTATACATTACATACATACACTGCTAAAATCATAATCTTTCTTTTGGCTTCGGCGTAGTCGGTTAAAAAACAAACCGGAAATACTTTATGACTGTACTCGATAAGAGGGTGATTCTCAAAACGTGTCGAAAAGAGTGCCCAAGCTTGAAAACCTATCAAAATTGTATATTTTAAGGATAGAATTCTTTTTTTAATGAAAAATAAATGCCTGATGAATACTGTTCACTATCATATTCTTTATAACATATTGTGGTTTTTCTACTAATTTTTTTGTTCAGTCTGAAATCTTAAGCTCTTTAGCGCGTCCTTTAGCATAATTTATATATTTTTTTTTAAAAAATTGCCCCCTTTTAAAATCATAGTAGGTAGGTCTACAATTTTAATATCGTAAATTTTTAATATCAATGTTTTTACTGAGGAGAAACTTTAATTTTATTAGGAACAAGCTTTTGCTCCCGACTTTGTCCCCGTGGGGTTAAAAATCGAAAAATCGTAACATACATCACTCTTAATTTTTAGCCGACAACCTACTGGGTGTAAAAGACATGAGCAGTCAAACGAAAACCACGTATTCTATACATCAAAATAAGACATATTTCAAAAAAAATATTGCTGGGAAATGATTTTTATTTTTTGGTGTTACAAAAAATTGCAAATTGTACCGCGCAATGTAAAGGGCTCAACTCGCACGCAACTCGCAAAACCGCGATAATTTTGCTTGACGGCGGCCCCGTTCGTTAGTGTCCGTGTGCATCGAGTGAGCTACATTGAACGCTAACGTTTTGAAGCCATTTTTTGTTATGAAATACTAAAAAAAATGATAATGTTTCTTTGGACAATAATTAAGAAATAACGTATAGAATACGTTTTCATAAAAAAATGAAAAAAAAATTATGACTTTGACCTTCAATAAAATCGTAACTATCAATTTCCCAGGTATAGTCTAAAGGAAGAAAAATGTTATGACGGTGAGCAGAATACATGGTTCTCGTTTGACTGCTCATGTCTTTTACACCCTGTATATATCAATTGTTATATATTTTACTATAAAAATGACGGATTTCCCATACAAACTTTCATCCCCTATTCCACCCCTTAGGGGTTGAATTTCGAGAAATCCTAAAATACGTCATTCTTAATTTTTAACGGAAAAGCCATATAACGATTTGTATGGATTTAACTATAAAAATGACGGACTTCCCATACAAACTTTTATCCCCTATTTCATCCCCTTAGGGGTTGAATTTCGAAAATTTCTCAATCGCCTCTTTCTTAATTTTTAATCGAAAGGCTTTATGCCAATTATTATAGCTTTTACTTTAATAATTACGGATTTCCATACAAAGCATCATCTCATATAGGCATAAGGGGTTGAATTTTGATTGAAGACTCTTTCTTAATATATTGGGCCGAAAGGCCATAAACCAATTTTTGTGTATTTTACTTTAACTTACATCCCCTAACTCATCCCCACGTGCGTCGTCGTTTGTCAAGTGCCTAAATTCAAAGTTTCGTGATTTTACCTCCGATAGTGACGAAAAATACCAAAGTAAGGTGACCATAAGGTGACTTTCGAGACATTCCAATTTCAAAGAGTAGGTATTTGCTTATGTGTGAGTTCAAGCCTGAGGTTCAACCATGAAGTTACTATAGCTTCATGGGTTCAACCTTTTTTGAATATAATCCACCTGATACCTGATATAATCGGATTGAGTTTTCAAACATGTGTCAAAATAAAATATAATTTAAATCAAAAGCACTAAGGAGTATTATTGATATCAACTTCGTAGCAAGTCACCGCCATAAAACTTTCATCCCTTTTTAACTTCACTCTTTTGAATTTCAATAAAATATGAAACACGTCTTCCATTAATTCTATTAAAAAAGTTTATACAAAATTTCAAGTATGGATCAAGGAATCACGTTGTCCCATACAAACTTTGCCCCTCTTTTTCACCCCCTTAAGGATTGAATATCGAAAAACTCTAAAATACGTAATTTTTAATTTTTAACGGAAAAGCCATATACCAATTTGTATGGACTTTACTATAAAAATGATGGACTTTTTCATCCCCTATTTCCACCCCCTTAGGCGTTAAATTTTGAGAAATTCTAAAATACCCCTTTCTTAATTTTTAATCGAAAGCCAATAGACTACTTTTTATGGATTTTACTTTAAAAATTACAAAAAAAGCTAATTAGGTACTTTGGCGCGGCAAACCCGGTAATCTAACGCTACTTAAATATACAGGGTTGAAATAAAAAATGGGCCCTGGAAGGGAAGTAGGTACCATAAATCTTTAAAATAGCTTAATTTACTGAAAGGAAACATTCCTTTATTTTTAAAAGGAAACATAACTGCATTAACAGAATTCTCAAAAAGCTTTCTCGAACCGGGAATCAAACCCACTTAAAAATCAATCAAATAACCTTTACCATTTTATTTTACTAATTGATGCAGTCGATGTTTAAAGATGAATTTTCTCCAAGAACAGGGTCTTAGAAAAAAAATATTATAATATCTAACATTTATTTTACTTTTACTCTCGAATAATCTAGATCCTTACGACAATCTCATCTTATTAGAATTGAAAGACAAACTAGTATAGTACAAGAGGCTAATAATTCAACTATTAAATTGTTCGAAATAGCCCCTCGATCCGGATACATAAATTTAGTCTTTGTTGAAGTTCATTATATGTGACCTGCAAAATGTTGTGGTGTATGCTATTAATTACATTTCCTACTTTAACTCTTAGCTCTTCTACAGTTTCATAAACTTTTTTGTAAATACCATTTTTGGCATGGCCCCATAAAAAATAGTCAAGAGGTGTAAGACCTGGACTTCTTGCAGGCCATCGAATCATCCCGTTAATACCAATCCAGACGTTGAAGTGTTCATTAAGGTAAGCCCTGGAAATTCTACTATTATGAGCAGGCGCACCGTCTTGTTGAAAAAAGATACTAAGTATTTCGTTCCTCTCCTGGTAGAAGGTTTAATCGATGTTTATAAGCTCTAATATTTCAATGTATTTTGCTGTATTCGGATGTCCCTCTTAAATATGTACCAGCACAACCATGTTTCTCCACTCATGATTCCGCACCAAACATTAAACGAAAATCGAATCTCATTGTTTGTTTCGCGAACACGGAATGGATTTTCACCGGACCAATAATGATTTTTACGCCTGTTATACATTCCATTATTACTGAAGTTTGTTTCATCAGACCATAGTATGCATTCCAAGAAGTTGGTGTTCTGAGCTATTTCTGCCTGTCCATTTTGACAGAATTCTAACCTTCTTTACCGGTCTCTGGGATGTAGTTTCTGAACCAATCGTCCGTGATTTATGACACACTCGTCAAAACTGCATATTGGTCAAGCGATGCAAAACCCTTATTTTTTTTGTCTACTCGTCAAGTTCATATTTCTGCATACTCGTCAAAACTGCATAATGGTCAAGCGATGCTTATTTTAATGTCTTCTTGTCAAGTTCATATATTTCTGCATACTCGTCAAAACTCCACATTAGTCAAACTTTCATAATCGTCGAATATAGTTGAAATCTCTTTGCTTTTGCTTTAAATTCCCTCGTTTTTTACATTCATTGGCCACTTAGAATAACAAAAAATGGGCGAACTAAAATCGGGCGAATAGTTAAAAAAATAATTAATGAAATGATTTCAATGCGGAAGGGTTTAAAATTATGCTAAGACATTTAAATCAATACTATGAAAACTAAAAGGGGGATAAAACTTCTTGAGTTTCTTGCCGGTTCTTCTCAAAACAAGGCCTCCTGGTAGACTCTTGAACCGATGGCATCAAACTTGACTTTCATAAGTGTACAAATTGTACCTAAATGAACAAAGAAATTTGAGATTTTTTTATTATTCAAGTATGTTTCGTTTAACTTAGAAGTCTTATTTTGTTTTAATACACACATTATGCTAATATTATAGTTTTATTTATTGAAATATTTCAACTACATTCGGCGATTATAAAAGTTTGACCAATGTGCAGTATTGACGAGTATGCATAAATATGAACTTGACGAGTAGACAGTAAAAATTAGAGTTTTGCATCGCTTGACCAATATGCAGTTTTGACGAGTGTGTCGTAAATCCGTCCATCACGAAAACATTTGTATTTGTACTTTTTTCATTAAGTATTCGAGTAGACTAGTGCCTGCCTCTTGAGCGGCTTCCGTGCTTGACGCTTTCGGGTAACACTCAAAATGTCAAAATACCGAGATCCATTTCAGAAAAGTACGGAATAAAATGTTCTTGTGGTCTTCTTACTAAATGTTTTTGAAACCTCCGACATTTACTAAGCTTTTCACCATTCGCGCCAAAACTTTTCTCGGCGGTATTTCTTTTTACTTGTCACCATACCACTGAAGGGCTAAATTGTAATTCTTGTTGCTTAAATTGTATGCTTTTATTAAATCGATTATTGCTCTTGATATGCCATTATTTTAATAATTATAACAGATAATAGCCTAAGAGCCAGTGGAAGGCTACCTGTATGTATTTGACCAGACTTGGGGTTTTGTACAGTGAGGCCCCTATACCTACCATATATGAGATGGGGGTTCACTAAGCCCTAAGTGGTGGACACGGCGCGCGCTCAAGCAAGACAGGTATCGATTTTTGGCGAATTTTAAATGCATTTGACGACGTCTGCCGTTTTTAAAATTTGATAATATATTATTATTATTATCTAAAAACAACAATGGCAGACAATTATCGCGCGGTTAACATTGTGGCAGACAGCTTTGAAAGTGCTGAAAAAAATTAAATTTTGAATTTATTTGAAGAGATCTGCCATTGATATATTTTATTTATTAGGGTCTTGAAAACTTATATTCATCACGGCAGACGACTTCATTGAGTACCCACATCAGCAGACAACAAAATCTTTGCTACTATCCGGTCAGATGTATGTGTATTACGTTCCCTATTTTACATCAATATGATTTACTTTATCACTGTGATTAACTAAAATTGATAAGTGTGATGATTAATAAGTTTGATGATAAAAAAGTTAGTATATTTTGGAAGAATCTCAAATATTAAGGTATATTGCAGATAACAAATAATTATTCAAATATTTATTTAATTTTCTTCTTTTTATTTATTTAAGACATAATTAAAAAAAATGAGTAACAAAATATGAAACGTGCATGCAATAAAAAAAATGTATGTTTTTTTTACTTATTTAAATCTTTATTCATCGTCATCGGAATCATGGTCGTCATGGTGTGACTCGTCTTCATCGTCCATAGAATCGGAATCTGTAAAAAAATAATCTCAAAATAAAAATAATTTGTAAAGTGATCCGAATATATTCGATTAAATTTGGTTATTAATGAACTTACCATGGACTTGGGTGATTAAGTCGCTCACAGAAGTTGGAAGTTGGTCACCTTCGAACCATTTGAATAAAAATTATAGAATGTTATTAGAGCCTCTGATACTGATATTTTAATTATAATGATTGGTAATATGACACAATTAAAAAATTCTGATTCCAATATTTGGATGCTCAATGGAACAGGAAATAACGAAAGGTATATTGACGTCACAAAAAATTATCAGGAACTTGGTGAATTGTTAGCCAAAAGCTTAATCGGCTTCCATGCATTCACAGGATGTGACTTCAATCCGGCCTTCTTTAATAAAGGGAAAAAAAGACCTTTTACCTTGCTAAAAAAAATATTGAATTTCAACAAGCATTCGCTACTCTCGGTGAAGAAAATTTGACAGACGACCAGTTAAAAGAGATATTTAATAGTATTCAGAAGTTTATCTGTCAGCTCTATAATGCCAAAAAATCTATTGACGTTGATGATGGAAGGTACCAACTTTTCGTCAACAATTATAAAGCTTCGGACGTGAATGAAAATTTCAGTAAAAACATACTGAATTTTGATGCAAGCTCAATACCACCGTGTAAGAGTGAGCTTTACCAGCAACTTCTAAGAGCACATTATATTTAAGTGTTTGGAGAAATGCTTATAAGAAGCAACCTACCACATTAGACCCATTAGAGTATGGTTGGATTGAACAGGATGATAAATTTTTATTCAAATGGTTCGAAGGTGATCAACTTCCAACTTCTGTGAGCGACTTAATCACCCAAGTCCATGGTAAGTTCATTAATAACCAAATTTAATCGAATATATTCGGATCACTTTACAAATTATTTTTATTTTGAAATTATTTTTTTACAGATTCCGATTCTATGGATGATGAAGACGAGTCACACCATGACGACCATGATTCCGATGACGATGAATAAAGATTTAAATAAGTAAAAAAAACATACATTTTTTTTATTGCATGCACGTTTCATATTTTGTTATTCATTTTTTTTAATTATGTGTTAAATAAATAAAAAGAAGAAAATTAAATAAATATTTGAATAATTATTTGTTATCTGCAATATACCTTAATATTTGAGATTCTTCCAAAATATACTAACTTTTTTATCATCAAACTTATTAATCATCAAACTTATCAATTTTAGTTAATCACAGTGATAAAGTAAATCATATTGATGTAAAATAGGGAACGTAATACACATACATCTGACCGGATAGTAGCAAAGATTTTGTTGTGTGCTGATGTGTGTACTCAATGAAGTCGTCTGCCGTGATGAATATAAGTTTTCAAGACCCTAATAAATAAAATATATCAATGGCAGATCTCTTCAAATAAATTCAAAATTTAATTTTTTTCAGCACTTTCAAAACTGTCTGCCACAATGTTAACCGCGCGATAATGGTCTGCCATTGTTGTTTTTAGATAATAATAATAATATATTATCAAATTTTAAAAACGGCAGACGTCGTCAAATGCATTTAAAATTCGCCAAAAATCGATACCTGTCTTGCTTGAGCGCGCGCCGTGTCCACCACTTGGGGCTTAGTGAACCCCCATCTCATATATGGTAGGTATAGGGGCCTCACTGTACAAAACCCCAAGTCTGGTCAAATACATACAGGTAGCCTTCCACTGGCTCTTAGGCTATAATACTTATTACGAAAAAATTACCAAGATTTTCGTTCGAATTTCAAAATTGCCTTAAATTGCTACACAAATTAAACGCTTCAAGTAATTAAAATTAACGGTCCATTTTCAAACTTTCTTTTTCTCTAATTCTAACGGTAATCGCAAGCAACAATAATAAAATTAAAGATTTGATTTGATTCGAGAGGAAAATAAATGTTAGATTTCATAATGTTTTTTATTTCTAAGACCCTGTGTTTCTTAGAGAAAATTTATCGTTAAATCTGCATTTATTTGTAAAATAAAATGGCTAGGGATAATTTATTTCTTAATTGGTTCGATTCCCAGTTCGAGTAAGCTTTTTAAGAATTCTGTAAATGCAGTTATGCTTCTTTTTTTTAAAAAAAATAAAGGAAAGTTTCCTTTCAGTAAATTGAGCTATTTTAAAGATTTAAGGTACTTCCCCTCCAGGGCCCATAGTTTTTTCCACTCTGTATATACGATCACGCTCGTAATCCCATGAAGGGTTGAGCAGAGCCTAAGGCAACATTTTGTTACACATAAAGAGCCACATCAGGTAGTATGGGCCATGCAGTGCCTCCAAATACTGACAGGTTGGCAGCCTGTCGCCTACAAAAGGGGAACCAAACCCAAAAATTAACAACCCTTCAGAAAACACACCAACTAAAACCAATGACCAGTACAATCAAAATCTCCAGTCCTGGTGGACATTTATATATTATATATTATTTCGACCGGCCCCTGCACCACGGAACTACCCACCATTGAGCGCCAGGAGATGAGGTGCGTAAGTTGAATAACAACAGAGAAATATTTTTCTCTCCGTCGTCAAATGGAGTTTCGACCGAAAAGTACCTAAATTCTTCGTCGGTCGTTTTTATGCTACTATTGCATTTATAGCTTTTCTGGAGATTTCTTCATTCATTTACAATGCACGTGCTAATTTCAGGTTACGTAAACAATCTGCTTAATTTGTAAAACAAAAATCAAAACTAACGATTTCTAATTTCTTTCTCACTGATTTCGTTGGTATTTAACAAATTTATGTGGCATAGCCATAGCGCGTCAAGGAAATTATATTTTGTAACAAAAAAATTATAGTATTCGTAAATTATTACTCATTGTCTTTCTCTATGAAGTAACTAGTAAAGTAAACAATGAGAGTCAAAAAGGTAAGAAATTTAAACAACCTTCATTAATAAAAGGATGAAGCGAACGTCAGAGGCATTGACGTTTTGAAGTTGCAGACAAACTAACGAGAACCGGTGTTAGGAATCAAGTCAATTGCATCAGATTCACTTGCCAGCGTGGAGAGAGAAGGTAAAATCCGAATGGTATCGACTGATGAAGTCTACGCTCAGCCCTGAAGCCTTCCAGATCCAAAACCCCGAATGCTTTCAACTGGAATGCCCGGAGGACGCATAGATGTAGACATTTTCAATGACAGTTTTGGGGAAAGTGTCCTTACGGTGTGTTAACCCAGCCGTAACATAAAAGACAAGAAAATTAAGAGCCCACATTAAAAAAGCTGATAAAGGAAAAACATTAAATGGTTCTGCAGTCCTCTGAAGACGCTCGTCGGCGTCGGCAGCTCAGTAAATAGATCTCCAAGTGCCTTACTCACGGCATACGCCAATTTAATACGGAACGTTTAAAGAAACCATCGAGCGGAACAAAGGCTCCAAAGTATTTGCTAGAGATCCGTAGCTTGGAGAGAGCTTGCTGGTGAAGCTGAGAACAGAGGACGGCAGAATCGTTAGATCGGGAGCTGAGCTTTTGGCGGAGATTAAAAACTTTTATGGACAGCGACTTCACATACACCTGTCGTTCAGTACGTCGATCCAAGAGCCAAATTATCCGGATACTATACTAAAGATAATATAACTTTAAAACAAGTCCTATTGTATACAACTCACTGAAATCTATCTAGCATTTTTCCGTAATTTCGACCGCTACCTTCAGCTTGCTCAATGCACTAATTGCTGCTTCGCGGGAAAAAAGTAATCTTCAACTTATATGTATCCCTGTCTCTAGCTAACCCAAACAGAAGGCGGTGTGGGTATCCAATGGCAGGTCGCAGTTCAAATGTCATATGGCACACGCCCTTTAGCGCCGGCACGCAACGCTACTAATAACACAGTTTAATAATTCCGGCAACATGTTTGTGGCACGGGCCGACCCCAAAACATGCTCCGATTTGATTCCCTTCAAATTCAACTTCTGTTGTTAGGTGCTTATGAAACTAGTACAAATTAGAGCCAAGTTGTCGATTTAATGTTGATATCGGTAGCCGAGTGGGTTGGATAATTTCTTTTTGATATTCCGTTGCGTGTGCTTATACTTTTACAAACGATATTTTTATATTTATAAAAATTAATAATGACTGACTGACTGACATTTCAACGGATAGCCCAAACCGCTGAGTTTAGAGATTCCAAATTTGGTAGGTATCAGGTAGGTATGAGGTCTAGAGGACCTAGACAAGTGGCAAACGATACAACGTTTCTATAGAACGAAATGATAATAGCCCCCCATCCACTAGAGTTTATTCTTGCCGGAATGTCCAATTTTTACTAGAAGATGACTTGTAAGTGGCTTTTTGTTTTTTGTCAGTTTTGGATATCGGTTTTGTTCTCATGTTTCGCTATTATCGCTCGGCAGTATTGTCAGATGTACGATTATGTCGTATTTTTTATGACCGGTATTCCCTTAACAGGAGAACTATCTTTATAAAACAACAGGATATTAACCATCCACTGGCGCGCAATCCTTTAGTTTAAAGAGAAAACAAAAAAATGCAGGAAAGTATCAGTTCATGTGTATGGTGACAAAAGGATTGTTTTTCCTCTCGGACAGGCGAGGAATGATAAAGTCGCAGGAAAACATGTAGAGATGACATTTAGCTAGTAGTCTCAACGGTTTTATTTATACGATATTTATTTTTACCTACGATGTTTCTCTTCAGTTCATCTATTGCTGGGGCCGCACTTGCGCCTATCGTCACGAAGCTTCGTGCTAGGACACGATACACGCAGATGTGACCGGCCGTTATCGGCTATCGCCACGAATATTCGGGTTGAGTGTGCGTTATCGGCCGGGAGGCGGTAAGTCAGGGTTTTAGCGCGCTAACCTATCGCGCTGCGTGGTCAGACATGCGTTGTTCATTTCGAAGGTTGTTCTCCATTAGTTCAGACGCGTACGGGTGACTAAGTATACGATACAGCTGAGTTATTTTTTTTAATAAATGCATTACGTAATTATTAGCACACAATTTAGAAGTAAAGAAAGTGATTATGCATAGTTAAACGCAAAGAAGGATAATAATACTACGCAATTTACACGTCTGGAAATGATTTCGGCCATCTTGGATTATTGCACGATAGTTCGTGCAAATAAAGAAATGCCACATGCTTTATCGCGATAACTTTGCTAGGGCCGCACTTGCGTGTATCGTACGAAGTATCGCCACGCATTACTTCGGCACGATAGGCGCAGGTGCGGCCAAAGCATATGAGGACAAGTCGTACGAAATAAACGCTAGTGAATGGGAGGCTAATTTTTGACTGCGGTCGTCATAGAGCTTTCTCACTAAAACGTCAATTTCATACATTATTATTATTTTCGTTAGACGTTCAAAGCAATCGACTGGCTACTTGTCTCGGCCCTCAGGGGTGCAATAAGAAAGGATTTTTGGAAATTCAGCCTCTAAGTTGGTAAAAAGGGGGTGCAAGGTTTGTATGAAAATCCGTCATTTTTAAACTAAAATCCATAAAAATTGGTGTATGGCCTTGCAGTTAGAAATTATGTTAGAGGTATTTAGGATTTTTGAAAATTCAATCCCTAAGGGGGTAAAATAAGGAATGGAAGTTTGTATGGAAATCTGTCATTTTTTAAAGTAAAAACGAAGAAAATTAGTATATGGCGCTTGGGTTAGAAGAAATAAAAAGAAAACTTAAATGCTGCCCGAAATAACTATTCTACGCGGACGAAGTCGCGGGAAAAAGCTAGTATTAGATATATAGATTATTAAATGATTCTGTATTCAAAATTAACAAATTGTAAATAAAACCTATTTTACTAAATAATATAATACATATTAAAGCTATTTAAAAATCATTTTCAAGTTAGGTACAAGATAGGTAGGGTACCTATATCAATGTTTATTAACAGTTCTTCATGAGTAAATGGGCAGAATTCACTGCCTGCATTTGGATCATTTATTTACCTACTTATAAATATAAGTGATCCAAATCCTCTAGTTTTTTTTATTACTGATAGGCAAACTTCTAATATTATTCAGAAGCTTGATGTAAAAACCTATAAATTGACCCAGAACAGAATTATTTCTTCTGTGAGACGAGTTGTATCTAATTAGTAAGTAAGTAGCAGAGAAAACAAAATTTACCATTGCTAAATTAATAGCGGTCAACTAATTATTAATGACGGGAACTGATAAAATTAGTCCATGACTATATGGAGAGTCAAAATCCTGTTGAATGTTTAACAGTTAGTTATCGTCGGGAACCCGGAACCCCTTACGGCGCATACGGTGTAATTGCGGGCACACGTCAAGCCGCGATTACGAAAACATGTTCATATTTCCGGTCCTTGTCAGTTTGACATAAACTAGATGTTTTATTAAAACCCGCAGTTTTGCCTCGCTATCACAATTATTTTAATTATATTACACTTGTTCTTCTTATAGAGTGGTTAACCAGGTGTTTCAAGTGGTTTGTATAATCGTATAAAAACCAATATTTTAAAATAAAAATATAATTCAACTCTCCTTTCAATTACAATTTTTCTCTATAAGACAATGTCAATCATACCAAATCATAGCTATCGCAGAACTCTCAAAGGAGTCTGTCACATACTCCTCCTCGCTATCAGTTAATTATCAAGGGATGGCAGACTCACTAGAACAATCAACTTATTAACCGGTCTACGTAATATTCCACCCTTGGTAGCTACCTCCACTATGCGGACTCGACCATCACGACCAGGAGTGGCCCCTACTATTCTACCTCTCGGCCAGACATTTCTAGGAGAGGTTGAGTCGGCAATAACAACCAAGTCCCCTATCTTTACTTGACTTCCTGCGTCTGACGTCCATCGGTGTCGTACTTGAAGGTTAGGCAAATACTCACGTATCCAACGACACCAAAACTTATCAGCTAAAAGTTGCGAGAATCTCCACTGCTTCCGTAAATGTAAATCGTCATCCGAAAATACTCCTGGAGATGGTAAGGCATTGGATGAACCTAACAAGAAATGATTTGGCGTGAGAGCCTCTTCATCAGTAATATCTAAAGATACATGGGTTAAGGGTCGGCTATTTACAATATTCTCTGCCTCTACTAGCAAGGTCTGAAGAACTTCTTCTTTTGGAGACAATGTATGTAATGTCGATGAGAGAGCTGTTTTAATCGACCTAATTAGTCTCTCCCAAACTCCACCCATATGGGCTGCATCCGGAGGGTTAAAAGTCCATTTGATCCCAAGATTATTCACCTTCTCTATAATATCATTGCCACGCACTAAATCTTGAACTGCCTTGCGCAATTCTTTATCAGCACATCGGAAATTCGTCCCGTTATCTGAATGAATTTGCGTAGGAAATCCACGTCGAGACGCCATCCTTCGAATAGCCAAAATTGTAGAATCAGTTGTCAGAGATGAAGCCAACTCAATATGCACAGCTCGAGTACTGAAGCACGTGAATAAAACACCCCAGCGCTTTTCTTTTCGACGGCCTATCGTAACTGTCATTGGTCCGAAAAGATCCATACCACAGAAGGAAAATGGTCTACAATGATGTTGCAGTCTAGTTTCAGGCAAAGCTGCCATCATAGGTTGCGTAGGTCGACCTCTTTTACGCTTACATATTACACAATTACGTGTCAAGTTTCTTGCGGCACTTCGTAGTCCGAAAATATAGTACATTTGGCGTAGTTCATTTAACAACGTTTGGGAATTATCATGCCCAAGCTTATGGTGACTATATTTTATGATTAGTTTGGTCACGTTATGTTTAGCGTCCAAAATGATTGGTCTTTTAAGATACGTGGGAAAATCTTTACAAGTGTCAAGGCGACTCTTTGCTACAAGCAGGCCATCAGCATCCAATTCAGGATTTAATTTACCTAATTTACTAGAAAACTTTAACTTGTTGCCTCTTTTTAACCTAGAAATATCCTCTCTGAACATCTCTGCTTGAGCTTGCTTGGTTATCATTAATTTTGCACGACCTTCTAAATCAGGTGTAATGAACATATTATCAACGGACCGCTTCAAAACAAATCTATATATATACAATATAGCCCAGGACAAACTTCTAACAAGACGACGCCAGTTAGAAAATCGTTCATCTATAATTATCTTTCGTAAGGTAGGAGACTCTTCAAGAGCCATTACTTCCACTTCTTCTCTAGGGCCTGGCAGAAATTGGGGATCTAACTGAAATTGAGGCCAGTTTTCCTTCGGGAGACGGAAGAACTCAGGGCCAAAAATCCATCTACTATTAACAGTATCCTTAGCTCTAGTCGCCTCATTAGCCACATTGATAGTCCCAGGGAGCCATCTCCACTCATGCGACTTAGTCAATTCATCTATTTCAGCCAAGCGATTTGAAATAAATATCTTGTCCTTCTTTGGCTTCTTATTGATCCAGAACCAAACAGTTTTAGAGTCAGTCCAAAAATATCTCTTTCTAATGTGAAGAGAGTGCTCTTTAACCACCGTGTGACCAAGTCGTGCACCCAATAGTGCTGCTTGTAATTCAAGTTTCGGTATGGTAGTAGACTTAAGCGGAGCGACACGACTTTTTGCTGCCACGAACACAACTTCGTTATCCCTACGTAAGTACGATACGCAAGCATAGGCGTCTTCAGACGCATCGACAAACACATGCAGTTCTAGATTGTCTTTGTTCACAAACCCATAAAAACGAGGAACAGAAAAGGAATCTAATTTTTTAAGTTCTTGAAGCCAACTAAACCATTTACGTGATATCCTGTCATCAATCTGTTCATCCCAACATTTCTTGCTTCCCCAAAGTGCTTGGAGAAGAATCTTGCCTTTAATCATGAAAGGACATAACATACCAAGGGGATCGAACACTGACATCACAACTTTTAGAACTTCTCGCTTAGTGGGGTTTCTGACACCGTTGACTAGATCCTTATCTAATTTTTTAAGACTTAAATCAAAACCAAGACTGTCAGCTACTGGCCTCCAAATTACGCCTAAAACCCTTTCAACGTTGTCAGATTTTTGAAGCAGACTAACGTCACCGTTTTCACTTTCACGTGGAACAATATTGGGTCTGTTGGAAGCCCAACCGCGTATATCGAAACCTCCAGCCTTGTGTATCATGGTAACGTCTTTCAGTAGCTGTATTGTCTCCTCCTCGGTATCACAAGAGTCCAAGTAATCATCAACGTAATGGCGTTTTTTAATTGCCTCCACAGCTCGTGGATGGGATCTCTTAAAGCCATCAGCATTACGTCTCAAAATATATGTGGCAGTACATGGAGAAGACTTCGCGCCAAATATCATCGATGTCATGCGGTATATGCGAGGGGGATTCTTCCTATCCATCTCACGCCAAAGGAAACACTGAGCATTTTGGTCTTCTTTGATAATTTTCACCTGCATAAACATCTCACGGATATCTCCAGTAACGGCAATAGATCGCTCTCTGAAGCGCATTAGAACTCCAAGCAAAGAGTTCAACAAGTCAGGTCCAGTAAGAAGTTCCGTGTTAAGAGATACACCTTTAGTCTCAGCTTTGGCATCATGGACGACACGTAGCTTTGCCGGTTTATTGGGATTTCTCACCCCGAAATGTGGAAGAAACCAAACTCTACCTTGTGGTATATCAAAAACCTCTTCAGCATAACCCTTGTCCAACATATTTTGAATCTGCTTCGAGTACTCAATTGCAAAGTTTCCATTAGAGTCCATCATTTTCTCAATTATTCGCAAGCGATGCTCAGCATTCCGGCGATTACAAGGAAACTCTACGCTATCAGACGCCCATAATAATCCAGTTTCCCATCTATCCGCTAACTTATTAGACTTATTATCAAGAATATTCAATGCACGGGTCTCCTCCCGAGAATATCTTTGTTTGTCCTGGTACTTAATACCTATACTATCAATACGAAAATATTCCTCTACAAGATTGTAAAGGTCATCATTGTGACATGCTTGTCGTAAGTGACATGAAAAATGAAATACATTTTTTGTAAGTAATGATGAAAATCCATGTAACACCCAACCAAGTAAAGTACGAGAAGCAACGGGTTCATTCTTCTTACCTTCCTTTACTTCACGGCTTACGATTAGATGCCAATTATCTTGCCCAATCAGCAGTGAAGGTTTCCCTTCAAACGGGATCAGCGGGATATCCTTTAAATGGTCGTACTTAAGGTCATCGCGAGTAACGACATAATTAGGCAATGTAAGATTATTTACAGTACGTACTTTCTCAAGTCGGTGTACGCATTCACCTGATCGTATAGTCAAAGAGACAATCCTACTAGGCATGTCGTTACTATTTCCTATAGCTCCCTGTAGACTCAACTCGGATTCTGGTCCATCGACACCAATCTGATCCACTATATCCTTCTCCACTAATGTGACGGTAGAGCCTTCATCTAAAAGTGCATATGTACTTACACTTCCTGCTGGGCCGTTGATGTATACCGGTACGACCTTTAGGTAGACTTTCTTCCTTTGGTTCGACCACACGTTCGCAGCAGTCTCCTTATCGCTTTCATTATTATTTAGCTCAACTGTCTTTGTTTTTTCTTTATGTAGAAGTGAATGATGACCAGACATCTCACAGACTGAGCACTTTCTTTTGGATTTACATCTGTCACGCCGGTGAGATGAACTGAGGCACCTAAAACATAATCGTCGTTTAATAACCCACTCCCAGCGTTTGTCAATATGTTCAGATTTAAATTTAGGGCAAGTTTTTATTGAATGACTCACCTCTGAACAGAATACACAACCAACGTCCTCCTTTTTGGAAGAAGACACCACATTCGTCGACTCTTGAACAATGTCGTCACATGTCAAAAGAGCATTGTCCCTTGGGTACTCTTCTCCAACCATGTTCATCATGAAGGGGATACGCGGCTTAAAAATATTTTTTTTGGCCTTATATAAAGGTGACGTCGGTTCAACCGTGCCACTTTCACAAATTGCCTGAGCTTCTGATATTAAATATCTACAGAGTAATGTCAATCGCGGTTGGTGTGTGTCCGCACCTTTGGAATAGTCAAGCCAGCGATAAAATAAAGGCTCAGTCAATTTATTTAATATTTCCGTAATCAACTCTGGACTATGTAAGTAACCTATATTACCAGCTCACTGTATGGCGGCTACGCAGTTGTCAACTTTAGTCGCTAGTAGTACCACCTCTGAACGTAAGCCAGTCAGTTTAGGGACCCTCTTCATCTCAGCAATTAACCTACCTAATACTAGATCTGATCTGCCAAACCTCATCTCAAGAACCTTCATGACGTCAGACGCAGAAGTAGTTGCGATCAGTCGCGCGGCAACCGCTTCCCACGCTTCGCCTTGAAGACATCGCTGTAGTCGAGCGAGATTCTCCTCCTCAGAGTAGTGGCCAATCCTAGTAGTGATGTCGTACGCATTTTTAAAACGTAGCCAATCGAGCGCGTCACCTGAAAAGTTAGGTAAGTTGTTGCTAGTGAGTCTGCCTAACAGCTTATCATTATTACCGGAAGAACGAATTAAAGCCTTAGTCAAAGAACACGTTAACTTCAACTAAGAGGGATTCCTCCTCTGAGAGCGTACAGAGCAGACGTGTCGCAAATAGTTTTACAATATTTCAATAACAGTGCCAAGTAATTTTTATCCTTAACGTAATTACTACTGAGTACACAACAGTTCGCTTAACATCAGTGCACCTTACCACCTCCCCCCTCCAAAACGGGTAAGAAGCGATCACACCACACCCGCTCACCTCACGTGCGAGAGGGACTAGCGCATTAGTTTTTGGCTCGCTCTTCTATTCCGTCAATTACAGTGAATAATAACTACCACAGATATAGAATGAACATGCTACGTTCACCAACTGGAAGTGGCATATCGAACCGAAGTGGCTCACAGCCGAATTTACATGAAATGCAAGATTCATCGCATGCCATATTTCGCGGTAAACGAAAACAACCTGAAGACTGAGCTGAGTGAAATGAGACAACAAATGACGGAGATGATGAAAGTTTTAACATCATTGAGTAATAGTCAAACCGAGAACACTAATAAAATATGCTCTGACATAGCTATTATTAAGGATCAAGTGAGTAAAATTAATGCCTCTGTAGAACATTTAACAATAGAACAAAACAGAATAAAAACAGACGTTGCAAAACTTACGAATACTATTGAAAAAACCGAAAGCAGGGTCCAAACTTTAGAGTGCGATGTTCTGTCCCTAAAAACCGGTTCAAACAATCAACCATCCTCTCTAGAAGCATCTTCTGTATGTGAAGAGGATCTCATTGCCGAGTTAAATGACCGCACCTTACGAGGTAAAAACATTATCATAGTTGGTCTTCCAGAACATGAAAATAAAAATCTAGATGAAAGAAAAGAGCTCGAAATGAAAGACGTCATGCAGCTCCTCCAAATTATTGATAAACAAATAAGCAAACCTGAGAAAGTAATCCGTCTAGGGAAATATCAACAAGGCAAATACAGACCGATAAAAGTATATTGTGCATCACAAGATGTAGCAGTAACAATACTTCGTAATAAGAATCTCATTAAGTCAGATAATATAAAAATTTTCGCTGACCGGACACCAAAACAACAAAGCCACTGGAAATTACTTAAACAGGAACTTAGAACGCGGACCGATAATGGAGAACATAATCTAACTATAAGATACTCTAACGGTGTCCCTAAGATAGCCAAGATCTCTACGCTGCCAAAAAACTTAAAACAGCAAGATCATATGTCTCACGCAATGAAACCGCAGGAACCACCAATATCTCACATCAACTAGCTGACAAATATGAAGATATAGTTACCACGCCAAAATCCCTAAAATGCCTTTATGCGAATGCCCGAAGTATTATATCTTCTGGAAAATTTGATGAACTACATTGTATTATTAAATCTTTCCCTGCGATTATTAATGTTATAGTGATCTCGGAAACCTGGATAAAATCAGACACTGAAGCGAAGCAGTTGCAACTACCGGGCTACACACATTATTATAATTACAGAGCGAACAGCAGAGGAGGTGGGGTATCCATTTTTGCTCACAATAACTTAAAACATAGTATTATTGAAGAAAGAACAGCGAATGGAAACCACTACCTTTGGATACATCTCGATAAATTCTCTCTTGATATAGGCGCCATCTACAAACCAGGGAGTTCAAATGCAAAGAATTTTATTGAGACATACTCACAACAACTACAGAAAAGTAAAAGGGCTGTAACACTTGGGGATTTCAACTATGATTTACTGAAACCAGATCGTTTAGCGGGTGAATATCTGAATATGATAACTGAAAACGGCTATATTGTATTAAATAATATTGATGAAAATTACAGTACTCGTGTAACAACGACAACTAAAACTATATTAGACCATGCGTGCACCAATCTGAAAGGCAATGATTTTCATCTAGCTATCATAGATTCTTGTATGTCAGATCACAAACAGATCTACCTGGAAATAAAAAAATATCAATCCAAGACTCGTTTGAGAAAACACTACAAAGCTATAGGCTATGAAAAACTTTATAAAAATATCGAATCTATTGGTAATAGCTATAATAACATGCAATACGTCACACTAGAAGAAAAGCTGAAAACAAGTATAGAGAAAAGTATAATTCAGAAAACTAAAATTTTAAATCCACCGACGCAGGATTGGATAAGTCGAGATATTATAGAAGGAATAAATAAGAGAAACATGCTTTGGAAAAAATACAAAAGAAATCCGGAAAGCAAAGAATTGGAACAAGATTTCAAAAAGGAAAGAAATAAAGTGGCCCTGCACATCCAAACGAGAAAAAAGGAGTACTACTATAGAGCCTTCTCAGAGTGTAATAAAAAACCTAGAAAGATGTGGGGATTGATAAATAGTCTCGCCAGCAACAAATGTAAGGATTCTCTAAAAGTTTCCAAGCTTCTAACACCATCAGGCACCTTGAATAACCCAACAGACATATGTAACTATTTTAATACATTCTTTGCAACAATAGGCCAAACTCTAGCCAAGGATATTCCCCAAAAATATCACGGAAACTCCAGTTACCATTTGCTGCCTCAAGAAGCACTAAACAAACACAAAAATTGTCTTACGGAGCTGCAGCCAGCCACCCCCGCTGAAATATGTAAAATAATTGATAGCCTTGACACTAACACTAGTTCAGGTATTGATGGTATAAATACTAAGTCGATAAAATGTGTTAAAAATGTTATACTTGAGGAACTTACTTCGTGTCTAAACAGATGCTTAGAATTAGGTGTTTTTCCTGATAGCCTTAAAATCGCAAAAGTGTCACCAATACATAAATCTGGGTGTAAAAATGATCCGGGAAACTATCGCCCCATCTCTGTCCTGCCAGTAGTATCGAAGGTCTTTGAACGCGTCCTCTATAATCGTCTTGATCAATATCTATCTTCCATTAACTTTTTATATAGTAAACAATATGGTTTTAGGGCAAAATCTAATACCCTCGCGGCAACAATAGATATTATTTCAGAAATTAAAATCAATATTGACCAAAAAAAAGTCGCTCTAGGAGTCTTTATAGATTTAAAAAAGGCGTTCGATACAATTAGTCATCGTATACTACTTAAAAAATTACAAAACATTGGAATAACCCAAAAGGCACACCAATTATTTGAGTCTTATCTAACTAATCGCTGTCAAGTGGTAAAAATTGACCAATACAAAAGTAATTCTATGCCCATCAATTGTGGTGTTCCTCAGGGATCAATCCTAGGCCCCCTGTTGTTCCTGATTTATATAAACAGTATACAGGGCATCGGCCTTGCAGGTAATATTACACTCTACGCTGATGACACCAGTCTATTTTATTATGGACACTGTATTGACACTGTTATTGCAGATGCACAAAAAGATTTAAACTTATTAAATGAATGGTTCCATTACAATCTACTTACGATAAATGTAAAAAAGACAAATTATGTAATCTTCTCTGCTAAAAACAAAAAAATAAAAAGTTATCAACCCTTAAAAATTAACGATATCACCATAGAAAAAAAATCGTCTGAAAAATATCTTGGTCTCATTTTGGATAGCCACTTATATTGGAAACCCCACATAGACAAAATTAAATTGCAACTAACACGTCTTACAGGTATGATGCGAGGTGTTGCTCGTTACCTGCCACGTAGTGTGAGGTACCATGTCTACAACTCCTTAGTTAAGCCACATATTGACTATCTAGTGGAAGTCTGGGGTACAGCGGCTAAAAGTAACATAGAAAATATACAAATTGCACAGAATAAGTTAATAAAAGCGTTATTTAATTATGATTTCTTGACACCCACCGAAAAAATATATACTGAAACAAAAATTATGACTATTAAACAAACATATACTTATTTAACCTGTATGCTAGTTCGAAAAATTTTAAAAAAAGAAGTACTTAGTCAGATTATATTTTCCCAAAAGAAAAATGTGCATACAAAACTTTTAAGACGTGCTAATGATTTATGCTTACATACCCCAAGAACTAACTATGGGAAAAAGAACATTATGTACGACGGTGCAAAATTATATAACAAACTCCCCAAAGATATTAAAGAAACTAAATTAACGTCCACTTTTAAAAGGCTCTTAAAACAACATATACTTAATAAATATGATATTTGAATAAAAATATAGGTAAATACAAGAAATATAAATAATCTAATATTCATAACTTAGTAAGTAATTATAATCCTTCTTAAATAATGTATTCATAACTTAGTAAGTAATTTTAATCCTTCTTAAATAATATATTTTGAAGCTAACTAAAATAATCTACTCATAAAAATAAACAATAAAAAATACTCAACAATCTATGAAAAAATTAATTAGTACTTTTATTTACAATTATAATATACTATATTAATATTAATAATCATAACAATGCATATATATTGTAATCATAAATTCCATGATCTATTTATGATACTAATCATCTGTAAATTTATAAAATATAGTAATTAATAATACATTACCTCACTCATCAATACTTGAACGTAGTAAGGCCACATCCAGTTGCGCGCAGTTAATTCCTTGTTCCTACGCTCACATGTCTCCATTTACCGAAATCGGCGGTGGTTGGCAATAATTCGTGTTTGACCGTGATATTGTTGTGCATTTGTTTGTGAACTACCCTCATAATAATCCATATTGTTGTGTATTAAGTTGATTTGTGTTGTGTACGCTTTCTTAAATTATGTATTAATTTGTTAATCTCTCACGTAAGTGAATTGTAATTCTTGTGAGAAAATAAAGATCTTAAACCATAACTTGTTTACGTCACTCTCCTTAGCACGCCGTTCCTCGTCGCCGCCATGATCCACCCACGCGCCGCTCCGGTTGTCCCTAATATCACAGGGCCCGTCATGTCGGTTGTGGTGCGAGCGCAAGTTGTCATCATCCTTCTCTCGAGCGTCGACTGGGACATCAAAATAAGGGCGTGACCTTTCAATCCATTGTTCAGTAGCCTGCTCTGAACGGATTGAACTACGAGAGTGTAAGCTAGCTAACTCCTCTGCTAATCGTGCTTGTACCAAAGCCTTCTCTGCTTCTATCTCTCGTCGTTTGAAGTCAGCATCAGCATGGGCCTTCTCTCGCGCGGCTGCTATCTCTTTTTGTTGTAATTCGGCCAGCTCGCGAGCAGCGCGGGCCTCTAAGATACGTCGATGTGACGATGCTGAACTTTTATGAGACTTCTCTGAGTGCGTTAGTAGCGGTTTGGATATACCTTTGTCGTTTTCCTCTGTATTTTTCATTGCTATACGCTTACTCCGTCTCAACGACATTATTGTTTTTCCAGTATATAATGATCAAATTTAGTTACTTACAATACTTCAGATATGGATCACACTGAAAAACTATTACTCGAAGGACCACACTGTTTCAAGTGGTTTGTATAATCGTATAAAAACCAATATTTTAAAATAAAAATATAATTCAACTCTCCTTTCAATTACAATTTTTCTCTATAAGACAATGTCAATCATACCAAATCATAGCTATCGCAGAACTCTCAAAGGAGTCTGTCACACCAGGCAGGGGTCAGCGTAATCTCAAGAATAAACCAATAAAACTTATATATCTGATAATAGTAATATATAATAATAATAGTGTGGGGTGCTATATTCTAAGACCTCTCCGCGGTGCACCCTGGGCAACGTCTATTGCGTCCACAGACAGCCGTCATCGTAACGGAATGGCACTATTCAGTGCCAGCGGACCTTTGGGTCATGGGTTGGCCGGCCGATAGGCTGGTGGGCTAGTGCCTTGAGCGGAACTGGGAGATCGGTCGCTCCTAACACACTTCTGCTCTCAACCCCTGTACCTCAAACCCCACATGTCCCTGCAGTACGCATGTAAATGCATTTGACCTCACCGATAAAAAAAAGTTACTCGTAGTGTAAGTTTTTCAGTGTAATTTACTAGGTAGGTACAAGTAATTTAAGTATTTTAGATGTCAATTTGTTTAAAAACGTGATAAGCGCCTCTGGAAAGGTTTTACATGGTTTTACTCTACGGTCACTGTACTTGGTACTGGCTTTACACGAATAGTAGATAATTCTATTCGTCTGAGGTACTGTGGCTGTCGGCTTTTGTTTGTGAATTCATTCAAACTATTAAAATGCACTGAAAAAAATCGACTTGCCTCAGGCGGGACTCGAACCCGCATCTTCCGCAATCCGGGCGGCTGCGTTGACCATTACGCCACCGAGACACTGCTTTTCGCTGTCGAAATTTGTCAGTGCTTGGTGCTTATGTTTTTATGGTAAATATTGTTTCATCTAAAACTTTGAAATTTGCACTTCTAAGACCCGAACGAAATATTTTTACAAATATTTTACGCCCAGTTAAGATCAAACTACCTTACATTATGGAATAATTTTATTTTTGCGTTTACAAACGCGTAAATATTAATACTAGAAAAAAAGATTTTTTTCAGTGCATTTTCTAGTATTAATATTTACGCGTTTGTAAACGCAAAAATAAAATTATTCCACAATTCATTCAAGGTTTAAGTAGGTGACTTTAATTTTAGATTCTGTCAAGATTCTTTAGAACATTAAAATTTTATTTCTTCCTTTTCAGTTTAGAAGGCGGTTGAATTTTGTTAAATTAGGTACTTTTTCAAAACAGGTTTATTATACAAATCAAAATTTCTCATTATAATGGAACATTATTATGTATCTATAGTTACCTATCCGATTTCTCATGAATAGAGAGTGTGTTCCTAGTAAATCTCGACGAACATTATTTTCACTCTGCAATTTACTAAATACTTTTAAAGTGATTTTGCACAGTCAGCAGCGCCAACCTTAGTTTACGATAATAAATAAAAAACATAATATCGATTTGTTTGGACTGAAAATAATTGAAAATATTTGTATTTACAAAATCGACCTCATTGAATGTTATCATAGCATAGACTTGTGAACTCGAAACTTCTTTCCTTCTTAATAAAATAATGCACAAATTTCAAAGAAGAAGAAGTTGCGTCATATCAATAACCTTAACACCTATAGTCATCCTATAGTTTTACAAGACCTTCATCCTGCAATTGCTGTTTTGTGTCTGAGTCTATAAAGAATCTTAAAAATATCTCAAAGTCTGGGATGAATACATTTAGCATCAACCAACATAAAAATTATAGATGATATTTCCGTTAAATTGATTTCTATTATAAGTTAATTAATAAAGACTTCAAAAGACTATAAAAGTTTTGTCAAAAGCGATTATTACCAAAAATTACGAACTACACTGGAGGAATTTCCCGCAACATAATGAATAAAAAATTGGATTATCATTCATACCTACAGAGCGTTGCCTCTATAAAGAACGTTTTAATGAATAGGCCGCCTCTGTACCGCCTCAGCTTATGTCGCAGACATGCCTTCGCACAAATTACTACCACAGTCTATATAAGTTTACTGTGTGGTGCTATCCCACTTTAAAGACAGCATAAGTCACTTGTCTCTCCCCCTAGTGGGAACCGCGCCACCTGCGCCTTTGACAATTACCGAGCGCCATTGATATAAACGACCGTAAAAATTACACCAATCTATCGCGACATAATTATGTGTTGCGCCACATGAAGTCGAATTACTGAGCGATTGACGACTGATTCAGACGATAACTTGTGCGACCGTTTCGCCGATTTGCGTTAATAAACAATATGACGAGTGTATGTTTCTAGTTAATAATAATAGGGCCAGGTAGAAAAACGAAGCAAAATTGCATAGATAATTATTTTCCTAGTAAAATAAGTTGAAAAAACTGACTTATGGCGTGCTTCAATAGAGACGTCACTCACTAGTAATAGTTTCTAAATAAAAGAAAATCTCAGGGGCGAAGAAGTGCACCCTAACTAATTGTAGCTACTTACTAATACATGTACGACCACATTGCTACGCACACACATGAAAAAATTACGATCACCCGCTCAGAACATACGCACACCAATATCTTCATACACAACACAATGACCTCTAAGTATAATGAAAACTTGCTAGTGCTTTGCACTATCGATATTTGAGTATCGATGAGCACTGTCCTTAAAAGAGGGCGAGTTATTTTTTACGATTTGCTGTCATTGAAAGATAAAAAGTTTTATTTTTTGGGTATTCCACTCGACACCACCAGAACGACACCCCAGGAGGTGTCGTTTCGAATCACTATTCCGTTCGATTTTACTTACTATTAGTGATGTCCTGCAAATATCCATGGGAACACACTAAACGAGATGTGTTGAACATCTCTACACAAACCGAGCAGTCTAGTAGCACTGTTATCACGGATACAGCGAAATTATTGGCCAAACATCTTTCCCGGCCTACTAATTGAAGAAGAAAAATTCATAAAAGCATATTTTAAGTGCGTATCAACAATTATGGACTTGTTAGATAGTTAAAAGCCTTTTCATTAAATAATAACATCAAATTGTCTTCTTTGTTTTTGACAGTATCACAGACTAGGTACTTATTAGTGGTTACTACGTAAGTATAGCTTGCTTCGAGACATCACTAGGAGGGTGTAGAACGGAATAGTGATTCCAAACGACACCTCCGGGGGTGACGTTCTGGTAGTGTTGTGTGGAATGAACGCTGTTTTTTGTTTTGGCGGGCAAGCTCTTGGCCATCACCTCACCTGATGCTAAGTCGAAGCGAGCTTTTCAACAAACACTAAGGAATTGCTACCTTAATTTTTGTCCTGTTAAGATCATATTCGAGATGTTACGTCTTTAAATACGTTCTATCGTCTATCCTACTACGGCGAGTGTTCTGAAGAGCTTTTTTTCATAATCCTTTGATCCCACTACAGGACCACGAGCGTTGGACATCTGTTGCCATCCAGTAGGCAGCAGCTGTGGCTACCATTCCAGTGCGAACAAAACGAAATTAGGCGACTTATAAATTTGTATGTGTATAGGCGAGCTAAGAAATGGAAAGCTGTTGTAAGTATGTCGTTGTTTCCTTATTCTTGCAGGCCGGCAAAGAAAGGGTAGTTGCTGGGTGTGGCGTGCATATAGGTTCTCTAATCTCTTGGCACAGCTACCTTAGTAATTTGTACGGTGACGGCTCAGTATTAATCAGACTGTTTATGAAATACTAGCTTTTGCTCGCGACTTTGTCCCCGTGGAATAATTGCTTTGAACAGAATTTTAATGTTTAGTACTTATTTTTGTTTATGATTAAACTCGTAATATTTCCGATAAACGATAGTAAGCACGCTAGATTTGTTTAGGCTTTCATTCAGGGTTGCCAGGTCTTTTCCAAAAAAATACCTGGACTTTACTATAAAAATGGTGGACTTTCCACACAAACTTTCATCCCCTATTTCATCCCCTTACGGGTTGAATTTCGAGAAATCCTAAAATACGTTGTTCTTAATTTTTAACGGAAAAGCCATTACCAATTTTTATGGATTTTACTTTAAAAATGACGGATTTCTATACAAACTGTCATCCCCTATTTTACATTGAATTTCGAAAAATCCGGCATTATCCCTTACCTACGTCATAAAAGGAACCTCTGTGCAAAAACCTCTTTATGACGTAGGCTTTCAGCTATCTAGGTCCAAGGGTATGGACTGGACCTTTTATATAATAGATGATGACAAAAATTTGTCATTATATTTAATAAACTCCCATTATTAAAAAGTTACATTATTTAAAAACAAAACACTTGCAAAAGAGCTTTTTTATAAAACAACTGCCACAAGTTTTCCAACTCAATTGCATTTACAAAAGTATGCCATCGGTAAATTACCCTAACATAACGTTCCATGGACAGGTTAATTTGATGTTTATATCATAACCCCGTTTCTGCAAAGCTTTGACATCATGAAGTATTATTTTTCTCTGTTTATACGCCATCGGCGAAGGACACATTTGAATAATCAATCGTTTATTAATACCCCGTATCAGTGACGCGGCAATATTCTTTCAAAGTTTACCACCTTATAGGGATCTGCCGCAAATTTGATTGAGCTATTGTGTATAAAAAATATGCGCATAACTTTAAAGTGTAAGATTTATGAATTTTTGCGACAGCTGTGAACCACACATCTGGCCATAAATAACTTTGAATTCTTCATATTTTTTACTAAGTAGGTACGTGAGCTTGTTTTGGGAAACTTATATTGAGTAGTACATGTGTGATTATAAATTCCTTTCTGACCTGAAACTAGCAAAGACTTTAGATAAGATTGAGGGTACCTGGGGGGAGATATGTTGACGAGAAAGCCTCTACGGGAAGCTAGAGGACCCACAAAGATCCTCGCCGTCTAAGGAATCTGCTGATGACGCTGTAAGGGGCATCTGCGACCATCTCACTTTCAAAAAACATATACATATTCTAAAGCTTGTTGTGTTATTTGTTAAATTGTAATTATCTATAGGCATTTTTACAAAAACTTGATCGAAAATAATTTTCACGCCAAGACGAGCAAAGCGAAACGCAAGAGAGCGCAACTGCACCTGCTGCGCTTCCTCGTTTTTTGAACCCATAACTTGGGTTCGGATTTTATCAGATAAACAAAATTCTCGGGAGATGATATCAATAGTGAACTTTTCAACTGCATAGCTCTTATATGTATACTTTAGATTATATTGATATATAAAAACCCTGATTTTGTCGCTAACTGACTTACTGATGATCATCAAAATTCTTGGAAACTTCCTGAATGTCTAGAAAGATGAAATTTGAAATGTAAGCTGGTATTAGTAGACAAACAACAAAAAAGTCCATAAAATAGGGGATGAAAAGTATGAGATTTCCGCAAATTTTTATGCTAGAGGTTTGAAAATTGATATAATGACTCCTTGTTTTAAGTAACAAAATACCTACCTCTTTCAGGATTTTTAGTAAAGAAACAATTAACAAAATATCGTCATCCACAAGCACCTTACAAAAACAGATGTGGTATCCCACCAATAGCCACGACAAAAAAAAATCATGTAAAATATTGCCAATACGACACTATATAGCTCGCACTGCCAAAAAGTTACCTCTCAGAAGATCTCATGTAGAGCCAAACCTCTAATGTTACACGCACAGAACATATAATAGATAACCTATCTATGTTCTGTGGTTACACGCCTTAACTCTACAAGCACAAACTTCTCTCTCCCTCTCTCTCTCTTAGTTAAAATGTGTGGCTTGGCCGTTTCGTTGGTTTCTTCTCATATAATATTACATTCTCAAATAGCGAAATATTTTTTCCCCTTACGCCCATTTGAAGGTAGCAAACCGACTAAACCACGTATTTTGACTATGTTGTAGAGTTTCCGAAATATGGGCTTGTAGAGTTATGGCGTGTAGAGTTCGAAGCTTGGCTCTACTGAGATCTGATAACATTTGACAGTACGTGCGAGCCACATTTTACATAAAAATATTTTTGGTCGGAAAATTAGTAGCTGTGTTATGCCGACAGAGTAGAATAGCATTACCCAATATCGTCCAATGGGTGTCGTAGAAAGCGACTAATGGATCAGCAGGGGTATTGATCATCCTATACTCCGTCCACCAATCCGCATTGGGCAAGCGTAGTGGACTACTGCCTAGAACTCCTTCAATGACAAGGAGAGGCCTTGTGTCCCAGCAGTGGGTCGAATTTTAAAGGCTGTTATGATGACGGTTTTGACTATTTATGAGTGCACTGTTTTATTTTACATTTCTTAATTAATAATAATTTGGCCACGACTTGATATTCCTCAAAAACTTGCAACTATTTCTAATAATTATCCCGAATAACTTAGCACAGCTATGTTTAATACCTCATAGTTAACCAGGAGCTCAAACAGGAAACTATTTCAAATACAAAAAGTCGTATAATCTAAATAACACTACTCGTTGTCCAAAATGTATTCGTTGTACTGGCAGCATCAATGAACGCTGTTTCATATGCGCTCACTGGGCAGAATGATGCAAAGAAAACTTAAATGTTATATCAATAACTGGCATAAAAAGAGTTCATTTGCTGTTATTTAATTGTGATTTTAATTATTGTATATTGTTTAGTTCTTATATAGGATGTCTCGATAAGCGTGCATTATTTAAAATGTGTATTTTGTTTTCTCGTGCAGCTCTGAAATTTTACAGCTTGCATCTACGATTACTACGGTCGCCCGCGGCTTCGCTCACGTAAATGTCGGTTATTATATAGCGTATAGCCTTCCTCGATAAATTACCTACAACGGACTTCAACAAAAAAATAATTATTCAATTTGAATCAGTTAACCAAACAAACAAACAAACTCTTCAACTTTACAACATTAGTATAAATCAATGAAATGCATTCTTGAGTTTGAGAATAAATAACGATCAGATAAATAAAATATACAACAATAGAATAATTAACGATTGGATAAATAAAATATTCAATTACAATAAATAAAACACACATACTGCACAATGACTACAAAAGCTACGTACCCAACCATATCTTGCTACGAATTTATAGCAGTCGACTACGATTGCTATAAATTCGTAGGTAGACTAATAACCGGTTTCAATATTCTATCCGCTAGTAAAGTAAGCTTACTGAACTTTGGTTGCCTAGCAATTACGTATTGTTAAATTACTGAAAAAAATCGGCAGTGGTCTCCCCTTGACTTTCTCGTATACCGGAAACGACGCATGTTAAATTTGGTTGCAATGAGTTAAAGCATACTCGAGTTATCACATACAGACATAATTCCAAAAACGGAATTATTGGACTCAGGGAGGTCCAAAACGTGAAGTCCGTCGAAATCTCGAGGTCGAATTTATTGACGATTAAGACTTTCTCTATACTACGTTATACGAAAAAGTAAAAAGAACGGTCACGTAGCGAACGCTGGTTGGGCGATCTCTAACTGAGATTTGAATATTGAAACCGGCTATAAGGAATGCGAAATTTAAACTGAAAGGAGAGATGTAGAGAGCTTGGAAAAAATAATAATAAAAAGAAATGTAATTATTATCAAGTCAAGGTATTGTATTGGTATATAAGTAATACAAGTATTTGAAGATAAATTGTTTATAATTGTTTAAGTTGTATAATAATTGTTTGTTTCTTAAATAAAGTTAAATAAAATAAAAATAAATCCACCAAAAGCTTCCTCCATTAATTTTAATCTTTCCTGTCCATCCTACGGTTGTCTGGAAGAGATCGCTCATATAGCGATAAGACCGCCCACTGTACATTATAATATTATTATTTTTTTATTTTATAGATTTTTAATGTAGACATTAGAATATTTATATATTTCTTAATAAAATACATAACCTTTTGGACTCTCCTTTTTTTAGTACCAAAGTCCATGTAATAAATACGTTAAAATTATATTAATTTATTTATTATTTCGCATTAATAATGTTTTTAGTATTCATATGTATGTATGTAACATACTAAAAACAATTTGACTTATCTTTTTCATGGTTTTTGTCTACTTAAAATATCACCTATGTGTGTACGTAATGTTAAATGTTCATTAATAATATTGTGAGTAAACTTTTTATAACTTTGTCATAATTATTTAGTCGGCGTCGTAGCCGGGAATGGAGTCAAATGGCAGTAAGCCGGAGTCCCTCTGCCGAGTGTGCGGTGATAAGGCGTCGGGCAAACACTACGGTGTTCCTTCTTGCGATGGCTGCAGGGGCTTCTTCAAGAGAAGTATTAGACGGTAACTATCAGACACATGACAATCTCAACTAGATTGAATAATAATAATTTTCAGTACAAGTGAGCGCGTTTCATTAGTTATTAATTATGAGACTTAATAATTGTATTGTTAATTAACATTGTTGAAAAATGTAATTATTAAGTCTCAAACCTAATAAACCCGTTAAACCTAATTTCATATATTTTTTTTTATATCGGATTAAGATTAATAATAAACCAAAATCTGAATCAGAATTTTTGCACATTATTTACAATAAACAATAAGATAATTTTTTCACCTACTTGACGCTGAGGAAAACATTTTCTCTTGCCGTAGTAGTGATTACCTACTTAAAATAAGTAAGTGTTTAACAATATATATATTTTATAAGGTATACTTTCTTACAGTAACTTGGACTACGTGTGCAAGGAAAACGGCAGATGCGTCGTCGACGTGACCCGACGAAACCAATGTCAAGCTTGCCGCTTTTCAAAATGCCTGAGAGTTAACATGAAAAAAGATGGTAAGTTTACTGTGTTTTGCGTAAACTTACTAACGCGTGAACTCTATATTTAATACTAGGGACCCGCCCCGGCTTCGCACGGGTGCAATGCTTATGTAAATATGCATGTATTATACATACAAACCTTTCTTAAGAATCACTCTATCTATTAAAAAAAAACCGCATCAAAATCCGTTGCGTAGTTTTAAAGATCTAAGCATACATAGGGACAGACGACGGCGGATAGCGACTTTGTTTTATACTATGTATAGATTATAAGGCGTAGCGTGCCCTCTACGCTCACCTAGGATAATGAAGTGAGCATGAAACTCTCGAGAGTTATTAAGCCATAATTAACTGAAGCGGAGCAAAATAATGTCAGAGATCGGGGTAGAGCGATGTATTAAATGTATATGATATAGAATCATAAATTTCTCAAAAAAAGGAATTTTGTTACTTTTTTCACACGCAGTCAAGTCAACAACAAAAAAAAGCGTCACTAGGCAATGAAACTAACTCACATATTTGTCATATTAACAGAGGTAAAATATAAGCTTCTTAATAATAAACAAAAAAAAAGTTTTAAATATTACATGGAATATGACAAACGGATATTTACTCCTCCCGTCACTACGAACACTGAAGAGTTACGAGACAAGACGTCAGGCAAATACTATATAACATAGTATGAAACCCAAATACACGCGAGTTAAATACGTCAAAGTGTTGCCTTTAAATAAATTGTTTAGCGATTTCTACAGCAAAATGATAATTTAACGATCGCGAATATTTCGACCAAACTTACTAAAAAATGTTTGATGTGAAATTAAATCTACCCTCGCTTCATGGACAAAATCTGTTTTCGATTTGCCTATATCGACAATCGGAAAGCTTTATTACGAACTCAAGAAGCGGTAGAATGGCCCTCGGAAGCAATTCTTGGCTCAGTGGCTAAATTTTATATGAAAAGTAGATAAGTCAAATCATTAACTTAATTTACTTTAACTAATCACATATTGAACCCAAATAAAATAAAAAAAGATTAATTACGACCAAAGACTATACATATAAACAATACTCCGTGCCTACGACTCTGGAGCGAATGAAATCTTTTTTTTCCGAAAAATTGCACATTCATGAGTGCTTCTATCCCATACGTAAGTGGCGTATAACCTCTGACATATATATTCAGGGTGGTTATACATTATGTAATCAGGGTGGACAAAAATATGGGCCCTAGAGGGGAAGTACCTTAAATCTTTAAAATAGCTTTTACTGAAAGGAAACATTCCTTTATTTTTTTAAAGAAACATAACTGCATTCACAGAATTCTTAAAAACCTTACCCGAACTGGGAATCGAAAAACCTAAAAAATCTAAAACAATTAAGCCTAGCCATTTTATTTAACAGATCAATGCAGTCGGTGTTAACTATAAATTTTCTCTAAGAAACATACTGTTTCAAATTTATCGAATCCCAGTTTGGGTAAAGCATTTTGAGAATAGGTACTGTGAATGCAATTATGCTTCTTTTTAAAAATAAAGGTATGTTTCCTTTCGGTAATTTGAGATTTTTTAAAGATATTTTTTTTCCCACCCTGTATGTATATTTTTAAGAACACTTTTTACAATTTACCACTACACGCGCGTATTAGGTAGGTAGTACTAGTACTGTATTTTTAAAAAATCTTGAAAATAGTCTTACCAAAATCAAAAAGTCACATTTGAATTAATAGCTTTTTGCTTTTTTGTGTTATACACGGGTTGCTCCACTAAGTATGGCCAGTGTCGCCAGCCTTTATCATCGCCTTAAAGTTGCGTCTTAATAAAAAAAAAATGTTTTAATAAAACGCACTTTCAAGGCGATGGTAGACTTCCCTGTACATCCGCCTCAAATATGTAATAAAATCTGAATCTCGCACGAGCAATAAACCTTCAATCAATACTGTACACGACCGAGCACTTGTACCAATAAAGTATTTATTCAGAGCTCCTTCATCGCAGCATGTCTTTTCCATTAGGAAACACAGCTCAAGTATTTGCGGTTCGACTGGCGATAAGTGGTGAGAAAAATACGGGGTAGAGTCATCTTCCCTTCGTAGATTGTCGTCAACATGCCTTCTTTCACACGGGTCTGCACCCGACGGAAGCTTATGGCTTTTCAATTAGACGTTCAAAAACATAAAGATATAAAAGGCATCATTGTGTGTTTCAACAGATATGTTCCGTATATCCTGTATACGTATAAGTATTTTGTAATAATAATATTTCCACGCACAAATTAAGAAGTTGTGTTATGAATACTAATAATGGACTTTATATTGCCTTTCGATAAAAAATTAAGAAAAATGTATTTTAGGATTTTTCGAAATTCTACCCAATAGGGATGAAAATTTGTATAGGAAATCCGTCATTTTTACAGTAAAACCCATAACAATTAGTACATGATTGTCGGTTAATTATTAAGAATGACATTTTTTAGGATTTTTTGTAATTCAACCCCTAAGGGGTAAAATAGGGGATGAAAGTACGTATAGGAAATCCGTCATTTTAAAGTAAAACATAAGACTGACGTATTTGAGCATTTCTCGAAATTCAACCCTTAGGGTATAAAATGGGGGATGAAAGTTTGTATGGGATATCCGGCATTTTTATAGGAAAAACCATGTGTTTGCGATTAATTGAATGAGACGTTTGTTTTTACTGATTTATTCTAATTCTGGTAAGTAACAAAAACTGATAATATATAATACATCGAACCAGCACAGACTACTTAGCGAGCACCACAGTGAAGTGACAGTTTTTCTTTTTCTTCACCCGACGCCCGCGCACGTCAAACCTCGGTCCGCTGTTCCGTTTTACGCGGCGCGAACACCATGAAAATAGGTCTTATTGTTTCTCGGTCAAAAATTAAGAATTACATTTCCTAAGAAATCCTAAATTCTTGAAATTCAACCCCTAAGGAGATAAAATAGTATGAACATCTGTATTGGAAATCCGTCATTCTTAACGCAAAATCTATAAAAATTGGTTTATGGCTTTTCGGTTAAAAATTAATAATGACTTATCTAAGGATTTATTAAAATTACACCCTTAAAGAATTTTTTACCTTTAAGTACCCAATAAAAATTTAAATGCTTCCCAATGTAACTATTCTACGCGAACGAAGTAGTATCTAATAACTATAGATATTTTTATAAATAAACTTAAATATATGACAACCATGACTCGTTCGTCAACAAATATTCGTGTTCAATACACAAACATTTGCCGTTACCAGGACTCAAACCCGGACCGTTTAATGTGTATGCAGCGATACCAGACCACTCCACAACGACGGCATCAATAATAGTTTTCATTGTATTTTGTACATTCTAATATAGAACCTAATTTGTTGCTAATATCACTAATCTGTTACACAGTCCTCGACTGAGGTAAATAAACGCTTTAATTCTGTTGTGAAAAATTGGTATTCAAATATTTTCATTTTTTTTATTTAAAAATAGAACCGTTTATAATAAATAACGTCTTTCTATACATATTAATCCACGTGCGAAATTAAAAATATCTAACTTTTCATAAATTATTCATTTATGAAAAATTAGATATTTTTAAATTCGCACTTGAAATTTGATTGAATTGAAAAATCTTAATTAGATTTTTAAATTTCAGCTTTATTTTTCTTCTTTCTTGAATTTTGCATCAAAATATGAAGATGTATTTTAATGTATATTTTTATAATATAAATGACGGAGAAGCTAATGAGAAAATATTTTATTAGACGCTAAAGTGGTCATCAGCGAGCTACAATTTGGAAAAGTTGTAATAATGTAAATAAAAAAGGCATGAAGTTTAAAAAAAAAAGAGTTGGTAGGTATGCAAAATCAACTAAATCACATTGTAATAAGCAACCTCGCCTATCTCCTGTTTTAAAACACCTAAATCTCGGCGTGTGGCATCTTGACCCTTTCAACATGTTGACTTTGGGGTGTGAAGGCAAACAATCTAACTCGCGCCGCCGCCGCCGTCACTGCCAGCCGTCGTTCACACCCATGGCTGTTTGTCTACATGCGAAATTGATAGCATTTTACTTTTAGGGATGTCGAAAGACTCTTGTACCGTTTACATCGCAGTTCATACATAATAAACTATTAAAAACTACTAAAGTTTGTAATTAATTGTAATATATAGGCTATGGAAGCCCTCCAAGGGAAGTTCGCCCCAAAGGCACCTAAAACACACACCAAGGCCTCATCCTCGAACCTTCGGTGAGGCTCTTAAAGCAATCGGCGGTGAACGGCAATAGTAATTAAAAACAACTTTTATTTAAAGACTGAACGATTTAACCATGGTATATGCACTCAGTAGACTGTGGTATACGGTTGAAAAGTTATTAAAAAAATGTGGAAGTTTTTGGGTAGCTGACCTGCAATCGTTTATACAGGCAGGCATAGGTAAATATAGAAGAAAATTTAATTGCCTGCATAAATAACATTGGCTGACAGTTGCCGGCATAATCTTAGAAATGTAAATGAAAATCAATTAAAATATTTTTTTTTTCATAAAAAAATCATGTTTAAATCATTAATTTCTTCTATTTATCTTCTTTTCAAAAAAATTTAATTTCAAACTCTCAAACTCAAACTCAAATTTCTTTATTCATTTAGGTACAATTTGTACACTTATGAAAGTCAAGTTTGATGCCATCGGTTCACGAGTCTACCAATTGAGGTGCGTGGTTATTTCCTGAAACTGAAAATACTGTTATAAATAAATGTCACAAAATTTCTTGTTTCACTTTCACATTCATTTTCTATTTTTCCAATTTCAGAATGATTCATAAATATTTTACATATACTGAAATACAAGTATCCGAAAGTCATCCCTTTAACATCGGCTAAAGTAAACTGGATATACTATACTTTGCTCCCCACTTTCAAATCATGTTTGCCGAACACTTGTAAATCTGAAAAGATTTAAGTTACGCAAGAAATATTTTAAGTATAAACTTTCAACTACATTTTACATAGTAACCTCTTTTAACAATTTTATTTTACGATAAGATTACTTTTAATCTTCATTAGCCTATTTTTGGTTATTTTTTGTTTATGACAAAGAAGCTCTTGGCCTTCATGACGATAAGGCCGAAGAAGATGGCAGCGAGCTTCTTTTTTTTTCGCAAAGTATTGTTTGCCATTATAATGTTGGTATTTCATCTGAATTATAGCTCCAAACTGCATTTTCGTAAAACTGCGCTATATATAATACATTGATTTAAAAAAACTATAAGAGTAACTTAAAATATTTCTCTATAGTGATTTTAAAAAAGAAATTATCTTCCTATAAATATAATTTTTATTGTAAAGTCTGTTCACATCGCTTCAAAATTAGGTTTAAAATGCACAAAATGTGACAATTTTGACGTCAATCGAGTGCACGCCCTTAATTGTTGGAACGCAATAATGCTGTTAAATTATTATATTTGCGAAAGATTTTGATAAGATGTTGGTAGCTAGCCAGGTGGACTTGAAAGTCCCACCACCAACCAAACCAAGTACGAATTTGTACTACCTGGGTATCGAATCTTGGACCTCTGGTACTAGACCACTAAGGCGGTTATAGTTGCGTACGTTAGAATATTGCCTAATTACAAATGTTGCAAAGGAATTACTTTTATTATAATTTTGATGTTACAGCGGTGCAACATGAAAGAGCACCACGACCAGCGGTCACGGCAGCTCATCACCAGATCGCCATTCAGAAATTAGGATACAACTTCGGAAGACAACAAGCTTTCTTCTCCACACCAACTCCGCTAACATTTACCAATTTTCCTCCCCTCCACTCGTACAGTCATCTTACACACCCCAACGACCCTCTACACAGTGTACATAATTCGTTTTTGGATACATCTTTTCAAGACTTCCCCACTGCCCGACTTCCAGATTCCATTCATACCGAGATGCCCCAACTGAATCCACTTCTAGGCTCTCAAGTTGGTCCACTTACTTCTCTCAGTCCATTCAAAATTCCCCTGTTCTCGAATACTTTGCACTACCCAATGCCACATCCAGGATATTTCCCGACAAATATTTTCTATCCTCCCGTTGTGTCAACAGATACTCCTGCAACAGATGCTATGCAATCGACTAGTAGTAAGTATATCTACGAAATATTGGAAGTGATTTATCTATTTGGTTTTTCAAAACAACTTTATGTTAGTTTTTTAGCAATCCCTTTCTTTCATATGGCTATTGCGTTTTTATATTTCTTAATTTTGGATTACAAACAATTTCAAATAGCAATAGAGTTTATGTAACAATTATACGGCGTGTGGCAATACTTTCAAAGCTTCGTACATCGATGCGAATTGTTTTTAGCTTTTGTAGTAATGACTGTAACATTTCATAAACTAACCAATTTTATAATTTCAGAAACGATGGAGAACACGATATGCCCAACGAAGTTTTCGTCGCCATTACAAGTAGTGGAAAAACCAGACTCCCAACTACCTGAAAGAATAAAAGAAGACGAAGTATCGAGTTCTGAAGAGGCATGTAGAGTAGAAGGATCATCGGATGATGTCAAAAGCGATGGTAAGTATTTTTATATAATGTAGGTATTAAGAAGTGACAACTTTCAGTAGTAATTAATTACCTTTATAGATAAGAAAGTTACAGCTAATAAGCGACTTTATAAATAAATTAAGACACTTGCGAATTATATACCGACTTATCTACCTTTATATTATGTTCAAATCCATTTGCATTTGTTTAAAAAAGCAAACGAAGCTTAACACATTTGTGTTAAACTTCGATATTTATTCAACTTTTATAACGTCTCCTATTACAGATTCAAGGATAACTCAACTACAATCACCTAGTAATTATGAACCAGCTATTTACGTTGTACCCCGAAACATAGATAGGGTCAACGTTAAACATAAAAAAAATTATGACGATTGCCCCTCAAGAGATCATCAGAAAATAATACGGTTAGCAGAAAGTATAAAGGTTTCCGAAGAACAAAAATGTAATGAACAGTTTGACTCAAACATGAGAAAGGGAATGTTGCAGCATTTCAATAATGGATTAGATGAGCCGTACGATCCGGCTGCCAAGATTTTAGTACTATCAATAAAATGGCTCCACGGAATTTCCTCTTTTGTCCAGATGAAAAGCTTTGAACAACTAAGTTTACTATATAATAATTGGAAAGAACTTTTTATTCTCACTGCCGCTCAGCATTCTTTTCAATTTGGGGAAGGTAAGACTGCCGTTCCAAATAGAACCTACCTATACCAAATAAGGAACATTGAGACTGTAGTATTCCTTATTACTATTTGGTTATAAATCATATCACTTTTCAGGCATTATTATAGGAGGACAATGCAAACGGACGATCATAAGAGATGATTTAGCAAAATTGAGTACATTACTAAAACGGATATCTCAATCAAGATTAGATAAATCTGAGTACGACTACTTGAAGTCTGCGTTGTTATTTCGTACAGGTGAGATGTCAAGTGTTAGATACTTGTAAAATAAAACGCGCACGCATGATTGATGTGCTAAATATTACTATAGTCCTTCGCCTCTTAATAGTTAAGGTGCTTGCCAGACAAGTAGTTTTAGTTGACAAGAAGACCTTTTATATCTCGTATCTCTGCACAAAAGTAATTCACAATTTTAATGTGTTTGTATACTGTGGTTTTGGAAAAAATGTTGGCCAATATTCGTTTGCCAGGTAATAGTAAATTAGCCACTTTATTTTCCTGGTTCTATATGTTTGCTATTGTTATCTAATACGGTTAATTATTTTTCTCTTAGATTCTTTGGACTACCCAACATCGTCTCAAATTGAACTATTACAAGAACAAACTCTACTTCTCCTACAAAAGCACTGCTCAGCAAAGGATGCCACCCGATTGGGCCGGCTCATGTTGCTGTTGCCCAGCGTGTGCTCATTCGCCAACCAGAGTCTATTGCAAAATTTCTTATTTCCCAATACAACAACTGATGACATACACACAACTCTTTCAAGAATATTAATGTATACAGCAACTTAGATAAGTACTTTAATGTAAAGAAGATTGTACATAGAATATAGTATAGTAGATATCATAAAAGTTTCTTATGAATATATAACTAGTCAAATTTTAGGATAAACTCGAAGTCCATATGTGTACCTACTAAATGTGCTATTAATAATACATATTACTTTTCTGTTATAAATGTAATAAGGCTCAGATTATTTACAAAACACATTCTCTCCTGCCTAAATATATATAAGAGAAAGTTTGTGCATTTGTTAAATAACAATCTCAATTTCTGGTCAGATGAATTTCAGCACAGAAGCTTACCATAGCTAGGATTTAAAAAATGTAAAGGGCCTATAATCAGTATAATGCTTACATTATATTGATTATAGGACCTATCCATTTTTAAAATCCTAGCTATGGTATGCTCAACAGAATCACGACGTGGTCGATTCGTACCACCATATTCATAAATATGTATCTATTTATGAAAAACTAACCGCATATTCAATAAGACAATATAAATATGGTATTTGTAAATATGGTACAAATTAATTATTACTTATATTTTTGCAAAATAATACCAAACACAACTAATATTAATATATTATTTTTATACTTTTTGAAGTCGGTTTGACGTTTTTTTTTTAAGTTGTTTATTTTTAAATACAATTCTACTCATTATTCATGGTGCTTACAAATATGAGGCAAAAAATAAGCAAAACAATTGAGCTAAAAAATCTTCTGTTCCACAAATTTTGGTTGCATAGAATATGAACTTTTGTATAGACAGCTCAGTGGCCATTTCTGGTGTGTAGTCTTGGGTTGGCTCCAGGCTAAAGTAAGGTACCTGTTTTTATCTCAAAATAAAACGAAAATACAATAATAAATTATTAATCATTTATTACCAGAGAAATAAAATTTTACAACATATACAAGTACTAAAGCTCTGATACTACGCTGTGTGTGTCCTGTGAGACCTTTTACCTACAGGATGAATTCTAGTTTAATATCTAAACAGTTAACTGAGACAATAGGCACTTACGAAAGGTTATATATGTATTGGTTTTGATTTATTAACTAATTAAATTGTGTAAGTTAAGCCTAGCAACAGTTTTCAAGAAGTCCTCTGTGTATTGGTAAGTCCAGTTCAGTAGTTCTTTTTTTATAATTGTTTTGGTTTCGAAAACTTATTTTGTGAAACTTACAAAACCTATTTAATTTTTTGTAACATACGAAAAACTTTCTGAAGCAGCCAAATCGTTTTTCAAATGTAGATTTTTACAGTTGGAAGGATTTTTTACAGTTTTCGTAGGTGTTTCTTCATAGGTGTGTGCAGGTTTCCTCACGATGTTTTCCTTCACCGTAAAAGCGTCGATTAAACGTACATATGAAATCAAAATTTGAAAACACATTGGTACGTGGCGGGGATCGAACCAGTGCTTCCAGGTGGGAGACGAAGCTCTTACGCACTACGCCACCGCCGCTTCGAATGAGTGTATCGAAATAAAATAATTTACTACTATAATGATAGCTATGTTTATTTGTTTACCGTGTTAAATTTATTTAATATTGGTAAAGTTATTTAATAGTTTTGTTCATGTTAGGGTTCGCCAACTTAGAGTAATCGCCGCTGGAACAGCTCATTTTTTAACCCCCGACGCAAAAAGAGGGGTGAAGTTGAAAGTTTGACCAGTCTAACTCCTAAACGAATGGACTAAATTTGATGCGGTTTTTTTGTTGCAATGCTGACGTGATCGAAATGGTTCTTAGCTTATAAATTTATGTCGGGGGTTACATAAAAATTTCAATATTCTAGTTTTTAGGTCAATTGATTTTAGATATTTTTGGGGTAGTAAGCACTATGAATCATGAGTAGTGGTATTTTAAAAGGATGCCATATCTTCTCAGTCACCTGTAGAGGCTGTAATGAGTTCTAGTCACGTTTGAATTGAGCAAGTTGTAAAAAAATGTAAATTCATAGGTTAAAATAGTTTTAGAAATACATCTGTAATTAATAGAAATTGTTGATTTTCATTATACCAATGATCATCGCCGCCTATGCACATCTGCTACACTGGAGGAATCGCAAATGAGCAGGGAAACGCATTTGCAAACTGAGTGTTAGTACACTAACCACTCAGTTTGCAAATTTAAGTATACAAAACGCACCGATTCTAGTTGCGTCAAGAGCTCAATTTGTATGGGAAACATGATTTGCGCTTCTCTCCGCTAGGGGCGCTGTTCGCGTTTCCTATGCGTTTTGTATACTAAAAATCTTACACTTACCACTCTGCTAGTAGGCGTAAGGCGTACCTACTCAAAATGCATAACTTATATTATCTGAGATAATGACGAATAAGAGTCTATGAATGTGAAGCGACGCCTCAGTGGACAGAAGACCTTACTTTAGAAAATATGATATTTTTTTATGCTTGCAGAATATAACAATAACTTTTATGTTAGCATTTAAAACCAATAGTATAAAGAAAATTTTCCGCATGGGCCTACGAGATTCGGGGGAGATCAAATCTAAGAGAAAATAAATTGAAATATTGTGGAAATCCTCTAAAAAACATCAATAATTATTAACTACTTTAAACGGTTAAAATGATGTAATAAATAACGATAACCATAACCGCTCAACTTTGGACAGTTAGCGTTAAAGTTACATTTTGTGTGAGTCAACTGTCATGCAATTAATTTCAATTTCAACTTAGAATATAATCTAAGAATTTCAATGACGCAAAGTTTGTGCTTGACAACGCAATTTGAAGTATTGTCATTATCTAAGAGCAAGCAAATATACCATTATCAAAAATTTTTCCTGGGAAGGGAAACGTCTTTTCACTTGTAACCCTTTTAACTTTATCGATAACATTTTACATGACGGTGCAAAAAAAGATAGTGGATTTTGATGGTTATTGTTAAAGTTTCAGTTAAAATTAACTTTAACAGTGACAATAACGTAGTACTCGGTGCAACGCACTCTTAATACTTAAATATTAAAATAAAAATAAACCTTAAAAAGATATATAATTTAATCATCCCAGAACTACCACCGTGTGTATACTTCTTCTGAACCCGTTGACAAAATGGAAAATGAAAATATACAAAGAGAACAAGTACAAAAAAATCGAAAATAAATATCAAAACTCCAGTGAGCCGGAAAGTTTTAATAAACGCGCTGACTATTATGATCACCATGAGAACTACATAGAAAATGAAATAAAAAAAGCAAAAGCATAAATAGAGTAAAATATAAACTTCATTGTAAGAAAACGCTGCGATAATTAAGATGATATTAATGAATTAAGATGATATCAAAATACTAAGTACCTACCGCATACGCGAGTATAACAACATCGATTAGCCACTCCAACCTTTACTAACAAATCTTCACCTAAGCCACAGAACACAGAAACCTAAGCCATAGAATATTATGTACTGTAAGCTCACCACAAGTCCTAAGAAGCCAATTATTATAGTTCCAACTTTCAAAGTCACGCTGAAACAACATGACTTTCCCAAAGGGCAGTACGAGTTTGGAATTGTCTTGCATACTGTTATTCTGACAAGGGAAATTCTGAAACAAATTAATTATCATCATAATATCAGTTCTTCATCATCAAGTCATACTACTTATGTTTTATTAAAGTAAACAATAAGTAAATCGTACACATAGGTACTGCGAGTTTGGATGGATGGATGTCGGTCACTCACGCCAGTAATGTGCGCCATACACGTTCATATTTACCTGAACAGGTCACAGTTAAACCTGTCAGGTAAACCTAAACGTGGGTGGCCTGCTTAAAGCTGCACAAAAGCTAGAAAAAATACTAGAAAAAAAAACTGATACTGTTTGTTATAATCAAAACTGTTTTATTTTATAGCTAATGTTATCAATTTCGTGTATTTGTGCTTATAATTTCATTACAAGCTAGATTCACGATATCATCTTATACAATTTTGAGATGGTGGCATCAGAACTTATTACCCCTCGTACCTCCAATTACCCCATATGCATTTTAATAATATTAGGTCCCCACCTATGAAATTGGCGTTTTTTTTCTTACAGACTATTAGCTGTGTAACTTCTTTGATAGAGTCGCTGTTTTAGTTTTATATTTTAATTATGAATAAGGACTATACTGTTACGGATTTGCATGTAGTAAACTTAGAAATATTTAAATGGTTATTTAAAAAAAAAGTGACTGTTTTATTTTGTCAGCAGAATCAACTCTTGGAATCGTTGTAACTCATGGACAGGCCCATCTTTTGTCTAAATCATTGATGCAATACTTAACCAAGTCTTGCTCCTCCAAATTTCTAAAGATTTGGCAACGGAGTTTTTTAGAAGTTTTAAATAACTTTAGTATGGTAAATACACATTTAATTGAAAATCTTCATAAAAATTGGCGTTGTTCCATACTAACTCTGTTTTTTTTTAACTATAAATCCTAATGTTACAAAGTTTGGAGGAACAACTCTCGGCTAAGTCTAGCATCAATAAATTATGCAAAAATCAAATCTGTCCATGAGTTGTAGGCATCAAATCGCCATTTCTGATGAAGAGATTAGAGTCTTTTTCACTTTTTTTCAGAATTTATCAAGTGAAATATAATTTAATTACAGACAAAAATATTGCAAAGAGAGTTTCAAATAATAATAATAATAATAGAACCTTAAACAACTATTGAATTAAAGAAATTGCAAGTTTAGGTACAAGATAATAAAATGCCAATTTCATAGCCTAATATTATATTATTTTTCAGCTCAGACCAATAAAAAAGTCTCTGAGTTTTTCAGATGCCAGATCGCATCACTAAAATAAAACCTTACAAAATGTTCGGCACCAAAATTTTGTTTAACTCAAACTTCACTATGATAATGGACAGGACACCACAATCGTAATAAAACACACACTTTACCATGTATAACTATATTGCTACCGCCGTAGCCATGCCGTAGCTAAAAACAGCGAACTCAAGGCATTTTTTTTTTGAATTCTATTGCAGATTGTCTCTGATGACATTTTCTGTGTCACCGGGTTTTTAAAAAGGCGAAGACCTTGGAGGGTCCTCAAGCCTGTAGGTCAAACAGAGCATTTTTTTTTTAAATTCTATTGCAGATTGTCTCTGATGACATTTTCTGCGTCACCGGGTTTTTAAGAAGGCGAAGACTTTGGGGGGTCCTCAAGCCTGTAGGTCGAACGTTCCTAGGGGATTACTGGGCGACCGAGCATCTCCCCCGTGGGGAGTCTCTCGACCGCCTAGCGTCCCTAGGGCGTCCGTGTCGGTAGGGAGCAGCAAACAGAGCAGAAATATTCAATAGACCTTATATGATACATGTCGACCAACGTTAGCGCGATCTACAAACGAATGGCGCTATCTAGTATACAGTGGGTGAACTAAAATTATGTATGAACCCAATAATATTGATTTAAACAGTGGTACATCCGTATACAAGGTATCAAAAGAGGCTGGAATACCCTAGAGCACCTTGAAAAGAGATTCAGATTAGCTAAATCTAACAATGCTAACTACAAAAGTCCTCAACAGTCAAACATTCTGCAGGCAGTTACGGTTAACCTTGATACTCAAACATCTGCTTGTCCCATAACTGCAGAAAAATCAGATTTTGCGAAAGTTCTATCAGTTATGAGTCCACTACATAACATATCTATCAAAAACACTTTGCGACTAAAACAACATTCAGTAATCTTATCTAGCACGCCAATGAAACCAGTATTTGAAGAGAAAGAGAAGAAATGCTTAGAGAAAAAATGTAAAACTCAAAACAATCCAAAGAAGAAGGAAGAAATCAGCAACAAAGAAAGAAAATGTAGGTACTACAAAAAAGGGAAAAAACGAAGGACGACCACCAACAAAAAAGAAAAAGTGAAAAGACTAAAAAAGAAACTTTTTGAGGATGAAACTGACACGTCCGAAGATGAAGATGTTGAGAATCTTTGCGACGATGAGTTAGAATATTCGGACGAAGAGACATCGTGTGCCATTTGCTGTGACTGTGACACAGGAAAAATTACGAAATGTAGTTCTAACAGCCCGGTTGATTATATTTGCGTTTTTTGCTTGGATCCTTAAAGTTAATTATTATACGGTTACGTTTATATTAATATTTATATCAATAAGAGAGGTTTCAGACCTGTGTTTCAGACTCACTTCGACATTTTTGAGGCTGTTATAATAATTAAGTAGCTCCCATTACACGGCTCTCATTTCCGTAAGTCTGCCGGATAAGATAAATGATAGTCATATAAGTAAGGATTTAGTTTCTAATAAAAAAACACCTAAAGTAAGTATCCCTAAATTTGATTTTTATTGAACTTTTTCCTTAGTAGGCTCCAATTCCCCCCGGCTCCCCTACTTTTGGCGCGAGAACCGACATCCACGCTGGCGGACACGAAGCGTTAATTCTTTCTTATTTCTGCCGTGCAGTGCGCTGTGTTTCGGATTGAAAGAATGCGGTTTTTTTTAATAGATATAGTGATTCTTAAGGAAGGTTTATATGTGTGATACATGCATATTTACATAAGCATTGCACCCGTGCGAAGCCGGGGCGATAGTAGGTTATAAAGCAGTAGGTTATAAAGCACAATGACAGGCACAGAGTACTTTGTAGTAACGGGGCTCCATAATGTATTGTTTCATAATTATTTTGTTTTTTGTGCATATAAAAGAAATCAAATTCGCACTTTTCCGTTTTATTTATTAGCTCATTAAGTGTGTGGAAGGGGATCAAAAATTCCGTTATCTATTTTTGGCTCCCATGCACCGTTTTCGAAATATTAGCGTTAACTAACATAATTTCAATAAAATAAATTAAGTACAAAATTTATTTTATTGAAATTATGTAAGTTGAAGTTCCATATAAAAACACTCAAAAATTGCTACACCCTTAACTTTCTGAATTACAAATTAATTTAATTTAATAAGTTCAATTTGACATAAAAAATCTTGCATATGATGCCGGCAGAGTGTGAAATAGTATTTTACATCTGAGCAGCTCCTAACCCTTTATCGAGCCCAAGTACGCTCCTGCATCTCCATGCAGCAGCGTTTTGTCACCTTTGAGACGAACCTGCACGTTATCAGTTGGATGCACTGGATTCGATGGAGCACCGAGCGAGAAGACTCATTGGCAGAGAGGCACTCGCCTAGGCTAATCTCCAGATTCTTGACCACCGAAGGCGTGTAGCTTGCCCCTCGGTCTTTTATCGGTTGCATTTCGGAGCGTGCGGGGGTTCTTCATAATTTGATCCCCCCAACCCCTTTCCACTTCCGGACGACCAGACGCGGCGAAGGCTTTCATGGCCGTGGATATACCTCCCATCGGCGCGAAACGCTTTGCTTCCTTTTTCATTATGCGAACAGCTAAGGAGTGGAACTCGTTGCCAAGGTCTGTTTTCCCGGATCTATTTACTCTGGATATTCAAGGCCAGAGTGAACAAGCTCCTTCAGGGGAGTGTGTACCATCTTAGGTCTCATCATCGCTTTCTATCAGGCGAGGTTGTGGACAAATGCTCAGTCTATCAAACATTTCAAAAATGTGCTTTTTCTTCATAGTATTAACACTTCTGCTTCCGTTTCCGCTTCCGCTTCCGCTAAGATTTACTTTTGACATCTGTTTCCGTTTCTGTTTCCGTTTAGACACTTCCGTTGCATCACTACTTAAAATGTAGCTTATGTCGCTCGAACCATAAAAATCGGGAGTGGTCTCCCCTTGACTTTCTCGTATACCGGAAACGACTCAAAGGTTGATAGAAACCTTATATTTCGATTTTATTGATGCATGTTAAATTTTGGTCACCCATTCGAGTACCGACCACGCACTTGGTTGCTTAACATTCGTGATCGACGGCTCAAAATTTGATAGAAGCCTTATATTTTGATGTTATGTTAAGTTAAATTTGGTTGCAATAAGTTAAAGCATGCTCGAGTTATCGTGCTTACGTACAGACACACACACAGACATAATTCCAAAAAACATATTTTTGGACTCAGGGAAGTCCAAAACGTGTAAATCCGTCAAAATCTCGAGGTCGATTTTTTTACGATTATCAGACATCCTCCATACTACGTACGAGAAAGTAATAACGAATTGATTGACACCTCATTCATTAAAATCAGATGAATAGTTTAGGCGTTAGGCTTGGGTTGGAACCTATGGAACATACGAGTACGTAAATACAAACATACATACATAGAGTGCTAAAATCATTAATTACCCCTCCTTCCACAGCTACAGAATCGTAAAATTTCATTCAAAATACCTGATATCAATATTATAGGCAGCGAAATGGGGTAATCATAGCCAGTATCGAATTGGGCTATGCATTACAGATATAAAATGGTAAAATTATTTTTCAGTTCGTAGCTGACAATCACAAGGAAACTGATTTTTTATATCCCGTATCGAAATAGCTACGACATTTAACTACGAAATCACAGAATAGGTATCTACTAAATGAAAGGTTAGTAGATACTAGAAGATATATATTAAAAGTTTGTAGATCAGTAGGCCTATTCCCTAACTTTTTTTGCCAGTTGAAAGTGATGATCACCGAGTGAATTACACATCCATTGCTGTTTTACACGACTATTGCACTTATTATGGCACTTCTCGCTTAAAACAGCAATGGATACGTAATTCGCTCAGTGACCATCACTTTCAACTATCAAAAAAAGATAGCGAATAGCCCCCGTGCCGGAAGGTTGTCACAGTCATGAGGTCTGTTGCCATGCATTTCTTTCCAAGCACTCCGTAGATGCATCAAAATGTGCAGACAGGGCTGTATGGACTTGATATCCTTTGCCCGTCCTGCTAGGGACAAAAGAAACAAAAAGAGTGTTTGGCGGGAAACCATGGCGTCTGGATGTCGATCTTTATTTCGATAATTCAAAATTGCTTCGGAGTGGATTTTGTGCAGTGAAAGTGGTGTCGTTTCGTTGCATAAGCATTCGTGTTGACGAACAGTTATGAGGAATAATTGAAATAAAGGTTTTGTGTATGTAGCGTTGAGAATTGTATAGTGGTTTGAAATCCCACTATACAATTTTCATCAGTCACCATCATGAGGTCTGCACCATGCATTTCTCACCAAGCACTCCCTAGATGCATTAAAAAGTGTGGCACCCACATTTTAATGCAAAAATCAAGAAAGAAGATGAAACTGAAGACTTGGCTGTATGGGTTAGATCCCTTTGCCCTCCTGTAACAGGGAAAATTTCTATTCCATGGGAAAATTTTACCAAAAAAAAAGAAACAAACAGAGTGTTTGGCGGGAAACCATGGCGTCTGGATGTCGATCTTTATTTCGATAATTCAAAATTGCTTCGGAGTGGATTTTGTGCAGTGAAAGTGGTGTCGTTTCGTTGCATAAGCATTCGTGTTGACAAACAGTTATGAGGAATAATTGAAATAAAGGTTTTGTGTATGTGGCGTTGAGAATTGTATAGTGGTTTGAAATCCCACTATACAATTCTCATCAGTCACCATCATGAGGTCTGCACCATGCATTTCTCACCAAGCACTCCCTAGATGCATTAAAAAGTGTGGCACCCACATTTTAATGCAAAAATCAAAAAAGAAGATGAAACTGAAGACTTGGCTGTATGGGTTAGATCCCATTGCCCTCCTGTAACAGGGAAAATTTCTATTCCATGGGAAAATTTTACCAAAAAAAAAAAGAAACAAACAGAGTGTTTGGCGGGAAACCATGGCGTCTGGATGTCGATCTTTATTTCTATAATTCAAAATTGCTTCGGAGTGGATTTTGTGCAGTGAAAGTGGTGTCGTTTTGTTGCATAAGCATCCGTGTTGACGAACAGTTATGAGGAATCATTGAAATAAAGGTTTTGTGTATGTGGCGTTGAGAATTGTATAGTGGTTGGAAATCCCATTATACAATTCTCGTCAGTCACCATCATGAGATCTGTACCATGCATGTCTCGCCAAGCACTCCCTAGATGCATTAAAAAGTCTGGCATCCACATTTTAATGCAAAAATCAAGAAAGAAGATGAAATTAAAGACTTGGCTGTATGGGCTAGATCCCTTTGCCGTCCCGTAACAGGGAAAATTTAACCAAAAAAAAAAAAAGAAACGAACAAAAAAAAATGACAACGACATTGACATTGACAACTTGACATATTGGCGGGAACTTGAACGTAGTGTATTACCTACTCTTCTCTAAGAACGTGTGTGAACGTTGTAGTGGACTATTTATGGTGGAGTGTAAAAAGCTTCACCCGAGTTCCAATTCTAATAAAACGTGTAGTGAGACTATATTTTACAGTACAGTTTTAGGTTTATTTATAATTATCTATACTTTCATTATACATAACCTAAATGCCCAAATTCAGCGAAAGTATTAACTAATAATTGGAAAAAAAGTTGATAAAGTTATTTAAATTATTGTGACATAAATTGCACTAAATTATAGAAAATTATATATCATTAACATGCAATCAAGTAGAAAAGAACTTTATGGTTTGGTAAGTATTTTTATTTTACTTTACAATGTAAGGAAAACTTACTTGAGTATCGGTATTATAAGAATATAATAAAGTAAAGCCAATTGATGACTTAATTTAATAATAAGCAGCAGTTTTTTTCGTATTTTTTTCTTTCCGTTGTTAAAAGCGGGTGGTCATTATAAGCAGACTCATAGTAAATGGATTTACTTTCATAGTGGCTCATATTTTAACTAAACATGACTATTCCTACGTCGCTTAAAAATGATTAGGGCTCAGCTTTAGAAAGAGGTATCTTATACAATAGGTTAGTACTTTTTGTGTATACTATAGACGCACTATAGACTGACACATTAATTGCAATTTCATTTACTTATATAAATGTTCAGATAAAATATTGCCAAATTATATACAAAAACACTTCGAAAATATTTTATCAAATAGTTTGACAATTGGTTGTTGTTTTAAAATTTTGTCGATAATGGTAATGTAAAGGAAGATAATTCATTCAGCCACAACCAAGCAATAATTAGGTAGGCATAACATTGGTTTAGGTTAGGTTAGACTTGCGACCTATATGAAAGAGCCGAGCGAGCAGAGCGAGCATGCCATGGCAGCGGCGAGTGATGTGCCAGAAACCACATTTTTACATTTTACTAAAAGACTATTACATGTCTTTTAGGTTTGTATGATGTAATTAGGGCATTTTTTAACTATTTATTTGTCTATTTTGCAGAAGTTGGGAGGTTAAACAGTTGTTTCGTGATGATTTAATAGTATTTTGAATTTTCATATTTTGTTTTTTTTATCTATGTAATTTGTATTAAAAAAAAGTGTAGAAGTAGGTTAGCTCTTTTCCCCACCACACGAAAAAAAAACGATAAATTTGGTACCTCTTTGTAAGGGCTTCCGTGTATTTCATTTTAAATGATTGATTTGTATATTTGTGTTATATGAAAATATTATTTTTCAGAATGCATATAAAAAACCATGGTACAAATACATAACAGTAGAGCCAACCATGTTTCTTTACATGATGGCGTTTATGATAACTAATGTTATTGAACAAACCTTTTATGTTTTCCGAGCTTGCACTGTTGATCATGGGTATAGTGAAGAAATCTGCTATGACATTAATAAATATAATGATATAAACAATGAAGTTCAGGTAAGTAGAAAGAATTCAAAAAGCTTTATGAAAGTAAAACTTCTTTACATGCAACTAGAGAGAAAATCAAATAGTTTTGACTGATTTTATACATAGCTCATTATAATCTACAGTCTTTTACATAATTTCGGCCGTTTAAAGTAGTCTATTCTATTCTTACTAACGCATTTTGCTAATGCCAAGTGATAATATATATGTAACAATAAATTTTATGGTGTATTGATTGAAAAATGGAGTTTCTCAACATGTGTGTTATTACAACAATAACTCGGGAGAAACTCCTTATAAGTAGTCCTAGTGCCCCGTCAGAAAAGACCTAAGGATGGCAGCTTGCGAGTGTCACATCAGTGTGGCATGCGTCTATGGTGGATGTTTATACCTTTACAGTTTTATATCTTCTTTTTTAAAGTACTTTAAACTAAGGTTCAACAGAGACAGGTTTTACTTCCTCGGCCGAGACCAAGAATAAATTAAAATCACAGCCAAAACTGAGAGTGGAGACCTTCTTTGCCGAGAAATTGAGAAAATAAATGAAAATGTGCTATTTTTGCATAATATAGTATATTTAAGAATGTAATAATAATTTGTTTTTAACAGTTTTTATAATCAAAATTAAACAACATGATGTTGTAGCACATAAAAAGCTGCATTTGTGGACGCGCACGATAATTTTGAATCCCATTCAAATTATATACCATACCTACTTACAATGGTCTCGGTTATGGCCCAGAATCTTGGCGATTTTTCGCCGAAAAATGAATCAGAGTTCCCTGTAAAATTTGTAGTTGAGAGTGCTGATACCGAGATCTCAGTCGACCCTTACTTTATACATTGAAAAATATTCTATAGTACTCAAAATATCATCTTGTTAGTGAATTTTCATAATTTTTTTAGTAATCTCTTTTACATTAATCAAAGAAGTTTTGCTTTTAGACACATGCCTTTTTTATATTAAGTAGTATTAGTGTTTGCATAATCTTCTTTTATTTTAGAATCCTGATTGCAGGTCACAGTATCTGTGTTTCACCAGTGGAACGGCATAGCTAGCCACATAGTACCCCTACTACTAGCATTTTTCTTGGGTTCCTATAGTGATAAACGAGGGAGAAAATTTATACTCCTTGCAGGTTTAGTTGGAAAGCTGTATTTTTCAGCAATGATCACTTTAAATACCATGAAAGGTGAGGCTTTTTCTGTATGATATTTTAGCATGTAAATGCTTGCCACCCTGGATAGGTACATGAACATCCTTAGATTTTCTAACATAATCATGAATTAAGTAGGTACAGGATACAAAGAACATAGTTAGAAAGAAATACTCTATCAATATTCCTGCGTCAACAAGAGTAATTTTGAAATTTTATTTTCATTGCAAACCTTCTCTCTACGTCTCATTAGTAACTTCAAGATATTATTGATAATTGACTTTAGACAGATAAACATTATCAATTCTTCCGAAAACCCAAACCCAATTCCGAAATTCCTGGAGGCTTCTCCCCAATTACTCCATGCCATGCCACAGCTAAGCTGAGGTCCAAGCCGGCTCCCCCAGGCTTTACAGGCTCCCTCAGGGGTGCCACTCCTTTTCGATTCTAACCCTTCAGACTTGTTAGACGACAGTGAGATTTGTGGGATTGAAAACCTGAAATTGAAACTGTTGATAGTAGTTGTAGAAATTCTATGGGAAGTTCGCGCTGCGGGCTAGGCCACTCAGGTCCTCGCCTTCTTAAAAAATCTTCGGCGATGATGTCAAGGTAAAAGAAAATGGTCAAAAAATAATAATGTAGTTATACCATCAGTTTATAAATTGCTAAATCCTTAAAGTGGGAAACTAAAGAAGTGAATGATCACCCCATTTCCATCTGTCGGCACGGTGTAGATGTCATCCAAAAATGTATCAAACACACGATCTATCTATTTGCGTCACTCCAATTTACTTTCATTCTACGCACGCAACGACCTGTGACACGTCACGAAATGGATCTGGGATCGGCAACACACGACCGCATGGATCTGGGATCGGCAACACACGACCGCTTGAATCTGGGATCGGCAACACACGAAGCCCGGATTTTGGGGTGATCGATTTGGCTATCCAAAATTTTTCGTCATTCCATTCAAGCCACGTGAGATTCCAAACACACGGAACGATTTTGGTTTATTTTGGAGTGATGGCTTGTCTTGATGTGGCTTTGAGTGATCCTGAGTTTCCCACTCAACAACATTGGGAATTCAGAGCAAAGATTAGAACCTCGGATCATATAAGTAAAAATTATCTTGGATTAGAACTAACGGGATTATCAGAATTTCGATAACTAAGCTAAAAAAAAATATTGAGTTTCCTTCCTTCTGTAAAGTTTGTGAAATTGGATTAATCAGGTTAAAAAATCAGGCCGACGATATTTGGAATTCGGTTTATGCTAACTGCGGCCTTGATCAGTCTTGCTTCATCTTATCGCATTTATGTTTGTCAAAACTTATATTAAATTTCATGAGAGCGGTATTATCGTGACATAACATTGGTTTGCTTTGCATAAGTAGATACTAATATAGTAACATAGCATAGTCCTATTTATTATTTGACTAAGTTGTACTTAGAAATATTGATTTCCTTTGCAAGTTGTGTTTTTTCAATAATAATAACACGAATTAGAATATAAACTGATCTGATTATAATGACGATTTAATGATACTACGACCTTTAAAGTATCGATTGCGTTAAATAGTAAGTCACTTACTGATAAAACAGTTAGGTTACTAGGGTTATGTCAATCGTGAGAAAGGTAACTATTGCGTAATTTTACATATCTACTGCAAATTTTATACTTACATACTCAGACCAAATTTGGTGTGAGCTTACACATAACAACTGTTGTGGACTGTATGAATTTGTTGAAGTGATGTTGGTTGTAGGAAGGTTCTTGTTGTTTTCTTAGGAGTAAAAGTCTCATCGGTAGTTCACTTAATTTATTGTAAAACACATTTCTTATATACATTTTATACCTATGGCACTTATCACTAGTCTCAACGATCGATTTCAATATTCAACCTTGAGTTCCAAAAAACGGGAGGGTATATCGGACAGGGGTATTGCAGTTAGTGACTGGTAGACCGATCGCGGCGCGCTGTCCTCTACAGCTCTCCCCCCGGCGTAGACTCGTCGCAGCCATCTTTCACTGGGAGGACGGCGAGCTTGGTAGTTGGACGTCGCAGGATCCCTCCTCGTGTGCGGACGTCGGCGGAGCGCACTCGGCCGTCGGGGCCTGGTTGCACCTCGATGACCTCTCCTCGGGGCCATACGTTTCGTGGCAGGTTGGGGTCGGCGATCACGACTAAGTCGCCTCGTTGGAGTTGCTTCTCTCCAGGTGTGGCGGCAGCTTGACGGGGCACGAGTGTAGGAAAGTACTCGCGCACCCATCTCCGCCAAAATTCGTTGGCAAGCGCTTGACTCGCTCGCCAGACGCGTCGATCGGCTGGGTCGCAGGGTCCCGTGTGTGGTAGGCCCATGGAGGTTCCCAACAGGAAATGGTTCGGTGTCAGCGCCTCCGGATCATGAGGATCGACGGAAACGTGGGTGAGGGGCCGAGCGTTGAAACTGTGCTCGGCCTCGGCTAGCACTGTTGCTAGCACTTCTTCGGTCGGTGTCTTTTCGTGCAGGACGCTGGTCAGCGCGACCTTCACTAACCGCACCAGGCGCTCCCAGGCTCCCCCCATATTAGGAGCCCCAGGAGGGATGAATCGCCAACTTGTGCGGTGTCGCTGGCCAAGTTCCTCTCGATCGGCGTGGTGTGCTTGTCGGTGCTTCTTCATCACCTGCAGGCCTGTAAAAGGGTGCCTGCCGGTCAGGATCGTAGGCTCTCTCATGTCGCGAGGTACGTCGGCGATCCGTCCGTTCAAGCGCAGCACGCTGTCCCGCAGGGTGGGGTCCAGTATAGCGGGCTGGACCAGGTGATTCCCTTCCCATCCTGTAGGCTTCGGATCTTCGCTTCGAAGCTGTCTCGCTGTGCCCTTTGGATCCACATCTTCTCGGCTTCCTTTTCTATTGGCCAAGTGTCCTCTGGTCCAAGCAGGAAGGCAGGCCCGTCGAACCACCTGTCGTTGGCGGCTATGGGCTTGCTCGATGTGTGCGTCGCGTCGTCGGCTACGTTTTGCAGGGTAGGCACCCATCGCCAATGTTCGGGCTTGGTGCGTTCGGCTATCTCCCTCAGACGGTGCGCGACGAAAGGCGTGTAGCGTCGTGCGTTGCGTCGTATCCAGTGTAGCACCGTGCGGCTGTCAGTCCAGTAGACAGTGCGATTTGGTACCCACTCGTGCTCGGTGACGACAGCGTCGGCGAGGCGCGTTCCTATGACCGCCGCCTGTAGCTCTAGGCGGGGTATGCTTTGTGTTTTGATGGGGGCCACCTTGGCCTTGGCTGCGGCCAGGGTGACGTCGATGGTGCCGTCGATGCGTCGCGTCCTCCAGTATGCAGCGGCGGCGTAGGCTTGCTCGCTTGCATCGCAGAAGACGTGCAGCTCTCTCTGTTCGGCGGCTCCGTACCAGCGCGGCAGGCGTAATTGCGCGCCGCTGTCTCGTAGCGTTCGCAACCAGCATGCGAGGTCGTCAGCTTCGGCGTCAGGCAGGGGCTCGTCCCATCCAAGTTTGTGTCTCCATAGATCCTGCAGTGTGATCTTGGCTCGTATCGTGAAGTGGCTCAGCAGGCCCAGCGGGTCGTATAGCGACGTGACCGCACATAGGGCTTCGCGCTTTGTTGGTGTGCGCTGTCGCCCGATGACCTCCTCTGGAACTCTGTGTAGCTTCGTGTTGAAAGCCAGCTGATCTAGCTTAGCGTCCCACAACAGGCCGAGTGTCTTGTCTGGTGCCGGCGCCAGGCAGGTGGGGTTGTTCGATCGGAGCCCCGTTTCGATGTGTTCTTTGACTGCGCGTGCATCGGAGTTCCACCCGCGCAGCTTGAACCCTGCTTGTGCGTGCACGAAGTTCACCTCGTCTCTGATGCTGACGCGCAGCGCGGCGTCGAATACCAGGCGCAGCTTCCCCGGTTTGTTGGGATCGAAAACCGTGAAGTACGGTAGGTACCACTGCCTCTTGCTGCTCTCTTCGGTCCCGTCGCATGGCTTCATCAGCAGTGCCTCAACTTCGTGTTCGTATTGCGAAGCGAAGCCTGGCTCTCGTTCAAACTTCTTTTCGATTGGTTGCAATCGTCCAAGTGCGGCGTTGCAACTCGGCAGCGTGGCGACATCGTCCCGGCGCCACGGTAGTTGTACCTCGAAGCGGCCGTCTACTCGTCGGGCGGTGGCTTCGAAGATCTCGACGGCTTGTCGTTCGGAGTCCGCGACCCCCGGCGCGTCGATTTCGAAATGTTCTTCGACTATTCTTTCCAGTCGTTCGTTCTCTGCGTCGCTGTGGTTCGGTGTGAACATGTGCAATATCGACGCGCAGTCTCTGTCATATAAAGACCGCTGTACAGTGCCGTGGATCGTCCAACCGAGTTCGGTGAGAGAAGCGGCCGGTTCGTTCTTGCGGCCCATCTTCACTCGCCGTGATACGATGAGGTGCCAATTGTCGGCGCCTATCAGCAGTTGCGGCTTCGCCTTCCCGTAGCAGACTTCTTCTTTGTTCAAATCCTGGAGGTGCGCATGACTCAGCAGCGTGGCCGGTACTGCTTGACTGTGCAGTACCAGTTGCTGTGTGGTGCGCATCTTCACCCGGTGACTGTCGGCGCCTCTCTTGCTCTTGATCTCTGCCTCGATGAGCTGGCTGTTGACTTCTCGGCTGCTGGATGTCGCGCCGTGAATGTGGAGCGGTCGCGTAGGTCCCTTGAAGCCCAGTCGTCTTGCTAGTTCCTCTTCCATCAGCGACACGGTGGAGCCTTCGTCCAGTAGCGCGTAGGTGTCAGCTTCCCCCTCCGGGCCTCCGACGATGACCGGAACCACCTTCAGCAGCACCATGCTTCTGTCTTCGGCGGCGGCGACAGCTACTGACACGTTCTCTTCGGCGGCAGTGGCAGCGGCGTGTTCCGGCGTCCTGGACTCTTCTCTTCTTTCTTCGAAGTGTAGCAGGCGGTGGTGGGGGCGGCGGCACTCGTTCAGACCGCACGCTCCCTTGTTGCAGCGTTGACGTCGGTGGCGGCTCTCCAGACACTTGAAGCAGACGCCGTTATCCTTGACAATCTTCCATCTTTCGTCGACGCTGGCTGCTCGAAACTTCTTGCAGTTTGGCAGCAGATGTTCTTCGTTGCAGCTCGTACACTCGTATTTTCTTTCTTGCGGCGGTGCTGTGGCGTCCGTCTTCTTCACAGGAAATGCGGTGTCTGCAGTAGTCGTATATATGTTGACCTTCTTCTTCACGGCGCCCGTCGGAGCCGATGTTGCTAGTCGGGACGTCTTCGGTATCGCAGCCGCAACCGGGTGCGACGAGTACGTAAATTGTAGCGCCAGGTCCGCTTCCTCCATCAGGAACTGTGACAGCAAGACGAGTTGTGGGTCGCTGCTGCGCATGCGTTGTTTCGCGTAGTCGCACCACCGGGCGCGCAAGTAGGGGCTCAGCTTCTCCAGTACCTCCCTCGGCAGCATCGGGTAGTGTAGATAGTCACGGCGATCTATGTTTTGTAGCACACATACGATGTTTTGGAGTTTTACTGCGAACGTGTTGATTTCGTTGGCGGAGCTCCCCAGGCGCGGCAGGCGGCGCAAGTCTTCCATCGCCTTGTCTATGATGAACTCTGGTCGACCGAAGCATTGTTCCAGTGTGCGCATTACTTGTGCGGGGCTTGATACGGTACACAGGAGACCGGCGACTGCTTCGCGAGCTTCCCCTCGTAGACAGTTTCGAAGGCGGGCCATGTTCTCGGTAGGCGCGAAATTGTAAGTGGCGGTGGATTCTATCATCGCCGCTTTGAAGGGTAGCCACTCGTTGACGGCGCCGGAGAATGTTGGCAACTCGGTGGCCTGCCGGGGCGCGGGGCGCACCCGGGACATCCTCTCGAACGCTTCTGTGAGTTGCTCGATCCCCTTCTGTCGTCGTGTTGGCGTCGGTGATCGCGGTCGGCGAGGGACGGCGTCGTCGGTTGTAGGCGCCTTGTGTCCCGGAGTAATTCTCTCCCCCCGTCGCACGGAGGGAATTTCGACGTTCTGTTGCAGCCAGCTATCGATGCGCTCGTTGATGTCGGCGACGCACGAACCTTCTACGTCGACTTCTTCTTCTCGAATGTTCTCGATGTCGACGGCTAACCTCTTCCTGTTGAGACTTGTTTCAATTGCGAGTTCTTTCTTCCTTATTTCTGTTTCAATTGCGAGTTCTTTCTTCCTTATTTCTGTTTCAAATGCGAGCTATTTCTTCCTTATTTCTGCTAGTCGCTCTTCCGTTTCCAATTGTGCGTTCCGTATGCGGGCCACGGCGCTGCTAGTCGATCTTCGTGATGCTCTGGACCTCGAAGGTGACGGGCGACGTGGTGACTCAGCGCGTAGAGCTTCGCTCGGACGAGAGAGACGCGAAAGGTGCGCAGAGGTGTGCAGCGCTTCGGCGCTATAGCCGCCCCCCCTCGGCGCCCATGGCGACAGTCGCGTCTCTGTTGTAGTCCGCAGGTGCGTTGCTTGATGTCTCAGGTCGGTCGCGAAGAGTGGCGTCGATCAAACCACCCGAACGTGCCGCGCCTTGGCTTGCGTTTGCCGACGGAGAACGCGGACGATCGGTAAACACTGTTTTTGGTACGCGTTCTTGAGAGCGTGTCCTCACCATTTTTTCTTGCATTAAATATGGTGAGCGATGAAACCAGGAAACTGTTGTGTCCTGGCGCGGGTTTCTTCGATCTGGCTAACGAAATACCAGCGTGGTTTATTTGAATCCGGCGAACGATGGACCAGGAAACTGTTGTGTCCTGGTGAGAGTTCTTAAAATCCGGCAATCGATGGACCAGGAAACTGTTGTGGACTGTATGAATTTGTTGAAGTGATGTTGATTGTAGAAAGGTTCTTGTTGTTTTCTTAGGAGTAAAAGTCTCATCGGTAGTTCACTTAATTTATTGTAAAACACATTTCTTATATACATTTTATACCTATGGCACTTATCACTAGTCTCAACGATCGATTTCAATATTCAACCTTGAGTTCCAAAAAACGGGAGGGTATATCGGACAGGGGTATTGCAGTTAGTGACTGGTAGACCGATCGCGCGCGCTGTCCTCTACAACAACAAAATCAAAAAATCAAAATCAAAAAGTTCTTTATTTAAATTGACTTAAGACTAAGTGCTTTTAAATCGTCATAGTGAGGAAATACATGAAATTAAAATTTAACAACAACAATCAACATTACAAAGATTACAATTTTTTATTTAAATAAACCGTTAATGTGCAATTTATTCACTTCCATGCTTTTTTATCAGTAATATAATCATTAATTGTATAATAAGCTTTTTTAATCAGCTTTGTTTTTATTAATGTTTTAAATTTGTTAATAGGTAGTGCCCTTATATCAGTTGGCAGTTTGTTATAAAAGCGTATACATTGCCCCATAAAAGAATTGTTTATTTTGTGGAGACGGGTAGTGTGTCCAACAAGATTATGCTTCTGCCTTGTATTTACATTATGTGTATCACATCTTTCACTAAATTGCGTAATATTTTTTCTTACATACAGTAGATTTTCAAATATATATTGTGAAGGTACGGTTAGAATATTCACCTCCTTAAACTTTTCTCTGAGTGAAAATCGAGGGCCTAGTTGGTAAATAGCTCTCACGGCTCTTTTTTGCAAAATAAAAATAGTATTAATTTCAGCAGCGTTACCCCAAAGAATAATTCCATAAGACATTATACTATGGAAGTAACTGAAGTAAACAATTCTAGCCGTATCGACATCAGTAAGCCGCCTAATAGTTTACAATATAGGTAATGCTTGTATATTAAAAAAAAAACAGTGATAGATAGGTACTAGGGCATGCAACCGGTTAACCGAAAAAAACGGATAACCGATAGATTTTGGAGCTCGTTTTTTTTTCGACATTTTTACTTCTTGACATAATTATACACGTTCTTCTTTGCTCATAAATTGATTAAAAATAAATAAATACACAACTGTCTTATCAACTAGTTTATGGTATTGCTCGTATTCTAAGAGCAATTGGTTTTTAATTTATGGTAACTTGTAGAATATTTTAGGTCGGCGTTTTCTTCTTCCACTCTTCTCGATCATTCGTCATCTTAACATTAACACCCTATGCTATACCTTTCACACAGTCTACCCATATTTTCTTCGGTGGTCCTCTCCCTATAAATCTATCAACATTGATTATGTGATTATGTACCTACTTTCTTCGTTACATGCTCATCATTTATCTTCTCATTATATTGGTAATCTGTTACCTCAGTCTTTCTGCCGCTGGTGCTACTTTCAAACTTCCTCTAATGTACTCATTCCTCACTGGCTATTCTTGTTACTCAACTCATCCATCGTAGCATTCTGATCTCAACGACGTGTAGTCGATTTTCACTCCTCCTATCGTCGTATTCCTCGGCGTTGAGGTTGAGGTTGAGGTGACCTCCCTTTTGCATCACTTTCTCATATATGGTTTTTCTCCATCTGTTTCTGTCTCCGGTGGAGTGGAGGGCGTTGTGGAGTCAAGAGGGGTTAACAAGGCCTTTGCCGGTCGCGATGAGCTTTTCAAAGTTGTCACCATCTTTTCTTGTAATGTGACCCAAGTATACTTGGACTCTTCGTAGACACTCTGATGACAGCCGCGAGGAGATTTTAAGTTCGGGGCCTATTTAATAAACGCGACAATCCGACAATTTTGTCACTTTTTGACAAATAAGTCCAATTCTGTGACAATTGTCGTTTAATAAAAACTGACAAATAAGTCCAAATGTGACAGGTAAAATATTGACATAATTCTAAGACTAAAATCCCGTTTATTATAGGCCCTCCAGACTCACGCGAGAAGTCTCGCCGAGACTTGACCCGATAAACGAGAAGGTATCCACACTCACGCGACCTTCTCACTTGCGTTCTCGACCGTCATGCGAAATGGACGACTGACAGTGTTCGGCTTTGGTATTTACAGTAAACCACAGCAGTTTGTAGGATCGAAAAAGCGAAGGAGTGATATTATAAAAATTAGTACAACCTAACATTATAATTATATCATCCGTTTTTACAAGGATATTGGTTGTTTTAATGTTAGCAATGAGCTGTTTTAGAATATTTTATAGAGGATACCAAATTAAATAGAATAGTAAAAAAAAACCTGGGATGGAATGGATAAGTGCTGAGACGGGACTTAAACCTGAACGAATTGCTATGAATTTCGTTCTTAACTAAATACCAAAAAAAAAATTAGAAGCAAAATCAATGTTTTAAAAAGAAGATTTAAAGCATGAGTGTAGATTAATTATTTAGACAGGCCCTGTTTCAAGGCTCATATTAATAAAATAATAAATGCAAAGCACACACAGGTGATGGAAATCACTTCCTACGTCGCAGTGAGGCCGAACGAGAACAAACGAGAGTGTGATACGGTTCTCTTTTCTCGCCCGAGAAACCCTTTGAAGCGGGCCAAAAAACCGACACCAAGCCGAGAACAGGCGAGCCCGAGAACGAGAACGCGAGAAACTAATCACACTCTCGCTTCTCGGGTGTTCTCGGGGGTTCTCGGCGAGAGTGTGGAGGGCGCATTAGAGGCGACAATTGTCAGATTTCACCTGTCGCATTTTGACATAATTGTCAGTTTTAACGAACAAATGTCACATTCTTTGACATAATTATCACAGCAATTGACAAATTTGGCATTTTTTCAATATATTTGCCATACGATTTCGAAGTATGCGTATCAGGAATATCGGGGTGATTTTAAAAATATAACAATTTTACTTTTGTGTGTGCTGTCCAACTTTGTTTATTAAGAATTCAACGGTAGTTTTAGATACTCTAAAGCGCTCTAGAAATATGCTATCAATTACTTCGAAAGGAACAGTTAATTCTGGTTTAAATGTACGTTGTCGTACAATTTGCACCAAATATTCATCATCACTACTATACTACTATCCATAAATGCCCATAAAACCATATTTTTCTATATATTCGGTCACTATCGAATTGTCTTGACATTGGGTATGGGTGCCTGTCGCAAATTTCTGACAATTCGACAAATATGTCCACCTGTCATTACAATTTAGTGTTTAATAAAACAAATTTGTCAAGATTTTCCTGACAAATTGTCACCTGTCGCCTGTCAAGAGAAATCGTTTATTAAACAGAAATTTACAAATAATAGGTTGGGGAAAAAGTTTCTTCGCATTTTTTAAGAAAATTCAAAACATTTTTTAATATAGTTTATTTACATTTAACTAAAATATGTAGGTACCATTTTGTTCGATAACTTTTTGCCATCTTGTAGGAAGGGACATGATCCCATTGCTATAGAAATTTTGGGACTTCTGGTCAAAATACCGCGACAAGTGGTTTTGGCAATCCTCTCGTGATGTTAACCTGACACTGCCTAAAGAATTCTGAAGAGACAGAAACAGGTGGAAATCTGAAGGTGCAAGGTCAGGACTATACGGCGGATGCATTAACACCTCCCAGCCAAACTCTCTTAATTTTTGCTGAGTGGCTAAAGATGTGTGAGGTCTTGCGTTATCATGATGAAAAACTACACCCCTTCTGTTGATTAATTCCGGCCGCTTTCTCTCAACTTCTTGCTTTAATCTCATCAGTTGTTCGCAGTAGAGTTCAGAATCGATGGTCCTGCCTGGTGGTAACAGCTCATAATGAATAATGCCCTTCCAATCCCACCACACACACAGCATCACCTTGTTGCGAGTTAACCCGGGTTTCGCCACAGTCTGTGAAGCCTGACCGGCCTTTGACCACGACCTTTTTCGCACGTTCTTGTCGTACGTGATCCACTTTTCATCACCAGTTATCAGCTTCTTCAAAAATGGTTCGGTTTCATTACGTCGTAATAAAAGAATCACAAATGAGTACACGGTTCATTAGGTTTCTTTCAGTGAGCTCGTGAGGTACCCAAATGTCGAGCTTTTTTGTGTACCCAGTTTTTTTCAAATGCACCAAAACTGTTTTGTGGTCAATTCCCAGTTCTTCAGCTACGTCGTAACTACTGACATGCCGATCTTGCTCCACTTTTTCAAAAATGGCATCCATTTTATCTGTAATAGGGCGACCAGAGCGACGTGCATCTTTGACATCAAAATTTCCGGATTGAAAACGCTTAAACCAAATTTGTGCTACTCTCACAGACACTGCACTAGGTCCATAAACATCGCAAATTTTTTTCGCGGCTTGCGTTGCATTTTTACCTTTTTTGTAGTAAAATTTTAAAATGTATCGAATTTCTTCATTAGATTCACTCATCTTGGCGGTACGAAAAACAAATGAAAATCACACATTTTCCTAATTTGAATTTGGAATTATGTTCTTTAAAATTTAAACTTTCAATGATACCAAAACCAGCCAGATACAAATAGTATAGCCAAAGAGATTTTATTACAAGTTTATACATACTATAATGCGAAAAGACTTTTTCCCCAACCTAATATGTCACGATAAGTCGACATATTTGTAGATTTTCCACCGTGACAAATTTGTCAGTAATAATCTTTATTAAACAACAAATTGTCAGAATGTATTAAACAACAAATTGTCAGACTGCGATGAACTAGCCAATAGGCGACTAAACGTCTTGGGTCTAAGTCCTTATTCCCGCCAACATCGTAAAACCCAAACAAAATATTTTCGCTGTAGGCGGGAATGGGTGATAAGGAAAGGGGAAGCACAAAAGATCCCAAAGGGTCGAAGTGCTCTGAGACACAGCTTCAGCCCCTTGCATAAGAATAAGAATTTCAGCTGCAAGTTACATGTGTAACAAAATAAGATCATCGCTCAACGACGCCAGTTTGGACGCGTTGTGTTGTCTTCGATCAATTTTCCAACAAACGCGATCAGCATGATATTGTCTGATTATTTGTGAATCTGCTTGATTGTTATTAGAGAATAAGACTGATTTTATCTCTGAGATTGTGATATTTGTGCCAATGAAACAATATAAATAGTTCTAAGACCATCATACATACCGTATTTTCTTTATTATTTTTAATCCCCTATATTTTAATAACTCATTTTGTGGTTTCTATGAAACAATAAAGCGTCAAAAACTTTTTTAATCATTCTCCCGAAACATGACTTACCGTTTTGTAATCATTTAAATAGTAATTATATCACAACAGTAAGTATTTAAAAAATACCGAAAATATATCGAAATTTCGGTAATTGAAATTTCAATACCGGTATGAAAATAATTCCGGTATTCCATGCCCTACCTTTAACTCGTGAATATCTATAGGCAGGTACATTCCTACTGATTCAAGTGTTTTGTTTTACAAAGTTGTCCCCACCTAGTCAAATTCTTGCGTCACTCATGGTATGTAGTACCACAGTTAATATAATACTATACTAGTAGTAGTACTTATTATCAATGGCTCGGTAGTAGTAATGACCAAGTAGTTATTGGAGATAGATATCTCATATTTTCTTGGTGATTTATATTCATTGAAGGATATTCAATTTAAGATAATAATGTAGCGCCTATTTATCTATTGATACGTACGCTGTATTTCACAATTTATGTTTGATACAGTGTGCATATTGTGTAAGAAAATTATTCAAACTACTTAAGTGTAGTGGATAGTTACCTATTAGAGGCGGTGTAGTTTTCCGGTCACGAGTAGTACTACTCTTTCTCATAACCCACTTCTCATAACGTTGGTATTATAAATCTTGGGTTTCTGTTATATTTTAAGACATTATTTATCTATTAATATAACTTTGTATGAGACAAAGTCATGGTATGTTAGTTATATACATACGTAGGCACGTTTTTTTGTCGTGTCTAAAGTCCTAGTTTGTTCTAGATATAAGTAATTAGCCAATTTAGAACTGTTATTTCTTAGGACACGAGCGTTCTAGCGATGAGCTAATGCATTAGATTAGATTAGATTGTCAATAACAGTGTTATGCAGCAACCTGCATGGTATTATGATTAGAATTCAATAGCCCTGGTTTCTCCGTCCCTTAATGCAGGGCTTTTTTTATGACCAAGCGGTGTGGACGTGGACATGTGGACATTTTACGTTGGGTGAAATAAATTGGGTCACATCACAATTACTCATAGCAAAACATTTGACTATCTAAATATAAATTATGCCCGCGGTGTAGACTAGCGATAAAACCAAGACATAATGTAAACGGCCTTTTTAAAGTCATAGTCATGTCATTTAATCATGTTTTTCTTTTCCTACCTGTAAATAAATTGGTCGGTTTTGTTACTACTTAATTTCTGTCATGAAGGATTTTGGTTTTTTGTAGCTATGGCAATTACTGATCAATGGGCGCAAGCGCTTTATCGAGGCGTTTGTTGTAATTTGCAGGGGGCTCTTTTCACACCGCATCTTCTAGAATTCCTACAAATTATTTTTACTCTTCCCCCTGGTCCCTCTCCCCCTTCTGGGGACATCACTCGTTACGCCATCGGTGCTTTCCAGGAGCCTTATCGCGCTATTTACAACGTTTTTACCAAAACCAAATCGTTATCGTTTTCATACATTTTGACAACAGTTTGACAGCTGTCAGCTGTCAAAACCGTATGAAAACGATAACGGTAAAAACGTTGTAAATAGCGCGATCGGGGGCAGATCGTCCGGGCCCACCCGAAGTGATACCGCTAGTGCCCAGTCTTCTGCTCTTCTGCGGCGTCTTCTCTCTTCACCTTTCTCTCTAGTCCACTCCTAATCTTGTGCCATGGTTGCGCGAAGTTCCGTAGCTGTCTGAAGTTCGTCCCCACGAAGTCCGGATAGTAAACCGGGCCCACCTCAGGCGTCTTCACCTTATCCAGTAGATCCCTACGGGCATAGGACCACATTCAAATAACACTATCTACATTTATGTGGTGTTGTGTTTCTGTTGGTGACTTAAGGTCGCCAGAGCTTCACAGTCAGTGTTGCAAGCGTCTATAGGCTACGGTGGCTGATTACCATCAGGCAGGCCGTATTTTTGCCAAACATTTAACATTAAAAATTCTAAACAAACGCTTCTCATTCCTAAAGGATCTTTTGATTAGCATTTAATGTATTCTCTTCTTTTTCGTGATTAACATTTCATTTCTAATCTAAGTTAACATTAAATTGCAGCTTGGCCACTGAACTACGTGATATACACAGCGACGTTCCCAAGCGCGCTCACTGGAGCAGACCTAACAATATTTGCGGCGTGCTTCGCGTACATCGCCGATGTGTCTTCGTTGAAGAACAGGACCCTGAGGGTTGGTATACTGGACGTGGTCTACTTAAGTACGCTACCTATCGGAGTAGCAATCGGTAGGTACAAATAGTTTTCAGGTTGTTTTTAGTTCTTTTGTTATGAGACCGGTGTTCTGGGTCACGTCTATTAATAATATATCTCCACGCTCACACCAACTATCTAGCCCATATTAAGTATCAGTAAGAATTTTTGTTATGACTACTAGACAAATATATACGTACATATCTAAATATGATAGAATTATCTGAAATAAAAATTTATACAACCATAATTCGTTAACATCGCGTTCATTACACAAATTTGCCACTACTAGATTTTGAACACGGACCGCCCGATGTGTAGGCAGCGTTACTGATTACAACTTCCGTCTGGACTTAACAAAAAAACTTAACTTGATTAAGATTAGCATTTATCTTAACAGCTATATTTATATTCTTATAATATAGTTTATTTTTATATAGACGGGTATAGAGGGAGAGGAAGACCGAAGATAGGGATGTATGGAAAAGAAAAACATATTACGCTGACCACAAATAAAATTGGGAGCAGCGCAGACAAATGATGATGAATATAGATTTTTTGAATCGCGTATGGTTGCGTTCGCACTATGTTGTGATGACCGATTATCGTGTCGTTTAAAGCGTCTTGGATGGTATACATATTTAAATTGAGGTGTTCACATACAGGACATTAACTCGAAAGATTGTCTAGTCATTTCAGGCGGTCGATATTGGCGATATTGGGAACAGCTAGAGACTACAGCCTTCCTACGATAAATTAATCGTCACGGCATAGTTGGAACACGCTCTAAGTCTGAATCTATTGTTTTGTATAAAAATATGAGTGTAGAGATTACAACGTTTTATTATCTCACAATCTCACACGACAAAAAACTAAATTTACCCAAAAGAGATTGGAGCTTTGATACAAGAATAAATAGATATACCTCGAGAAACTAGGCTTTAATTTGCATAAAATTGGAGCACAATTTACAATAGTATTAACTGATTACCATAGAGAGAACAGGCTGCCAGTAGTAAGGATATTATACGTCATTCTTCCGCCCGTTCTATGGTTTTCTCCACTCAGGACGTAATCCAACAAACGACTGGGGAGCCTTCGCGTTCTTGTGGTCCTTCGGCGTGGAGGTAGATTCTGATCACGTTCTCCAAGTCCTTCATTTAGCAGATCTTCATCATCTTGTCGAGATGGATCCTGCTCATACGCCCCAGGCTCCTCATTCAGCAGATTTATACCGTCTTCATTCAACTCTGCTTGAGGTTCTACGTTCTGCTGTATTGCATTATCGTCATCATTATCAATGAAATTTTCAATTGTTGGTGAGCCTTCGTTTCCCGGTAGTGGGGCGAGCTGTCTATTTGACACTGTAGATTCTCGTCAATCCGCCCGTCTTATGTATGAATATGTTAAATTGCTGTGAAGGAGCTCAACCTCTTCAACAAGGGGATCATTTTTGGAACGCACATTTCTTCTCATAAGGACCGGACCTGGCTCGAGCCAAGACGGAATCGATTCTCCGACTGCAGTTCTTCTAGGGAAATTAAAGAGTCTCTCATGAGGTGTAGCGTTAATTGAGGTGCACAAGAGCGAACGGACGCAGTGTAATGCAGGATTTAATGCATGTTCCCATTTTTCTATAGGGAGGTTCTTGGATCGAGTATGGTTCGCCATAGCGTTCCGTTTAGTCTTTCCACCTGTTCGTTGCCAGCTGGTTTATAAGGCGTAGTCCGTGAAGATGCGATACCATGGTTTCTTCGGAAAATTTGAAACTCCTCTGACATAAATGATGAACCTCTATCGATGTGTATGTACAAAGGTTGGCCAAAAATATAAAAGATTTCTTTGAGACAGTCAATAACTGTCGTTGAAGTCATATACTTGCATGCGAACGCAAAAAGGTACCGTGAATATTCGTCTATTACCGTTAATATGTACTTATTTTTGCTGTTTGAAGGGAGGGGACCCTTGAAATCATTAATTTATACATTAGGTAGGCATTTCTCAAGTCTCTAAAACTCAATCTGAAACGCGACGCGGAAATCTTTACATAGTATAAAATAATGTCGCACTCGCGTCTTGTATTACCTACCTACGCTTAGATCTTTTCTACGCAACAGATATAAATGTAATTTTCAATACTTAATAGATAGAGTGATTTAATAGGAAGGTTTACATGTATAGTACCATGCATAGTTATTACAAGGTGGTAAAAAAGTCCACGCGGACGAACTCGCGGGCGGCCGCTAGTAGAAAATCAAATCTTAAAAACAAATAAGTACCTACTTACAACAATATATTTCAGGTTGTTCTTTGTGCGAATGGCGAACCCAGGACGGGTCAGTTCGATGAATGTGTAATAGTTTCATAGTTATTTGTAAATAAATAAAAATAAATACCTACCTATCTTTAAATAAACAAAAATCTTACCTATGAAATTTGTATTGAAATATAATAAACTGCTAGTTATAATATTTCCATCTTGTCGTTTAATATTGTCAATCGTTGTGTGTTTCTGAACAAGTAAAAAATATTGTAGTGTGTGTGATTTTTACAAGCGTATGAAACTAGCTTACCGCGCATATTGGCTCGTAGGTGTAGGTATGTATACGTTACATGCAGGCCGCCCGAAGCTTATAGGTTGCATTATTTTGTTGGTAGGAAGGACGTATAGTTTATAGTACTGTATGAATAATGTATTGAGGTAGGCAGTGCTTAAATGCCTTTACTATGAGACCGCCCTTGGCGATATAGCCTTTATAAGAGTACCTTTGGCTTTTAAAAAAAATGGCTTTATTTCCGCACACACTCTGCAAGAAGTCGTCATTGAATTTACTTGAGAGTATGGTAAGTTTTTCGTTTTTATATAGCGCGTAATTCCTGGGTGTGATAATGCTTCATGCATCTCTTGAAGCTTCCATAAATCTCTTTGAATTTTTATCATTTTCTTGGTCTTTTCCACAAATCGTAACCTCATCCAAATAAGCGAACCTCCCTTCCAACCTCTCGTTATCAATGACGTATTCGAGCGCCCGTTGAAAGGAGGCCACTCCGTTTGTCACTCCAAATGGAATTATTGTAATTTGATATAACTTACAGAAGGTTTCTAACGCAGTATAATTTTTTTCCTTTTCAAAAATCGGTATTTGGTGGTACGCTGATTTTAAATCTATCTGACTGAAAACATTATATTTCGCGACTTCCGATACAATTGCTTCAACGTTTGGCAAGGGGTATGCATCAAGATACGTAAACTTATTGATTGTTCGCGAGTGGTCAATTACCAAACGCTTTCGCTGTGCACCTCCACCAGCGACTAGTACTAGAGCACGCCAGGAGGCCTAGGCTCGATAACCCCATTTTCCTTTTAGTTTAGTAACCTCGTCCTTAATAAAAGATTCATCTTCCTCTGTGTACTTCCTAGACTTTAGAGGTATCGGTTTGATATCAGCAGATAAATGCGTGAAAACCGACGCCAGTGGAACTAATGCTTCCATCACATAGACCTGCAGCGGTTCCTTTGAGCCACCAAATTCCAGCTCTATCTTCGAATGATCCTTAAGTAAGTCGTGGCCAACAATGACATATGCACACAAATTGTTAACAATGAGCAGTGGTCTTTTCTTGTAGACATGTTTGTTGATAGCGAGATTAGCAAAGCAGATTCCGTCCACAAAAGAAGCGTGGCTTAGTGAAACGAGAGAGATAGCTTGTCTGTAGGGCCTCTGTTTGAGTTTCATTATTTGCGCTACATTTTTGTCGATGAAGCTTACGGAGCTGCCTGTGTCGATTAAAGCGTCAGCGAAAGTGTCTTATACGAATAGTCGCCTTTTGAAGACTAGCAGCATAAAATAAGGCAGCATTAGTAACGTTGTCGTTGTTCGATGGACTAGACCGACAAACTTTTGAAAAGTGGCCTATTTTCCTACAGTTCTGACATTCTGCACGGAGAGCAGGGCATTTGATTCTCCGATGAACTTTGCCTCTAAAGAAGAAACACTTTAAAGACGAGGATGGAGTTCCTCGTGGAGCTGCTCCCATCACTTTAGATCCTTCTGTATTTGACTGAGCGTCTTTTCTTTGTATCGGTACAGCGCTTAGTACTTGATCATTGTGACAACTCATTATCTGGGAATCTCTATAAGCTGTTTCGAAAGTTAGCGCTTGTTTGATAGCATCATTCAACGATAAAGATGGTGTCTCTAGGAGTTGCTTTTTTATTCTTGTTGACGATACACCAGCTATAAAAGCACCCCGTATAGCTTCTTCCTCATGTTCCGTGGCTGTGACAGCTTGGAAGCCGCAGTCTTGTGCTAAGAGACGTAATTGCCGACAGTAGTCCGAAATAGATTCGCTTTGTTTTTGTTTCCTCGTAGCTAGTAAGTGACGTGCTAGTATTTCGTTTTTAGGCTTAGTGAATGTGTCTTTCAATACCTGGATAGCTGTAGTATATTATTTACACTCTTTGACGTAGATGTAGTTGTTTGCGGATAGATAATTTGCCAGTAGCTTCAACTTTACGGACTCCGTCGTGGTCCTTACTGACAAAGACTCCACCTCAAGAAAATTTTCGAAAGTATAGAGGCAGTGCGTCCATTTCGCGTCAGCACCTACACTGCTCGGATCCACTTCAAACTTGTCAGGGCGGAAATATTTGGCGAAAGAATTGTCCGCAGATTTTTCGTTCGTCAAAATTTATGCAAATTAAATTGATACAAGAATAAATAGATATACCTCGAGAAACTAGGTTTTAATTTGCATAAAATTGTAGCACAATTTACAATAGTATTAACATGAGTAATTGGTCATAGTCTTTGACGTTGAGCACTGATTAATTGATTAACATAGAGACAAAGGAATTCTCATAGAGAGAACAGGCTGCCAGTAGTAAGGTATTATACGTCAAGCTTAAAAGTTGTTCCTTATTAAAGCGTTATCATAAGCACTTCAGTTTTTGATAAGACAATACCTTGACGAGATATATCTTTTTAACACCCAATTTAAGATAACTTTGTACGTTATAGTAACAAATATTTTAATCTACTGTCAACTGATATCTACTAAATGACATGTGAGACATGTCTACCTACACTCTACTCTTGAAATCTTAATCGCATTATTTACGGCACTGACCACTCCTAGCGTTAGCCGATTGTACATGCGCGTTCATCCGACGTAGAAACAGCGCGAACGAAACGTGCACGAGGTGTTTTACGTTTACATCGCGGAGACGCGACACGTCTCCTTGAGCGGGAGAGAACTGCCATACAAGCAGAGGAAAAATATTTAGCAGAGCTCCCCGCAGCCGCTCTAGCGTGGCCGATGGTTTTGTGTAACGCTAAGTGAGATCAGGGCCTAAAATTACATCACCGACCGGCTTCCACTGAACATCAGTATCTCAAACTGAAACATAAAACTAAGTGGTGATCTGATTTGGCTCCTTTGTTTTATATTTCAAATAATTGTGTTTCTATTTTTTTACAAAACAACTATTACTATTACCTGCATCAATTTTTGCCGAATAAATATATTATTTTGAGATTTCATAAGGATACTCTCGTACTCGCCACCATCGTCGCTGATCTGCCGCTAATTTAGGTCTTGTGTCTGTACCTAACCGTATAAAGTGATGTTTATGAGTAGAGGTCGCTCGTAGCGATAAAATTACGGAAAAATTTAATGGAGACGGAAACAATTTAGAATACAATGACTAGTGATTGAAATATTCATAGACTATGTACCTACCTACCTAGTTAAAGAACGTGTCAGAATATTTTTTGATAAACCAGATGATAGAATAACCTATCTCTTCACGATGTGTTCGACCATTTCGTGAAATGGTTGTATTTCATAATAGGTTTAATATGGCCAGCTAGAACTGACACAATGTATGTAAGTGTACCTATCTCAAATAAATAAATCCAGCCTCGATTCAGACAAACGTCGAGTGCCTACTGCATTTCAATTGCATAATCCTAATTCCGGACTGGTCGCGAAACTAATTGATACGAAAGTCTATTTAAGTACCTTATTTCGATTCGGAAACGTCGTATTTGTGAAAGAACATGTGGTTAAGCGTTGTTGTGTAATCTGTTTCAGGAAATGTTCTTTACAACAAAGTGGTGAACAGATCGTTTACGGCGATGTTTGCCATCAACACTTGCCTCATGGTTCTCGCCACGCTACACTGCTTACTATTTCTCGAATGGCAAACGAGTCCGTCGCAAAAGACACTAAAACAAGCCGGAGTCACAAATCCTGTGACGGACTTCTTCGACGTAAACAACATAAAAAGGACCCTTGTAACTTTGACGAAGAGGAGAAGCGAAAACAGAAGACTATTCCTATGGTTTCTTCTGATTTCTATGGCATTTTATACATTCCAAAGAGGTAAGATTTGTTATAAATGTTATTTTGATGGTAGATATTTATTTATGATACCCGGACGGTTCAGATGTTTCAGGATGTAATAACGGTTGTCGGCTTCTGTTTGGTTTAGTTACTTTTTACGTAATTAAGACTCTAAAGCGAAGGCTAGACGGTTAGAAATGTCTTTTTACTTAGCTAGCCAGAAACTGGTTTCCCATTTATCTCTAAGCTCTAAATAGAAAAGGCGTGAATATATCTAGCCAGAAACGTCTTTTCATTGCATTATAACGAATTTTATTTTACTAAGAAGAAAAAGAAATTTTAATTTAAATCTAATATATAAAATTCTCGTGTCGCGGTGTTTGTGGTTAAACTCCTCCGAAACGGTTTTCCCAATTCTCATAAAATTTTGTGTGCATATATTATTGGGTAGGTCTGAGAATCGGACAACATCTATTTTTTAATTTTTAATTTTTTTATGATACAGCATTAGTAAATACATACAACCCTAAATTTTTACTTTTTATCACCAACCCCTTTTTTTTAATAGCCATTTTAGTAATTTAATCATTTTTGTAAGGCAAAATAACGTTTGCCGGGTCAGCTAGTATTATATAATGTTAATCAAATTAAATTTTGCATATAAGTATGCCCTGATAGTCCCCACTCTTATACACTGTTTTTATTTGCAAAACTTTAAAATTTTTGTTTCCTAGATACAGCACATTTTTGTAGTTTTAAATTACAACATATCTCTCTGGGGAGGAGCGGGAAAATTATTGACGTTGAACGTGCACGCACGCATAAGCTATCGGAGACATTTCTCGCGAAAAGAAATTTACATTAAAGCGAGTAAAGTCGCAGGCAAAAGCTAGCTTCTAATAAATTCAGAAGAAATAAAAATTCTGGTCATTGACAGATACTCGCCTGTTTTACGTGTTACGAAATATCGTATTATGGAATTAAATTTGATAGGTATGCGTAGTGCTCGCGCCAATCTAAAACATCTGATCATTTGACCTTTTGCTATCCGTGATTGGTCTACTTACTGAGCTGCCCCGACTTGGTGTATTGAATGTTGTTTTCATTATAATAAATAAGCGCGAGGCCCGCGAATTCGGCACAATAGATAAGATTATTTTAGAACAAAATATCTATGTGTATGTGTATCTATGTGTATAAGAAAATTAATTTTGTTTTAAGTAAACAGTATAATTTCTTCCTTCCTTGAGAACCTTCAGGGCTTTGTCAACGGTCAAGGCCAATCCACTTTCTTCTGTAAAGGATGAAAATGGACAACTCACGGCAACAGCCAAGGAGACACTGAGCTATGTTCAAAACTCACTTCCCTGGGTCAACGCAAATCAATGCATATGAAGGCGAGCCAATCAGTGAAAAGGAACAACTTACACGCACCTTACGAACTGATTGGAAAGTCGCAAAAAAGGTGGTGGATGAAAATAAACTGAGTTGGGCACTTAAAAGTTTCCAACCTTTTAAAACTCCTGGCCCAGATGACATCTACCCAATAATACTACAGGAGGGAGCGGATATTATTATACCGTATCTTTCAAGGATATTTAAGGCTTGTATCGCGTTTGAGTACACACCAAAAGTGTGGCGGAAAACAAGGGTGACGTACATACCAAAGGCTGGTAAGAGTGACTACGAGGATGCAAAAGCTTATAGGCCCATTAGCCTGTCATCCTTTTTGCTCCAAACCCTCGAAAAGCTCTTTTACCGACATTTTAGGGAAGAGCCATTGAAAAGAAAACCTCTTCATGGGCTTCAATGTGCATATCAACCAGGCAAGTCGACCGAAACGGCCTTGCACCTGGTGGTAGATAAAATAGAAGGGAGCCTAGAGGCACAAGAAATCTGCATGGCAGCATTTCTAGATGTAGAAGGAGCCTTTGATAAGACCATGCACGAGTCTATTCACAAGCCTGCGTTATGTCATGGTATTGATCCAACACTTTGTAAGTGGATCAATAACATGCTGAAAGGGAGAATAATAACAGCTTCACTGATGGGAGACAGTGCGTGTATTAAAACCGCAATGGGTTGCCCCCAAGGTGGTGTACTGTCTCCACCACTGTGGTGCCTAGTCATTGATTCTCTATTGAAAGACTTAATCAATGGACCATTATATACCGTCGGTTACGCGGATGACATAGTGGTTACGATAAGAGGAAAGTTCATGAGCACAGTAACTGTACTTATGCAACAGGCCCTTAAAAGGGTGGAACAATGGTGCAACAACCAACACCTTTCTATCAACCCAAAAAAGGCAGTAGTAATACCATTCACGAGAAAGAGGAAAGTAGAACAGACCAAGTCACTTACACTCTATGGTACGCAACTGCCATGGTCCACGGAAGTAAAATATCTAGGAATAACACTGGATAAAGAACTAAAGTGGAAAACTCATGTAGACAACACAATAAAGAAATGCCAAAGGGTATTCGGATTGTGTCGGGCTACGTACGGCAAAACATGGGGACTAAAGCCCAAAGTAATGCACTGGCTATACACTATGTTAATCAGACCGATTGTTACATATGGCAGCATAGTATGGTGGCCCAGAACCAAGTTATCTTCATGTCAAAGTGACTTGGCAAAGCTTCAGAGAATGGCGTGCCTGGCCATCACTGGAGCATTCCGGACCACACCAACGGCAGCCATAGAAAATATCCTTGGATTAACACCGCTGCACATAGTCATCGAATCCCAAGCAAGAGACACTCTCCATAGGTTACAGGTATGTGGAACATGGAAGGACTCACAGCCGAGGACACGACACACCAAATTTTAAAAGGATCTAAACCTAGATATCGTCACAGCAATGGCAAGTGATGTAAACCAACCATCGTTTGTATCTAGGAGATCATTCAGCATCCATATACCCACGCGGGAGGAATGGAAGCGAGAAAACAGTCTTATATGGTACACTGACGGGTCAAAGATGGAGTCAGGTACAGGGGCAGGTATTTACGCCAACGGGTATGAGTACCAACAAAGCATAGGCAAATATGCAACGGTCTTTCAGGCTGAGACATATGCAATAATTGCCTGTGCTCAGAAGAACCTAGAAATGGGCACCAAAGGAATGACCATTTACATTCTTAGTGACAGCCAAGCGGCACTTAAAGCTTTAACTACCTACAAAGTCACTTCAAAACTTGTTTTGAATGCGATACACTCACTAAACAATCTAGTCAAACTAGTGTGGGTACCGGGACATGTAGGGATTGAAGGTAACGAAAATGCTGACAAACTAGCAAGGAAACGATCGGCTCAAAACATCAATGGGCCCGAGCCTTTTGTAGGATTATCTAGAAGCACCATAAAAATGGCACTAAAGGAGTATTGTCAAAAGAGACATCTCAGGGAATGGTTGTCCACTCCCCGACTGACACACTCAAAGGAATTTTTAGGCTCCTCACACATAGGCTACCTCAAAAGAATGGGAAGAATCAGCAGAACCCAAATCCGCTGCCTCATAGGTGCTCTCACTGGCCACTTTGCCACTAGAAAACACCTGTGCACAATAGGCAAAGCTGATGACCCCATCTGTAGAATGTGTGGTGAAGAGGAAGAAAGCATGGAGCACATACTATGTGACTGCGATGCACTAGCCAACAGGCGACTAAGGGTCCTAGGCTTAGCCTACCCTAAACCAGAGGACCTTATAGACCTTATTCCCGCCAATGTCGTGAAACTCATACAAAATGTTTTCGATGTTGACGGGGATGGGTGATAAGGAAAGGGGAAGCACAAAAGATCCCATAGGGTCGAAGTGCTCTGAGATTCGGCCACAGCCCCTTATTTAAGAATAAGAAATAAGAAAACATTATAATTTCTCCATATAAATAGTTCGATGTGACCTAAAACAAAACGGTATGGGTTTCGGAATTAATTTTAATTAGTTATACAATTTCTAATTTTTGCTAACACCATGCTATGTTAATGTTACGGAAGATCATATAACACGCTGTATTACAAAACAGCGCGGTGGATTTAACATAATAAAACCGTTTATTAATAAGTCCATAGTAGATTCTATCAATATTAGTCTTTATAATCGAATGGAGATAGCTTATTATTGGTAGGTTCAGGTTATTTTTTATGACCAAGCGGAATGGTGTTATTCTTACTCTCACACACTACAATCGGCCGCGCCGTTTGCGTGTTATACGATCCGCGTGCGATTAGTGCACATTGCTTGGAAGACATGGGTAGGTGCTATGTAGTTATGTACCAAAAATTCTGTATAACTTTGAAATGGGCCTCATAAGAAGGCTCAAGGTCACCCAAAGGGCAATGGAGATGGCTCGGAGTCTCTCTGCTTGATCATATCAGAAATGATAGAACCAAGGTCACCGACATAGGCCGAAGAATTGCGAACCTTAAGTGGCAATGGGCAGGGCACATTGCTAGGAGGACTGACGGCCGTTGGGACGGAAAGGTCCTCAAGTGGCGACCACGTACCGGGAAACGCAGCGTTGGTAGGCCCCCCACAAGGTGGACTGACGATCTAATAAAGGTCGCGGGAAGCTGTGGATGCGGGCAGCGCAGGATCGATCGACCGGTTTCTAGATCCTTGGGGGATAAGGTATCTATGTGCAAAATTTCAAGTCTCTGGGTTAAGCGATTTGGGCTGTGCATTGATATCTCAGTCAGGGCTTTGAATTTTATACATTTACAGGTGATTTTTTTTTCGGGTCAGTATGGGGAAATTCTAAACTATAATAGATAGAGAAAAACGCTCTTAGGAACCGTGATCTTAATTGTAGATAAAATAAAAATAGTATTTATAAAAAAATTAAATCTCAATCGATTTAGAGATTCCGGATTTTTTGAAAAACATATTTTTTTATATTTTATTGTATATCACTATACAAACCAAAACTTGTACGGAGACCATAGGTCTAAAGTAGTGTTGCAACAGAACTCTGCTTCCGCTTTCGCTTCTGCAGAAGTTCCGCAAGTTTTTTCACTTCCGTTTCCGTTTCTGCTTCCGTAAACTTTATAACAGAACTCAAAACGGAGATTACAGAAAGGAGCGCGGGGTTTGGGGGCGCGTGCACTGCTGGACAGTGTCCCATAGTTTAAGTAAACAAGTACGCTGACTGAGACCCTGCGCGTGCGATAATAGCCTACTCATATAGCATGGTATAGCTGTCGTCATAAAATATGCCGGGCCCGTTGCGATACCTTTAATAAGCCAAGTGTGTTAAGAATTAACACTTACACTATGATTGACAGGTAATAAAGCACAGAGTAATTACTTTTGTTTTATAATGGTTTCATGATTATTTTGTTTTTTAAGCGTAGACATATACTGGAAACTGACTGCTCAAAATAAATCATGTAGGTACTTATTATAAAAAAAAAATTCAAACTCGCACTTTCCCTTTTTATTTATTAGCTCATTATATGTGTGGAAGGGGATCAAAAATTTCGTTATCTATTTTTGGCTCCCATGCACCGTTTTCGAAATATTACCGTTTTTGTACTTAATTTATTTTATTGAAATTATGTTAGTTGAAGTTCCATATAAAAACTCTCAAAAATTGCTACACCCTTATCTTATTTGCTGAATTAAAAACTCGTTTAATAAGTTCAATTTGACATAAAAATAAAGTCTTGCAGATAGCCATGTGATGCCGGCAGAGAATAGCATCACCCCATATCCTCCAATGGGTGTCGTACAAGGCGACTATTGGATCAGCAAAGGGAAATTTCATCACCTTATACTCCCTCCTCGAATCCGCATTGGGTAAGCGTGGTGGACTATTGCCTAAATCTCCTTCGATAACAAGGAGAGGCCTTGTCTCCCAGCAGTGGGTCGATTTATAAAGGCTGTTTCGATGATGATGATGAATCATTGCTGAAAACGCAGTCAAAAAATTCGGCATTCTTTCAAGGATGAAACGGTATTTTACATCTGAGCAGCTCCTAAGCCTTTAGCGAGCCCAAGTATGCTCCTGTATCGTCATGCAGGAGCGTGTTGTCACCTTTGGGACAAATCTGCACGAAATCAGTTGGATGCACTGGAATCGATGGAGCACCGAGCGAGGAGACTCATTGGCAGTGAGGCACTCGCTGAGGCTAATCTCCAGTGTACCTTGCTTGCCTCTCGGTCTTTTATCGGTTGCATTTCGGAGTGTGCGGTGGTTCTTCATAATTTGATCCCCCGGGCCCCTTTCCACAAGACGCGGCGAAGGCTTTCACGGTTGTGGATTGTGGATATACCTCCCATCGGCGCGAACCGCTTTGCTTTCTCTTTCGTTATGCGAACAGCTAAGGAGTGGAACTCGTTGCCAAGGTCTGTTTTTCCGGATCTATACAGGTGTAAAAGACATGAACAGTCAAACGAGAACCATGTATTCTGCTCACCATCATAACATTTTTTTTCCTTCAGACTATACCTGGGAAATTGATAGTTACGATTTTATTGAAGGTGAAAGTCATAATTTTTTTTTAAATTATTTTATGAAAACGTATTCTAAACATTATTTCTTAATTATTGTCCAAAGAAACATAAGCATTTTTTAGTATTTCATGACAAAAAATGGCTTCAAAACGTTAGCGTTCAATGTAGCTCACTTGATGCGCACGGACACTAACGAACGGGGCCGCCGTCTGACAAAATTATCGCGGTTTTGCGAGTTGCGTGCGAGTTGAGCCCTATACATTGCGCGGTACAATTTGCAATTTTTTTTAACACCAAAAAAAACCATTTCTCAGCAACAATTTTTTTGAAATATGTCTTATTTTGATGTATACATGGATCTCGTTTGACTGTTCGTGTCTTTTACACCCAGTATACTCTGGATATTCAAGGCCAGAATGAACAAGCATCTTCTAGGGAGCGTGTACCATCTTAGGCCTCATCTGCGCTTTCCATCAGGTGAGGTTGTGGACAAACGCTCAGCCTATCAAACATTAAAAAAAATGTTTGTGTTTTTTGTGCTTTTTCTTCATAGTATTAACACTTCTGCTTCCGCTTCCGTTTCCGCTTCCGCTAAAATTTACTTTTGACATATGTTTCCGTTTCTGCTTCCGTTAAGACACTTCTGTTGCATCACTAGTCTAAAGTTGCTAGAAGTTGTTGAAATTAACGTTTTGTCGATTACCTCACATTTTCAAAAAATCCGATATCTCTTCAAAAAATCATCTAAAAAATTTAAATACCATTTTACCATATTTTATTTTATCTTAAATTAAGATCACGGTTCCTAAGAGAGTTTTTCTCTATCTCTTATATGTAGCTTAGAATTTCCCCACACTGACCCAAAAAAAAACACCGTGTATACAGGGTGGCATTTCGTAATGCCACCTGAAGGGAAAGTACTCTTAATACTGTAGATAGAAAATTTTACTCAAAGGACACATTCCTTTATTTTTGAAAAGAAAGAAAACTGCTTTCAAAGGTTTTCGAAAATTGGTTTGCCACGCCCGGGAGTCGAACCAACTATAATCTGTAAAAATTACATCCTGTACTTTTATTGCATCGATCGTTAGGGTCAATTATTAAGACGAAATCATTCATTTTAATGTACTTATGAATGACGTCAATGATAATTATTAACTACTAACATGGATAGCAGATGGATCTTTGAACAAAAGTGCTTTAACTTGACCCATTGAATTTATAAGTCCTTTTTCATGGCTTTCCTTTCATTTCAATTATCAAGTTTTTTGGAGATTTCGTCTTTATAAATGACCCTAACTTTCTTTTCAAAAATAAAGGAATGTTTCCTTTGAGTAAAGTTTTCTGTCTACAGTATTAAGAATACTTTCCCTTCAGGTGGCATTACATAATTCCACCCGGTATATAGAAGTCTCTAAATATCCGAAAAAATGCCCCAATCAGTCAATGAGTCAGGGATGCTACACACATCGCGATAACATTCGTGCGATAATCTTCGCCTTCGGCCTACCGCGAATGTGCATGGCCACACATTGCGCGCTGTAAAGTCTGTCGCAATGTGATCGCGATGTAACGCAAAAAACAAAATGGACGCCGCGGGCGGCCTATATTTTAGGGCAATTATTTTGTAATCTGTCAGGAATTATTGTTGAAGAAAAAAGCAAGGCTAAAAAATATTGACTCACGCTCCTAATTGTTAATAAGTTCTAAAATCCTGTCGTTATTCCAATCCATGGTAGAAAACTAATTTAAACCAATACGTCCGATGCGCACGATGTCTGTGCGCCGACTGAAGACCACGAAGTGTGGCCATGCAAGCGAAGGACATCGCGATAAAAACGCTTTGATGTGCGCCAGTTTACCGACAACGCCGCGATGTCCTTGCGACTTCGCACGAAGTTCCGAAATATTCGCGAATACTTGGCTAGACACATCGCGATAACGCGAATATTCGCGACATCGCGACGTATACGGCCGCAGCATGAGTGGTATTGCAGCTTTATATAATATAGATAGATATAGATATTTATTGACTTTTTATTTCAGATGAACGTCCAGTCATGTATTTATATACGTCGCTTGTATTCAATTGGGATGCAACTGCATTTAGTTACTTCAGAACGTATTTGAGCACTGCCTATGTTGTGGTTATGCTTTTCGGCATTCCTTTGATGACTAAAGTCTTCAAATTGCGAGATACTGTAAGTTATTATTTTAAATCATTTGCCTGGCCTGCTACCTATTTTATTTTACACTGCTCACTACACAATCGGGTACTAACTTTACCAACTACACAAGGTGTCATACTTTCTGTCTGTGGCATAAGTTCAAACTTTCTGATCCATGCCGGACGACAGATCTCAAGATGCTTTTATAGATTTTGCCCTTAAAATCAAGGGGAGCGACATCATCATTTCAACCCAGAGACGCCCACTGTTGGACATAGGCCTCCCCCAAGGATTTCCGTTGGTTCTGCGCTACTCGTATCCAGCGGCTTCCCGCGCCCTTTACTAGATCGTCTGTCCATCTTGTGGGGGGCCTACCAAAGCTGCATTTTCCGCGGTACGTGGGACCTTTCCGCCCCAACGGCAGTCAGTCCTCCTGTCAATGTGCCTTCCTTTGGGCTATGTCGGTGACCTTGATTCTCCTGCGGACCTCATCATTCCTGATATGATCATGAAGAGAAACTCAAAGCATAAACTCAAACTCAAATTTCTTTATTCATTTAGGTACAATTTGTACACTTATGAAAGTCAAGTTTGATGCCATCGGTTCACGAGTCTACCAGGAGGCCTTGTTCTGAGAAGAACCGGCAAGAAACTCAACAAGTTTATCCTCCCTTTACAGTTTTCATAGTATTGATTTGGAAAGAGTCATAATTCACATTGTCAAGTCTTTAATAATTAATCATAATAAAAATAATATAATAAAATAAAGACTAATAATTAAGTTTAGAATTATATATATATGAAAAAGTGATTTAAGACATCTTTCCTTACAATATTGTCAATTAGAAAATTTAAATTTTACACATATTGATATCTCACTAGATTACAATGGAGAATCGAGCACATTTGGATGTGTCCACACATTTTTATCGTCTATATATTCCTGAACTTTATAATACGCTTTCTTCATTAAAATTTGCTTAACCCATTACCGCCCTCTGTACTCGCGTGAGTACAACTACAAAAAGTATTATTTAGTTTTTATAATCTATGGTTGTCATTCAAATAATTCATTATTTCATAACCAGATGGTTAACCCGTCTGATAAAATAAAAAAGTTTAGTGTAGCGTGAAAATAAATGTCACTTTTGCCACTGTCAAATATGGATTGCAAAGAAAGTTTATATGGTAAGTTTCAACAATGAATTTTTATTACAAAATAGAACTTTTTTTAACAGAAATTTGATACAAACAATTTTTTACTCTTTATTTTGTTATTATCTCTTGTTTTTGATGAATTTCATTTCGATATTTTTACGTTTTGATTCACTTTATTCCACTGTACTCGGCTGTGTACAATGGTCAGATATGTATAACAAATTTATATTTTTATCAGCTATTTTCATTATTCAACAATGGCGAACCGTCGTATCTTCACAAGCCAAAATAGCTATGCTAAGCTGGAGGAAGCCATCGATTCTATATTTGCAGATGAAAATGATGATTTGGAATATGATGTCCTACTGGGGCCTCCGGAACCTGCTATTTTAAGTGACGAAGAAGAAGGGAACGATGATGATTTGGTTTCTTCTAATCTTCCTAGAGAAGTTCCACGAACTGTAGAAGTCATACCACGCTGTCCCAATCATGATGTTTCATACTGGTCCGATAGTGACGATTAGCCTTTGTCAAATTATGTAAGGCGTTCGAAACGATCCAGAAATATTCAATCAAATAAACCTATGTGGAGGAAGATGAAGCCAGTATATGCAAAAAGTGGTCGTAGAAAAATGAAAAGCCTGCACTCCTGTACAACCAACTGAATGTGCTTATTGGAGTTTGGATAAAGACCTTGGAGTTCCTATAGTATCAAATTGCATGTCACGGAATCGATTCTTGGAGATAAAACGTAATCTTCATTTCGTAGATGACTCATTAGCTGAAGGTTCCACCGATAAGCTTTTCAAGATGAGACCTTTGTGTGAAGAAATACAGAAAAACTCTTGCCAATCGGGAATTTTTCATGAGAATATATCTATAGAACTTTATACAGTATAGATGAATCCATGATAAAATACATCGGCCGTCACCCCGAAAAACAATTTGTAATGGGTAAACCTGTACGATTTGGATATCGGAATTGGGCAGCCACAAGTTCAGATGGATACTGTTATGCGTTCGATGTGTATTGTGGCAAGACTAACGAAGTAGCTGATAATCCTCTAGGCGCAAGAGTTGTGAAATCTCTTCTGGACAAAATGTCCGTAATTCCTAGTGAACATATCGTTTATTTTGACAATTTTTTCACAAAATATCAGTTATTCGTTGACCTCCGGTCCTTAGGCTTCAGAGCTACAGGCAAAATACGAGTAAATAGAACTAAAAAATGTGTGAATGTGTCTAAAAAATGTGTGAAAACATTATGTGTAGAAAGACCTTGCTTCGGACAATTTCACTATTAATCCGCCCAGTGTACCCGGCCGAGTACATACCTATATTTCAATACATATTTCTTTTTTGTTCTATTTTTCTTTAAATACCTTTTCTTTTGTCCCTAATAATTCAACAAATATCATTAAAACAAAAAAAATAAAGGTGGTTTTCGTTTGGGCGTTAATGGGTTAATGTGAAGCTTAAATTTATGTAACGGAAGTTCAGTTAAATGATGTGGGAGTTTATTATATATTTGTATGCATTTCCCCATGAATGAGTGACTAGTTTTATGAAGTCTGAAACTTGGAACAGCAAGTTTATTTCTACCTCTGGTGTTCAAATTGTGATAATCACTTTTCTTCAAAAATGTATGTAAATTTTTATGAACATACATAATGTTGTCATATATATATTGGGAAGCAACCGTTAATATATTGATTTCTTTAAATAACTCTCTAAGCGAGTCACGAGGTCTTAATCTATAAATAGCGCGTACGGCTCTCTTTTGTAATACAAAAATGTCATGAATATCAGCTGCTGATCCCCACAACAATATACCATATGACATAACACTATGGAAGTAACTGAAATATACAAGCCTTGCCGTCTCAACATCAGACAGTAATCTAATTTTTTTAACAGCAAAAGCAGCAGAGCTAAGTCTTCCTGATAGGGTAGTAATATGAGGATTCCATTGCAGACGTGAATCTAAAGTTATTCCTAAAAATACTGTTGAGTCAACACATTGTATTATTTCTTCGTTAATTTTAATATTTGTACTGACCTGCTTGACATTTGGTAAAGAAAATTTAATACATTTTGTTTTATTTGAATTTAATAACAAGTTATTAATAGTAAACCAACACACTACTTTGGAAAGGGCATTATTCACATCGTCAACATTTTCTGTTTGTCTATTAAGTTTAAAAATTAGGGAAGTATCATCTGCAAATAATACCGTCTCACATAAGTTGTTTACATAGAAAGGCAGGTCATTTATATAAATCAGAAAAAGTAACGGCCCTAATATCGAACCCTGCGGCACGCCCATAAGAATAGGGGCCCCTGAAGACTTTGCTTTATTTATAACTACTGTTTGTAATCGGTCACTCAAGTATGATTTAATTATTTTTATTGAGTTTATTGAGACGCCATATTGTTGCAATTTGCCTAATAAGGTTTTATGTTCTACACAGTCGAAGGCCTTGGACAAGTCACAGAAGACACCTAGAGCATCTTGTTTATTTTCCCAGGCATCAAATATATGTTTCATTAACGCAACACCTGCATCTGTCGTATTTTTACCCCTGGTGAAACCGAATTGTCTCTCATGAAACAGTTTATTCAGTGTAAAATGAGAAAGCAATTGATTATAAATAACTTTCTCAAATATTTTAGTTAACGTTGGAAAAATGGAAATAGGTCGAAAATTAGTGGGATCACATTTATCCCCAGACTTAAATAAAGGTATAATTTTACTACATTTCATCAAATCCGGAAAAATCCCATTTTCAATACATTTATTAAAAATAGCCGTTAAATGTGGGGCAATTACTTTAATTATTGATGTTATAACTGTAACCGATATACCCCATAGATCTTCTGTCTTTTTCGTATTTAAAGATTTAAACGTTTTTATAATGTAGTCGGCACTAATTTCATGAAAGTTAAAAGAACTGTCACATTTATTAACACAAGATTCTAAAAAGGAAAGCGCCAATTCGGTAGATGAATTCAATTCACTAGTGATTTTTGTGGGAATGTCTGAGAAAAAGGACTCCATAGCATTTGCCACTGCTTCATCCGTTTTTACCATTTTACCATTAATATTAATTTCAAAAGACCTATCTTTAAATGACGTTTTACCAGTTTCTTGATTTATAATTTTCCAGGTGGTCTTAATTTTATTGGTGGAATTTTTGATTTTATTATTAAGGAAGTTTGCTTTTGCAACATTACAAACCCTTTTAAATATTTTAGAATAATTTCTGACATAGTTTATAAATGACTGGTCTGTGGACATAGACTTTTCATAATATAAATCATATAATTTTCTTCTACTAATGTAAATACCTGGGGTAGCCCAATCACTAAATTTCTTTTTTGAGTTAATTGAAACAGTTTTTTGTTTAATTATTCTATTAAATTCTAAATTTATTTGATTAAATAGATTTTTATACATTTCATTTGCATCACCACAATATTGTAAAAAATTAAGTCTATGTTCAATATTATTTTCGAAAATCTTCATGCGACTGTCCGTTATTGGTCTAAAAGTAATTTTTGTTAACTAGATTAACATTACGGCGCTCAATAGTGATTTTCTGTCCACTATGATCTGAGTTTACACAGTTAAGTATAGATTTTTCAAGTATATTACAATTACAGAAAATGTTATCCAAGCAAGTAGCTGTAGTAGGGGTGATTCTGGTAGGTTCAAAGAAAGCATAACAAAGATTAAAAGATCTAAATAAATTAATGAACCTATTTGTATATGGACTTGATACTAGAATATTTAAATTGAAGTCCCCACAGACAACTATCTTCTTGTTGTTGCTACAAATAATATTTAGAACATTTTCCATGGCAGTTTCAAACAGATCATAGTTTCCAGAAGGGGGTCTGTATATGCATACAATTATAAACTGCTCAAATTCCACACATGAAATTTCAATAATTCGTTCAATTGAGTGCTTAATCACATCTGATCGTTCTTTATATTTAATATTGTTTTGTAACAAAATCAAGGAACCACCTCTAATGGCAGACTCTCTAGTGAATGCACTTACAATATTATAACTGCAATACAATTTAAGAACTGATTTTTTTTTAGCCAATGTTCTGTGAGACATAATACATGTATATTTAGACTCCGTAAGAATAAAGAAATTTCTAGTTCCTTTCCAGATAAGCCTTGAATATTTTGGTGAACTATTTTAAGTGAGCTATTGCCAGAGGTGTCCTCTGTTGTCTTACTAATTAATTTAAATATTGATTTTGTGTTGAGCTTATCTGTGAGTCAAAGTTAGTTTGCTCAACAGGAGCAATTGTTATGTTATTATAACTAATTTGCTCAAAAGGAGCACTGTCAGAACTACAATGCTGTATAGGGGCATTGTCACACCGAGATAGCCCAATAGAGGCAATGTCAAAATAAGGTTGCTCAATAGGAGCTGTCCGTACAGCCAAATTCTTGGCTGAAGTTAATAAAGAAAAGCTTAGCAATTTTGCTAATTGTTTTTTAAAATAATTTGATAGAAAAATTCTATCCCTTGTCAAATAAAATTTTTTGTACCTATTGTTGCATGTCAATTTATTTATGTCAATAACATGTATTTTGTCTTCATAATATGACATAGTATCTAATTTTATGTTTAATCTATATCTAATTTCATTTTCTATCTGTGGCAAACTATCGCAATATGGAAATGTAAACATTACAATTTTTTTTACATTTAATTTTAGTAGGTACTCATAATACTTTTGTAATAATCTTTTGTTTACATTATCCCTATTTCCTATGAATAAAATTAAGTTGTCATTACTATTAAAGTTGTATTTAGTAACTTTTTCTATAATGACAAGAACCTGGCATACAGTAATTTGTTACACTTTGCCCCAACTTATTCATTAATAATAGGCCCAAATCCTTTCCAATTTCATCACTAAATATTACATAACTGTCTTTTATTTTTATCGAAGAACTGTTTTCATTTGTGCTTGTAATTGACTGGCTGAGTTGTTCAGAGATCGACGGTTCACACACTGACATAGACCATTCAAGTTGTTCCAAAGCAAGCAGGCCAGGAGCCGTGGAAGAACTTTTTAAATCACTGGATTCCTCAAACTTTGAGTTGTTGTTTATAAGGTGATTGCGAGTCAATGTGTAATCCCTCATCCCCCTTTTTGGTGAATTATATTTCTCAGATAATATAGTTAATGATTCCTGTAGAAAACTAATTTTCTTATTTAATGACATTACATTATTTTCATATATTTCTTGATTTTGCTTAATCACATTCGAATATGACTCCAGTTTATTTAGTAACGTTATGCGCTCCCTATTATATTTTAAGTTTTTATGAAAACAGTTTTGTTTCTTAATTAATGTCTTAGTCTTCTTAATAAATTTATTTAATTTTAAATATTTTTTTAACTTATTTCTGCTGCATTCAACCTTTACCGCTGTGTCAGATGTGTTGATTGAGTCATTGCAAGTTAAGTTAAAAGACACCGCAGGATTTATGTTGTATGCAGCAGAAACCATTTCCGGGGCATTACTAACTAGCTCCTCGAATAGACTTTGGTTCTGTGAGGCAGTCCAATTTAATTTGTCAGTTTCTAATGTATTAATATGGCTATTTGCCTCTTGTAAGCATTGCTCCAATTCAGTTATGCGCCTGAGGGCCTGCTCATACTCACAACTGCATTGGTCGAACCGGTCTACTACAGATTGCAACTTGTTCTTTTCGTCCGTAACTATTACACTTTGAGTATGCAACTCAGCCATTTCCTTCTAAGTTTGTTATTATTATCTAGCGCATCTAACAGATCCTTCTCACTGTCATAGCCCTCCATTGCTCTTTGGGTGACCTTGAGTCTTCTTATGAGGCCCATTGTAAGCGTCCCATATTATCCCTAGTGGGAGTCCCATAATTATTATCCCCGTAACCTGCCGCCAATTCATCCATCCTGAGCTTACTCGATGATTGACATCTCGGTCTATATTACTGTAGGCTCTCTCCTACATTAATTTTATTTATCTGTTAAATTACTTATTTATTTCTTAGATTAATATTCATTAAATATAATATCTATATAATATTTATATTACACTTACATTTATTATCTTATATATAGACAACTGACGATCGCTTTGATTATTTGCTTGCACTCTGCTTTGATTATTTGGAAACACGAGGCACGCGCGGGCGGCACATGGGACACGCAAACGAAGTATATTGTTGATAACGTCTTATAAATCGATGAACGCCGTCTGCACGCACTAAAATGTGTCACGTTGCGCCTGAGCAGAGCGTGCAAGTAAGAGCGCAGAACAAGCGATAGAGAGGCACGATAGGCATACGGCTTAGGATTCTTTGTCTAAGGCATAAGCGTTCGGCATGTGTATGACGTTATTACGTAAAATTTACATCCAGAAACTGACTTTACAGACAACCAATTTTAGTCCTTTAATTGCGAAATTTTATTAATAACGCAGGATCCCTCAAATACCTGGATCTCACGATACTTAAAATGTCCAGTCTCGCAAAATTTCCTACGGGATTGCATTCCCTAGTGTCGCCAGACTCATTTCAATGCCAATTTTTTAATGTAGGTAAGTAATTAACACCCCTATACACAAACATTACTACTCAACAGAAACGAACCAATCACAGAAATCTATTCAACGCAAGAGTCGTTAAGTATTGTTTGAAAAACTTGACATATGGCACGCGCTGAGAATTGCCCAAGGGAATTGCCTTTTTTCGCATAGCATTCTTTTTTGACGTAACAACATGTTATAAATCAATGAACGCCTGATGCACGCACGAAAAAGCATGACTCATTGTCACATTCCGCCTGATCCAAGCGTGCAAGCGAGAGCGCGGAACAAGTGATAGAGAGGCACGGTCGGCTTATGCGTTCAGCTTGTGTATGACGTAATCACGTAAAATTATTGTCCGTAAACAGACTTTACAGACAACCAATTTTTACTTACAGACTAATTATAAAATTCTCTGCCCAACCAGCGGTGGTAGATTTAGCAGCGTCGTTGAATACAATCTAAATAAAATATTCATTACTCTACAGGTGATAATAATGATGGGTGCAACAGCACACATATCAGGCCACTTATTTTACGCACACGCGACCGTCGGCACTATGATGTATGTTGGAGCGACTGCGGCGGCGCTCGGCCCGTGTGTGCCCCCCCTTATTCGCTCTATGACATCCAAAGTATTACCAGCTTCTGAACGAGGTAAGTTAAGGTTAACCAAAACTAAACCAGACGATTAATTTTTCGTTCATTTTCATTCAGTGCCTTTCACTCTCACCAGGATTCTAACCCAGACCGGTTGATATGTAGGCGCGACTTTGCCCCGGCGGCGACGGCGTCAATGTATTTTTTACAATCATCAATAATTATCTACATGAGATCTACACACATTGAGATTATAATGACGTCTGATGACTTCTAACTAAAGGAACGTCATTCTAAATCCAATATGGCGGCATCCCAAGATGGCTTTCTTGTTTTTTTGTGCACTCCAACCAATGATAAGAAAGCAAGGATGGTTCGAGCCTGGTTCAATTATTTTTAATGTTTCACAGGTGTCGCATACGCCTTCTTGTCGGTGATGGAGAACGCCGTGGCAATGTTTGCTTCCGTCATTTACTCCCAACTGTACAAAGCTACCCTCAACACTGATTACGTAAATTCTATATTTTACCTGACGATGACTACGCAAGCCATCGTGTTTTTACTGGCACTGTAAGTATTTTTATTTATATAAAAAACCATCCATTCCATTAACTTCCCAATGTACTTGAAAACTTGTTCTAAAGAAAGTACACAAATTTCGACAGTGAAAGCAGGGCCTCGGTGGGCTAGTGGTTAACGCAGCCGCCCGGTTTGCGGATGATCTATTCCCGCAGCAAAATTCGAGGCACGTCGATTTTATCCAGTGTATTTTTTCTAGTATTAAAGAAATGTCTTTTACCAAGTTTTACGTACAACTACATACACGATTTAACACAATTTTAGTAAAATATTTAAAATAAATGTTATTAATATTTACAGCAACTTTATTTACAACTGTATTTTATTTGTTACAGTATAATGGAAATTCTTTTGAGAGGTGAAAGCTTGGAAGCTTTAGCTGAAGAAAAAATAGACGACGAAAGACAAATATCAGACACATCTTAAAATATTTATTTCCAAAAATGTTCACATTACATACATGCAAATAAATCGCTGATGTAAAAAGTGGTATACATAAAAATAACAATAAAATTACAGTTTACAACCGAGATTCGCATCGGACGGCATAGATACGTTTCAATGAAATAAAAAATGTTTAATTGAAATAAGAAATGAAGCCTTTATATTTAAAATATAATATATATATATATGGATAAGAATTGCTTTTAAGTTGTTGGGAACAATAAAAATCGTTATTTCTTATTACTGAAAATGTAGTTTTATTTAATATCGTTAAACACCGAACATTTAATGCTCTATTAACTCACTGTGTGAGTTTGAATATTATATGATAAAATGAGTAGTCTTCCACTATCTCGCCGTTATAGCTACACTTACGAACTAAACTTTGGCTCAGAGAACCTTAAAATGAGATGAGTATATTTGTAAGTAGCTTATTTAGAATCGCGTAATTTAAGCTGCATTTAATTTCATATCAAATCGCGCGACTCAAAAAGCGCAACTTACAAAACTATTAATTTGGCTTCACCAATTATTTACCCTATATCACTATAATTTATATTACCATAACAGCGCTAGAATACTTCTTAAATCTAAGTTTTATATAAGTAATGTATATGATATAATCAGTCACTACTAGAAGTACATTATGTAAGTCTTAAATGGTATAAAAATAAATTTGAATAAGAGAGCATTATCAAAGATGGTATGGTAAAGTTTCTTAAACTGAGATATATTTCTATAAAATATGAATGGAAATAAAAACTACCAAGACGCCAAAGTGCGTTTGAATAATTCGGAGTAAATTTCGTAAATCCCTAAATACAAAATGCTTACTTCTAATATAATTAAGAGCATGCAAACTGTCATGTGGTTAAATGCAAACACCAATTGACTCATTGAGCTTCAATGTTACAAATTGTCCAATTCAAAAGTAGTACAACACAACCCGCCTGGCACGGATATAAATGTTGTTAAGCAAGGGCTATTCAGCCTGCAAATTGAGTCGTAACCTGATGAAGTTAAGAGCGAGGAAGGCATCGTATAAGCGTCGCATGGAGCTCAGGCACGTGAGGGAACCGATCCAGTATAGGATGGTGAGGGTGTATTTTCGCCAAAGGAACCAGTATGAGCAGTCTGCTTGGGCGATGTCGCGTGGCGTTTTGTGCGTGAACATGCGACCCATGCACTGGAGCGAAGTGAGTCAAGGGCGTCCCAGCCACTTGTCCAGGTGCTGTTGGATGTGGACACGAGCTTGCTGCAGCGAGGGCAGGTCGGTACTCGCGGCCGGGTACATGTTGGCGCAGTGGGCAGTACCTGTAACAGATTGACATTACGGTGTTTACCATAGATTTACTACTGACGTTTATAGATTAGTAATCGAGACAAAATAATTCACCAATGTTTGAGTAATACGCACGTGTGCTTCCTATATACAGGGTGTAAAAGACATGAACAGTCGGCGTATCGCGCTTGGATCAGGGGTCGGGCTCTTAAAGCTCCTGATATCGAGTCACTGAAAGCAGCCTACAACAATGCTTCCAAGTCCTGTAAGAAGGCTTACATAAGAGCAGATGCCCAGCGCGTCGCACGCATTGGCCACGAACTGGTAACGCATCCTACGGGCTCCCGTAGTTACTGGCGTCTGGCCAAAGCCGTGCAAAGCAACTTCTGCCAGCCCTCGTTGCCACCCCTAAGATGTCCGGATGGGTCTATAGCTCATAAGCCGCAGGAGAAAGCCGATCTTCTGGCAAGACTCTTTGCGGCTAATTCCCAAGTCGATGATTGCAATGCACAGCCACCGTCACTACCTCATTGTGGCTCCACGATGCCTGACATTAAAATCAGGCAGCGTGATGTTCGTGCGGAACTGCAATCACTCGACGTCCGGAAAGCTAGTAGTAGAAGATCCGAACCTATATCGACCTTCACCGAGCTGATAATAGAATGAAACATATTTTATTATTAATTTAGTATATTAGAAAATATATTAAAAATGGGTTGTCTAAAAAAATCCTCGACAGACTATTTTTAATTATTTTTTGAAAAATGATTTTTAAAAAAAAATGAATAAAATATTGCAACATCAAGATAATAAGAAAATTTTGTCCTGACTGATAGTAGAAACCGTATAGAATGTGCAGGCATTGGGTTGTCTATTATTTACCTGCGCGAACTACTGGGTTGTCAGGTATGAACAGGTATGTCGATATCAGTTACTTTCACTCGATTGGATAATAGAAAAAATTTTATATCATCATAAGCGCGCGACAAAATTTTCTTATTATCTTGATGTTGCAATATTTTATTAAAAATCATTTTTCAAAAAATAATTAAAAATAGTCTGTCCAGGATTTTTTTTGACAACCCATTTTTAATATATTTTCTAATATACTAAATTAATAATAAAATATGTTTCATTATATTATCAGCTCGGTGAAGGTCGATATAGGTTCGGATCTTAGACTATAGTGGACCCGATGGCATCCCGGGCGTTGTACTTAAGAAATGTGCAGCGGAGTTGTCTCCCGTACTCACGCGCCTTTACCAGCTCTCTTACTCTTCTGGACATGTGCCGGAAGCTTGGAGAGAGGCTAATGTGCAGCCTGTTCCCAAAAAAGGGGACCGCTCAGACCCAGCCAACTATCGGCCAATAGCAGTCACCTCGGTACTTTGCAAAGTTATGGAAAGGATCCTCAACAACCACCTGGTCCGTTACCTAGAGGGTCACTCTCTGATCAACGATCGACAGTACGGCTTTAGGCCGAAACGATCGACGGGTGACCTTCTAGCGTACATGACGCATGTCTGGGGTGAAGCCATGGACAAGCGTGGCGAGTCATTGGCTGTCAGCCTTGATATCGCCAAAGCTTTTGATAGGGTCTGGCACAAGTCTTCTCTCCAAGCTTCCGACGTATGGTCTGCCTGCTCAGCTTTGTACCTGGGTGGCCGGCTTCCTGCATGAGCGAAGAATTCGTGTTCTCTGCGACGGATGCAGTTCGCGGTTCATGTCAGTGAATGCCGGTGTTCCCCAGGGTTCCGTTTTATCCCCAACACTGTTTCTTCTGCATATCAATGATATGATTCCTCTTGGGAACATCCATTGCTATGCAGACGACAGTACAGTGCATGCGGGCTACTTCGGACACGCAAGGGCTGGACGGGCAGAAACCGTAGAGAGTCGTGAGAATCTTGTCATTGAACTCAACCGAGAGCTCGACCTTGTTTCTCAATGGGGTACAGCAAATCTGGTTGAGTTCAATGCCAAGAAAACTCAGGTGTGCGCGTTTACGGCTAAAACGTCGCCATTCCTGTCCTTTCCCTCTCTCCAGAGCACAACACTAACGCTACAGAGCAGTATCACCTTGCTCGGTATGGAGGTTCGCAGGTTTATCTCTCGCGCCAGCTATCTTCGCATTTGGACTCTACTTCTGCTTACCATCAGGTGGAATAGAGTCATTTGCTTGACCTTTTTATAAAAAAAAAAAAAAAAACAACAAGAACCTTTTATTCTGCTCACCATCATAACATTTTTTTTCCTTGAAACTATACCTGGGAAATTGATAGTTTAGATTTTATTGAAGGTCAAAATCATTTTTTTTTTTTTCATTTTTTTAAGAAACGTATTCTATACGTTATTTTTTAATTATTGTCCAAAGAAACATTATCATTTTTTTTTTAGTATTTCATAACAAAAAATGGCTTCAAAACGTTAGCGTTCAATGTAGCTCACTCGATGCGCACGGACACTAACTAACGGGGCCGCCGTCTGTCAAAATTATCGCGGTTTTGCGAGTTGTGTGCGAGTTGAGCCCTTTACATTGCGCGGTACAATTTAAATTTTTAGTAACACCAAAAAATAAAAATCATTTCCCAGCAATATTTTTTTTGAAATATGTCTTATTTTTATGTATAGAATACATGGTTCTCGTTTGACTGTTCATGTCTTTTACACCCAGTATTTACTATGAAACTGCGTCCATTAGCGACGCCGAATCGAATCGATCGAGCGCATTTGCGCGACAAGCGAATTTCTTTGCCGATGTGATTCGACTCCGCGCGCCTCAGCCAAAGCGACGCGCGCGCCACCGTATTTTTATAATTGAGAACCATTAATATAGGTAACTGTAGATCGGCAATGTGAAAGAGAAGGAACGTACTAACGCGTATATTAGAGCGCGATAGATAGACGAGACCTTTTCATGTAGGTACACACAGGCGACACAAGTAGACCTGTCACGTAGAAAAGACAGCAACTGTCAGATTGCAGTATGTACTATTTTTCACGCACATATGCGTATTACACATTCGTGCATTTTTTTTTGATTCTCTGCCAATCTGCAGTAATTATAAATGGATAAAAGAAAATATTGAAAAAAAATTACAAGGTTCTTTTTTTAATCTGGATAAAAGCCTAGAATACTGTTGCGTAGTTTGGCATCCGTATTACGAAGTGCACTCAAACAAAATTGAACGTGTGCAGAAGAGGTTCTTATACTATTTATCATATAAATTTAACAAGTGTAAAAATCTTAAAAGTTATTCTGACCGTTTAAAATACTTTAAACTTACATCACTAGGAGCCGCCGTAAAATCCTTAATCTTTCGTTCCTTCATAAGTTAATCAATGGCAACATTAACTGTCCGCAACTGCTTCAAAAACTTAACATAAAAATTTCTTATAATCTCCCACGTCTCTCTAGATACTCACTCTTTAATCCGAAACGTTTTAAAACAAACCTAGGTCTCTTTTCCCCCATGAACAGACTTCAAAGTGATTATAATGCTGTTAGTAGAAACAATGTTATTGACATATTTAGACTTAGTTTACCTACCTTCAAAAAGAAATTAAGCCACCTACATTCTATGAATAGATGATTTTTTAACGTACTTGCTAATTATTGTGTGTTTTGAATATGTATACATATGTTTTTCGTTTATAAGCTATGGGATGCCTTACGCTCCCAACTATTTTTACAACTATTTTTATTTCTGTTTGCGCTTCCCGTGGCAACCTGTAATTAAGGCCGCACCAACTCTTGGGTACCATGAATATTGTAATATTTAGCTTGTAAGGTGTATGATCTTGTTGGTTGTCCATACAAATAAATAAATAAATAAAATAATGAAATTTACCGTAGTTTTTTTTTATATGTATTGTACCCAGTATTTTAGAACACGGCTAATCTTTTTTATTAAGTTTTCTTCTTCAAAAAGTATTTGTAATAAAAACACTAAACTTCTTCATCCGACGTGTTCATGACGTAAAAACAATCTACTTCAATGAAGAGTTGAGTTGAATGAATAATTCGATTCGTCTGTGATGGACGCACGCGATTCACTTCACTTCAACGCGTTTCTGCTGTACTCGACGCCAGGCTTTAGGTGACGCATCGGAACAACGGTGGTAAATACTATCTCACTACGCTTTACCTAAGACGCAATTCGTCTCGAAAAGTTATACCAGTTGTTACGGCTATTTTGCTTATTTTCTACCTTCAAAAATAAAAATGGAGTCAATTTTGATATTGAACAAAATACATCACGCGTCAAATCGACATTAGTTACGCTAATTAAACAAAGAGTGACTAACTGATTCCTAATTCCAAAGGCATAATTGCCTTTCTTAACAAATTAAATTAGTAACACAATTTTAATTTATTTCTTTTCAATTTTAATATCCTGGCTTCCAACTGTCAAATATAGTAATACTAATTATATCACTAGCGGTCGCCCGCGGCTTCACTCGCGTCAATGTCGGGTATCGCGCCAAAAAGTATCCTATGTGCTTCCCAGGGTCCAACAATATCTCCATAACAAATTTCATGAAAAACGGTCCAGTAGTTTCGGGGCCTATTCAATGCAAACCAACAAACAATCCAATCTTTCCTCTTTATAATATTAGTATAGGTGAACTAATTATACATATACATGGTGTCTGGTACATGTTATAACAAGCCGGCACCTACCAGGTACCTATGTATGCTAACATAGCCATATAAATGACACAGTAATAAATAAAAAATAGAAATTGTAAAAAAAAATATTTCTCCGTAGTCATAAAAAAAAACGAAATGTATGAAAAATTACAAAAATATTTTTACAACATTGAATTTTTGAGAACACTGAAGTATTTATATGACAATGTTAGCATGGCTTGGTGCCCGCTTGTTATACCATGTACCAAACATCCTGGTATAATAATAATAATAATTATATGTATAACACTAATAATGAATAAGAAGAACTAGTATTATAAATAAAACAACTTTTACGGATTTAACTCGCATGTAATTAGATTTTACATGATGTTATTATTGCCCGACGTTTCGTAACACTTTTCAGCGTTCGTGGTCACGGGATGACATCATGTAAAATCTAATTACACGCGAGTTAAATCCGTAAAAGTTGTTTTATTTATAATGTGTAGTGCTCGCGCAAATCTAAGAGAATATTAAGAACTAGTATTCTCATTACCGTGAATGTATATGGCTGGAGCATTTGCGTTATTACTCTCGGTGATTCCCAACGCATGCCAGGGGTCCACAGATCCATGCACGAACACAACGTTGCTGACGGCGATTCCTAGACCTCCATACTCATTGTTAGTCCAGCTAACCGCCCGGCTTATAAAGTCCACATTGAATCTATAACAAACAAAACAGGCTGTTGTGTTTCGACCAAGCGAATCCAAGACAGCAAAGACTCACTAATGACTCACTTCTTGCCGAAAACGTCCTGGCATTGCTGCACGAAAAAGTCCAAAGTAAAATCGTTGCCAAATATATCCTTTTCAGCGGACGATGTCTGGTAGAAACCAAACTCCGTACATGTTTGATACATCCATTGGCGTGCTGTAGAAATAAACTATTTAAATGTAAAGAAAAATAAGAGATAAACTATATAAATACGCCGTCGTGGTGGAGTGGCCAGTAAAGCTGGCTGCACATCAAGTGGTCCGGGTTCGAGTCCTGGTAGGAATATTGCACAGATATTCCTACCAGGACTCGAACCTCGATTGCCATGATATGACAAAAACGTAACAAACAAACTTTTGCATTTATAATATTGATTAAGATTTTGTATTCTTTCAGAATGCCTTATTTTACTACTTTAATAGGTATTATGGTGACATAGGTAAATTGGTGCTTTATTTCTTGGGACTCCCAGCTACAGACCGTTACTTTACAGCTCTAGTAAACCTTGTATGGGAATAAAACTCCATCTCCCTTATTATAAAACATGGACCGAAGTTAGTCATGGTTTAAAACTAATGTCACTTTAGTTTGCCGAATGAAAGACAGTTAGCATCACTTTAAAACCATGACTTACTTAGTGCATGTGGTTAAAACTCAGCAGTATTATAAAATTTCACCTTCATCGGAACCCCAGGTAGTGTTTCTCAATTCTTTTATCATGTTATCGTAGCTATAGTCCATGCAAGTCTGATTGGTCTTGTTAAGCGTCATAGCATTAAACTCGGCAAGTCTCTTGTATGCCGGCATCGATCTATTATTGGTCATTAGGTTGCACACCTGAGAAAATAAATGCATATGAGTATTAAACTGAATTTTATATACACGATGTAAAAAGATCTAAGACAGCCGAAGCCTACGCATTCTATAAATCAAATCAAGAAACATATAAAACAACTAGCGTTCACCCGCGGCTTCGCTCGCGTTAATGTCGGTTATCGCACCAAAAAGTATTCTATGTCCTTCCCAGGGTGTAAAAATAACCCCATACCAAATTTTATCGAAAAAAGATTTTCCCGCTTTTCTGTTGAAATTTTTCCTGAATTTTCTTTGCTATAAACCTCACGGAGCCCGAGACCTTTCCAACGAAATCCCAACCGTGGAAATCGGTTCGTGCGTTCTGTAGTTATAGCGTCAGGAAGGAAAACCCGACTTATTTTTATATAGTAGATTATTACTGGGAAACGATTTTTATTTTTGGTGTTAAAAAAATCTCCAAAAAATATCCTGCCATGTATACAGCGCGTAGGTATGTCGCACGGCGCTTAGCAATTTGGATTGGAGACGTGGGGGACGTTCATTCGGCTGAGTTGAATGAATGGCCCCGATATCAAGTGGTTACATTGAGCGCTGAGGTTTTAGTCATTTTTTGGTATGTGGTTGGTAATTTTGATAATGTTTTTTGGACAAAAATTAAGAAAATTTAAGTGAAATTAAACATTAAGTTTTAAATATGTTTTCATAAAAATCTTGAAATTTGAAATTCTAAGTTTGACCTTCAATAACTTTATAACTATTTCCCACGTCTAAAAAAATCGGGAGTGGTCTCTCCTTGACTTTCTCGTATACCAGAAACGACTCAAAAGTTGATAGAAACCTTATATTTGGATGTCATACATGCATGTTAAATTTTGGTCATCCATCCGAGCACCGACTGCGCACTTGGTTGCTTAACTTTCGTGATCGACGACTCAAAAGTTGATAGAAACCTTATATTTTGATGTCATACATGCATGTTAAATTTGCTTGCAATAAGTTAAAGCATACTCGCGTTATCGTGCTAACGCTCAGACACACACACACACAGAGACAATTCCATTAACGGTATTTTTGGACTCAGGGAGGTAAAAATACTCCTAATGATGAGCGGAATACGTAGTTCTCGGCTTTGTCATAGATCTTGTTACACCCGCTATACCAGAGATTATCAAACTTATTTGTTTTACCGCCCCTTTTGAAAATCAATTATTTATCACCACCCCCAATTTTTTATACACCTAAAACTTAACAACCACATTGCTTTAATTACACAAACTTCTGCACCTCCCTTTCTCCTGAGGGGGCGGCGGCTTTCGATACCTAAAGCCACTTTGGCAATAGGCAAAAAGAGGGTGTTTAGTCAGTAAGAAGGAGCAAGGCACAGACTCGTTTATCTCTTTCGACGATCAATCTTACTGAGTAATTTAGGACAAGTTTTGATGAACCAGCCAATTGCTACCGGATTGCAACAATAGCGTTATTTAACAAATACTTGTTACAACTTGATTGCGTACGGCGTACGGGCTATCCTACAACATCTATGTTAAGTATTTTTTGTTTTTATACCATCATACAGAGCAGAAATATACACTAATCATTCGATATTGAGTAGTAGTAGGTAAGGTAGGTATTAGTGAATTTTACAATATAAAGTAAATGAAATTAAAAATCAACTATCGCCCCCCTAAACTACGCCAACGCCCCCCATTTTTATCTGATTCCCTTAACGCCCCCCGCCAGGTCTCCAACGCCCACAAGGGGGCGTTATCGCCCACTTTAAGAAAGACTGCGCTATACCTATAGGCGGTAGTACTAACGAGGGAAGGCAATGAAACATTACCGTATTTATAGTCATGTTCCTAAATTCCTCTTTAGTCCCGATCCTGTTGTCTTCATTATACTGGACCAAATCAGCAAAATCGTCGGCTATGGAGTTATGGAAGTTCTTTATATCATAGGGTGTTGCTTCCGACAGCTTTTTACAGACCCTGTAATAGTAAAAAGTTTTTAAGACAATGTACATTTTAATTGAATTGAGTAATTGTGTATCACTACTCACTTAAATTCATTTTCAATGACATCAGGACGAGAGCTCATTAACGATGAAATTTCTTTATGAGCTATTTTTATTTGTGCTGCGCAATGGCCATCTCCAGTTTTTTCTTTCAATGCATTCACTACTACCTTGTAATATTCTAAAAATATATTGTAGTTGTAAATATAGATCTTCAACACACCGCAATTTTTTCATCGAATGTTGTATAATGTTAATAAAATAATTGAAATAAGTATTAAATTATTTTATATATTATTTGTTAAGTTTCACAATTTACAGAAAAATATAGTCATGAGAAAACACCATAATACATAGTTTGAAAATAATCTATCCTATATCAATTGAGAAATGTTTGATAAGGGTGTTCTATTACGATCATTATGATCGTTTAGTTTTAAAAAAACATTATTAATTAACACGTAGACAATTACCAAGAAAATCAACTTTTGCCAGCAGAGGGCCACTTGTCGACACCGCAGCGTGTATTAGATGGGGATATTTCACTCTTGCCCACGCCGCCAATGAACCAGGATATGATCCGCCGAAAGCGACCCATTTTACATCCTTTGGGAAATTGTAGGCTTCATTCATTGAATTTATAAAGTAAGCTATGTCAGCTAATGCTTGACTGGATGACAAATACTGCAAGTTTTTAGTAGATGTATCTCTGCAACCAAAAAATTGCATTTAAAATACTTCTTATTAATTCATAAAATTGCATATTATTTGCAGTAACTCTACATCTTCCTAATTTATAAAGTCCATAAAACCAAGTATGTTATTTGAAAGAAAGAAAGAAAGAAAAAACGTTTATTGAGACAACAACACTAAAATTAAACAAATACATAATACATTATTTGCCTCAAACGGTCCCAGCTCAGCATAATGCCAGCCTTGCGGCTAGCGCTGGTCTCCGCTGGAACCGATCACAACATAATTAAAAATGCATCAAAAAGTACCTACTCAAATTATAAAAATAAGATTAAAGAAAAAAAGATACATGAACTCCATTATGATCTACCAGTCGGTTCTCCGGTGGATTACATAGCACTCCGGGAGTTCGCTGAGATCCACCATAACAGTTCTCAGTGGAGCCTGTAGTATTATTATGTCCCTTTCCTGCGTTATGTCACTTTACTAACTACATTATAAGAACTAAGAATAAATCTTTAAGATCCTAATGGACAGCCGGCCTATTCGCTAACTTTTTTTGATAGATGAAAGTGGTAATCGCCGAGTAAATGACATATGCATTGCTGTTTTTACACGACAAATGCAATAATAGCGTGTCGTGTAAAACAGCATTGGATATTATTACTCGGTGAAACACTTTATGTGTCAAAAAGCTTAGCGAATAGACCGGCAATAGTCACGCAGTCCAATAGTGGATTATAGTGAACTCATGAGTATTAATCAATCGATCAATCAGTGGATCCTAGTGAATTGAGTGTAAACAGTTAGTAGACATAGGGAAGTTTCATGTGCTCGAAATTACAAACAACCCAGCATGGTAATTACTGGCGAGAATATTAAATTCATAAAGAAATGTGACGATAATAACACAACGAGTCGTGACCTTAAGCCAACCGTTTTATCTACAGCAAACAAAGAAAATAGAGTCATATGATTGAACTCTGTATTTATTCTGATAAGAAATAAAGAGTCCATGCCAACATGAGCTTTGTTAATGAAAGAATAAAATGTAATTTATAATATTAATAGGTGATCGTTCCACCCCTATTAGATAAGTAGGTAAATACTAGATTCCTTTTTGTTCTTTTACAAAATATGTTACCATACATTTCCTTAAATCTCTAGCCGTAAACAAACCATTTAAGGTTTCACAAACATAAAGCAGTCTCAAGAAAAGAAAAGTTTTAATTGTTGTTGTAACCCTTTGATGAAATTTCCAGCGAAACCTTTGTATCCTAAACAAAAGGTTTTCCAACATTACTTCAGTTGAAACCCACGTAAGTACCACAATTAACATCCAAGGTCATTATTTTATTACGTGGCAGATTATATTACGTGGCAAGGCAAAGTAGACGTGGCAAGAAAATAGTTTCCACTACCACAGACAAGACAACGTATGACGTAGCAGCTTTTTAGAAAAAAAAAATTGCAAAGGGATCGTGCTCCTACAGCCATTACCTCCATAGTTTTGCTCACTATTAAATCCATATCATTTATTTATCTATTTAATTATGTTTATTATATGTATGTATATTTAAAATAAGTTCTAATAGTAATTTTTATACGTGTACTAGTGTTTATTTTCTAATATAAATATATCTCTTGTTTGTTTATATAGTTCGTAATTATTTTTTACATTTTGTTCCGTACGTCACATCAAAAGGCCCTGCCAGAATAACAGCGCTCCTGGATCACAATGGTTCGGGAGCTTATGCTGAGGTAGGGACCTTTTGGCCTTTCATAGGGCATTCCTTGCAGTACCTAGTATATTTATTGTAAATAGTTAGTAGGTATATAATGTGTGTATTTGTTAGTTTTCTTTTAGTTATTATTTTTTGTTATCGTTTCTTTTCTTTATGTATGTGTTGTTATAGTTTTTTAATAATTAGGTAATAGCGCGCTCTGTGAAGGCCAATAAATTTATTTTCTTTCTTTCTTTCTATTTTGTTTGTTAGCATTCGAACTTTGTTGGTACCTAATGGGTAAATAAGGTTGAATTTATTTTAAAAATGCTTACTCCGTCGGATGACTTTCACCATAGAATCGGTGTTCCAAGTTGATGCATAGTGCCTTGAAGTGTTTGGCATACTCAATCCACGTCCCTTGAACCATCCATCTAGGATCAGCTGCTCCTTCCCCTCCGATCATTAGAAACACTGTATTAGGGTTTTCTTTACTAAAATATCTGTCGTTCACAAAGTAGCGCTGAAAATAAAAATAATTTTGAGTTCTTGTTAAAGTGTTTTCGGATTTAAAGTTATATGTCAGCAATACATAGTACCTACACAGTATATGATATAACATTTTTATTCTTCCACATTCTCGAAACGCCTGCCTAAACAAAACCGTCCAGACGCGCGCGCTTTCACGCGATTCAACAGCGTCATTATAAAATGCAACTACCCACTACTCCACTAATGCATTGGCAAGCGCGCACGTTTGGAAGGCGCCAAACATCGAGCACATAACCAACCAACCAATGCTTATGTCCTCGATGGCGCCAATTAAGTCTACATAGCATACTCGTACGTACTCACGATCGTTAAACAGAAAGTGAGTAACTAGGTTTTGGATCAGGTGGTTGTTTATGATCCTTACAATAATTTTTCCTAGTAGGTACTGAGGTGACAGCTATTCGGCCTGTACCTATAGTACAGGTACAGTATGCACATTAGCCTCTGTCCAAGCCTCCGGTAGGTACATATGAGACATATACAGTATACAGATGAGTATGAGAGTTGGTTGTACAGGCGCCTCCTAAGTACGAGATTCAATTCAGCTGCACATTTTTTAAGTACAAATATAGGGAATTAGCCGCACGCAAAGATTGCAAAATAATGGATCGCTATCATTCATTCAGCCTTGCTTACAATCCAAGACACAAACATAAAGTAGGCAATCTGCTCGTATACCAGACCATTAGCGTGTATCGGCAGTGGTTTGATGAGCCTAGGGGGACCCGAACTTTAACCTAATTACCTCCTTATGCTTCGTAAGCAGAAGTAAGGAAGGCACTTGATTTTCTACCTCTGAGGGCTACCTTGGGCAATAAACAGTTTCTCTCCTTTCAAAGCAGCGGGAGCAGATGGTATATTTCCAGCTCTACTTCAATAGAGCGAGAAAACTATCTCCCGCATTCTTACTAGAATCCTACAGTCTTGCTTGGTATTACCCTACATCCCACAAGAATAGAGGAAAGTCAGAGTAGTCTTCATTCCGAAACCAGGTAAAACCGATTACACGAACCTTAAATCGTTTAAACCATATAGTCTCACGTCGTTTCTACTAATAAAAGTTTCTGGAAAGATTATGTGACAGTGAATTACATAGAATACTGCCGGTCAGGTCTGCCACGCTATGGGTACAGCATTCAAGATTGTCGAAGAATGGTGGAGTTTCAGCAGTGTCAGTCATTTCAACAATTAGCTAGAGAATGGGTGGACAGCCCACTGATAGAAGCAGTAAGTGACAAAATGTTCTCCAGTTTCATGTGAGGGTACAGGAGCGGGAGTATTTTCCGAGAATCTGAACATACAAATCGCCGTACCTCTAGGTACTAATAACACGATAAATCAAGCAGAATGTATAGGCATTTTGCTCGCTGCAAAATGCGAAAGGAGCCTGAGTGGCTATGATATAGTAATCCACTCTGACAGTAAGTCTGTTGTATATTCTTTTAGTCGACCTCAAACTACATCAAAATTTATACACGACAGTCACGAAGCCCTAAATAAGGCAGGTAACGAGAAAAAACTAACCCTATACTAGATAAAGGGACACAGCAGCGCTAGGGGCAACGACGCAGCTGACGAGCTAGCTAGAAGACGATCGAGCATACCACCGATAAGGCCTCGTAACTCTACCTACTAAAGTCTTGTAGGCTGGTTCAAAGGAAGGTTTATAGAACACTCCCCGCTAGCACACGATATACCTATATTGAAACACCTTAAGAGCCATTTCACCGATCGTAAGCGCTCGACTTTAGGTTTTTCACGCGCTGTACGCTTGTGTGCGCGTATTTGGCAGCGTGAGTTGAACTATTGTCTGCGAAATAATCTTGATCCTTAATGTTTTTTTTGTATTGGTTAGTACATATTTAATGTGTTATAAAGATATTTTTTATAGATACCTATCTACTGTCCGTGTTTCATGATACTCATGCTATAGAACGTATTACAGCACAATAGTTATTGATCAATGAGAGATGGGTGAAGGTGGTGTTGTTATAGCGGCCACAAAAGCATAAAGGTATTCTGTGAATATTTCAAGTGCCTACCTATTATGGTAAGAGATATAGCCATATGACAGAGAGACAGGCACATAGCGGAGGCATATTAATCGGGTCCCGTTGGCACCCTATTTTATTAAGAGTTCCCTATGGGTAGGGAACTCTGAATAAAATTAAGAATAAATAAATATCATCCTCCGTAACTTTTTTTTTATTGGTTAAATGGCTATGGTAACTAATGTGAATTTTTTGATTCCATATTACATCCATGGATATCGGGGTGATCCCAAGATATTTCAATGACTTATCGCTCTATTCTTAAAGATATATTACAAAAAAAGTGAGCTTATATGTATTTTTAAATTAAACTTTTTCTTAAAAAAAAAATACTAAAGTATTGAATGACGTTTGTGATTTCATGTAACTACATCCACGCATATCTACTTGATCTGTAGATATTTTGGTGTACTAAAGATTTAATCTTAAACAGATATTACGAAAGGCTTTGATATGGTGAATATTTTTGAAAAAGATGGTTGTCTGTAAAGTCTGTTTACAGACGATAATTTTACGTGTTAACGTAAATACCGATCGTGCTTCTCTATCGCCTATTCCGCGCTCTCGATTGCATACTCTCCTCAGGCGGAACGTGACAAAGAATCATGTCTTTTTGTGCAGTCGGCTTTCGTCGATTTATAAGACGTTATCACGTCAAACTACTTCACAATACATCCACGTATATCCATGCAATCCTGTGATATTTTAGTGATTTTAAGAGTTCATTTTAATGACGAATTATCGTGGATTTCGGGATAGTATATATTTGTGTTTTATATGTGCAACAAATTAAGCAAATATCAGTGATTTAATATTCAAATCGGTTTGTTGTCGCGTTTTGTTTCAAGGGAATTTTCACTAAATTTCGTTATCCATAATCATACATCCACGTATATTTTAGTGGTTTTACGATTTAATTTAATAGACATATTGCCAAGGATTTCGGGATTATGTATATTTTCGAGTTACGTTCCTTTATTAGTTTTAGTGCAAACATAACAAATACCAGTAAAATAAAATAATAATATAAAATCACAGTGTCATATAGCTTCGCTATATCTTTTATCAATATTTTTGATTTCTATTGTAACAAGAAAACGACTTAGCTATTTCTACATACTTTCATACCCTATTTCAACCCATTCAACCTTTTTTTCGATATAAAGTAGCCTATGTCCTTCCCCGAGATCAAATCTATATTTGTACCAAATTTCATCAAATACAGTTCAGTGGTTTAGACGTGAAAGCTTAACAGACAGACAGACAGTTACTTTCGCATTTATAATATTATAAAGAAGTAAGGATTGTAAATATTGCTTGCCTTACATTGTGCCCGATGCATGGCAACAGGCTCGCCACCTATTACATGGGGACCTAAATATATCTGGCGAAATGTGGGTGTTAACACCTCTGCCTATGCCTTCGGGGATAAAAGCGTGATGATATGTTTATAACCAGCTTCCAGCTCCGTCATCAAGTCAGCTTCAGGACATCATAATATTGCTCAAGTATATCGTTATTTCGGCCAAGTTGAAAAATAAATTATTTGCTTTTTTTTAGGCTGCAGAATTATCGCGTCTCCTTTTTTTAACGCAACGGTAATAACTATCCTTCTGACCCATAGCTAAAAATAAATAAATAAAAAGAATGTTATTATTATACAAACTACTAGTATAGTTCATACCAACATATTTAATAAGTAACAAAACTCAAATCCAAAAACAAAACTCAAAATAGATCAAAACTATTTGTTGCAGTATGATTATGACTACTCGATACGAGCGAACGATAGCACATCGAAATAGCACAGGCCCTACCTGGACGGACGCTCGCGTCAGACTAATCGGAGCACGCTTGTGCATCGTGATTTATACTAATTTATTTCACATTTCACATAAATATATTGACAAATTTATTGTTGATATTGACCAAATAACTCTAGAAATCAAAAGTCGAAGGAATATTGTTTATTTTGAGATAATTTTATTTTAGTTATTACGATGTATTTTAACCAAAATTGGCGATGAAATTATTATGTTAATGTTAGAAATTTGCCAAATGTTTTATTTTTTTACTCATAAATGGTAATGAAATTCAAGAATCTATTTCATTAAGTACCGACTGGAACATATGTCCGATGATTCCTATATTTTTTTACGTTTAACATTTTAACATTATTAATAGAATAAGGACTTTGAAATTGAGTCTGCGAATTTTTTTCAGCAAAACGGTTGTGGGAGATCGAACATTACAAATTAATCAAATAAGTTTTAGTAATTTTGTTTCATTAAACGTCAACAACATAGATTGACCTATTTTTCTCAATTATTAAATAATATCTGGGTATTCCTTAAGATTGTGATGTAGGACTCCAAAATCTCCGAAATTCGTGCAAAAACGTGAAATGGCTCTTAAAAACATGCTAACAGGTGAGATTACTTTCACCGCTCTCTAAGAAATTACTACAGCTAAAAAGATACCAGTTACGTCTAATCACAAGCGCAATCTCGGGACATATTAACTTTAATAAACATCTTTTCAATATAGCTGTAACCACAGAAATAATAATAAAGAGAATTTATTATTATTTATGTGGGTGAATTGACAGTCTACTGTGCGTAGCCTGCATGGCCGAGGAAGAAAAAGCCGCTCATGTTCTGCTGGAGTAGAGAGGAGTGGCAGAATACCAGGCCCGTTTCCTCGTTTCGCCGAGGAGCGGCCAGGAGTTGCTTGGCAACCTCAAGGCGCTAGGCGACGATACTGATATTGGGGTTTCTATCTGTTGCCGTTATGAAAATCGACCAAAAAAGTCACGTTTATTTTATGGGAGCCCCTTCAATATTTATTTTATTCTCTTTATTAGTATTTGTTGTTATAGCGGCACCAGAACTACGTCATATGAGAAAATTTCAACTGTCTAACTATCATGGTTCATGTTATACAGCCTGGTGACAGATGGACATACGGACGGACGGACGGACAGCGGAGTCTTAGTAATAGGATCCCGTTTTACCCTTTGGGTACAGAATTCTAAAAAGGGGAACTACTGATTCAAATTGAAAAATTCTTAGATTGTCTATTTATCGAGGAACACTATAGGCCAGGGCTTCCCAAACTTATTTTCATAGTGTCGCCCTTAAAATAAGCTATTTACTATCTACAGCAGTTTGTAGCTGTATTTTTGCAAATTAAGTACCCTAAAAATAAAAATACTACCTCAAGTAACTATTCCACGCGGACGTAGTCGCGGGCAAAAGCTACTACTATACTGTAAGTGTAAAAAAAGAAAAGTCCTAACTCCTGAAGTGGTGACTGATCAACACCCAGCCCATAGATAGCTGAAATTTTGCACAGAGGTACCTTTTATGACGTAACCAAAGTAGGATAAGGCCGGATTTTTCGAAATTCAACCCCTAAGGGGGTAAAATAGGGGATGACAATTTGTATAGAAAGCCGTCATTTTTAAAGTAAAAACCATAAAAACACTAAACAAAAACTAGTAATGAAGAGGAACCGTAGAGTCAACATTGCCTGGAAAAAATACTGATCTCAAAAAGAAATTGTAAAAGGAAATTACCCCCTAAACCTAAAGGAAATAATAGTGGACACCTGTATACTACCCAACCTTACCTATGGATGTCAAATCTGGGTCTATACAAACAAATTAAAAAAAGATAAATGTCACACAGCTTGCTATAGAACGAAGTATTTTAAGACTAAGGAAGATATAGAAGATGAGAAACACAGAAATAAGAGAAAGATGCTCCCAAACACTGTCTTAAAATGAGGTGGCTTTGGGCGGGACACGTTGCTAGATATAGAGACGCTAGGTGGAGAATCCTAATTACAAACTGGAAAGGCCCAGTTGGAGAGAAAAAGGAAGGACGGCCAATAGGACATCAAAACCACGGCAGGAAAGAATTGGAGAACTTTAGCCACAGACAAGAAGAAATGGACAAAATTGGAGGCAGCCTATACCTTGAAAAGGACCATATCAATAGAATAAATAAACTAACCATACTAACTAACACTGGCAATAAGTAATTATAAACTAACAAAATTAATAAATTCAATTCTCAAAATGTAACTTAGATATGGTATAAAGGCTTTATTATTATTACTTCTCTCATTACTGAGGTTAAATTAATTTCTACGCGGGTTGGTACCAAGCGCGAAATATTCACTTTTATTTGATTGTGTGTGTATGTTGAGTGTCTGTAAATGAATGCTATTTATATTATAAGTATGTGAAGTTGATAGAAATTTTCGTGTGATTCGACAAGTATTTTAAATAACAGCTTTTTGTAATATACAACATGTAAACTAAATAACCAACACCCTGAATACAGGTGGTTTGGGATCGGCTTCCCAGTTGATTTCAATATTTCTTTTTTAAAAAAAAACGATTTATTTAAAAAAAAAAGTACCCAGAAAATATTGTACAACATTTTCTGGGTATTTTTTGTATTTTTTTTTTTTAAATCGTTTTTTTAAAAAAAGAAATATTGAATTCAACTCGGAAGCCGATCCCAAACCACCTGTATTCAGGGTGTTGGTTATTTAGTTTACATGTTGTATATTATGTTGAAGGAAGTGGGTATATTTAATGAGTCGAGACTCAATTTTAGAGATTTTGGTATGACTCCAGTAGAAGACATGACTATAGGTACAATTTGAACCTTTTCCACTTTCCATTGCTTTTATATGTATATGGCTAAATCTGTGTATTTGGTAAGTTTTTCTTTTATTGTATTTTCAATGTTTTGGGTATTTGGTACTTACTGCTATGTCAGTTAGATATACTATAAGTGTCTGTTTGTCATGGAGTGTAATGTATGGCATATTATAGTGTGTTGTTCTGTCTGTTATGATTGTGACAATAAAGCAGTATCGTCGGCGTAAGTTGCAGTCGTTGTGTGGTCAGATGTTGGGAGATCTGTGGTATACAGGTAAAGTATAGGTCCTAATATACTGCCCTGTGGTACACCTGATTTAATCTAGTAAAGTTGACCTTAATTTTGCAACACATCAATAAATCCCCGAATTGAGAGGTTGCTTTGTCTACCAGCACTTCTTACAGAAATGATTAATGGTTAAATAAAACAGTCTACAGTCTGACTGAGCTGAAAATCTCCCTAGTAATTTAGCGACAAATTCAATAAAAACCATGCACTTCATTTTTTAAAGTACAGTGGAGCTGCGGTAATCCGGCCCCTATCTAATCCGCCACCCCTTGTAATGCGATACACCTATCACTACAAAAATTCTGCAAATCATCACTAATATAATGCATGATTGCACAGGTTGTAACTTGTACGCGACAACACATTTTATTTTTATAAGAAAATATTACATATGACGTTTAATTTACTAAATTACACATACATAATTATGTAGTATGTATATAGTTTAATTACATAAATTTTTGATTTCTAATTTGTTGGATTACAAGGTACTTTTATTCACAAAATTCCGAACTATAGAGGGTCAAGGCATCTATAATCCGACATATTCGATAATCTGACATCACCCTGCCAAACGTTTGTTGGATTACCGTGGTTCCTCAAGGTGGTTAAACAAGATGCTTTTAATCATATTACAACATAACAATCAAAATATCTTATCCCGACCATTACTAAATTTTACAGAGGACCATATTCTGGTAAACTCTCATCAAACTTGACTTTCATAAGTGTACAATTTGTACCTAAATGAATAAAGAGATTTGAGTTTGAGTTTGCTTCCATTCTACTCAAGTTCAATCTCACACTTTAACACCTTACTACCTACATCACATTCAGTAGCCAACTTTGAGTTGTGAACTGATTTTTATAACGGATAGTTATAAAAATCAGTTCACAGCTCAAAGTTAAAAACCTACTTAATACTTCATATACTTAAAAATAGCCAAAAATAATTATTGTTAAATATAAAAAACCGCCTTAAAAACTAAAATAGAAACAGAGAAATAAAAATTTTTGTTTATAAAATCTAAATGTATTTTGAGGCCGGCCCCACTAAATGTTGTCACTAGTATTTATTGTTTTTCCATTTTTTAAACAATAATATCTTCAAACTGAAAAAATGTCATTCTCTTTATACTTACTAAGATTATATTTTGATAAATAATTTAAGACATACTGAAGAGTCAACAATTGTCCATATGCAGCCGCCATGTGTACTCTCCAAGTGTTTTTTGTCATTTTATACAATTTAAAATAACACCACAAATACTAAACTTTTAAAAAATTACAATTAGCTGGCTTAATCATTATGGTGTATGGCTTCATAAAGAAAAAAAAATAACAGTTCAACTAAATCAGTCTTATACACTATGTTATCAATAGCTCTACCATTTAGAGCATATTGATCATATTAGTCTAAAACTAAAATGGCCAATTAATATATTTTTCACAAAAAAAACAAAATATTATAATTAATTATAAGACAAACATCATCTCAAACAAATAAACATTCAAGTTTTCAAAATGTAAGTAATAATAATCATGATTCTTATAACTCAACAGTGCCTAATTATATATCACACAGTTAGATGCAAGTAACTCAATATTATTCAGTGCATCAGAAAGAGAGATAACCTAGACATTGCAGTCTCATTCTAACAAATTTATTGAACAAGAATGTACATGATGCAGTTGCCCGGACTCAAGTAGGGAAAAATCAATTAACAAATATAAGGGTGGGGGAATGTTTTGAAAGAGGGAGATGCAAAAACAGAATAAATATTAAATAGCTTTAATTGCGATTTCTGATTTCTTATACAAAAACACAAAAGAAAAAGCTACTGACCTGTTTCCAAGTTTTCTCGTTTGAAGGGGTGGTGTGATCTAACCTTTGCTTGAACCATCTTGCTGGTGGTAGGGGTTCATCGCTGTGGCCAGCTGGTGCACCTATGTTACCACCTTTACTACGGCCAAGACGAAAATGTCTTTCGCCGATTACATATGCGACTTGGAAAATCAACAAAAATGTTGAAAAGAAACGCATAGTGATTAATTTAAGTTTACCATACGTTGTAATTTTATTTTATTGAGACTAATGCAATAAATAAAGGGTAAATAGAATAAAATGCAAAAGTGGCTCAAAGACCCGTACCGCTAATTTGTCAACGCGGTAATAATAAACTAACTATAAAAACTGACAATAATTAGTAATCTAAGTATCTTGTTCACTTGCAGACTCTCACCATACTGCCCACTAGTCACAAGCACTAACTGAAATAAATCTATATATGATTTACTACGCATGCGATATGAGACTTCGCGACTTGCGACCGTAGAAGGATGAAGGAAGGAAGGAACAAAACGGGAAAGAAAACAAACAAGACAAGACCGTCTTGTCAAAGTCACAGTGACAGACACAGCACAGAGCAGAGTACATTTGTATTTAGGGTAAAGGACTCAGGGAACAGATGAGTATTATCACAGTTACTGTGGTATTAAGCTGAGGAGGAAACGATACCCCGCTGCATTCCTAACATCGTTCGTAATCATATGACATTAATATTTCGTAAATTTAATATTATTATAATTATGCGCACGTATTTATATAATTCTTTTAAGTTAGGTAATGAAAAACATCTTTTTGCCTATGAAAATTAATAAATATTTCTGGCGTTTAAGAAATAATTATTCATTCTCCTTCTTCTTTTAAAAAAATTGCAATCGCGACACATGAAGATTACGCATTTCGCCAATGTCAAGTGAAAACATATATTTAAAATTAACAAATAATTACTTATACGGTAGGTTGATTGATACGGTAGGTAGATTGAGTTAAAAATGGAGTCTCTCAACACGTTTTTACAACAAGAACTCGGGAGAAACTCCTATTATTCGTTTAGGAACGCTTTCCGTCCGTAACCATTTTGATTTTGACAATAACAGTTTCGAAAAATTTACGACAATCTAAATCGACAGCCGACAACCGTTCTTAAACCACTGATATTACTTATAATCTCTATTATAATGATACTATAATATTATTGTCATAAAACAAATAATCCTATTATCCGCTCAACGTAAAAGTTTTTATGGATGTATGTGTGTTTGTTACTATTTCATGGAAAAACTACTTAACGGATTTAGATAAAACTTTATGGTAATATAGGTAATACATCAGAATTACATATATACTATAATTTAACTGATATTGGCGCGAGCGAAGCCACGGGCGACCACCGGTAATTTATAAACGCATATAAAAATATAATTTCGATAACTATTATAAGTTAGGTTAGTCGTTTATAATGTTATTATTAATTAAATATAATTTCCCGAGAAATGCTATAATAAAATACTGATTTCGATATTATTTTTGTAGGTAGTTTTATAACATTTCTTAATACTATAAAACGTTACAATTCTGGCAAATATTCGTGCTGAGGCCTTGGGTGTTGGCACACGCTAATGACTTGGCGTTCGCTAAGCTGTCCACAGAAAAACAGCGAAGCCCATTCGTTAGCGTTCTTTGGCTTGGTTGTTACCCAGAAACAGCTAAGGATTCAAGGATATTTATTATGGTATTACTGATATCAATGCTAGAGAGTACGTTCCATACTAGTGGTAGTGATTGGTATCTATTATTAAAATAATTATTAGACGAGCTTAAAAAACATATCATATTTTTATAAATTATGATATTAAGCATTGTTAAAGGGCTGTTTTAAAACTATAAAACCAACTACATTTAGTAATTAGATTCTGTAGTAGGTATGACTTTTACCCTATGAAATTTGGTAAGTTAAATCTTATTTTGCCGTATTTGATAAATTAATTTATAGTTATTACTGTTATTAGTATCGCATATTATTATTAGTCATACTTGAAAACAATTTGCATTTTTCGTCATCATGTTGAGTCCTATAAAACTACAGTAATTATTATGGAGCAAGTTTTTCTTACTGTCGCTCAAAATATCACGTGATATGACGTCAAAATCACATTTCGGACACGAATGAACTAGGTAGGTACTCGTTCGTTCTCTCCTCTCCGCTCCTCCACTTCCGATGCGATCGATCGCGCGCAAGGTGTAGTTGTGTGGTAGTTAGCGCTTGGTGGACTTAAAAATGGCTCTATTTAGGATTACATCAACGAAATTAGTCGAATTGCAGGTAAATATAACTGTATCCCATTGTAAATTAAGTTATTAAGTATACATTAATACATCATCAGTAGATTAATTTTAGTGAACCCCATTTTATAACCTTATCCACTTTTTGACTTCGTAGTTATGTAATGTGAATAAAACTATAAGTTTGGTTATTTATGCCTTATGAATCAATTTTTATACTAGTCTATAACATGTAAACGTTCTGTACTATACTAGTATAACTCACCATTTATTCGCGGTATAATAACGTAGTAGTCAAACTTGTGTGATTACGTTCGTTTCACTGCGTTAGCGAGATATTTCTTACATTACTTTTATATTAATTAATGATAGTATTAGCGATGAATAGAAAAATATAATAAATCAAATTTCAGTTTTTGGAGTTTTACCTACCTATGTAATTATTAGTGTGCCCCAGATCTCTTCGGCGAATATGTACACGTGTGTATTTTCATTATTATTATAATTCAAAAAAGCATTTACAGTTTAGATAACTAGATTAAACAATAAACAAAGAAATTATACAAACTTGATCATATCTCTCGGTAAAATGAAATTACTTATTGGTGTTATCAGAATTACTACATTCGCATTTGCAATATTGCGGTGAATAGCACTTAATTAACATTATTTCACTTCATATTAGATTGTTCACTCTAATCTAAAATAAAAATATTTTTATAAAACTTAATTTTATCACAAAATAAAACCAAAATACATATTTAAGGAGTCCTGATATCAGAACAAGCTTAACTTATAATCCATAAATTTCTTAAAATTTTACTGATTGTTCACTTAATTTTCAAGTAATTTCGCAATAAATATTAGATTTGATTTGATTAAAATTTATGAAATACATTTCTAAATAACAGTTCTACACATTCAGGGTCTTATTTACCTAAAAACTAGAGCCTAATTACCCATAGACTCATTAGGGTGCAAGACCCATATGGGTGATGAACTAATTTCCAATTTACATGCGTGCGTAAAATAGATAACTATTTGAATTTGAACCCCCTGATTAGCCTAAAGAGGTAAGAACTGTAAATCAGTACAGATCAGAACTGTAAAGATAATGACAGATCAGTCTACCACAAACTCAAATTTCTTGAATAGAAGTTTAACTCTATGAGTGTAGAAAAATACTCTATGAGGTTGAAATTTTATTGAAGAAATTTGACAGTTTTGTGTAGTAAGTATGTAGTAAGATTTGCTTTTGTCTGTACATATTACATGTTGCCTGTAATTCAGTTTAGAAAATAGCAATTGCACTTGATAAAACATTTTAACTTATGGTACACATTTTGGAATCCCTAAATTGGTTTTTAATTAAATATGTAGGTACCACCTAATCATAAACAAAATAATGCAGTAAAGTAAACTTTCAAAAAAATCCAACAGGTCTATGTTGTTTAACTTTGTTTATTTTTACTTGTTATGCAAATAATAAATAATATTATATTATAGTCTGTAAAACATTTGATGGATGGATTTTATGAGTGTTTATTGCAGGTATCATAAACATTATCAATCTCATCTACAGCTTGGCCAGTATCTTTACTTATAATTATAAATTCCTACAATTTTGAGCTGAATGTTATTTATGTTTAAATTTTAACAAAAAGTAACCGGAATGAAGCTCAACCAAATTCGGACCCAAATCATTGAAGTTTGTAAATAGACAAATACATAAACAAATAAAAATAAACAAATAAAGGAACTAAATTGTGTGTAGTACAATATATATTTCTATTAATTCTTGTATTTCTTAAACAACACAGCAATTATAAAATAATTTGATTTAAAAAAATACAAAAATATAATTACGGTGTTGATGCACAAGTATTAAGCTGTGTTATGTGCTATTTTCATGTAATTTTTCTTTGTCACTGTTTGTTTACCCAAATAAAGAAATCTTTAGTGTTCCTTATATTATAGCCAGTGCCCTTGCATGACTTAACTGTGTCAATGGCGTTTACGGTGGCGCTAGTTCGCGTGGTGATAACAAATGTCACTTTGAGAAACAGTTATCCTACAAAGGTCAATCTGGGTTTCTGCCGAGGTCTTGTTGTAAAAACACGTGTTGAGAGGCTAAATTTTTAACTCGATCTACCATGCAATTGTTCGTTTTTGCTGTCGCTAACGTGATTAATTTAAAAGAAGAAGAAAGGTCAATCTGTAATGCACTTGTTCCATTCTACTTAATGACTTAATGCCAATTAATGTATGGCAATAAACATTAACGAAATCAAAAATTTCAGGTGCTACTTAGAAGCCTATGTTTTCAAAATCTTACGACTTTTTTTCGTAAATGAAATTTACGGTGATGCATTGGTCATTCGCCAATTTGATTCGAACTATCATTAGCTTATTTATAAGCCATCTAGGTCCCTAACAATGTTAATACCATTCATAGTAATATTTAACGTCCGATGTACAATACGCCCCGGTCTTCTTTATCCAGGTTGACATTTGAACTGCGCACTCTAACTCAGTATGCTTATAGGTTTTAACGTTATCAATGATTAGCTTTAGGGTAATACCTAATTCCCAATGACATTCGCAATGCGTGTCCTCTGCCGATGCCCTGGGTCTAAAGATAAACCCAGGTCATACTCTCGCTTCGGGCACGCGCCCAAATGTGCGTGCATTCATGATCGTTAAGTGTTAACCCTTGTTATCTAACAATTTCTTTTTAATTTATCTCTCTTATTAATCTGTGAATATCGTGCTACACACTGCCATATAGGTCACGATCAATTCATATTATTCGTATCTACTCAGTCAAGGTCGCACCAGTATGGCTTCTGGCGAGGTTTTTTGCGCGGCCGGCGCCAGATTCAGTATTATATACTCAATGAACACGTCAATTATATAAACGTACCTTTACCTATCTTATATTTGGCTCTAGTCTACCTCGTCGTGGACACGACGTGTAATATTAAAATACATACAATTCTCATCAAAACATCACCGTGCCGCATTCGTAAATATTTTTGTAGCACTGTTGTAAATAAGGAGTATATTTGGAACACGTTATTGTAACGGGTAAGAATGAATAATCGTAAAGAACAAAAACAAAGCACCAATGGGTAGACATAGCGAATAACCAACCGGCAAGGAATCGTGCCTAGGACCCTAGGTACACCTAAGTATATTGTTACGAATTTAGCACACCATCATCTGTATTTGTAAACTAATATAAGATAATAACAACTAAAAGTAGTTAAAAACTTAAAGTTAATGAATTTTAATACTGGTTAGCACTTCACAAATCGTGGTTTTCTCAATTACCTCACAAAGTTTTGGTGGTGTCACGATAGATAATATTACCGTGGTGGTGTTGTCCTTCGGATTTCCGTTGATCCAATAAACTCACAATATCATTTTATTTTCGAACTTTTTCATTCGCATCGCAGTCACATCTTGCCTATCTTTCATGTCAACAAAGTGATTTACGCGTTTATATCAATGACGTCAATTTTGATTGCTTATCGTTTAGTCTCTCATTATCTTCAAAATGTATTTTCAGTTATGCTTCTTCAACGCCAACGTTGCGCGTTGTGGTGTGATCTAACCTCTTACTGAGCAACTTATCTATGTTATCTCAGACCAAATAAAGACTACAAAATAGAAAAAAATATGTAGGGAACCCCAGACATAAATTTATAGCTAAGAACCATCTCGATCACGTCAGCTTTTAAATAAAAAAACCGCATCAAAATTGGACCATTAGCTTAGGAGCTACGACGCCACAGACAGACATACAGACAGACCCACAGACAGGTTAAACCTATAACACCACCTCTACAGGCGCTGCGGAGTACGCACCGAGGCCGGTTTTATAAATATGTGGTGCGTGAGCCGGTGTGAAGCAAGGCGTAGTTTCGTTACATATGTGTGCGTGTATACAGGCGACGGGCGAAGCGTAGTTTTATTTTACCGACCTCAGTGAGTTCTTCGCAGAGCTTCATCCTCACTTTTTTACTTTGTTCGAGTACGTTATAAAATTAACGGTTATTAACTTGTCGTTGGCGTGCATTAGGTCCTAAATTAGTTAGCCAACAACCTACTTAGCCATTGCTGTGCAAATGTTCTTAACTACATGCCTAAACAGGCACAGTTACGTAAGAATAATTTTATTTGAAGGTTTTTAACGTTCTTTTGGCGCCGAATGTCTACACGTGTGACATCATTCTTATTTATTCCGCTTTTTCATTAATCTTCAAAAATTACGTACAAACCTACTATCACGCTCATTATTCGGCAACATTTGATTAGATAGACATAAAGTCACGCCAGGTCAGGTAGTATGGCCCAAACACCGCCTTAAAATAGTGACAGGTTGCCAGCCTGTCGCCAAATAAAAATTTCAAATCGCAACTTTTTAATTATGCTTCAGTTTCACTCAACACGCATGTTGTAATCGCTGAATTTCATTGTTCTAAACACGAGATAGTATAATTTACTTAAACAGTTGGTATCAGTTTGTTACGAATTAATATATCCGTATGATGATTCATCTCAACAGTCGCTATCCTCTGATGTTAAATTTATGGTATAACTATTAAAATGTATAACCTTGTGAGCCAACATGATTTATAGTATGGGTTCATTCGAGTGACACAGTTTATCCGAATGAACTCTGTCAGGATTAAATATGTAATTGGTCATTGCACCTGATTGAATATATATGTTTAATATACCTGCTTAGATAAGAGTATGGTCTCAAGATGTTTTCCAATTTTCGCCTTGAAGCGATTGGAACTTTTTTGATGTCACATAGATGACGCACTTGGAAATTCTCAATTCATATTAATTAATTACCTATAAAGATTCATTAGTCTCCCGCGTTCAAGTAATTGGAGACTGATAAGTAGGTAGGGTGCTAAATTACTAAGAGAGTTAGTAGTATCTAAATATTTATTACCTAAGGCTCTGCGCAAATGGGCCACCGGTGGCTACGCGCCACGGCCTTTGGTACCGCGGCGCAAACGAAAGTGGTCACTAGTGGCGGCCACACGCCACCGATTACGAGATTGCGACCATCGCAGACAGTGCTAAAGCGCGTGGCCGCCACCAGCCACACCGTGTACACAGCGTCTATACAAAATGTATGAAAAAACATGTACACTGCTTGTTGCCGAAATCGATGGCCGAGTCAAGGCCGAGTTATATTACAAGAATGCTTTCCTCGTGAAGTAGAAAAAATATTTTCCTTCCTTCTTAAGTACACGTCATGAAGATCTGTGATTAATTTGTAGTAAGGAACCTTAGGTACTGTAACGAAATTAACGAAATCTAACAAAATGACCCCAACATTTCACTTCAAATCAATAACTTTATCTCTATTTATCTCAGAGCACTACTTGAGATATGCGATTATCGGTAACGGTAATAATTTCTACAATATCCTGATTTTGTTTGTGTGCAGAAAGTATGCCCGACGGCATCGATTCTGTTGAGGGGGCTGAGCGCAGAGCAGACCAACCTAAAGAGCATCCTCCAAGAGAAGATCCCTAAGGAACAGGAGAAAATCCGCGAGTTCCGCAAGAAGCATGGAGCCACCAAAGTCGGTGAAGTCACAGTTGACATGGTAAGTAAATGAATTTGTATATATTTTAAGGGTAAAATTTGTATCAAGAGTCATCAGAGCTGTGAAGATAATTGAGGAATGTAAGCGAAGTTCTATTTTTACAATAATATTATTTTATGCCACAGCTGACCAGGACATTCTTCATAGTCAGAGGGTGACGTAAAATTTTGTACTTAGGTACCTCGAGGCGGGCGGTAAAAAAGAAAACATCAGATCTCGGTATCGCCATCAGCTCAGGCCACAAAAACCGGCGATCTCAGACATTCTTTGTTTTACCGCCCTCGTTATGTATAGTCTACTTATAAATATTACTTCACTGTCGCTTTTTTGATAACCGTGTTGCATTTTTCGACTTACTCGCTCGCGCAAGCTGCTTACAAGATGCAACTAATTTCAACCGTACTGCTTTTAGTCTTGGAATGCCTATTGCCGAAGGAACTGTTCGCAAATGCCCCATTCGTAAAAGGACTGGTTACCTAAAAGTAATACTATTTTAATGTAATTGTTGTTGGCATTTTGCAGATTAGACATTTCGCGATTGCTTCAAAATTCATCCGCATATTTTTGCAGTTATAAAAACTTCTTTAAAACGTATTTATCACACAATACTATTATTATATTATTGGTATGAAAAAAACAAATGCTACACAAGTATCACTAAACGAGTCCAAAACGATTTCTTTTAAAACTATATTAATTCATTTAATTGTTAACGATTACTTACTCTGATGATTAAAACTTGTATTACAGACAGGTACAGACCTACGGATGTGTGTCGATGCCATGAATAGAAATAGTATGTATGTTAACAATACTTGTAAATTACATTTCGTATACTTCGCCTATGCGATTGACCCGAAGTTCAACCAGAATTAATCAACAATTCCACCCATATGAAAAGACTAATGCTAAATAAATAAAGTTTGAAGTAACAGAGAGTTTTTGAAAAGATGTTATGAAAATTTTAGTACCGGTCGACCTATTAATATTGCATTACTTCAGTACAATCATGAAATCGACGATGGACAATAATATGGACATAGGCTCGATATCGATTGACAAACATTTTTTACTGTCAAAATTGGTTTATCGCGTCATCCGTGCTCTGATTCAATCTAGATTCAGTATGTTCCAAGTATATTGTGTCTTTCTGACGCTTAGAAAAATATAGGTAAATTACCAAACAATGTCGAGGCAAACGTGTTTCTTGCTCATTTGCAGTAATTGCCATCTACGCCAACTATGACGTCTTACCTTATTTCAATGTTAAAATTTGCTACAAAATTTAAAGCCACAAATAATCGCCATATTATTATTTTTTTAGACAAGAATGGCTAAAATTTTCAGAATGCAATTCAAGTTATCTTATAATAATAAAAATGTTGTTGTTATTGATCTTGTTTTCCCAACACAACAGTAAAGTTTGTTCATGAAAGCCATGAATATTGTCGATAGGTAGGTACCTACTACCTTTGAGTTAGGCCTTCAATGTAGATTGTAAAGCATACGGAAAGTTTTACGTTCCGGTGAGCTCATACATAATAAATAATATCAATAAGTCATATTAAAAAAATACTATGTATTCTAATAACAACATCGTTTATTCACTTTAAAAGCTAAGCTTTATCTTGCTTCTTACCTCATGTTTTCGAAAGAGAAAAGTTAGAATTAACGAGTAATTAAATGGAAAATACAATTTGTAAGAATATTTAATGGGTAGGTAGATTACTATAAACATTCTTGCACTTGTCGGTTACTTACCGTATCATAGGGAAGCACAAAGATAGTATTTCGTGATCTTTTCCTTTTTACTCGAGGTTGATTGACGTCAATACTAAGAATTCCCGGTGTCTAGCTGTGTCATTGCAAAAAGGAGTTCCTTATAATACGTTCGCAATTTACAGGCAGTAATACTATGGTAATAACGTGCTAACTGCCACTCGCGTGAGTGCGGTTAACAGATGAACTACCTAAACACGGTAATGCACCAATGAAAATAAATATTCCTAATATTGTGTTTAAGAACTTTAAAAAAATATATGTGCCACTAACATAGGCAGTCATAGGACCTACATTGATACTATATTCACAGGTGAATCAATATTATTATCTAGAAACTTAGCAATACAGTTAAATACTAGTAAACCAATTACAGATTCACATTCAATGTAATGAAAGTTACTCCGGAATCAACAAATACTTCAAGAAGCCACCTGCATAAAATGATTTAAGTCAAACACGATTTATTGAATAATGTAATTACTTTTTTTTATACTGTAAGGGTGGCAAACAAGAAAACGATCAGAGGGTAAGCGTAGTCTTTGATTGTTTTTCTGTTCAATGGCTTTGACCTTATGAAATAATCGCGCCCTTGTGCTGTTGAAATATTAACTGAATTATCTTAATTGAGCTTCGGCCGTGGTCGGAAGAATAGATAACTTGACTTCGTTTCCCCCAAGGCTCTTTAACTATACTTCACAAATCTGACAAATCATACATACTTACTAACATAAAATTTACATTATAATTCAATGCTAATCAATCGTGCGTGATTCAAACGAAGTTTCAACTAGTTGGAGACAATTATAGGAATAGTAGAAGCCTTATCAAAGTTTCGATGTGTGGGGTATAACATCTTTAACGGAACTTTGTTAAACATTAACTCTAATAGGTTAATTAAACAATTAGCGTCGCCTTATCAAAGTTTCGATGCGTGGGGTATACACCTTTAACGGAACATTGTTAAACATTAACTCTAATAGGTTAATTAAAAATATATTAACTTACATTAAGAGTATTTTTTAAACTTGTAACTGTCACTAGTCCATATGCATGCCGTGGCAGCCTTTAACCTGCTGTGGTTTTTGACTGCATTTAGTTATAAGACAATATTTTAACAGTGCCCTGTAGATTGTTTTAGTGTAAGTCTTGTTGGTTGTCCAAATAGAAAAAAATAATAATTAGGCTCTAATTTTTTTCGGACACAATTATTATTAGGTAGGTATATAACAATGAATTAATTCCTAATTCGTTGTTATGTCCCTCGTTCTACTTTGCTTTATACGTAGTCTTTACAGATTCACTTTCTACTAAATATTTTAGGCAAGAGAAAGTTTTAAACAGTAGTTATTACTAATTAGTCGAACTCTTGATATTTTTAATATGGTTTTACATAAAAATATTAACATTTGCTTCTGTATCTAATCCGAGAGTCGACCTTGTTTGCGTAATATACAGAACTTTGTACCTACTTTGTTGAATCCGTTACTGCCTAATACCTACATTATACAAATGAAATTTAAATATAATTAACAACATATAAAAATACAATCCATTCACACCAAAATATATTTTATGTAATAAATTGAATAAATAATTAATCTATAATTTATGTGCATGAATGACGTCTAGATTATAACGCGCTTTCATTTCATAGAGCCCGGTGATTTTTATTAAAACACAAGCAAAAAGAGTAAAACACTGTAACCCGACGACGGAAAAAAAGAATGGAATGAAATTGGTGAAAATCGGAGTTTACCAGGGGTTTACACAATGATATTATAATATGAGGTCATTGGCATTGGGTTTACAATGGTTTACAAGGCAAAATCAACTGCACTCGATTTCAATAGAAATCGACAATCAAACTTCATTTTTAATTCACAGTTGTTAGTTCCCTTTTCGGCCATTTCACATAAAACGTAGTGATTACCTTCTCTGTGATTTCACATTGCTTAGCAACTAGCTACAAGATTTTGTGTAGAAACTTCAAAGGAATTTAATTAAAATCGGTTTCGAGGAAAAATTCTCAAAAGGTTAAAGTGTAACTCATTCATCAAAATCGGATGAATAGTTTAGGCGCTAGGCAATAGGGTAGTACATACGTAATTACAAACATACATACATGAGTGCTAAAATCATTTGGTTCTTCCATAGTCGGGTAAAAATACGGCTGATTTGATTTGATATATTTTATAGCAGTGTTATATATCACAAGCACTCCATTATTGAAAAAATATATGAATATCATGCTGCGAAAGTAATAATGAAGACCTGCATAGGTAACCTCCCTAGATGCATTAAAATTTTACTTCAAAACGAAAGTTTTTTTTTTACTTTTGACTTATAAGACCTTGGGTTCCAAAACGCTAAATCTACATTGTATTCATGGAAAATGATTCTATTACTTACTTATGTGAAAAAAAAAGTAACATGACGTCATTTATACAGGGAAAAAAAAGTAACATGACGTCATTTATACAGGATGTTCTTTATACATTTTGTTTTTGTGACAGAATTAGAATATGTATGGAGAAATCTATTTTTTTTACATTTTAAAAATTTTGATATCACCGTTGTATTTATACCTATGACTATGTTCGCATGGGTAGGTGCCCGCTTGATACCCCATGGACCAAACACTCTGTATATTACGTTGGAAGATGATAACTATCTATCAGCTGTGAAGCTTTGCTGTATGAACTTGATCAATGTCACCCGCCAATGTCATATTGCATATTGGACCGTGTGAAAGTGGAGTCAATAAACTTCGGCACACAATATGTATATTACTTGCTTCCTCTTGCGTCTTATGACGAATTTAAAACTGCAATTGAATAGTTCATATGCTTCTTTTGTAGTCGTTTGAGTACATCACACAGAAATTCCACTTTATAATACTGGAACTTCAATGATGCATAGTGTAATGTAACTATTGTTACAGTTGTAACCTCTGAATTTGTTCACTGATATATTACACTTTTTACGTACTTAGTGCGTTGTAATTACATAAACGTTGCATGCACGTACGTGCACTTACGTAATTTATTGGCTATTTAAAATCATTATATTGACGAACACTTCATATAATAATTAAAAAATAATATCGTTACATGGTAATATCTTGTCTTTTTATTTGTCTGATAAGATTGTTTGATACTTTATTTGTTAACACTCAAATAGATAACTACAAAAAGCAAGGTCTTTTGTTTAGTAAATCTTACATCGTGTTTTAACACCCATGTTGTACTTAAGCCACGGACACTAGGGGACAAATGTTCCGTGTCACGTTAAACGAAGTCGAGCTATTTCGCTTGACATATCTGACATCTCGCGACTTATGTCTCTAGCGTCATCAGGCGAAGTAGTGTGACTTCGCGAAACTTCGCCTGACATGGCGACATCACGACATTGTGTTTGGCAAGGCGATGTGCCATCGAGCGAAGTCCGGCAAAGTCGCGCCACTTCACCCGACGTCGTTGGCGACACGTGTCTCGGGATATTGATTATTGTATCTGTGGCTTTGAAATATTGTACGAATAGTTAGCCTACCTAACGCCACTTGTAAATTACATTTAACAGATAGCTATTGGTTTAATAAAAAAATAACATAACACACGGATTCAATAAAACACTACATGCTATTTGTTAGCGATGAGGCAGGTTTCAATGAGGTTCAAATAGGGTCAAGGTAGACAGATGGACATACATGCAGTGGCGGATTTACCAGTGGGCTGAGTGGGCTGGAGCCTAGGGCGCCAGATTTTTGGGGGCGGCAAATTTGGCCCAATTTTTTTTATTATGTATGTACACACAGAAAACGAGCCCCGAAAATTTATTTTAATAAGGGGAAAAAAAGCTGATGTAATGAGGAAGATAGAGCACAACAAAGTTGCAAAAATATGACTGAACTAGGCATATGCTCGATGAAACTAGGGTATCAAATTTCAGAAGAAGTAGGGGCGGCAAAAAATGATTAGCCTATTACTACTGGCGGCAAATTTGTAAATCCGCCACTGCATACCTACATGTACTGGTCATTCTCAACGTTTATTGATTATAGGACGACATGGCCAATGACACCGCTATCATCCATTCTCTGTAACGTTCGTAAAAGTTAAGCACTTATGTGCGCGGTTGGTAGTCGAATGGGTTACCAAAAAATAGTTTCAAATATATTATCCTTCGGCTGATGCCGAAGATTGACAGTCATAAAAACAAGTTCCTGTAAAGTGGGTATCAAAATAGCGACCTTAAAAATTCTCACACCGGTCGGTGTAATCAGTCAACAAGAAAAAAAGAAAAAGAACTATCTCCGAGAAAAGTCTGCATACAGCCGGAAAAAACGTTTTACGACCTCTATTTCTTATCCGATCTTTATATTTTAGAATGTTTTTTTAACAAAAATAATAAAATATTATTGTATGTAGGTAATATTGAAAAGAAAAAGAAAACTTACAAACAGTTTTTCACTATATCAAAAATATTATAAAGATCTGATAGGAAGTAGAGGTAGTAAATCCGTTTGTATGCAGACTCTCCTCGCTGTGCTATATCCATCTAAAGTAGCTCAGTTATCAGCTCGAAAAAAGAACGCCGGTTTTCGGCGCTGCGAGGCTCTGGCAGTCCCACGCGGGCTTAAATTACAATCTATATGGGTAGGACACACAAGACTACGTGGAGTCGGCTTAAGGTGGTATTAGATGGTTAATTTTTCGTGTATTTTCATTCGGTACCTTTCACTCGAAATGAAGTGTCTGAAGTCTGAACCCAAATGAATGAATTCATTAATGAACCGATCCAACCAACGAATTATGAAATCCAACTATATTGGCATTCGGCATCTTTCACTCCCACTCCAATGATCGATAAATGACCAGTCTGAACACTGAGAGAACCTTCACTCGGATTCGGCCGTTTTGTTCCGAGTCTTGTAAAAGAAAACGTCGCGGCAAAATGGTCTTGGACGACGTAGGTACTGAAAGAAAAGAGGAGATGAATGAATATTTTGTTTCTGAATCATTCACTGGAGTGAACATTCAAACATCAAACTCGCTTTTCTCAGGTTAAGGAAATCATTTAAAATTACTTACATTCAGCCTCTTGATCTTATTTTGCAGTTAAATCAGATTTCTTTTCGGAATTCTTGACCTGACTAGATAGCAAAAAAAAACTGAAAATTGGAAGTGAAATTGGCGGTAACGACATTAGATTTAAATGCGCGATTTACATTTATGTATTTTATACTAAAATTAATGTTTGTCCTTCATGTGTGAAGTATAAATGAGATCTGATTTCGTTACAGAATAACAAGTTACTTATTTAGAAAATAATTGTATTTTTTCTAGATGTATGGTGGTATGCGCGGTATCAAGGGTCTGGTTTGGGAAACCTCGGTACTGGATCCTGATGAGGGGATCCGTTTCAGAGGTCTGTCTATCCCCGAGTGCCAACAGCAGCTACCTAAAGCGAAGAATGGTCAAGAACCTCTCCCAGAAGGTCTCTTCTGGCTGCTGGTGACTGGCGAGATCCCCACCGAGACTCAAGTCAAAGCCCTGTCCAAGGAATGGGCACAAAGGTAGGTTTCCTTTTATTTTGAACCCTTTTGTATATATTATATGTAGATTATTTTTTAAATCTGACTAAGCCCTCTGTGTACAAAATCTAATCTGAATCGGCCAAGTCCTTTTTGCGTAACGTACTCTTATATGTTTATTGAAACTTTTTAATTGATAGGAATAATAATAATAATAATGATTTATTTTTCAAGTTAGAACATTACATAAGTTTTAGGAGCTTCCATTTAAGCAACAATATGCTTGTGTTTGGAAGAACCGCTCTTCCGACAATGGGTACAATATAATCTAACTATGGCAACGTTATAAAACATTTAATCTTAAATAAGGTACGTTTTTATTTAAAACAATATTCTTTATCTTGCTGAATCGGGTCGTGTGTCAAAACCTAGAGAAGTCTCAACATTTTGATCACTATATTTTACATCATAGGTGGTAGGTGGTAGGTGGTGGTGGGTTTATCATGACATAGGTGGTAAGGTTCAGTTTACCGTAACCAATATAAAACAGTATGTAGCCATGATTTAATATTGTCAATACATATTAGGTTGGGGAAAAAGTCTTTTCGCATTATAGTATGTATAAACTTGTAATAAAATCTCTTTGGCTATACTATTTGTATATGGCTGGTTTTGGTATCATTGAAAGTTTAAATTTTAAAGAACATAATTCCAAATTCAAATTAGGAAAATGTGTGATTTTCATTTGTTTTTCGTACCGCCAAGATGAGTGAATCTAATGAAGAAATTCGATACATTTTAAAATTTTACTACAAAAAAGGTAAAAATGCAACGCAAGCCGCGAAAAAAATTTGCGATGTTTATGGACCTAGTGCAGTGTCTGTGAGAGTAGCACAAGTTTGGTTTAAGCGTTTTCAATCCGGAAATTTTGATGTCAAAGATGCACGTCGCTCTGGTCGCCCTATTACAGATAAAATGGATGCCATTTTTGAAAAAGTGGAGCAAGATCGGCATGTCAGTAGTTACGACGTAGCTGAAGAACTGGGATTGACCACAAAACAGTTTTGGCGCATTTGAAAAAAACTGGGTACACAATAAAGCTCGACGTTTGGGTACCTCACGAGCTCACTGAAAGAAACCTAATGAACCGTGTACTCATTTGTGATTCTTTATTATGACGTAATGAAACCGAACCATTTTTAAAGAAGCTGATAACTGGTGATGAAAAGTGGATCACGTACGACAAGAACGTGCGAAAAAGGTCGTGGTCAAAGGCCGGTCAGGCTTCACAGACTGTGGCGAAACCCGGGTTAACTCGCAACAAGGTGATGCTGTGTGTGTGGTGGGATTGGAAGGGCATTATTCATTATGAGCTGTTACCACCAGGCAGTACGATAGCAGTAGACTGAACTCTACTGCGAACAACTGATGAGATTAAAGCAAGAAGTTGAGAGAAAGCGGCCGGAATTAATCAACAGAAGGGGTGTGGTTTTTCATCATGATAACGCTAGACCTCACACATCTTTAGCCACTCAGCAAAAATTAAGAGAGTTTGACTGGGAGGTGTTAATGCATCCGCCGTATAGTCCGGACCTTGCACCTTCAGTTTTCCACCTGTTTCGGTCTCTTCAGAATTCTTTAGGCAGTGTCAGGTTAACATCACGAGAGGACTGCCAAAACCACTTGTCGCGGTATTTTGACCAGAAGTCCCAAAATTTCTATAGCAATGGGATCATGTCCCTACCTACAAGATGGCAAAAAGTTATCGAACAAAATGGTACCTACATACTTTAGTTAAATGTAAATTAACTATATTAAAAATGTTTTGAATTTTCTTAAAAAATGCGAAGAAACTTTTTCCCCAACCTATTATAATCACGCTCACAATCTCAAAAGGGGTCGAGCAGAGCTTCAGGTATCATTCGGTTACACACAAAGCCACATCTGGCAGTATAGGCCATACGAGAGGCCATACAGTACCTACTCCCTAAATAGGGACTGGAAGTATAGAAAATTTCAGGAAACTATCTCGAGATCTTTTAGACTCATTCTATAATACGTACCTAAGACACACAAGTGATAAGATGACGATATCATCGATGTCAATTAAATAGGCATTATTAGAGATAACTCCAAAACTACTCGTCAAATGTCCATCAAATTTAAATGGGACCACATGACAAGCTTCAGCTTCCAAAGGTTGATTTTTTTTTCAAAATCGGTACACCCAGAACCTCCTCCTTTTATGAAGGCGGTTAACAAACCAAAGCCAACGACCAGGACAGATGATACACTTAAAATAATCTCCACAGTCCGGGTACATTGTTAATACAATTGTTATTATTGTAACTATTTAGCTAGTCCTAATTACTTTACCCGTGTGAAGTAATTGGGGCTCGTCACAATTTAATTATAAATCTGTGTCAGGATGATAAAATTTTGTAACTGCGTACGATTGTGAAACGAAGGTTTATCTAAGTAATGCGTGAAAACAGGTTTTCTTATTGTTAAAGTTTTTTTTAAGCTAACAATGATAACGGCCGATCAAGTTCAAGTATTGTTCTTTCTGTACGAGGGTTTAATACGGTTTTCCGTTTCCCGAATCGTTTTTTTCTTTAAACGTTGTTACTATGTTTTTCTCTTGCTTTTTCGTGTTTAGTTTTTTTTACGTTTTGCTTTTTGTTACGCTAAGATTGAGGAAAGAATGTTTTTCAGATTAATTTAATTCGTATTAAATAATTATATTTCAGTGTTTCTTTTTGTATGCGTTTATTACGTATGAAAAAAGAAACACTCTACTTGAGAATGTGAGCGTGATTATATGTATAACTTTTCTTGTTCGGTGGATAAAGTTGAGAAATTATATCACTGTTGTAAGAACATAATTATAAAACCTCATCATAGAACTCTTCAACAAATCGCTGATTAAATACCTGTGCAGAATTCTCTTCCGTATATATTTACCGTTAAAAGGTTTGGTGCTACGAGGACTGAATACTACTGTCAGTTATTCAGGCCTCTGTTAAAAGAGCATTGGCAGCGTGCCAATGTTTGAAGAAATCGATAACGTAGCGCGCCCATCCTTGTTGTAAAAATCTTAATCGCACGCTGTGCCTATTTATTATTACGTAAAATTATTAAGACGATAATTCAAATTCGAATTATTTATTGCGAACTGAGTGATAAATTTATAATGTGGTATTCGAATGGAATGGATTAAAATTTATGCTATAGTCTTTTATAATGATGCAAATGACATATATTTTTTTAATTACTGTTTTCATTTAGGTACATAAATATGTTTAATCTCAAATATATTTGAACTAGATATGTTATATCGCTTTTGAATAAGGACCAAAGTTCTTACTGTCCCAGTGATTAAATAATATCTAACCTCTGTATGCTGTTCTTAAAATTATCAAGTAGTCCAAATTCTTCCCTTTTTCCACCAGAACAGCCTGAAGTATTGGTAACAAAACTTCAGTACGTACTTAATTTGTCAATATAAGTAACGGATTGACTTCGTTTCTGCGCTGTAATTTTTGCATAGTACCATAGGTTGAACCATTGTTTTTTTACGGGGATGCTCGTACCATTCTTTTCACCTAAGGGATCCTACTATAATATTATACACGATGTATTTTAATGAAACCTTTCAATGATATAGCTCATACATCAGAATAACATAGTATAAATCCTATGATTGTTAATAATCCTGCACAGACGAAGTCGCGGGCTTGTATATAGGGGCTGGCTCTTATCATTTTTTTTTTACTGACTACTGCAGACCGCTTATGGCATTTTCTGCTTTACCGGGTTTTTAAGAAGGCGAAGACCTTGGAGGGTCCTCAAGCCTGTAAGTCGGCCGCTCCTAGGGGATTACTGGGCAACCGAACATCTCCCCCATGGGAAGTCTCTCGCCCGCCTAGCGTCCCTAGGGCGTCCGAATCGGGAGGGAGCTTTTATCATTAACTGTCAGATCACAATTAAATAATGCTAGGACTTTAAATAAGCCCTAACCACGAACAAAACCGGGAACACATTTGTATTCCCCTGGGGGTTTTCGTTCAAACTCTTCACCATATTTGCAGAACTGAAATGATACAATTTGCAGGGCCGAGCTGCCAGCACATGTGGTGACTATGTTGAACAACATGCCTAGCAAGTTGCACCCCATGTCGCAGTTCTCCGCCGCCGTCACCGCACTCAACAGCGAGTCCCAGTTCGCGAAGGCCTACTCAGAGGGCGTACACAAATCCAAATATTGGGAGGTCAGTGCTATAGATTTTTAGGGTACCTATCAAAATACAGATTTTATTGTCATCGAATTTCATTTCACCGAAAACTATTCCACGATTTTCAATATCTATTTTTCTTGATTGATCGACTAGCTAATGATCACCGTTTCATATTATCGAATAAACTTTCATAAAAAAAATGTTTCAAAGTTGTGTTACTTACCAGAATAACGGTCTATCGAACTAACATTTCATATAAACTATTAAGTTATCGATAACACTATTTATAAAAACATGTTTCAATATTTAACGTTACACATTGTAATGTTTCGCTTAACAACTTTCCATCGCAGTAACGTTTCATCGAACGATACATTTGCCTGTTGACGTTTGCCGATAAAAAACTGTTGAGGTTAGTTCTTAATTTAAAAATTAATTCTTAATTTGCAAGTATGTACACACCATGCAAGCAAGCATACAGCATGCAAGCAAGCATGCAGCATGCAAGCAAGCATGCAGCATGCAAGCAAGCATGCAGCATGCAAACAAGCATGCAGCATGCAAACAAGCATGCAACATGCAAGCAAACATGCAGCAAGCAATGTAATGCTCCGCTCGCTTCGCTCGCTCCGCTATGCTTGGTCACAAGTCTAACCTAACCTAACCTAGGTTTATTTTCGTATTAATGTTTTTTCTTTATAGCGGGGGGCCTCAGGCCCCCCGACCCCCCCGAGCAGGGGGGCCAGCCCCCCTGCACCCCCCGGCAAGCACCTTGCAGGCATGCATACAGCATGCAATGCAAGCATGCATACATCATGCAATGCAAACATGCATACAGCATGCAATGCAAGCATGCATGTAGCATGTCAGAATACAACAAGCAATCTCCGTTAGCTTCGGTTGCACCGCTGCTGACTGCCTGTTGTTCTAAATCCAACCTAACTTAATCCATAGGTTTTCTTTACAGGGAAACAAAAATGATTACGAGTAATTACATAAAAAAAGTATTTTCGATGTACACTAACTTTAGTGTAGTAAAAATTGATGTTTCAACTATTCTGCAAACTGAAACTTACGTGGAAACAAAATTATGGGTAACAAAACATCGATTTAACATTATTTCGATAAAATAAATAAAATAGGAAAAGAATTTACGATGGAATGAGCTTGTAGATAACAACTATTCGAGGAAATGAAATTGCGATGTAACCTGATTCTAGGAGTTGCTAAGTATTATATAAAAAGATCTGCGAATAGTTTTATGGGAAATGAAAATCGATGAAGTTAATTGCGATAAAGTGATGGGTTCCCAGATTTTTACTTTCTCGTATACGAAGTATAGAGGGATTTACACGTTTTGAACCTCCCTGAGTGCAAAAATACCGTTTTTTTAATTATGTCTCTGTGTGTGTGTGTCTGTATGTCTGTGCGTTAGCACGATAACTCGAGCATGCTTTAACTTATTGCAACCAAATTTAACATATGTGTATGACATCAAAATATAAGGTTTCTATCAAATTTTGAGCCGTCGATCACGAAAGTTAAGCAACCAAGTGCGCGGTCGGTACTCTGAAGGGTGACCAAAATTTAACATGCATGTATGACATCAAAATATAAGGTTTCTATCAACCTTTGAGTCGTTTCCGGTATGAGTATTAGACCACTTACGATATTTTACTTCACGAAAACTGGTGAGTGTTGGTATAAATGTCACATTGTCTATGTGTGTGTTATACCTAGTGTTTGAATGGCGCTATTTACGAACGTACTATTCTAAATTAACGGCTTCGTGACCGTAAATTATATTGCGTATTTAGCCAATGTCAAGTAAAAAATATTTAAAGTTTATTAATAAATTGTGATTGAGTTTAAAATGGAGTACCACAACATGTGTTATTACAAAAAGTACTAGGGTGAAACTCCTATGAACTATAAAACCGAAAACAAACGGTCAACGTTCCCATAATTTTTGATATTTGGCAGATGTCAAACTGTTGTCAAAATGTATGAAAGTGGAAGCGTTTAAGATTCGGTTCATATGCTGTAAGTAAGTAGTGCAATCAGGGCGCGGATCACTCCGCACACAGAGTCCATATGCATGTATGTATGTTCGTACAGACATGGCTCATTCGTGACATAAGAATACCATAGAATAAACTCTTCCTTTAAGCATGCAGATATTCTGTGATTTATAATTATGATAATTCGGTATTATACAATTAAAAAATATTTTTTTTAATTAGTTACAATATTATTACATAAAGTACATCCTTTAAATTCCAGCTCAGTTAACATTCAGAATATTCTCTAAAAAGCTGATAAACAGATGTAAAAAAACATCAAATGATGTAAGATGCATAGTCAAGGTTAGACGATTCTATATTTATATTATCACACTATAAAAACACACACATAAGCAGTCACGACAGTTTCTTACAGTCGTGATGTTGTGTTACTCGGCCCTTACAATGCTGACCCTATCACCTATCCCATGGTGATCTTCAGCGATAGTAATATTTCATTCATGAAACTACAGAGAACAATAAAACCTATGGAATTGTTTCGATATAGATTACAGAAACAGAGATATGCGAAAAGTGTTATTTTCACATTGCAAAAGAAATGCATTTATGTAACACCAGTAAGGTAACTAAGAAAATAAAAAATCGGAAGTGGTCTCCCTTTGACTTTCTCGGATACCGGAAACGACTCAAAAGTTGATAGAAACCTTATATTTGTCACCCATCCGAGTACCGACCGCGCACTTGGTAGCTTAACTTTCGTGATCGACGACATAAAAGCTGATGGATCTCATATTTTGATGTCATACATGCATGTTAAATTTGGTTGCAATAAGTTAAACTAAAGCATACTCGAGTTATCGTGCTAATAGTACGAGAGCCCACGACCAAAATTTTTGTCTCATAGCAATACGGCCAAAACCGCATCAAATCGATAGATACGATTATCCTGAACTCGAAAATACCAATATCAGACATTTTCCGCGTAGCGTTTGATCTGACCGAATTTTCAAAATTGTCAAAGAATTTTACCGAACTGCATCATAGCAATATGTCTGATTTGCAGACTGTAGTTGAATGATAGTTCTGAGATACCGGAAACATATATTTCAGACGTTAGTGGTGTAGCGCAAACCCGTAAAATCACTTAAAAAAATTAAAAATGAGACAAAAAAAATGTCTCATAGCAATACGTCTGAAAATCTTTTTTATTAGTAAATTTTGGTTATTTGATGCGAACAAAACAATTTTCAGACGGAAATGTGAACGCATTAAATTTTGAGACCGTTTTGAAAATGTTAACAAATTTTACCGATCGGTATCATAGCAATATGTCTGAAAATTGTTGGACATGATAAAATAAGTTGTCCACATGTGCAAAAAATTTATATCAGACAAATTAAGTGTAGCACCTTCTCTATCAGACAACTTTTCGATACTCAGATATCATTTAAAAATCGTATTGAGGCATTTTGAATTTTCTGTTACAAACCAATGAATACGTTGCGACCCTGAATTTATTAGATGATAATTAACAAAGAATTTACCCGAAACCGTAACATTGAAGTTGAAGGACTGAAATAAATCGCACAAAAGGAATCTGGGATGAAGTTGAAAAAAAAACGTATGACAACTAAGTGAGCGTCGTTCCAACGTTTGGAGCAGCTGGCGAGTGAGCTGTATAATAGTAAGAAAGGGGCAGGAGCGTAACAAGCGCTGAAGCTGTTGAAATTAAATACTGATTGATTTGATAGTTTTGGTTTTATTTAAAGCACACTTGAGTAACTTTTACAAAAGAAATAAGTAATGACATCTGTCATATGTCAAAGTACATATAATAGACAAGGGAGATTCTTGAATATCTATGAAGGCTGTAAATTTAAAAAAACATTTAACAGAGGCGTCGGCCAGGCGACTCCGAAACGTTATTTTCGTTTTTGGGAGTATATGCTACACTTAAAGTGTCTGAAAACAGGTTTTTGGTAATCATGGCAGCAATACGAAAAGTTGAAAAAAAAAATTATCCGTATTGCTATGATACAGGTCGGCTAAATTTGTTGACATTTTCAAAAATGCGCTCAGGCTATATGCTACTCGCAAAATGTCTGAAAACAAACTTTTTCGTAATACAATTATAAAATCTATGTACATTTTCACTATCAGACGTATTGCTATAATACCGACTGTCTTTTTTTTTGACACAGCAGAAATGGCCTCCCACGCAGTTGCTACACTTTCGACCGTTACTACACACCTAGTCGGGTTCAGAATCATACAATCTAACGATTTTATAGGGTTTTTGCCGTATTGCTATGAGACATGGTTTTGGTCGTGGGCTCTCGTACTATAACGCACAGACACATACAGACATAATTCCAAAAACGATATTTTTGGACTCAGAGAGGTCAAAAACGTGCAAATCCGTCAAAATCTCGAGGTCGATTTTTTTGACGATTGCAAGACTTTCTCTATGCTGAAGTCCTCTTACTAGGCGTACGATTAGACAAGCCGCGTAGCTGTCTACTAGATAGGCAACTGCTCGCACTGTGTAAATGAGCTATTAGACGGTATGAATCCCGACCTGCAAAAATAACGCTTACGTATAATCCAAAACCAAATCGGTAACGTTTTGATACGAATAGTGTTATTGCCCTGCTATACAGGTTGAATTTTTCAAGTGGGTATTCAGGGTCAAATCCTAAAATATAAGGAATATCGAAAAATGCTCAAAGGAGTCGCGAACCCGATTTTTATAAAATCAAAAACTGTATCACTTGATTTTTGAAAAAAATAATGATCATCGCTTTGATTATCGCTTCAACCAAGGTGGAACAAGAAATATTTTATCAAAATTTATCATTTTCCATTAGTTTCCCGTATATCATTACTTCCCAGAAGTCGATCCTTATTAACAATACTATCGATTGGTGTAATAATTACAGGCTGTGTTTTGAAAAATTCATTCTGTATATTCGTAGACCAAAATCTATACATAGTATAAAATGAAGTCGCTCTTTCTGTATGTGCGTTTATAACTTTTAAACTACGCAACGGATTTCAATGCTGTTTTCAGAAATGGATAGAGTGCTTCAAGAGGAAGGGTGTAATATGTATAAAACATGTTTACTAAAGTCGAGAAAATCCTTGCGATGCCGGGGCGGGTCGCTAGTATTAAAAAAAATAAAAGAACTTGAAAACATAATTTTCATTTATCTTGAACTATGCTCAATAATCCTTATTATTGCAAACATAATCAGTTTTTTCTTTAGTATCAGTACGTTGTCAAGTTCATGGTCAATAAATTCACCGAATTTACGATTAGCTTTTTATAGGCTTACGTGATTAGCCGTTTCAAGAGTTTGTGTAGATATAATTATTTTTGTCAGTTGTCCGAAGTTGGCATTCCACCAACTTCCCTTTTTTGAACCGTTTTTAACATCAAGAGAACAAACGCTTATATTGTTACAATGCTGATTGAGCAATTAAATAAAAAGATCCAATGCATATGTTTATCAACCATTAAGAGAACACTAGCTCGATTTAACATTATTAAATGATATGTTCTCCCAACATTACGGTGGTGTAGTCGACAAATCCTTTTTGGCCGGGTATCGAAAACAATGAATGAAAAGAAAACTCATAACACTCAGAACACACACACCTAAAAGTTATTAACTAAATGAATCCAATTTCCTACCTCACAGTACGTGTACGAGGATTCAATGAACTTGATCGCTAAGCTGCCTGTGATCGCTGCGACCATCTACCGCAACACATACCGCGACGGCAAAGGCATCGGCGCCATCGACGACAACAAGGATTGGTCCGCTAACTACTGCACCATGCTCGGCTTCGAAGACCCACAGTTCACTGAGCTGATGCGGCTCTATCTCACTATTCACAGGTAAGAAATTTCTCTTATTACTTCCCAAGGCTACCACCAGAACCCTCATACACAGGGTAAAGGGAAGACATTGATATCCTTTTAAAATAAGACTACTAATGATTCATAGTGCTTATCTATTATATAAAAGGCAAAGTCCTGACTCGCTGTCTGACTGACCAACGCCCAGCCCATACCCTTGGACCTAGATAGCGGAAATTTTGCACAGAGGTTCCTTTTATAATGTAGGCAAGAAATAAGGCCGGATTTTTCGAAATTCAACCCCTAAAGGCGTAAAATAGGGGATGACAGTTTGTATGGAAATCAGTAATTTTTAAAGTAAAATCCATTAAAATTGGTATATATAGCCTTTCAATTAAAAATTAAGAAAGGGGTATTTTAAGATTTCTAGAAATTGAACCCCTAAAGGGATGAAAGTTTGTATGGGAAGCCTGTCATTTTCATAGTGAAATGTATACAAATTGGTATATGGCTTTTCCGTTAAAAATTAAGAATGATTTATTTTAGGATTTCTCGAAATTCAACCTCTAAGGGAATGAAATGGGGGATGAAAGTTTTTGTGGCAAAATCATCATTTTTATAGTGAAATCCATACAGATTGGTATGTGTAAGTTTACTCTTATATTGAATGAAGGATTACTATTGTATTATACTTTCTCAGAAGTTTACTATCCTCGCATAACTTTCCACGTTTGCACTTATAATCTAACACTGTCGTGATGACCTTAGAATAATGGCTAATATTTAATCCAATTAAATATCTTAATAAAATATGTTTGTACAATATGTATATTCCGTTATGTCTATGACGCATGGCCTCAAATCTTGCTTATTTGTTTGTCTACTTTATTGATTGTCTATAACTCTATATCCTACTAATTGTGCTAACGTAATATTAATTGAGTATAAGGTTAATTACACGCTCTCATCATTTTAAAAAAGATTGAGAGTTTCTTGAACACTTATATTATCTCTCTGGCGTATTACATTGAATGTAATCCTATTCTTGAAAGTCAACACTCAATCTTATTATATAATACAAGATGACATGAATACCTTGTCAATGATTAGATGATATTTTTTAAAAGGTACCTTGAAATTGTAAAATGAAAACAAAATAATCTATTTTCTTTATCAATTACAATACTTTGAAATCATAATTTATTACTTATAATTGGTTTTGTGTAATTATATATTTGTATTGAATAATGCAATTTGCGAATTATTTCATGCCTCTTTTATGAAGATTATATAATATAATAAACATTGTAAAAATATAAAAATACAGTGTAAGTATATTAAAACTGAGCAGATATTAGTTTATTTCAACGCTATGCGTCTCATTGAGTTGATAAACAGGCGTAACTTTGATTGCACTAAGCGAGAATCAATTTGACTGCTTCAAGCGAATTGTTCCTGCTAAATTGTCACTCCTCTATTGTGTTCGTTGTGTGGTGATTTGTATGTAATAGCAAGGTTTCCATTGAAGCACCTAACGATAGCACTAATGCAAGGTCAGCATTGCTAGTAACAAATATTTAACCTCACTAATGACACTCATTAGACGGTGTCATCTACAGTTGCTTGCACATGGTAATACCACAGCCATATTACCTCAATAGACTTTTAACTTTACATTTATTACGTAAGGATGAAAATTGTTTGCTGTTTGATCACTTTCGGTTGCTTGTGATGTGCTGTGTACAAATAAGTGACCACTTTACAAAATATTTTATAATATCTGTCACACCTGCATTCCGGGCCAACTTTACTGTGGTTAAAGGTGTGTAAATCACATTTAAATGCACAGCATAAAACAAGTTCTTTAACATCGTCGCGTGCGATGAAATCATTGTAAATTTTTCAATGCCCATATTTCACCTGCTTGTTTCCACTGTTAGCTAACTAGCTCTTTGCGAGATTACCCATTGTAATATAACAAGTTTTGCATAATACAAGCGTGTTATCTCGCACGCACTTAACATATATGTTCCGCTGTTGACATACTGCGGCGAATTATCAGAATTTTTTATCGCCCGAAATACAGATGTACGATATAATATACCCTATCTGGCGATAACAGGCTTATACGAGGATGTCAATCTAAGTGCAAATAACACTTATTTTGAAGACACGGAAAATTTTCTGCTTGCCATAAAACAACTCGTGTGAATATTTCGCTTTTACTGACTTTTTGTATTGTCTAGGTAGAATAAGAGTTTTTTTTTGTCGTAATTTTTTCTGTATGGGTGTCTTGGATTCCAATCTCAGGCGAGATGCTATGTATTTGGATTACACAAGGGTTACAAACAAGCATACAAGCCACCTGATGGGAAATGGTACACATGGCTAGATCCTTGCACCACTAGGAGATGCAGCTGGAAACAAGAATACTAGGGTATTTGATTTCGGCATTTCATTAGGTGGATATATTTCCCCAACACGTAATGACGTGTGTAAGGGATGCCTTTTGATTGACTATATTGAATCATCTGTATTATTCTATGTTCGTGTTGTAGTCTAACCACAATTTTTGCCATGCATGCATTATAACCTGTTTACTGTAATACTAACGCGAATATTGTTATGTCCTGTTGATTGTGCGTAAATATTTTGATAACCCAATTACATAAAATTGATTTGATTGGTCTAAATTAAGTTTGATAATAGTTTAATCTACTCCTTCACTTTGGTGTCTACTGAAATTTATATATTTCTGCATTTGTTAAATTAATAATATAAATTTTAAATGCAAAATAATCTCAAATGTAATTTTGCAGTGCATGCTTTTTTAATATTGATTGTGTGTTTTATTTAAGCAATATAATTAAAATATATTAATTAAAATATGCATTAGCGAAAATATTTTCATTAAAACAATTAAATTGTAATATGGACTCCAAATTCTAATCTGGTGATCTGTAAAAATATAAAAGTACGTAGTTTTACCAAAAGCCTCATTTATAAAGATAGCTAAATTAAAATAATAAAAAAAAGTTACCCTATTAGTTCTTTTGTATTCTAAATTCATTTAGTTATTTGTATTCATTTATAATGCTGCCCACTATGCATGCCGTCGCGAGCTTTAAAAAAATTTAACATAGATTCCCATGTACATATTTACTTTTGTGTGTGTCTAGTTTAAGTTTTGTAGATTGCCCTATTAAATAAATTAAAATGTGAAATCTCCTTGTCTCCAGTGACCACGAAGGTGGTAATGTATCTGCCCACACCACTCACCTGGTTGGCTCTGCGCTCAGTGACCCCTATCTGTCCTTCGCTGCCGGTCTCAACGGCCTCGCTGGACCACTCCACGGATTGGCCAACCAGGAGGTATGTAGTGCTAATACTATAAAATTGCCAGACAATATGGTCAGTAGCGTACTTGGCATAGTAAAAATTACTAAATAACTATCAATCTCGTCCCAACAACGAAATATGTAAGCAATATGGACACATGTGGTGTTGAAGTGTCAAGTGTGTACATATTTTAAGTGAAGATGTTTATGTTCTATATTTTATAACATTAACCCCCTTAATCATAAAAACAAGTGAATATATTAGAGATTTATGAATTGTTTGTCTCTGTCACTCTGGCAGGAGATGAAAGAGACAAAACACATTTTAACAAGGAAATAGCTTAAATAGGTTTATTAAGTGTTTATGAATAAGGCTGAAAGTGTTTAATTTGAATATATCATCACTTTAGATACTTCTAACTATATGAACTTAAATCATCAATATTTGATGCTGACTATACACGGTAGAAGTACTTGGCCAAATTAGTCTTGCTTCATTTCACAAGTTTTTAATAAACTAAGGTGGTAGTGGCAACAGTTAGGGGCTCCGCATATAGAACGCGGTGCGGCGCGGCTTGACGCGATTGGCAATCGCGCCGCTTCGCGTACATAGCCATGTGATGCCGGCAGAGGAGAATAGCATCACCCTACATCCTCTAATAGGTGTCGTAGAAGGCGACTACTGGTTCAGCAAAGGCGTATTGATCACCTTATACTCCATCCACCAATCCGCATTGAGCAAGCATGGTGGACTATTGCGTAAACCTCCTTCGTTGACAAGGAGAGGCCTTATGTCCCAGCAGTGGGTCGAATTATAAACTCACGGCCACATTATAAGATAACATTAGATAAGGGTAGTATCTCCACATTACAGCCGACAGTCATAATACTACACTTTTGTGGTTTGTGTTTCTGTTGTTGAGTAAGGTCACCAGAGCCCCATGGGGTAGGGAAGGAGATTAGGCTACAGTGGCTGCTAACAGAAAAAAATTGCACCAGCTGTTTTTAAGAGTCAACTGCCACCAATATTGATTTTTGTATGCAATAGAAGTACTATATTAATTGAATTTTAATATAGAAATTAATGACAACCGTAATTCTTAGGTGCTTGTCTGGCTTGAGAAGCTCCGCAAGCAAGTCGGCGACAACTTCACTGAGGAGGGACTAAAGGAGTTCATCTGGAAGACCTTGAAATCTGGACAGGTTGTGCCTGGCTACGGACACGCTGTCCTGAGAAAGACAGACCCAAGGTACTTATATCATAAAATTAGATAATACTTATACATTTCAAAGTTAATAGATTTCAGTTAGTTAATACATTTCAATTTAGTAGGGCTTTTGATGATTTAAAAGTACTTAGCTAAGACCATTTAAATAATGAGCTTTTTCATTTTCAAACATAAAATATACTCACCCACTCACCGGACTCTGCTTATTTTTACTATCTATCAAATGAGACGAGGGCTCAAAGCTTCACTGTCAAATATATATTTTACTGTAATAGAGGATTGAGATCGGAAAAAGTGTGTCTTTCAATTGTCAGGTATTGAGCGAAACACTACACCACAAAATGGTATTTAATTGTATTAATCACTGTTGTTTCCATGTTCTCAGGTACACATGCCAACGTGAATTCGCCCTGAAGCACTTACCAAACGACCCCCTGTTCAAACTGGTTGCAGCTATCTACAAAGTTGTGCCCCCGATCCTCACTGAGCTTGGCAAGGTCAAGAACCCATGGCCCAATGTAGATTCACACTCCGGTGTCTTGTTACAGGTCAGTAGTTCATATCACTATTTATGTTTTCATATAAAATAAGCAAAAAGTTTAAAAACTGTTACCCGACTACGAAAAAATGAAATCTGTTAAAATTGGTGTAAACAAAGTAAAATGGACTCCTCCTATTGTTAGTCGGTTAAAATGTAGCCTATTTTACCCGGACTATAATAACGAATAGATTGACACCTTATTTATCAAAATTGGATGAATAGTTAAGGTGCTACCATAGATTTATAATTACTGACGTTTATAGATTGGTAATGAATGACTAGGGTGAGACCAAAAAATGCACCAATGTGTGAGTAATGCGCATGTGTGCATGAAAAATAGTAATTGACATTTGTTGTTTTTTGTACGTGACTGACAGGCCGACTTAGGTCGCCTGTGTGTACGTGAAATGGTCTCGTCTATCTATCTCGCTCTAATATACGCGTTAGTATGCTCTTTCTCTTTCACATTGCCGATCTACAGTTTTATATATCTATGGGCGCTACAGAGGAACATACGTTAATAGAAACATACATTCTATTATTGTTTTTTAGTACTTATTATTACTATTGATTGACTATTTTATAAATTTGCATGCTGTAGATCTACGGCTCAATAGGTTTAGCTACATATTACCACTTATAAACACCATTGTATTCACCCTATTTATGGCAAATAAATTTTATTTGATTTGATACATAGACTGCTAAAATCATAATCCTTCCTTTTGGATTTGCTGTAGTTGTGTAAAAAAATTATACCATGTGGCAAACAATGTCAACCTGATTGTAAGCTGTTCTCATCGGCTATACTAAGTGTCCGTAACGATTTTAAGGATGTGACTTGGGCACTGCCTAACCTCTTCGGTCCTGGTGTCCATTTCAATGGACATAGTTTAAAAATGCTGTTTTTATGAAGCGCTCTTACCAGAGTTGAAATATAAACTATTTATGACATTCAGCATATTCTTAAGATGAAATTATATCAAAAAATAGCTAGGAAAAATTTGTAAGTACATATGTCAAATAATGAAAATAAATTTTTAATTGTCCTTTTCAATAATAAAAATATCAACGAAATATTTTTTGAAGTCTAAACACTAATTCAGGTCTGAAGGGGCTAAACAATTCACCAAGCGAGTCACCTCAAACTAATAGCCTGAATAATCGCTACTTATTTTATAAAATCACAATATATTGCTGCATGTACTTTAAAACGCTCTGCGTTTTTAAAGGCATGAGCAGCAATGGACATGAAGTTTTATGTTAATAACGTCTAAACCAATAATTTCATTATGAAAGATTTTCGCAAGGTGTATTTTGATAAAAACAGCCCTATTAAAATATTAGCACAGTATACCAAGAACAGTAGGTTATCTGCGGCCTTTCGGAGTGTCGGCAAGTTATTAGCCTACTCTGTGTTGACGCTATGCGCTAGGGCTATCGTAAATGTGCCGGGCGGGAACGAGCGGCGAGCGAATGTGCAATGACATAATAACGCGCGATCACACCGAGACGGAGAGACCACCTTATGCCCCCACCATATTTTATGTCAATGTGTGCGTCACAGTGCGTGCGTACACGGTGCCGCGTACGCACGCACACATTCTAATGGATAGCGGTCAGTTTGTATGAAGACGTATTACTGTTCTTGGTATACCGTGTTATTAGACTAATTACGCGTGGCCTTGACTATGGATGATGCACTATGGATGACTTTCCGCAATTACCAATGCCTCAAAACACCATTTTAAGGCATTTGAATCACACTGATGGTTTGAGCAGCACTGAGCCACGAGTCGCGTGCTTGTGTACTACGAGACAAGTGCGGCACCAAGGACTTCTATCCTCTCTATTATTATTTCTGTGGTTGTAACTATATTTTGTGTGTACAATTAAAGAATACGTGTATTGTTTTCAGTATTACGGGCTGAAAGAGATGAACTACTACACGGTAATGTTCGGAGTGTCGCGCGCACTAGGTGTGCTTGCGCAGTTGATCTGGTCCCGCGCTCTTGGACTGCCTATCGAACGGCCCAAGTCGCTCAGCACAGAGATCCTCATGAAGCAGCTCGGCAAGTAAGCATCACGAACAATCCCACCGGGACTCTTACGGTAGTAGCACATTTATCAGCATCGCCGAAACTCGCCAAAACTCCATTCTGTAACGGGTACACCTAAACCGACTGATTATAAAACGTGGAGTAAAGTTTGCGAACGCACGCACACAAGACAACTTACAACGTATTCACAAACATTATTATGAGGTTTCTCTACTCTTGGATAATTTAAACGCATTGCATTGAATAGAGCTCTGTGATTGGTTCGATTCTGTTGCCTAGTTCACACCGTTGAATGTACTGCCGTTTTATTACTTCAAACCTCCTTCAATTGCTTTTGACATCTTGACCTGTGTGTCGTGTGATACAATCTTAATGCACGCGTATTTTGTTGATTTTGTAGGTTTGTAACTGATTGAAAGGCTAGCAGTCGCTGTTGACCCGATTTAGTTAAGTGCTTACGTACAGTTGACGCCTGGTGGACGGCGAGGGCGATACGGTTACGTTACCTTTCCTAGTTGATAAGTGTGCTTCGACCTTTAGATTGGACGCGTTCCATTCATGTAGTACCCTCAACTGAATTGATCCACAGTTTGATTCACACGTAACACCTATAGTCAATATTTTTATATGTTACGTTTTAAAAGTCTTCAAAATAATTTTCGCTAATGACAAATCATTTACTACAACGCAGTTCTATTGTTTTCTAGTAGTAAGTGTGATTATTGCATTTTAATTACGTTGTTATATTTTATATTAATATTATACATTATTGTGTATATTGTAATTCAATTAAGATAAAATTGTGTACTTATTCCTGTGATTAATTTATTATTTTAAAATTTTGTATATAATTGAATCATGCCTAATATATTATATTTTGAATTGACTAGTGTGGTGTGATTCAACTGTAACCTTTGTATAGATGCGTTAAATAGTTGCAGTAAACAATGGTGGATATAGTTGGGTCCTGCTAGATTGTTTTATAATAGAAAATTGCTTAGCAAGCGATAACAGTATGCTGTGCATACTGGTTACCTTACGAAATATTTAATACAAATTTTGTAGTAAATAAATTCTCACCATGAGTGTATCATCTGTTGGCATATTTAATTAAGTATTTCGCGTTTTATTGTACTTAGATCAATTGCAACAGTAGGTCAATTGTAATTCTAGTTTCTGTACTTTGAGTGGCCTATTAGATGAGTGATTATTTATTCAGATTCAAACAAAACGTCATACTTCGCTATACTTTCCCTTTGTAATTATTATTGTTACAAAAATTCTAGCTGTACTTTAATTTAGTTTCAAGTTACCAAAGTATTTACGTTTATGTATATAAAGATACAATTATTGTTGGTTTGTGAATAACGCAATTTAGATAGCCACATCAAACAGAGGCCAACTATCGTATATATTTATATAACAATTTTGGGTTATCCTAGCAGGATATGTCGGGTTGGTGTATGTTTGATATGGCTAGCTTATTTATTATCATAAATCCTCATTCATCAAAGTTAATTCGGACATTATCTAGTAGATGTAGTTCGACTGTATGTATGGTATTGCTGAATAAGGTGTGGAGATTAATTTATAAAATATTTGTCGGTGCCACTTCTGAATAACTGTTAAAGCATCGCTATTCAATAATTGGACAATATTAAAATAAATTGGTATGGTGTAGTGTAAAGTATTTTTTATTTTTTCTTCCCTTCCCTGAGGCTTCCTGCCCCTTAATTGCATTCCGGTGTTTAGGCTATGAGCCTAATTGATTACAAAGTAATAAAATATCTGGTCATGTTTGCACAAAAATCTGACTCCCACGCGATATTTTGATCCCAAATATTTACTAAAGACCAGAAAAGATATCTCTGGGATTTATTGGAGAAATAATAATATTAACATTATTATTACAGGGTTTTAGCCAAGATCTAAAAAAATGTATTCAGTGCATTTTTAATACATCAGATTTTAAAGGATTTCTTATGTTTTGATGTATAATTTCCTATAGATTAGGTTAAATTAGTGTATTAGCAGGTTAAATATATTTGCTTCGGGTATATTTAGTCCAGATGGTTATTTTCCTTTATTCTACGGTAGGAGAGTGCTTAGCTTTCCTAATTATCTGAATGTGATTTGCACGACCGCGTCCGATATCTAAATGGTGACCGATTTTTTGTAGGTGAAAAATGGAACGTATTGATTACAATAGGCAATAGTGAACGCACAAGTCCTATTACAAAAAATCTGTCAGAAAATATTTGACGCATGTCGCGAAAAATTTGGTCACTCGCTCAAAGTCACTTTCGCAGAATGATATTTATAACTAAAATAATATACAACATACAAATAGACCTACTAGTTGTATGTTGTCTCCTTTTTTAGTTAAATAACAATTAGTAAAACATCAACCAATTAATTAAAAATAAATAGTAAAGATTGACCATATAATCATGTTTTTTGCGAAAATGACTTTCGAATAAGAGATAAAATTTTACGAGATAACATTTTGCGCAAGAAGCTAATATTTTAATCTTCGTGATTTGCGTTACCTATATGTCATTCTGCGTCAAAACCAACTAAGTCTTCTTAAAGTTTCGTAACTTATTCTGTCGTAGTTATACTACCTACTAAGTTTGTTATATTAAAACCCTTCAAATTATCTTAGAGCTATGCTCTAAGCAAATGACGTATTAATTTTCGAGGAAACCTAACTACCAATGATATTTCAGCAAATATAAAAGTTTAAATAAAGTTCTATACTTGTAGCATAAGTATCCACTACGTGATATAATTTCCAAAATAAAGTAACTACCTACCAGAATATAATAACTATGTAGATTTATGTTAATCATAGATTACCTCCTCTAAAGAGGTGTTTTTTCTCAAATATGCTTGGTATTTGAGCATTTTGACAATTTTCTATTACGAGAAGAGATGTGAGCGGCGCCGTTAGGGGCGGCTTTCGTGTCAGATCGAACTAAACTGCAATCTTAAAAACACCGCTTACATCTCCGCTACTAGTCAGTACGCATATCCCCTAAGCTTTGGTGGATACAACTTTGTTGAAAAACATCTCTTCTCGTCTCCGCTTCGAACATCGCGTGGTGGAGACCGGACCTTATTTGAGAAAAGCATAAAAGTACAAGACAAGTCTTGGCCACAACTAGGCATTGATGGACTTACGTATGTGTGGCCCACATTTACACGTTCGTTCATCAATACCTCTTGCTGATCGTTCCAGTTATGTACCCAAAATGTACCTACTATTAATTAAACGATTATTACAATTAAGAAAATTATTAGGTATACCTAATATTAACTTACTAGAGGTTGGAAATTCTGAATACCGATCAGATCGATTTTATTGTGTAGGCACTAGCAATTACGGTGTAGGTACCTAAATGATGTGGAAAAATCATTAGTGTGACAAACGAGAAAAAGAAATCCCGTTTGTTATACTGGTGTGATAATTTGTCATACGCCTGTGATAGGCCTTAGGAGCTCCACACATCGAACGCGGAGCGGCGATTGCGGCTGGCGAATTTTTATGAGTGTATGTATATGGTGCGGTTGCCAGGCGCTAGTGCTAACGTCGACACGAAGCGCCAGCAAGCACTGTCGATAAACCGCGCTGCGCCACATCGCGTTCTATGTGTGGAGCTCTTTACTGTGTCCAAAGATGTATTAAGTCAGGAAATAAAGCATAACCTTTCCGGAATAGTACATTTATTAACTAGAACGGTAAAACAAACAATATCTCAGATCGCAGGTATTTATTATAATATAATAATAATATGCGATATAGAGAACTATTCCGCTTATCATTGGGACCATTTTTCTTCTAGACTACCTGACAAATTAATAGTTATGAAGTTATTGAATGTCAAAGATAGATTTTTTAAAGATATTTAAGAAAACAAATTGACAAAAAAATGTCCAAAGAAACATTATCAACATTTTACTTCAAACTTCAACTCAGCCGACCGACCGTCGCGCACATCTTCAAGTTGCTAAGCGACGCGCGTTTTGCGCGCTGTATACATGGCGCGGTATTTTTGGAGCTTTGTTAACATCATAGATATATTAATACTTACGTTTATACACTACCAGACGAAAGACAGACAAAGTAATAGCTAAATGTTGCGAACAGATCGCTGTGCTGAGCAGAATACAAATGAAAAACTTACGTTTATAGATTGGCAATGAATCGACTAGGGTGATACCAAAAAAATACACAGATGTGTGCGTAATGCGGGTGTGTGCGTGAAAAATAGTCCTGCAGTCTGACAGTTGCTGTCCTTTCCATCCATACACGTAGACAGAGAAGTGTACACTTCTCTGTCTACGTTTCCACATGACTGACAGGCCTTAGGCCCCCTGCGTGGACGTGAAATGGCCACGTCTATCTATCTCGCTCTAATATACGCGTTTTACCTATAAGCTTCTTGGTTTCTTGTTTTCATGTATATGTCGTAGGCGGATAGTAAAACACCCCGTTTTACTAAACGGCGCAGCGGATTGTATTCTGTGAGAATGACAATAATTCACTCAGATTGTTCATAAAAAAAAAATAACCTGAACTTACCAACAAGCGATTTCCGATGTACGGACTCATATTGATAGAATCTACTACGGATTTATCAACAAATGGTTTTATTTGGTTAACAATTCTCACAGACCATAATCCGTTGCGCGCCTTTTAGTAAAACAGCGTGTTTTACTATCCGCCTGCGACACAGAAATAATAAAATTCTGTTGCCTGCGACATACAGAATTCGTAGATTTCGGCTTTTTCTTTGGTCTTTTTACACCCTGATTGAAATCTTGGATCTCGTTGTTCTAATAAAGAAGAAAATTCACCTTACTTATATTTTTTCCACAGTGCTCAAGGAAAAGTTCGTGAGTCCAGAATACAGTGAAAATGGCAAGAGTGACTACTTTCACATACAGGGATGACTAAAAATAAATTATACAAATAATATTGGAATGTTCATTTATTGTAATACATTAATATATTAGTTACTTACATAAATTTTCTCATAAAATGATAAATATTTTAGATTATTAAGTACAACACTAGAAACACTTCTTTGAAGTAAAATAAAGATTTACACAGTTATTATGACCTGCTTCATATAAATCTTTTAAAAAATATTGACATGCATCTATCGCACTTTGGACGCTTTTCGATGCTTTAATTAGACATGGTCCGAAAAATTAATCATAATTTTATAATACAATTATTACTTATTAGCTACACACCGAGATATAGACGTCAATTGTTTTACTTAATATACACACAAAGAGGCGTGAGCTAACTTTGGCTGACGTAGTATTTTGTTGTCATTTAATTTAATCTATAATAAGTAACAAGTCGTAATATACTATAGTAAAACTAGGAATATAGACAAGCATTAACTTTGGCTGACCTTTTTGGCTTTAGTATCAGCGATTCCCTGTAAATAGTTATACTATGGACACACGTGTATAAATAAATAAAAAATATAATGTATAATGGACTTTAGAATCTGGTAGATGGTCTACCGGGTCAAATCATACTAGCGCAGAGTCGAAGCGTCTAAATAATCGCAATTAAAGCTAAGTTATACAAATGCGCGCTTATTTTTATCTTTAGTAGTGATGTGCACATCAGTTAGTAGAAGTTGTTAGTTGAAACTCGTATAAAATGGTTGACATTGAACTTGCTATGATGTTACTTGATACGTTGATACGCGTAGTAAGCGCTTGGGTTCTGAACGCACTGCGTGAACAATGCGAGGGAATTCATGCAAATGTGTCAGAAGAAATATGAACATTACATTTTTGCGATAAGGGTGAATATGCTATATTAATTTTCAGATTAACGCTTCGATGCGCTTCGACTCTGCACTAGTATGAATTGACCCAAGCCTTCATTAGTGTTTTTTGTAGTACCAACCTAGAGTTACCGAGATTACTACTTACATAATGTAAAAAAAAATATATTAAAATATGGCGTGATATATTCTTACATTATTAAATATTAAATTCGTACAGAGTCAGATGCCAAATTTAGTTAGTTCCTAGTTTTTTTTACTAAACTTTATAATAAAACAAAATATGGTTTTATCATTAAACCTCCGAGCATCTCTCACGATACTACAAAGACTAGACGGAATAATATAACGAAACATAATATACATTATCTTAGTTCTTTTAGAGTTGGTTTTTGTAAATAAGACATTGTAATTTCCATAGTTTAGGAGCTTGCTAACGCTTTCGTTGTCACTTACGAAGTTTACGGAATGTGAACAAGTCGATTTGACAGCTGCTGTTTATTATTTTGTATCTTTTGTGATTTTTAAAATCATTGTTGTGTTTTTGATAACTATCATAGTTATTTCAAAAACTATTGAGTTCGAGACATTTGTACTATAAGGTTTCATTTATATATGTTTTTTAATCATGTCGTTGCTTTTATTCAATTCAGCTTTAGTATGCTGGCCTCTTGGCTCGGATCTCTTGTTTTTGCCTATGGAGTATTTATTAAGAGTTTCTTCTAAGATCCTGTCGTTTGTGCTTATACCCTCCAACAGGTCGCTGAAAGGTATCGCATTACCAAAGCTTATGTCGGGAGTTTTGGGTTTAGTCTTCATCGTTTCTATGAATTTAGTTCTGCAAACGCGCCATTCGTCAACCATTAAGAGGTGCTTGCTCATATCCCAGCCTGTAAGATTAGGTACGTATTTCAGTATTATATTTGATCAAGGGAAAGGTTATCTTGAGTTATGGGTTATAGGTTTGTATAAATTGTCTGGTCGTATAAAGTGTTTGTCTTGACGCGGATTAAAACTATCAAAGTAGAAACACAGACCATGTGCGAATATTTGGCTGTCGGATGTTTAGTGCAGCGGGTGCTATGAAAACAATTATTCTAAAATTACGTGGTATTTTAATTTAGTTGAACTCCGTCGATGTCCTCGGTTGTTTGGACAACTTTTTGTACGCGGTACTTAGTCCCTGTGCCATTCAGTTCTAAGCGTACCATTTGGCGGACAAAAAAGTTCGCGGACAGAAGTCCATCGTCTGCGCGGGCCTTAGAAAATAATATCTGCCTCGCTCCTACGTTCTCTCGAGATAGTTAATACAAGAGCAAGGTTTATTAACTGAAAGACTAAGTACAATTGATACCTATTAAATCAAGGTTTAACACGTTTAATCAATGATATTATATTCAAAAAGAGGTAGATAGGTTACCTTCATACTAATTCAAAGTCAAAAATGGTTCAAAATGTCATTGTGTATACCTACTTATAGTTATAGGCACCTAATGTCTACGATTTCATGTTGTCGTATGTGGCGAGTTAACATGGTCGTAATGTAAGTTGTGAGTAAGACAACATGATATCTAGCAATAGAGTAAACGAGAAAGATATATGCTCGAATGTGCTAATTAGCTTACTTTTAGGGTGCCAATTTTTGCAAGCAAGTGTTGTATTAGTGTTTATTATCTATTGTGGCAACACTGGCTAGAGGATGTGTCTGTGGTGTCACTTTGCTTAATGGCGCTTGATGTGATTGTTTGTATTCAAGAAAGTAATAAAGTCTTTATCTTAAACTGTGTTCTTTTCATTAATACTACAGCAAGTAACTTATCTACCTCTTTTTAAACATAATATCATTGCGTTTAATACGAGGGTGGATTGAAAAGTTCTCGGCCTGACATATAAATAGTGATGGTATTTATATGATACTAGCCTCTTTGAATTCGTAAAGTTCTCGGCCTGACATATAAATAGTGATGGTATTTATATGATACTAGCCTCTTTGAATTCGTTTTTTTTTGGCTATCACAATGGTGAATTTCTTCTTTGTGGGTTTCGTAGTTTTTGAGTAAGAGCGAGTTGAGAGAGACGAAACGCAACGTTTTTGGAAAATGTAGAAAATTTAACAAAGAGTGGTCATCAAATATTTGTGTAAAAAAAAAATAACACCACAAGAGATCCATATTGACATGACAACAACATTAGGGGAATCTGCCCCGTCGTATAGCACTGTGAAAAAGTGGGTTGCGGAATTCAAATGTGGTCGAGAGAGCATCGAAGATGACCCTCGCTCCGGCCGGCCTTTGACGTCTACGACTAGAGAAAACATCGGTAGTGTGTGATTTCATATTGGAAAACCGCAGATTGACTATCAGGGATATTGCTGAGACTTTGGGCATCTCATATGAACGAACACAAAACATCATTGTGCACGAACTTGGATTTTCTAAGGTTTCTGCTAGGTGGGTCCCCAGGTTGCTTTCGGTTGAACAAAAGCGAATTCGACTCACGATTTCTCGCGACTGCTTGGAGATGTTTGAGACTGATCGGCAAGATTTTGTGAATAGGTTTGTAACAATGGATGAAACCTGGGTTCACCACTATACTCCAGAATCGAAACAACAATCCAAACAATGGAAAAATCTGGTGAACCGACCCCCAAAAAAAGCGAAAGCAATTTTTTCAGCTAGAAAGGTGATGGCATCCGTCTTTTGGGATGCGAATGGCGTCATCGTGGTGGACTACCTTCCGAATGGGGAAATCATTAAGTCAGCGTACTACTGCACTCTTTTACGCCGTTTACGTGAAGAAATTAAAGAAAAACGCCCAGGATAACTGAGCAAAACAGTGTTGTTTCATCGGGACAATGCTCACGTTCACACGTCTGTTGAGACTATGGCTCCAATTCACGATTGTGGTTTTGAATTGTTGCCCCACTCGGCTTATTCACTTGGTTTGGCTCCCTCGGACTTTCACCTGTTTCCAAACCTAAAAAAACACCTCGGTGGCCAGAAATTTTCATCAAATGAAGAGGTCAAAGCTGCAGTTAGTCAATATTTGGAGGAGCTTCAGGAATGTTTTTTTTAAACAGGTATAGACACTTTAGAAAACAGATGGAAGAAATGCATTGAGTTAGATGGAGATTACGTCGAAAAATAAAAATAAATTTGTATGGATTGTACTTTATTTTATTGACTAGGCCGAGAACTTTTCAATCCACCCTCGTAGGTTATTCTAAGGACCTTAATATGAAGGACACTTTAGGTAACAATTATGTATATTATAAAGTATGGTTAAATCTCTGACATGATAAGAGTGAAATTTAGAACATAAACTTCTGAAAATGTTTCAATAAATATTTTAACCAAAATACCTGTAGTGAGCAGCCCTCCACGAACGCGATGCCACTCCTTCTGGACGATTTTATCAATGTAAACGACTAGATCATATGTTGGATCGAACATGAAACCACCCGATGATGTTTTGGTGTCAGTATTTTCGCGACTCCATTCTGCCGATTGCAACGACTGACATATTTGGGCGATCGGGCGTGGTGGTTTATCCCCGATTTTGTATACTGGCTGTGAATATAACATGGATTTATTATAATATGAAGTCCTGGGAGAAAAAGAATACAATTAATGCATTGTACGCCAAGAACAACAATGATTGGCAACATACATAAATAAACTTGAAAAGGCAATATGGCAATATGGTTCCTTATAAGTATTTTCATATTTTAATCGTATTTTATAGATCAATTCATATCTATCAGCATCGATCCACATTTAACTGCTCAATTTAGACAAACTTACACGAATCGCAAACTTAAGGCTGCTAGGTGCCTATCGCTTGCTTTGAGCTTCGATTCGATTACAGAAGAAAAACAAAATTAAAGCAAAAAACCTTTTTTAAAAAAGCTTTTATTTAAATGCTCTAAAAAGAAAATAAAATTTTCCTTTAAAATTTTAACTATAAACTTATAACCTCATCATAAAAGCTTCTCGCGAGGTTTGCGTAAGTACCTATAAGTATTTAATTTTAAAAATAAGCTTAGCAGATTAAGTTACTCAATTAAATAGGTACTGTGGCGGAGTCGATACTCTTTCGCCACTGGCACGTTATGTTTGCCGATTATAAATAACACGAAGTTATATTAGGTAAAATATAAGCTCCTTGATAAATATTAAATACAGACATTTGATTTGGGAACGCGATCCGCGGGGTGAAGTCAGAGAATAGGATTTGACACATTCACTTTTGATGCACGACCGCCGCGCTGTACCGTTGTTAAATATTTGAGATTTGCTATAAAGAGAATATAAGTATATTAGTAATCCAGTATTTCATTTGTTGAGCTACGCCCTAGACGATCCCGACGGTCATCACAGTACCTACTAGTTTATATACACAAAGTAAATCGCGCGACAAGCTTTTATGATCATATAAGGGTCATTGTCAAATTTCGTGCAGGTAACCGAGACTATAAATGACAAACTTATAAAAAAATAAAAATCCTTAAACATGACTTTTCGTATTGTCCATGCCTGTTAAAACAAGTCAACTTTTGTCTGTTACTGTCGGCCGCGATGTTTAATAAGTGATTTATGATTTATTCCAGGTTTTGTGCGTTAGGGTGCAAAAAAATACAACTCTGTTATCATAACGTTGTAATGTTTATTATGAAATTGAACAATTCTATTCCAAATATTTTGGCATTAATGTTAATTGCAGTCTTTTATCTTATTATCACACTTAGAATCACAACATTTTTGTTAAGTTTAAGAATCATTAATTTAAACTCCAAACAACTCTGTTACTTCTTGAATTTTGAGAGAAAGGAAATTCTACCGAAGTACTCTAAATATTTATATATTAATTGCTAAATATGAGATATGACCGTAGAAATATCTAACAAATTAACCTATTGTTTTATTACAATATTATATTAACTAGATTTTCATAAAAATCTTTATTATGTCATTTAATCTTTGGGACAGAAAAATAACAGAGTTGTAACACAGTAACATAGTTGTTATTTTTTATATCTTACTTGACTAAATTGCACTCGGCTGAGCCTGACATCTTAATAACATAAATATTAACTTCAATATTAAAATAACAAACTTAATGAGTTTTTATAATGTTTAATTTTAAGACAATTTATAATTAACTCTATAAAACAAAAATCAAATATTCTTGAAAGAGTCACTGGAAAGTAAAAGTTGCTTCTTTCTTAAGTATATAAAATGTAAAGCAGTATCAAAATGGTAGTATATTCTTTTACCTTTACAAACTTTTTTAGGTTCTGGAACAATAGCAAGTAAATTATCAAAAGCCACATAAGATAAATCACACTCAACTAATTTACGATTGACTTAAAAAATATTATTTTTAACTTCACCATCTTCTTCTACTTCAGATAAGACCTTATCCAGATATATGTAGTTCTGTTTTAAGCTGGAAATTTGAACCCAGACACAAACACCTTGTTTTATTACGTGAATATTTTCCTTCTCAATCAAAGCATCTTCAGCAAACCGCCAATCCCATCTGCTGCACCCTTACCTTGTCCCGCTTCAAAAAAAATCCATGTATTGTTGTTTCGAACGAAAAAATCGTTCGAAACAACAATTTAAGTCCAAAATTAAATAGAAAAGACATTTCTGTTACTTTATTAACAACTCTGTTACACGAGCGGATAACAGAGTTGTAGTAACAGAGTAGTAAATTTTACATTCTAAAAGATATAAGTCATAAAGGTTTGCGTAAACTACACTTTTTCTTTAATATTTATAATAGTTACCTCTTCAACAGCATACGGAATGCAAAATAATGAAAAGTACGTTGATTTACTTACATAAATAGGTAGGTAACAAAGTGGACGCACAATAAAAACACGCAGCCTGGTCAACACCTCGCGGTCCACTGACTCTTCGTATATCCCTCCCTCCGATCTAGTGATCATTCACAATTAATGCAGACATCCCGCCCAAGCTAGTAAAAAGTCAAAAGCAGCGCCATCTCTATTTTACGTCGCGATTTCTGTAGTAACATAATATTCCAGGCAGTTTCACACAATACGCGGGACCAAGTTTTAACAAATTGTTATTAATTGCATTTTGATACTAACTGCTTTTAAGAAATATTTTATAACTATTTATAAGACTCTTTTAATGGTAATAATTTATTTAAGGTAGGTTGATATAGCAGAAAATGAAATTATTGGATCTTTATTAGAACGGAGTGCTACCAGGGACATAGAGAGATTGTTAGAAAACCCATTCTGTTACCAGAAATGACCACAATGTTACTTTAAAGAAAATGAAAAAATATCAAAACTAAGTCTTTATTTTAGGTATCAATGTATATTAATGCGATGTATTTTGTTTTTAATGTAAAACTTGTTAGCGGTTATGTGATTATTACTAATAAAAAAAATTACGCAGTTGTGGGACTAGTTTACCTGCGCAAAATTTGACAATGACCCATAAATTGTTTATAATGAGCTGATATAACCTTATGTTATAAGTTTATAGTTAAAATTTTAAAAGAAAATTTTATTTTCTCCTTTTTAGAGCATTTAAATAAAAGCTTTAAAAAAAGGTGTTTGCCTTTAATTTATTTTTTACTTTTTAGTTATCACTGGCTAGGTTTCGGAGTCTCAAATATAAAATTTTAAAGCCCGCCATATTGGATTAAGAGTGATATCAGAATATTTTTCTAATTAATGGCAAGCCCTTTTATTTGATATCCATATTGAATAAAAACAGTTTCTTATTACATAGTTTATTCTGAATGGAATACTTGGCGTCAAGGGCACAGCAACTGTGTAGTGGCGAAAAGGCAAATTTTTGATTTACATACCAATGGGTAATCGTTTATAGAACACAAAGCTATAGACAGCAGGACAGCATGGAAGTATGAACATAACATGTTGTCAATCGTTGCTCCCTCCTTGATCATCACATGCATTTGTCTGTCATTGATGTTTGGAATCAAAATGTATTTTCGTTCGTTGTACAACTGCACGATGTTCAGATAATATGTAGCTTTGGGGCTTTGACTAATCAGTTTCTTCATTGAACATCCCAACTTTATTTGGAACCCGCACAATTTCAGGTCTAAAAAAAAGTTATTTCATAATGGTATATTTGATTCAAATCACAAATATGTTGTTTGAAACATGTTCATTTATTATGATAGATAGACCACCCACTTATACAGGGTTATTTGTAAAGCATCAATCATCTTCAAAGCTTTTGAAAACGCGAAATTTATTTAAGCTCTTCCATATTTACAAAGAACTCGTCTAAATTGTACGGAACGGTAGATTTTTACTTCGCAATCGATTTTTCTTCGCAATTCCAGTTTTGCTTCCGTAGATAAAGTTTCCTGATACGGGTGTTTCCCGTTGGTCCGATTGGTGTACCTTGTCAGTCGATTATGGGAAATCATGTTCCCATTTAATCGATTCTAATTAAAAAGTGTAGGAACAGTCATTTTCAAAACAGTTTTATTGAAACCTAATAACCAAAATTTATATCATAAATATAATAATCCATAATCAATGTGTATATTAATTGTTAATAATTACTAAACATGACTGTACAAAAATAAAAGGCAGACGTCGGTTAAGCGGGAAAGACATTCCCCATTAGGCCGATTTATCGGTGGATTGATCGGATGAATGGGTAGCACCCACAGTTTAATAATACAACGAGATAGGCCAAGCCGGCGTTTAACTTGTGACAAGTGTATGCACAGTGGGCATACATTGCCGCCAGTTCGCCGTCTGATAAAGTCGAGTGAATACGTACGTATGTAATAATAATAAAACTGAAAAACTTAGATTTACTTTTAAAAAACAATATTTAAACAACTAGTCCGCCTTTTATTCATAAAAACACAATTGCTTTAATAGTAACGCATAACGTTACTATCTTACAAATTGTATTACATTGCGGCTGTGCTTGACTTTCATTGCTTCGCAGTCCTTAATACGCGCGTAATCTGTGTGTATAACGATATGCTCAACTAGAACCATTTTATGTAGAACGGCCGCTGATCGCGTCACTCGGACACGGCTCGGTCTTCCTATGAACTCAGCGATTTGACCGATCTCCTTTGCGGGTGTGCTTAACTTTCATTGCTTCGCAGTCCTTATGACTTGCGCAATGAATAGTGTATATTACGGCATGCTCAACTAGAACCATGTTACGTAGTACGGAGGCTGATCGCGACACTCGGTCTTCATATGAACTCGGCGATCCGACCGATCTCCTTAGATTGATATATCTGTATAAATACCCGTGAGATCTTCTAATGGTTTACAGGTTGTTGATGATTTTCATATAATCAAGCTATCAATCCCAAAAGGTGTTGGTCAAAGCTTTATGTAACATTTGGTTACACTTTAAAGCCACGTCTGGCAGAAATAGTTTTTTGCTCGCGTTACAGATGGACGTGCCATCTGTAATGATGATTTAATTTATAACAATAAAATCTATCTGTGTCAAGTGTCAACATAACTTCCGTGAGTGCCTATCTATGTCATTGACGACTTAGTCATGAAATGTTTTTGATCATTTCACTGAGCGGATAATCTATAAATATTAACTATGAATAGTCCATTCAATCGAAGTACCCTGACCAGCCATAGTCCACCCCCGAAGCGGCCTACCGAAGAGGACTCTACTCCAACTGCCGAACTGGTCTCAACGCCCGAAATTCAGAAATGGCTATCTAGTATTGAACAATGCCTAAATGAAATTTGCTGTGTATCTAGCGATGGCAAACTCAACACAGAACAAAAACTGAAAATTAGCAATATCAGCAGGAAGATGTTGGGAGGTGTATCTCAGTTAGCTGTACAGTATCAGTCACTGAAACAGAAGTATATATCTGCTCAAATTACACTTCGGACTTTTAATGACCAAAAAGGAATATCCGCTCAACTAGAGAACCAGCTTGAAGAACTAAAGCTAAGCATTCACTCAGCACAAAAGGCAACACCCCCAAATCTATCTTTTGCTAACGCAGTAAGGACGGGTAGCTCTACGACGCCACTACCAAACACAAGCACTATTGCAATTTACCCAGCAGATAAACAAAAGTCCAGTGAAGAGACGAAAAAACTAGTCCAGACCATTATTAAGCCCGACGAGTTAAAACTGCATATCCGTGGATTAAGAAAAACTAAAGACGGTGGTATTATTATTAGTGCGCAAGGGAAAGATGACCTGGAAAAACTGAAAAAATCCGAGGAACTCAAAACATCAGGACTCACTCTTGAAGAGCCTAAAAAACGGAAACCAAAAATTATATTATTAGGTGTGCCCTCCAACACTACCGAGAACGAATTATTAGAGTCTATTTATGAACAGAATATCTCCGACAAGCACCCACATATTCATCGTGACAAGTTTTTGACCTCAATTAAACATAGCCATAAATCTGGTAAAAAAGACTCCTCCTATTGCAATTTCATACTAGAAGTTCCAGCTGAAATACGTTGCATTCTCATACAACAGGGAAGAATTTTTATAAATTGGACCTCCTGCCCCGTGAGAGACTTTACTTTAATAACAAGATGTTTTAAGTGTCAGCAGTATGGCCACTCTGCAAAGTATTGTCGTGAAACAGACTCGACTTGTGGTCACTGTGGAGGTATTGGACACGTAATGAATGAATGCCCTAAAAAACAAGAACCACCACAGTGTGCGTCTTGCCGACGGTTCAATAAACCAAGCCAGCATAAAACTGGTGATGAGCAATGTCCAGCCAGGAAGCATGCTGAAATAAGATATATAAGCACAATCGATTATGAGGGCGCTTAAGGCGCTGCAACGAAGTTGTTAATAGCTAGCTAATAGGTGATTAAATATTTAATAAACAGAACTCAAATCATTATTCTTAATAGTTATAAATTAATCTTGTCAGCCAAACACTAACCTACATTAACGCACGTAGTTATATTATTTTAGACGCCTAAGACACAGGTAAACACTTTTACTTAGTTTAGGTGTCAAATTAATTAAGAACTCCTCGACCTTAATTTTATTATGTAAGTAATTCTTTACTCAGCATTAATTATTATTTTCTATGTCACTATACTTATGTAAATTATTTAGATGTTAACTATGTTCTCTAGACTAAGATTATAAAGAAATAAATTTTATCTTATCTTTATCTTATATGCAATACAGTACCACCAGTACAAGGGGCATCAAACCCGAAATCAACTGAACCTTTAAACAAAAGCAGACAACTGGTCCAGTAGTTTTTAAGAATCTATTAGGTTGGGGAAAAAGTCTTTTCGCATTATAGTATGTATAAACTTGTAATAAAATCTCTTTGGCTATACTATTTGTATCTGGCTGGTTTTGGTATCATTGAAAGTTTAAATTTTAAAGACCATAATTCCAAATTCATATTAGGAAAATGTGTGATTTTCATTTGTTTTTCGTACCGCCAAGATGAGTGAATCTAATGAAGAAATTCGATACATTTTAAAATTTTACTACAAAAAAGGTAAAAATGCAACGCAAGCCGCAAAAAAAAATTGCGATGTTTATGGACCTAGTGCAGTGTCTGTGAGAGTAGCACAAATTTGGTTTAAGCGTTTTCAATCCGGAAATTTTGATGTCAAAGATGCACGTCGCTCTGGTCGCCCTATTACAGATAAAATGGATGCCATTTTTGAAAAAGTGGAGCAAGGTCGGCATGTCAGTAGTTACGACGTAGCTGAAGAACTGGGAATTGACCACAAAACAGTTTTGGCGCATTTGAAAAAAACTGGGTACACAAAAAAGCTCGATATTTGGGTACCTCACGAGCTCACTGAAAGAAACCTAATGAACCGTGTACTCATTTGTGATTCTTTATTACGACGTAATGAAACCGAACCATTTTTGAAGAAGCTGATAACTGGTGATGAAAAGTGGATCACGTACGACAAAAACGTGCGAAAAAGGTCGTGGTCAAAGGCCGGTCAGGCTTCACAGACTGTGGCGAAACCCGGGTTAACTCGCAACAAGGTGATGCTGTGTGTGTGGTGGGATTGGAAGGGCATTATTCATTATGAGCTGTTACCACCAGGCAGGACCATCGATTCTGAACTCTACTGCGAACAACTGATGAGATTAAAGCAAGAAGTTGAGAGAAAGCGGCCGGAATTAATCAACAGAAGGGGTGTGGTTTTTCATCATGATAACGATAGACCTCACACATCTTTAGCCACTCAGCAAAAATTAAGAGAGTTTGGCTGGGAGGTGTTAATGCATCCGCCGTATAGTCCTGACCTTGCACCTTCAGATTTCCACCTGTTTCGGTCTCTTCAGAATTCTTTAGGCAGTGTCAGGTTAACATCACGAGAGGACTGCCAAAACCACTTGTCGCGGTATTTTGACCAGAAGTCCCAAAATTTCTATAGCAATGGGATCATGTCCCTACCTACAAGATGGCAAAAAGTTATCGATCAAAATGGTACCTACATACTTTAGTTAAATGTAAATAAACTATATTAAAAAATGTTTTGAATTTTCTTAAAAAATGCGAAGAAACTTTTTCCCCAACCTATTATTTATTACAAAGATACGAACACATAAATCTTTTGTATTCCTATTTATCATCATCATCATAACATCGTAATAATTAAACCCACTGCTGGGACACAAGGCCTCTTTCATTGATGCAGAATGGTGGACGAAGTATAAGGTGGTCAAACCCCTTTGATGATCCATTAGTCGCCTTCTACGACACCTATTGATAGATATGGGGTGATGCTATTCTACTCTGCCGGCATCACATGGTTAAGAATAAGAAAGTTTGTAAGAATAATTATGTTATTCTGATGTTTTTTTGTATAGTTTAAAGCTGTAAAGTTTCATTAAAATTCATTGAGTAGTGTGTAGTATTTTTTGTGTGAAAGAGTAACAAACATACATCCACACATCCACAACTTTCGAGTTTATAATATTATTAGGAAATACCTAATAAGTTAGGTCCCAACTGGTAAAATATAATTGGTTCCGTTCGATTGATCTGACAAGGTGTTGCAATTACTTCCTCCCTCAAATACTTGTCAATTACTTGCAAAAATCTCGGTTCGTTCAGAGTCCTTAAGCACACCGCACGGACAGCGAAGTAATTGAAAACGATGTGCAGTACTGTCATCATAAGGAAAATGACCAGAGAGTTTCTGTAAGAAAACAATTTTATATTAAATAAGTGTTGTGGTTGAAAAAAATATTTATATTTTAATTTTTATTAACACACTTAGGGAAGAAATAAGAGTAGCCTCTTTGTCTAATATTGACCACTCTCCTCTATGTATGTAACAAACCTACTCACCCAAATACACTGATAATGAACAATGCAGTTATAGAGGCTATAAGATTGACGGCTGTTTCTTGTGCAGAATCCTTAGCAGACACATCAGCCATGTTGCCTCGGATGGCATGGTGTTGAGTCATAGCAATCCTCGTAGCTCCACCTACAAAACATGGTGAATCATTGTTGAGAGATTAGACAAAATATCCAAGAAACCAACAATTAGAGATGAAACGGATAGTTTTTTGGCCGGATACCGGATATCCGGCGAGCTGCGAGGCCTAATGGCCGGATATTGGGTTCATTGTCTCGTTGCATGTCGAGAAGAGTTTAGCGCCGCACATATGCGGCGAACGCGATCAGATCAATTCGGGCTGTTTTGCTAAGTTATTATTAAATGGGATATAATATAAATCGAGCCGCAATATTTTGACGTGACAACGTCTTATAATTCGATAGAGCCGGCTGCACGCACGAAAAAACATGACGCATGCGGCGTTACCTCGCTCTGAGGCGTTCCATGTAAGGCCGGCAAAACAAATGAAATTAAATTTTTCTTTTGAAAAATGCTACCATTCCATCAGTATTTTTTTGGGATAACGCAACCAACCTCGAAATTAATAACTAAGCCACGGGAAAATGAACAAGCTCCTAATAAAATAGCTCGCCTTTTCTATAATGCCATCTAAATATTCCCAAAAAGGCACCAAATTATGAACAACAAATTATTATAACTTGTCTCACTAATTTATACCCAAGCAATTTAATGACTTAGCCACGGAATTTGTAACTTGCCCACATTTAAAACTTTACACATTTAACATCCTCAAAAAAACATCGTTTAAGCTTCCACTATGAACATCATATTTTATAATTTAGCATCAATCATCAGCTTACTATTCTATAATATTGAAAATAGACACTGCACGATCTGTTTAGCTCGAGTGAGATGGGCGCTTCCGGTCATTTGCACCAATGAGAGAGTTATTATCAATAGATAGTTATCAAACTGTTATTGTCACGATAGTTATCCTTTCAAACTCTGTGGTTGAGTGATGGGTAGGTTAGGGTTATTTTTTATGACCAGGATGAGTGCACAGTTTTTAGGAGAGTCTAGTGTTTTATGCACCTATGTGGCTGATTGATGGGTAGGTTTATTATGTAGAATTATGATTTTGATGCTATTGCTTGAATATTATGTGATAAATTCAGATGCTTAAAAATTTATATCGAACTAAGTCATTTTTATAGAAGCTTTAATCTATAATTGCGGCTAATATAGCAATTTTTAGAAGCGCATGAATTGTGGCTAGGGTTACCATCCGTCCGGATTAGTCCGGACTTCTAAGGTTCTGTCCGGAATTTTGTTTTAGATGGAATACGAGTAATAAAACTTAGATAAGTAAGTTATTTAATCTTCATTAATGTCCCACTCATCTAAAACCGACTGTTAGCTACCATGTCCATACTACTTATACGAAGTGCGTACTGAATGGATTTTGTGATTGAAATGTCCTGACTTTTATGAACTGTCAGGAATTTTGTCAAAACTGTTCAAATTTCTAAATGGTAACACTGACTATTTAATTTAGAAGGCAGGCCCTATTTTTAGAGGACAATATTATTAGAAGTTCGATTAATTACATGCCTTATTAAAAGTTTTTAGTTTAGATATTTACTATTTATGTAAGTATCATTAGAGTGAATATCTCAGAACAAAATTTTAGTTTTTTGGAAGGCGTTGTAGCTTTTTTGTAACTTTTTCGAATTTAAATAAAATCCCTCATAATTATAAGCCATTTTATTGATATTTGCCTTACAAAGATTAATGTATTGGATTTTATTACATATTAAATTGTCGTAGGTTTTGAATATCCGGTATCCAATCGGATAGTAACTCGATACTATCCGACTTACGCCTGGATAGTAAATTTAGGCTAGATACCAGATATTTACCGGATATCCGTTTCATTTCTACCAAAAATACTCACTATTATTTTGTTCTGATTTTTATACGTATTTCTAAAAACATTTCGTTAAAAAATATATAAGTAATGATATTTATGTTCTCACAATGTAGATGTGTGTGATATGAAAGGTAAACGCACATTTAGCCGAGCCGAACACGCGGAATCGAAGTAGAATGCGCCGAAAACATTTTGTACTCGATACATTATAGGCAGTTACTCTTTCTACGTAGTTTAAATGTCAGGTGTGAATTAATATGCCTAATTGTAGTTGTACAAGTAAGAGGGGACTTACGAGGTATGTGCATAGAATGAATGAGAGCGCATCGGCCGAGTCGTCCTCATCATCCGCGCCGAATCTGGTGACGTATCGAGAATTCTTTTCATTCGGCGCGTTCGGCTAAATGTGCGTCTTCCTTTATATTACCACGCCATGCTCGCTTCGTTCCCTGGGCTATCGCTTTGTAAGACCCCATTTTTGTCGATATCGTACTAAAACTTAAATGTGTGTTTATCATTTATTATACTCAACATTTTACAAGGATTGTATAGATAATTATAAGTATTTACCTGCTACTCCAACAATAGCTTTCATTACAGTGCTCACACATAAAGCAAATGTTGTGTAGTTTTTGAATAGCGGTAATGCAATTTCGATGCACATAGCAGCATCATTGAACGTATCTGCGTATAATCTCCACTTTTTACTGTAGGCATCTAAATAAGTGCTGCAATAAGCAATAAATATTGATACAAATCATATACGAATACCTACTTGTCTGCTCTATGAATAAAAAAAAACCTTTACGCGCGATTGAAGTAAAACTTCTTTGACGTAGATCACTGAAATGATTAAATTTTAACTGAAAGAAAAAAATACACTTGGAGATTTTTAAAAAACACAAGTGCAATTTAAAAGAACTTTTTTAAGACTGTTGAATTTTTATATACTTTGCTATTCACAATGGATCTGTTCAATAATATTGGAAATAAATAATCCTAATTGATTATGATCTTTGCCACTAGCTGGCGTATAAGTCGAGAAGCACGGAGTATATGACAGATACTTACGACCAATCGAAATTACTATTTTTAAATAGCGGAAACTACACAGACTATAGAATACTGAGCGTTACTTCCGTTAGAAAAATCTGAGTTACCCCCTAGTCGCGCCTAAAGAAGTTTTACTTCAAAAATATTATTATTATAAGTTCTTAAAGTAGATAAGTACTTACTAATGTTGATTAAAACCTAAAGTATGTCAAGTAAAAATCATAATATTATTAGATCTTTACCTAAGAAATTGCCGTATTTTTCTTACACACTAATAGCTGTGTAACTTCCTTGATTTAGTAGCTGTTTCAGTTTTCTATTTTTATTATGAATAAGGACTTTACTGTCACGGATTTGTATGAAATTAAATTATAATAATTTAAATCTTTATTTATAAAAATAAAATAAAGTGGCTCTTTTATTTGGTCAGCAGAATCAACTCCTAGAATCGTTTGTAACTTATGGGCAGACGTGTTTCTTTGTCTAAATTATTGATGCTATATTTTATTAAGTCTTGCCCAATTATACACTCCAAATTTCAAAAGATCAGGCAACGGCATTTTTTTTTAGAAAATATTCATAAAAATGGCGTATTTCCATACTAACACTATTTTATTTATCTATAAATCATAATGTAACAAAATTTTTAGGAAATAAGCGAATAACCCTTGGGTAAATCTAATGACATAGAAATAGTATTTCTATGTCATTGGGTAAATCTAGCACAATCCTTTATGAAAAAAATAAGAGTATCCATGAATTGGTATTTAGTACGAATCAAATCGTCAATTCTGATGATGGGATTAAAGTAATTTTCACATTTTGTTTAGAATTTCACAATAGAAATATAATTTAATTACAGACAAAAACAATCTTGTAAATAAGAACTTAACTATTGAACAATTAAAGAAATTGCAAGTTTAGGTACAAGAAAATAAAACGGCAATTTCATATGTAAACAATAGGCAACCTAATATAATTATGTGCAAGAAAAGCCTTTCATAGTGAATACGCCTAATAAAAAAAAAACATTTCGAAACTACATCTAAAAGATGATCACTTACTACGACGTGCTTGTAAGTGCCCTAGGAGAATACTTTTTTATTGTTAATATATTATACACTTATGTTATTGAAGAATTTTTTTGATAGTTTTAGTGCTCATGGTAATATTACCTAATAATTCTTTTAATTAAAAAAAATATTGCTCCCTATTTTTCTTCTATATTTTCACTTTAAGATGAAAATAATTTATTTTGTACTTATTTCTTACTTTCAATTTTCTTTGCTAAATTTTCTTATCATTTTTTTTAGTTAGTTGGCCGTTGTTTCAAATTAAAAATAAATAAAATAGCCATTTCTAAACAAAAAGAGTACGTTATAGGCCTCCTCCAACTGCCTCCACTGGGTTCTGTCAGCTGCTACTCTCATCCATTTTGGTCCCAAGACCAGCTTGAAACCATCCATTTCCTAGCTGGTCGGAATCTACTTCTCTTGTAACCTCGTGGGTTAGGGCCAGTTAGTTAGCTTCTGGCACCATTTCTCCCTTGGGCATCGGAGCATGTAGCCTTTTTTTTGCTGACGGGGAGGTCAAATGCATTTACGCATCGTCCCTGCGGGGTGGTGCCAACCGCAGGGGATATGTGGGACTCGAGGTAATGGCGTTCCCTCCATACTCACTAAACATCCTCCCCGGCCTGACCTCCAGTGCGCTTTTGCGGGACGGCTCGGAATCTGCGCACGTGAGCGCAACTAAACCGAGCCCGTCCCAACGCTGCCCGTCTAGGTACTCCTTGTGCACCAATTAGTGGCCAGAAGCCCACAGGGGCTACCGACTAACGCCAGCCCCTGTGGGCCGCTGGCCTAAGCGGCCTTATACGCTTCGGCCAGCGGCCGCCTCCTCACCGACGGCTGCTCAACCTGGCGCGTCCTCATGACGAGGACACCGGGAGCAGCCATCAGACCGCACCCGAGGGACTTAGGGCGCGGTCGTGGCCCTGGAAAGGGCCGTCCGGAACTAGCCGTGGTGAGAAAATAAAAACAACTCGACGATGGCATGCGATTTCGAATGCTAAGGGGACTTGACATCAAAAGCCACACTCCCCCCGAGAAAGTTTCCCCACCACGTTACTAGAGTTCGCCACGAGGAGGCTTCCGGACGAGGACCAAGGACCAAATACCTAGTTCTATTATTAGGTAGATTGATACTATCACCGGCAAAAATATGCTCATTAGCTACATGATAATATCATGGCCAGAAAATAAATTCTTACATACCTTTAGATAAACGTCTTGGTAGTAATTAACCATAATTATTAATCACTGTGTTTATGAAAAACTACATGACGTGTAATTACTATTCTGTGACAACTAAATTGAAAAAATGTAAAATAACTTTACTGTAAAGAAGTCTGTAATTACCCATGGGTAAAAGCAAATAAGATTCTTCCAAGATGGCCACATCCATCTTTAATGACCCATGTAATTGTTGCTGCAAGTGGTGTAGCAGATGTGTCTCCAACGCCAACTCCTCTTAAAACTTCTTGTGTAGCTAAGGTACCTGTAAATGGAGAGATTTCAATGAGTATGCAATCTTAACTTCAAAGACAATTAAATTGTTCTACTATAGTGTGAATACCTGTTATAGTACTGCAAAATGCCTGTGCAGTGTCCCATTTTTGGTAAGCTAGGTAATCTTTGCTTACACTGTCTGGGTATCCTTGAGGCAGAAAAATTTTAGTAAACCAACCAACAACGCCGCTAAATTTCTCATTGTCCAGTACTACTACATTATTGTATTCTGAAACAAAATAAAATAATCTTATCAAGTTGATTGATTTTTGGATACCCTAATATTCAAAATCATTGAACCTTAGAGCATTTAATGCTCTAAGCATTGAACATATTAAGAGAAATAGAAGAATACTCAAAATGCAAATTGATGGTCATACGTTGACATCTTTTAACTTACATTTATATCCGACTACACGAAGTGAAAAGTAAGGGTTATGATTACAGAAATAGGATAGAAGTGCCTTAGTCTTAGCAATTATGTCTTTTTATGACATAAGCGCGCGACTTGCGGCTCAGTGCTGCTCGAACCGTTTGGTGTGATAAAAATGCCTTAAATGGTGTTTTTAATTGCGGAAACTCATCCAGAGTGTGTAATTACACTAATAAGGTGATCACATTCATTCGAATGTATTATTTTAATTTAATAGTGCTGTTTTTATCAAAATACACTTTGAGGAAATCTCTCACTATGAAATATTGGTCTATACGTTATTAACATAAAACTTTATAACCATTGCTGCTCATGACTTTAAAAAATTTAATTTACTTTATATTGAAATGATAAAAATGGTACATGTTAGTTAGGTAAAGTGAGTATAGTATAATATTATTTATTATTTAACTGTTTCTCCCAGCTTCCCTTGTGTATAGTCTTAATAAAAGAGTAATAATATTAATTGTGTTAAATCACGTGCAGTTTACGTAAAATGTAATATGTGGAATAGTCGTAATTGGCCTACTAAATTGAATTGTGAACATTCTGATACCGATTGATATTGTGCTGTGTACTATTTCCTAAATAAATAAATAAATAAATAAAAATCTATATTGACCTGTAATAATATTCGAAATCATTACGAAATTGTAAACTGTGGAGCTTTTTTCGCCGTTTTGAAGCACTTTCTGTTCTGTTGTGGCTGTTTTTAAATTCGTCGTATTACGGTTAAAGCCAAGGGCAACAGACCTCATGATGGCAACATGTTTTTTTTATTATTTTTATTTAAACGGCAACTGTCAAAATGAATTTATTATTTTGATTTCGATATCGACATCAAAATCAATATCGATACCAAAGTCGTTACCAATCTATACCAAAGGCGATTCGATCGAAATCGAAGTCGAATTGAAATCTATCAATCAATCGTTTATTGCAGAACCATAATGTGATATAAGATGTTACATATAAAGTAAGACAAATATTAAGGACCTTGTCAGGCACGCAATAAAAGTACTAGGAGAGAGGAAGTATACATATGTATAGTTATCATCAATAGAGTATATCATTCCATATAGTATAAATCATTATTTAAGTACCTACTATTTACCTAAAATTATTCATTAAAAGTTATATCAACCTATAAAATAAAATATGTACTATATTATTTATTTATTAAATATATTGTAATTGTATAATATTATCATTGTATGTATTACAATAAAGTATTAATTAATATCATAATAGCATTTATTAGTTAAGAATTGTTTTAATTGCCTTTGAAAATTATGTCAGTGTGTTAATTTTTTAATATGTCAGGTAATTTATTATATATTTTTATAGAGGAGCTAAAAGTACTTGAAGAGTTCAATTTTAATCGGGAAGTTGGTAGCACTAATTTATTTCTATGTCTTAATAAATTTTGCATAGTACGTCTTCGTGCTTAGTAAAAAACTGTTTATATTTTTGAACAAATCTACATAATCTCTAGTATATACAAGCTGGGTAATGTTAATACTTTATATTTAAAGAAATACGCTCTACTACTATCAGTCTGATCTATATTTGCTATAATTCGAACGAGAGGCGAGAGAGAGGCTGCATCTGTGCTGTTACCCCGCAGAATGACTCCGTAGCTTAACCAAGTGTGCGGGTACGCATAGTAAGAGGCGTTTGTCGTTTCTATGTTTGTCGTCTTTTTTATTTCGCGCAGAGCATAGGAGAAGCTCGCCAGCTTAGATATAACTCTGCCAACGTGAGCTTTCCAATTTAAATGATTGACTATATCTATTCCTAGTAATTTAAATACTTATACGGTTTCTATATCAATACCATTGTAATTTAATTTTAAATTTAAAGCTCTTTTTTGACGTGGATGGAAAGTTATTAATTTAGTTTTATATAATTAATTTTAAGGTGATGATCATTTAACCACTCCGAAGTTTTTGAAAGAAGTAAATTTAATTTTCCGTTAGTATCATTATTGTTATTACATGAAGTTAGTATGGATATGTTGTCGGCAAATAAAATACAATTTTCAGATATGGTTTTAGGGAGGTCATTAATATAAATTAAGAACAACAGAAACCTGACAACACTTACTTGAGGTATTGATCCGTGTACCACTTTACAATCAGAGCGCACGTTTAGGATATTTTTAGTAATATTATCAAAGTATTCTCTCTCAACTACTTGCTGTCTATCTTTTAAATACGACGTAAACCATTCATACGCAGAGCCGCGTTGGGTTAATCGGAAGGAAATCCCAGTTATCTAGTGACAGCAAAATGACGGTGTACAAAGCTATATTGAAACCAGTTTGGACCTACGGTATTGAGCTCTGGGGAACAGCAAGCAATAGCAACATTGAAATCCTGGAAAGGTTTCAGACAAAAACTATGAGAACTATGTTTAACATCCCGAATTGCATTGCCAACAAATACATAATACAGGACTTGAAAATAAATACAGTTAAGCAAGAAATTTCCCTCAAGAGTCAGTACTACCAGAAAAAACTAGCCAAACACGTAAATGCTCTAGCTGCTAAACTATCAGGAACTGGAAGTACCCAGTACAAAAGACTGAGGAGGAGCAGTGTCCCGATCCTCCCCAAACGATTCCACAAATTATAGTTAGCAAAGTCATTGGACATTGCCTCGCAGCTAAAACAACACTACCAGACGGAAGTCCGACAAAGGAACAGCTAAATGTTGCGAACAGATCGCTGTGTTGAGCAAATAAAAAAAAAAAAAAAAGCTGTGGATGCCTATTCTATATGGTTTATTAAGAAATATATTGTGTTGCACTCTATCATAAGCCTTCCTCATATCCAATAGGATGCCCACTCCGTATTGTTTATTATCCAATATTTTAACAATTTCATGTACATATTTATACACCGCTAGAACTGTAGAGCGGTTCTTTCGAAATCTGTTTTGACATTCATCGAATATTCGGTATTTTTCACAGAATTTACTAACGCGGTTGCAGATGGCTTTCTCAAAAATTTTTGATACAGTGGACAAAAGCGCGATTGGTGGATAGTTGTTTGGATCCGATTTATCATCTTTTTTATGGATCAGTTTTATGATTGCCTTTTTTAGTTGTAGTGGAAAGGTGCCTTCACTAAATGACTGGTTTATTAATAAAGTTAGCGGTATGGCCAGTTCATCTGTGCATTGTTTTATTAAGCACGGTGGAAGTTCTTAAGCTTTTTATAAATTTTGTCACTTCATCATGTCGACGGGGCTTAGATACATGGTATTTTCGGTGGGCTTGAGCACAGGGCGTCCGCGAGTGCAGTGCGTGCTAGTGCCACCATCCCCCTCTGAGTCACCAAAAATCAACCTAAAATAAATACTTATAATAAATAAACATGACACCAACATGAGGGTTGTTGCCATGCATAAATCGCCTTCCCATAATACGGCGAATTTAAAAACAACTACAACAGAACAGTAAGTTCTCCAAAACGGCGAAAGAAACTCCACAGTTTACACTATAGATTTATATCATCATATAAATATAATGTAAAATAAAAAATTTTTATGTGTAAATTATGCCCAGACTTTTAAGAACCAACAATAACTACATTCAATTACAAGTAAATGAAATAAACATGAGACAGATTGCATAATATACGTACATCATCTACCGCAGTAATAGTTAAGACTTTGTTATCTGCTGCTGTGTGCACTGAGTATAAATGTCTGCCATGAGCTTCTAAGATTATAACAAACGAAATATATTGATGGCAGATCTCGTCAAATAATTTTAAACTTTAATTTTTTTGGAGCTTTCAAAATTATCTGACACAATGTTAGCTGCGTGATAATGGTCAGCCATTCTTATTTTTCACTTGTAATAATAATATATTTTCAAATCTCCGGATGGCAGATGTGGTCAAATACTTTGAACACATCAAATTTTGGTACCCGTCTTGCCTGATATCCAGGCGCGGCAGCCACTTTGGGCTTAGCGAGTGCTAGGGATGTTCGATCCAGGTGCTTTGTATCGATATTCTGGATCGTAATGGATCGTAATGCACTGTATCGATCCAAGTATCGATCCAACAGATTGGATGCGATACTTTGGATCGATCCAGTATCGTATCGTATCAAGTTTTTTTTTAAATAAGTTTGTCAATAAATGGTACCTACTTACAATTTCTGAAGAATTACTCTCGAGTACGATTTGCAAAATGGAGTTTCAACAACTGACTTTGGAAAATGGAGTTTCTCCCGAGTTCTTGTTTTAAAAACACGTGCTGAGAGACTCCATTTTTAACCTCAATCAACCGTACAATTTTTGTTAAGTACTTTAGTTACATTTTCACTTGACATTGGCAAAATGCGTACGCTTAATGCGACGCGACAGCAGTAACTAATTAAGAATAGACTTTGCAAAATCTATCGCCAGACTCGCCAGAGAAATATTTATACTAGTGTAATCATAAATATTATGCTAAATATTTGTTTACCTTTTATAAAATTTAATACAATGATTCGATCCGATCCTCAATGTGCATGTATCGATCCACTAACGGATCAAAAGCCATTGTATCGATACAAAAATCGGGTGGATCGTATTCTTTTGTATCGATCCACACAAGTATCGGATCGGATCGAACATCCCTAGCGAGTGCCCACTTAGTTTATGATGGATAAAGGGGAGTCACTGTACAAAATTCCAGGTCTGGTCAAATACATACTGGTAGCCGTTCAGGCTCTTAGGCTTATAGGTATCTTTTACTAGTGGTTATGGGCCTTAAAGTTCATCGCAAAGTGTATTTATTCATTTAGTTACGAGACACAAGTGTTATGGAGAAAAATACAAAAATTTCCCCATCTCACAGGCGAGACAGATCTTCGCACGAGCTTTTGCATCCTTGCGCTTAGCTATGGGATCGGAGAGGTCGGCTTCTTCTATTACCACGTCCCATAGGTCGAGGTCGATTAGCCAGCACTCCACCGCAAATGCCCACGTGTTGTAATTGCGTCCATTCAATTTTGTTACGCCGCTTACCGATGACATTTCCTTTGAAGACTTTTGTGTCGGTTTATTTGCCGATGGGGAAATTTTTGTATTTTTCTCCATAACACTTGTGCCTCGTAACTAAATAAATAAATACACTTTGCGATGAACTTTAAGGCCCATAACCACTAATATAAGAGAGTTTTACTCAGTACGCAGTGTATTCATGTCACAGTAGATGAAGGGAATGACAGACATTTTTTCATAAGAAAAACAATTCAAAAAATATAAAACGTCTATCAAAATACGGCCAGGGTGTTACTATTGAAACCCCATAGAGTTTTAACAATAAACAATCAAAAAATCAGTTAAATCAACAATGTTTCATCAAAAATCCTGCGAAATTTAAAAATATCAAATAAAATATAAAAAGCCCAGTCACAAACAATCGTTCTGATTACGAAAGCATCAAAACGGCCTTAATAATGATAGGCCTCTCTATTATAAATAAACAAAAATTATCAGCAGCAAGCTGTTATACAATTTCTGGTGTAATACAATTAAATACACGCTTTGTATACCACGAAAATCATAAATAATCTGAAAAGAAGCAGAATTAACATCTAAATTGTAAATTAAAGGTAGTTATTCTAAAACTTCACCTGATGGTTTAACATAAAAGATTTTCTTCGAGGTTGAACCATATTGTTCTTTTAGAATTAGTTCACCTTCACCAAGAAAAGCCATTTCACAAAACAAATAACCTAAGTAGCAATAATATAGACTTCTGGTAATAACTCATTAGCCAATTTTTATTTTTATTGAAATTAAATAAATAAAAACAATAGGACGCGACGACGCGAAGTTACGAACAGGTTCTACCACAGACTAATTAGAGATACTACGTTCCTATGCACAGAGAAGGTAATCACTACGTTTTAAGAGACGGGACTTCCATACTAGCCAATAGAATCAATTTACAAGGCATTCTAATACCAACAGATACCACGAAGATGTCAAACAATAGGAGTACCAACCTAACGAACCAAATAGTGCTTAAAAAATAGCCTTTTATCGATATCGATAAAATATGCAGGATGGAAACTGAGGTTACTACTAATATTTTTATTAATTTTAGGTAAGCATCGAATCCGTATTTATAAGTCCAATGTTGATTAATGATATTTGATACTAATACAAGATTGGACTTAAATGTGGACTCGAAATAAAATAAAAAACTGTTACTTTTCAATTTTTGAATTTTATTTTGTGATCTTCTGTTGCTGTGACCTTTGAATAATGTCGGCAGTTGAATATTCAGCTTGAGCAAACAAAATATTTGTCTGATGGCTCCGTTTTTTTCATAATAATCGTGGTCAGACAACTGAAGCCTTGAAGTTGATGGATCTGTAAATTAGAATGAAATTAATTATGTTAGCCTTGAGGGAGGCTTTTACTGCTACCTGCTGCATTGTGCCCGTACTCTTCCAACGAAAATTATATTTCTTTTTTTTCAATAATAAACAGTCACGTTGTATCGATATGCGGATATTACATCACTAGCACACTATTTAAATTTGATAAATTATTTAATTATATTTGTTCCTAGCCTGCTCTACTTACATAAAGCTTCAAAGTATCATATACAATTGCTTACCGGGCTTCATCTAAAGGAAATCTGGCCATAAAAATCCTTTTTTCATTATTTGAACGACTTGCTCGATTTCCACAAATTTTACAAGTAATAAATCGTCTTTTCGGTGGCATGTTAATTAATAATATACACCTGATCACCCACTACTAATCACTAATTTTATTAGAAATAAGACTTTAAAATTAAATTGAAACTAATTTAACAAAAAAGCATTTACAATATAATTGTTTTGACTGATGGCTGACACTTGATTGACGAAAGTATTGAAAGAAAGAGAAACAGCACTGAGGGAGTGAGATAGCAATATCCACCATTATTGGCCACGTAAAGTCCATACAAATATTTTTTGTTCCTAGTTTCGCTAGGCTGTTCCTATGCTTGAATTTCTTTTGAATTCCTTCCTCTGAGTCCGAATGTTGCGTAGACCAATGACGTAGGAATTCTATGGACCCGGCCTATTGTCTGTAGCTATAGTTATTTTTATATATATTTTGCGGCCAGGCAGCCATATTGTGTGACATAACTGTCAGTTACTGTTTGGTACTTCATGTGTCAACGATTTGTAAACATTATCAAAATTAATATTTATCTTTCTTTTTCTGGAGATTTCTTCATTGAAATTACGCGAAGTTGTGAAAGATCACACCGTCATAATGCCTAAGTGTAGTGTAATAGGGTGTGGGTCAAGGAAAGACGAAAATCAAGAAAGATTAACGTTGCACCGGTAAGTCTTAAAATTTACAAGTAAATAGTAAATAGTTTTAGCATTTATGGGTACTCTGAATGTTTTAAATTTTGTATTCATCCATGTGATTCCATTCATGTGGATTTCAATTAAAGATTAGGCTTTATTTTGAATATTTTCAAGCTAAGAAAATGTTGAATTTGACAACTAGTGTTGTTCTCAAATTATCGAAAGTAATTGACGATAATACATAATCATGACAATATTATATTGGAGAGGCCTTAGGGGCAGATGGAGTACATATGCCATACCCAACCCAAATTATTTAAGATTCCAATTTTCATTACTTTAGCTTTATAATTACTGATGTTTATAGCTTGCCAAGAAATCGTGTTTGGTATTAAAGGCGAGACCAAAATTTGTTAAAGAAATAAACAATTTTATTATTGTTATTATTATTATAACACCTTCATTTAAGGCAAAAAATAAAAGTTCTTAAAAATGTAACATAGCTCCTTCATCTACTCATGTCTTCAATTTATTTCACAAAATAATTTTATCGATATAGCAAGATACTACCGAGCAGCACTATAACAGCTGTCAATCCGCCATATTATGCGCTCAACCGGCACGGTTTTTTTGGTGTTAGGGCACGTCCATTGAATTTCTACGTCATTGGCGTAGACAGAGAAACTCTACGGAATGTTGTATGTACCACAGATTATATGATAGTTTGTTTATGTCACGTCACAGACTAGTTAGAGAAACTTGGTATATGTCTAAAGGTAGTTTTGAAGATGCGTCCATTTCTTAGATTATATACCTGTAGATGGAGCCATCGCGTGGCCACTCGTGAAACAGCTATATATATTTTTTTAAATGCCAGTGTTACTATTACGCAAGATTTTCCCAAATTATGGGTAAAACGGTATACACATTGTTGCATTGGTTGAATATTTTGCACTTCTTGTAAAATAATCTTCACCCTTTTTGTGGGAGGTGTCAATGGTTTTTGGACTTTCACCAGAGTCCTTGTGGACTCTGTCAATATATTTTCTTGGGTTGAACTCGAAAACTGCAAATTTTAAAAACCATTTAGACAAGGTAACCTACTTAACACGTACCTACTTACATAAGTTGTACTGTTTTTTTTTAATAGAATGATTCCTTATAAAATGTATTGAAGAAATCCTGGAGTATTTTGGTTGGTTCCCAATTTTATCATCCAGTACCATCCGCCCAATTCGTATTGACATTACTATTACTATTATTAGGAAATCTAAAATGTTTAAATAATAAACACCAAGGGTGCGTTCCAAAACCAGTGACGCCAGGGTAAAATTTACTTCGTGAATAAGAAGTTTTGTTTTTTACAAGTAAAAATGATTATTAGCTCTATATCTTTACCAACATAATAATTCTAGTCTTCCTAAACACGAAATTCCAATTGAAATATATCAAACAATACTTACTTGTGAAAACTAAGATGTTTTCCCTCAGTATTTACTTTGGGACGCCGTGATGAATGCGATCTGCATCCGAGCACGAAACATGCCATATTTAAAAAATAAATTACACTTTCTTGTGTCCCAAATCTAACGTTATTTTATATAATTTTAATTATAATTTAAAAATTGTTGCATCTAATAGATGACCAGATGACCAAATGACAATAATAAGTGTGTACGCTAGTGAGTAGTGGATGACTAATGTTGTTCACTCTCTCATGTTGTTACCGTCATAAGTGTGAGCAGACTAGATATATTATTTCTCAACTCCCACTATTTTGGACTGACTCTATTGGTATATTTGCTCTTAGAAATTGAGGTATCAGTATTTGCTGGTGTAATTTTCTCGCAAATGAACGTTCGCGCATTTGTGTGTCACGGAATTAAATTTTCGCGCAAATTAACGTCCGCGCTTTTGAGTGTCGCGCAATTAAGCTTTCGCGCAATTACACTTTCCAGCGATAGTACTTTCGCAATATCGTCTTCGAGCTGTTGTCATTCGAGCTATTGGTTTTCGCTATTGCTTAGGACACCCATTTTCGTACCACTCAGTATGAAGATGTAAAAATATACATTATAGCTGTCATATGTTATCTGCTGACGATTTCTGTAGAAAAATGTATTGAGATGTATCGTGCTACATCTTTTACTTTTGCTGCCGTCTATGTATAATGGCTTTCTATAGTCAGTTTCACACCGGGGATGACAACGCGCGTAGACGCGCAGAGCTGCGTAGCAACGCGCGTTCGATGTGTCATCTCCCATAGTGTTTCATACATTACAACCCACCACGGTACAAAATTAATTTGTTGGTGACACATTATATTCCTAATATAATACATTAGGAATATAACGTAAAAAGTAAAAAGTAACGCAGCCGCCCGGATTGCGAAAGATGCTGGGTTCGATTTCCGCCTGGGGCAGCTCTATATTTCTCAGTGTATTTTTTCAAGTTTTAAAAAACTATTTACGCGTTTGTATAAGCAAAAATTATTCCATAATATATGGTAGTTTCATCTTAAATGGACGTCAAATATTTGCAAAAATATTTCGTTCGGATCTTAGAATTGCAAATTTTGAAGATTTGATGAAACCTTAGACCATTTAACACGGGACGTGGCATAGCGCAGATTTAGTACTGAAAACATTCTGCCGTTTTTCGCGGGGGGTGAGGCAAACACGAATAGCACACATTTACTCACTCGAGTACACTGTTGCAAAAAATGTAATCGCTATTATGAGCGCACACTCGCGGGCTCGGATAACCCGCGTACCACCATATCGCCTAACGTTGTTATATCGTTGTTTCTGTCGCAAAATTTGTAGATGAAAAATTGTATTGGTGAAACAGTAGTTTATTTGAACAGAAAATTACTTCCATGTGATAAGCAATTCTTTGTTTTAGGATAACTATAATGTTTCTGGTCGTCGTTTACAAGAAAACACTCCGCAACCAATAATTTTTACGAGGTCCGCTTAGCGACAGATACGAATTCAAAATGGCGGTCGGTCGTCGCGGCGAACTAGTTTTTATAAACTGATATGAACTTTGTTCATGTACTTTGGCAGAGGGGCAGCGTCCGCTTACCAGGTCCCGTATTAAATTATCTAAGGATGAAACAATGTTTACCATAAAAACAAAGCACCAAGCACTGACAAATTTTGACAGCGAAAGCAATGCTCGGATTGCGATATGCTTCTGTGTATTTTTGCTAGTTATAAAAAAATATTGTTGTATTGATTTTTAACCCTAGAACACGTGACTTATAAAAAACATTGAAAATTTGCGATTTCTTTTTTTATTAAGTTCAAAACATCGAAAATTTGGATATCGAAATATATATTAAGATATTGTATAAAAAGCTACTAAGTATAACACCACTAGCATACACAGCACTACCTCTTTTTTGTGTGCAACGTTAGCACGGCTTCATGACGTTACTGACGACGTCACATTATTTTCGTTGGTGAAAATACGTTCAATTTGATTCACTCCGTTTGCGCGCTATCGGCGCCGGTGCCGTTAGCGCACATAAGCGCAATTTGGACCGCGGTGAGCGTGGATTGGATGGCCACCTAAAGGTATACGTGTGTGTACGTAGTATCTCTAACTAGTCTGTGGCTACAAAAAACCGGAAGTTGCCTGACTCTGACTGACTTTCCTTAATTTCTGTCCCTCACACCAATGTCGACATTAGTAAATGTGCTGATTTTATTGTTTCTTTTTGTTTTCTAGAATGTTTTTTTTTGTTGATTATTAATTAGGTACTTTGATAAAAATATTAGTTTCGTAAATTCAAGACACACATACCTTTTACGTTAAACGTGAGTAATCCGTGTAGATTTTTGGATTTCTCCAAAGCTGTCAAACTACTATCAGTCGTTCGAGAATTTGTTATTGACACAAAATTATGGCTCAATGGCTCAATGAACATTCGATTTTCATGTGATTAATATAATGGAGACTAGTATTATATGCCGTTTAATGTTAGAGTGGAAGTGAAGGTACCCTAAGACATTTATGATGTGATGAGTGTATTACCTACTTGTAAAGGTGCATTCCATAATGATGGCCTCTAGTATAAATGTGGAAAATAATGATAACGTATATAACAGCTTGGGGATAAAAGTAGCAGGGGGTTTGGGCGATCTACATGTTGTTGATAATAGTGATAGTGAAGCGAATGACGACGATTTAAGCATTTGTGAAAGTACTTCATCTCAGGCCATTGAAACACTATCCAATACAGTCCCTGGGTTAACATCAGCGTCAGCACCAGCTCTTCCAAATAATATATTTATCTCTGGTTCTGAAAATATTCAAGTTGGTGACTCTCATCATTTCCATGGCCCTGTTACCATAAAACAGGTTTTCAAAAACAGGGGTATTGATAATGCTTCATACACTAAAACAGACAATGAAGATCAACAAAGTACAGTCATAACAAAGCCATCCAAGTTTGAAGATTCTGGTGAGTACCTATTATTTTTGTTTAAATTGATTTATTGGCGAAATCTGTGTGATTAGATATTATTATTGAAAGGTACTTTCTTGCATATACATTGCTTGTTATTCAAATTTAATTCAGTGAACTTGTGTATTATTTTATTTGTTGTAAAACAATAGATGAGGGTTCTTGCAATGTGTACTACATTTCAAGAACTCTGGTGCACATTGGTGCAAACTATAATAATAAGAGAGACAAATAAATACAGTCACAATGTGGATAACTAAATTTCAATATATGACTGCTTTGATAAAAAAAGAGTCCAGTATTAACATGCTAGTAATTCATTATACTCCCATTAAATGTTCCAACTACAATAACACATCTGTGCTATCCTCATATATGAATAATAATTCATAGTAGTAAATAAATTGGGAAGTCTAGCTCAAAATCGTTGTATCCTCCCTGCTCGCATGGCTCGCAATGGCGTACTTCATACGCCGTCCGGATTCAACGATCTAGAAAGGGTGATGAATATGGTTCCTCACGAAGCCTTACAAGACTATAATTATGTTTGATGATGTTGCTTGTGAAAATCAGAACAATATACGAGACTATTTTGCTATGAGTCGTCATAAAAATATTCACTGTTTTTATATTAATCAAACATACAGCAAAATACCCAAACAACTAGTAAGAGGCAAATCCGACCTCATTATGTTATTTAAGCAGGACGATATAAATCTGAAACATACATATGATGAACATGTAGGATCAGACATGACGTGGTCTCAGTTTCGAGGAATGTGCGGGAGTAAACCTTTCAATTATATTGTTATCAACAAAAACTGTGAACGAAACAAAGGTTGATATGGAATGAACTTTACAGAAAAGAAAACACGTACAGTGGATAGAAAGAAATAGAGGCTATTGATGGAGCGAGGGCTATATTGATTACAGGGAATTTCGTCGAATTATAAAACCATTATTAAATGATCGAAAAATTATTGTGAAAGGAATAGAAAAAATCGAGTGGTTACAGGAATTAAGTAGTCATGGAAATATTATAGATAATGGTATTCCCAATTTATGTATTCTTAGTAAAATGTATTGTAAAAATATTTTTTCATACAATGAGGTTGGGAATGGTACTTTTTTTAAATTTTTTTTCTAAATATAGACGTTTCAACTTAAAATATGGCATTTAAATTATTTCTGTAGCACTTCAAATGGCTTCATAGAGGTTGCGACAGTTAGGTGCTTAATTAATGCAAAAGAAAAATAACTTACTAACATTATTTCGATGCACTTGATGCGGCGAATGATGAATACTCAGCGATGACAAAATCGAGTGATTTGTCGAGTGACGTATAATTAACACAGCTTTGATGAAAGTTGTATATGATTTGGTATAATTTTGGGTAACCTATTTATACAGAAATTTTCAGAATATGTATACGCTAAAAATTTATGCAATAATGCACACATACATAGATGTCTAAATCAACAATAATTGGTAACAAACAATTGTATCCAATTACAGTTTGTAAGTACTGTTTCCTGCTAGTTTGTACTAAAATATTTTTTCAAAATACATTCAAATTTAACAATTGAATCTTACAGGTGGCTTAACTAATCGTCCACTTTTAGTTACTTTTGTATTAATTATTACCTTATTTTGTCCTAAGAACTCGTGTCTGCCTGTTCATTTACCAAAGATGCCGGTTTCAATCTGTTAATCTACACATTAATTTTCCTATTCGGCAGTTGAATTTTAAATACTTTATTATTTCTACTAATGACACGATATGGACCTTCGTACGGCGCTACTAATGGTTTTCGAACCGCGTCGTTACGTATAAAAACATGCTCGCATTTACTTAACTCACTATGAACAAATAACGTACGTGAGTTCCGTGATGGTGACGCTACAGGTTTCAACTTACTTATATTATATCTTAATTGTTCCAAAAATGCATTGTCCTCAACAATTCGTTTATCCGAGGTACCTATCATAAAAATCTCCGGGTAAACGTATTGTTTGACTATAGGTGTATTCCGCGGGACTCACGCCGTTATCGCTTCTGCCTACAGTACGTAATCCTAAGAGAACAGTTGGTAACTCACAACACTATGACGTATTATCTGTTAAACGCGCTGTTAACGCCTGTTTCATGCTCCTATGCCAACGTTCAATAATTCCGTTACACTGTGGATGATAAGGAGTACTATGCGACTTTTTGATACCCATTAATTTCAATAATTGTACAAACATACTACTTTCAAATTGCCTTCCCTGATCTGTTGTTACTTTTACAAATGTACCAAATCTACAAATCCGGTGTTCATAAAAACTTTAGCAACAACTTCGGCTGTTATTTCTGATACAGGTATGGCTTCTGGCCAACTCGTGAAACGATCGATCATAGTAACGAAATATCTGTGACCATCTTTACAGGGTGGCAACGGCCCTACAATATCTAAATGAACGTGTGATAATCGTTCAGTATTAGAAAAATGTTGTATTTCCGATACTGTGTGTCTACTTACTTTCGCCCTTTGACACTGTAAACATGTTTTCGCCCATGTACCTACGTCCTTATTTAAACCGGGCCAAAAAAATCGTTGTGCTACTGATTTGCGAATTGCCCTAATTCCGGGATGACTTACATTATGAATTAAATTAAAAGCTGGCTATCTTTAATTTTCGGGCAAATACGGTCTGCAATTTTTAGTGGAATTTTCACAATAAATTGCTTTTCACAATAACTTGGAACAAAAATTTTCTTTAAACTAATATCACCATTCCCAGAAGTTAACAATTGCACAAGTTCATTTTTGCATTCCTGGGTATTCGCTAACTCTGCGTAATCTACCGACTCTGGACATTATATGGCCTCAACGCGTGATAAGGCGTCAGAAATGTTATTATCGTCGTCTTTAATATACCTAATATCCGTTGTGAACTCACTGATATACAAGGTGTTTGGTACATGGGGTATGAAGCCGGCACCTACCCATGCTAACAAAGTCATATAAATACTATGGTGATAAATACTAAGTGGCTCCCAATAAGATTTCGAAGGAATTCACTTATTCTCTGTCTTCTTTTTAATATTTTACATAACCCAACTTATCCAAAATTACCTTCGAGGGTTTTGAGTTTGCTCGTCCTCCTGGCATACTCTGCAGATTGCATCTCAGCACTCTTCTTAAGCTTCCTTCCAATCCTTACCGTACTGATTTCTGCATTGACTCCTTCACTGTTCATGCAGTAAAGCTATTAATGCACTACCAGCAATACATGAAATTTCGTCACTTCCTCTCTTTAAGAAAAGAGTCCAAAGAGCACTTTCTCTATGTTAGATTTATTTTGTAATTTTTATTTTATGTTTAACAATATTTTATTACTTATAATGTGCATGTTATGTATATTTTTATATATACAGGATGAATTTTTCAAGTGGGCCTTCAGGGCCAAGTCCTAAACTATAAGGAATATCTAAAAATGTTCAAAAGAGTCGCGAGCCCGATTTTGATGAAAACAAAAACTGCATCATTAGATTGATTGATAAAATAATGATTATCGCCTCAAGCAAGGTGGAATAAGAAATATTTTAATCAAATTTAACATTTTCCATTAGTTTCCCGTATAATTCCAAGCAAAATGCCGTAGATCGCCTTACAGCAATATCTGGCTCGAAGGACCAACGAAAACGGTTCAAAATTAGTTTAGCGGACTGTATTAAAGATATTAGATTCGCGTAAAAAGTGTGAACTCGAACCACAAAAGGCAGACACTCACCTTGGATTGTGCTGCAAGTTAATCAGCTCCAGAAAGGCTTAGGACGGTAAAGGAACCCTGTGCTGGCCAAACTTAACAAGGACACCTTTTACCTGGCTGTCTAGTTACGCACTCCTCGGAAGTGTCCGCTTCACAGCTGAATTAACACTTTTATTGCCGCGTGTATATTATAGTAAGTTAGAAACATTAATATTTCACTTGGAACGGTAATCAAATCGAAATAAAAAGGACGTTGACGCAAAAAGCGCTAAACGTCAATCCGAAAACGATAACTCAACGACAATGACTTTTTGAACTTTGAAGGTTGAAATGTTCACCTCACAGTGTTGCCACTTGAATTTTGTTTCCATGTACAATAAATTATTAAATAAATAAAGTAACAAAAATTGTACGGTTGATTTAAGTTAAAAAATTGAGTCTCTCAACACGTGTTTTTACAACAAGAACTCGGGAGAAACTCATGTTACATGTCTTACATAAATGTCTTATTTTACATTTGTTTTAGAGAGATCATAATGTTCTTAAAATATAATATGATAAACGACATTGAGCGAAACCACGGTTTGATATACATTTTTACTTTCGCGTATACTATGTATAGTATAGAGAAAGTCTTGTAATCGTCAAAAAATTCGACCTCGAGATTTGTGACGGATTTACACCTTTTGGACATCCCAGAGTCTAAAAATACCGTTTTTGGAATTATGTCTGTGTGTGCGTGTGTTTGTGTGTCTCTGTGCGTTAGCACGATAACTCAAGTATGCTTTAACTTATTACAACCAAATTTAACATGCATGTATGAAATCAAAACAAAATATAAGGTTTCTATCAACTTTTGAGTCGTTCTCTCGTATACCGACGAGAAAGTCAAGGGGAGACCGCTCCCGATTTTTTAAATATAATATCAGCAATTGCACGCAAGCGAATTTTGCAATCAATGATGATTTTCAACTATGTATTAGGCAGATAAGCAGCCGTGCTCCGTATCTATTGCCTACGTCATGATAATCGCAAAGCTTCGTAAGTGGGCGACGCTAACTCAGCTCCCCTGATGTTTAGTTTAGACACGGGTCTAGAGCCTGTTGACAGTGGCATTCGTGGTAGAGATAAGGACTTTAAGATAAGCTGGCATTAAGATTATTGTAATAGAGTTAGGTCAATGTAAGTCAGTCTGGATTAAAGCATGGAGCTGAACCACAGATTTAATAATACAAGAGCTGAACAGTCTCGTCTTTCCTCTTTAAAACCTTTGGTTGTCTCCTCGAGATATAACTAGGTATGTAATTAGATTTTTTAGGTTGGAAATAATGATATTGCATTGTGAATGATAATTTATGTGGATGATAGTTTGTAATAGTCAATTAATATAAACTAGGGCTTCTCAAACTTATTTTTATTGTGACGCCCTTTTTGGGATTTGTCATTTTTTGCGATCCCTCTCACTTACAAAAACAAAACATAACAATAAATATGCGAGTTATGTATTTTACTATGTTGGCTGGCTACTAATAAGAAATATTTGCTTGCTTTTCCGAGCATAGCTTCACAAAACGGAGCTCGTGTTTGGAAGTCACCACTCTCATTTCTTTCTCTTCATTTATTTTCGCTTGCATCACTCGCCACTCAGCCAGACAATGTATATGGATCGCCTCATGACGCTCATGGGATAATGCCGCGTCGCGACGCACAGTTTGGGAAACCCTGATATAAACTATAGTATTTTTATCTCGCGAACCTGGGTAAGCCAGGACTGGTAGTGTAAATATTTGGATGGACACATGGTCTCTGTCACGCTGTTTACACATTACGCCGCACTCTGTGCCACTGTCTTAGTTATCCTTGGATTTGTATGAACTCTTAGTTACCCTTGGATTTGTATGAACCCCTAGACATGGCGCTGCGGCGACGGCGGCGGATCTTCATACAACAACAGCAAAAAAACCCTACCGCTGCGGCGAATTATAAATAATACTTATATCTTTTACACAGCATTATTCAGTCAGAAAAACTGCTATTTTGATACTTGCATGGCGAATTTATCTAGTTTAATGCTCAGCTTTAGTCAGGGGCGGTCTCATAGTAAAGGCATTTAAGCACTGCCTACCTCAATATATTACTCATACACTACTATAGATTATACGTCCTTCCTACCAACAAAATAATGCAACCTATAGGCTTCGGGCGACCTGCGTATAACGTATACATACCTACACCTACGTGCCAATATGCGCGGTAAGCACTAGTTTCATCTGCTTGTAAAAATCACACACACTACAATATTTTTTACTTGTTCAGAAACACACAACGATTGACAGTATTAAACGACAAGATTGAAATATTATAACTTGCTGGTATTATAACTAGGAAACTGACATTCTTAATTTAGCCGTATTAAGTAGGCTGACCTACTCGACCTACTGTGATTATCAATTTGATATTGTTTAGGATGCCGATTAAATTATAGGATTATTTTAAAATACTTTCATCAATAAATAATGAATTACGAAATTTATATAACCTTTCGTCGCATAAAATACTAGGAATAAATTTTATTAAATAAAAGTATTCGCAAGATTATTCTCCTGTACTCCCTAGGTGGCGCTACTTACGCTAGTGTCTGTGAATAAGGAACAAAGCAAGTAGTTTTAATCTTAATATATACTTAAGATCTTTTTAACTTACATATTTGAATTTTAAAATTCTTTTTATATATTGTTATTTCACTTCACTGTTATAAAACACACCTTGACGTGATTAACTTATAAAAGTAAGGAAATAGTTTTAAAATGAATGAATACGCCGCCAGCGCCAGCTGCGCACGGCATTTTTTATAATCCAAATGTTTATGACTGTCATATCACTCACGCGCGCGAAAGTTGAATACTTTTTTAATGCAAATCTTATTTTTTAACAATATTTACTACTTAAAATATTTGTTTTTATAGTGTTGTGTTGTGTTGTGCATTTACGACGATAGAAAAATTGCAGTGTTCCCAATGTTCTGATAATTCCATTTGCTTAGAAATACTGCGTAAGAAACCCAGATTTCATAGGTAAGATTTTTTTTATATAAAGATAGGTAGTTATTTTTGTTTGTTTACAAATAACTATGAAACTATTACACATTCATCGAATTGACCCATCCTGGGTTCGCCATTCGCAAAAAGAACAACCTGAAATACCTATATTGTTGTAAGTACATAATTGTTTTTAAGATTTTATTTTCTACTAGCGGCCGCCTGCGAGTTCGTCCGCCATGCATGGTACTATACATGTAAACCTTCCTATTAAATCACTATCTATTAAGTACCTACTTATTGAAAATTACATTGACATCTGTTGCGTAGAAAAGCTATAGGTAAGCGTAGGTAGGTACGGGACGCGGGTGCGACTTTATTTTATACTATGTAAAGATTTCCGCGTAGCGTTTCAGATTGAGTTTTAGAGACTTCGATCTAAATGCCTACCTTATGTATAAATTAATGCACGCCACTGGCTTTAGTTCCTCATCCAATATTATGAATGATAATAAAATAATTTGCTGTTCTATCACATTATGAAGAAAGTATTATTTAAGAAATTATGCTGGATACAGATAATGCTAAAAAATATGACCACATAATTATATGCATTATCTGTATCCAGCATAAATTATTTTTATACACAATATATTTATATAAACTACCAAGTTTATTTAAATATATTGTTTATCTAAAGCTAGGCAGAGAGGGAAGCCGGGGTAGTGAAGGGGAGTGCCGGTGCACCACCAGTAGGTATGAACTTTACATCTGGGTCACAAGTACCAGGCAGTGCTTCTGGCTCGACTCTCTGCCGCGGCACACGCACGGCGAATCTATGGAATTTTAAGAGTTTAGTTTCTCTATAGCTTAAATAACTATTATGGAATAATTTTTGTGTTTACAAACGCGTAAATATTAGTAAAACTAGAAAAAATGCACTGAAAAAATATTGACCTGCCCCAGGCGGTTTGTTTTTTCTAATTATTCTAAACAATGTAAATATTCTAAACAATGTCAATTATTAGGTACCTGTATTAGTTGTCAATTCTATGATTCTGTACCAGAGCCCCAGTGAGGATGAAACCCAGCAAGTGTTATTCTCTGTGTCTGGGTATAAAAAGTACCAACACACACCTTGAAAGTAGTTTGTTTAATATGCAAATTTATCTATTTCAGTAATTTTGTGCGATGTTCTTGTAGATTTTTAAAACCCTTTTAATTTAGCTTGCAATGTTTTTAAAACCCTTTAATTGTATGTTCGGGTTAAATCTTGCAACTGATTTTAAGACAGTTATCCTTAATTCTCAACCGATTGTGATGAAATTTTGCATACACGTTTAGTTTTGATGACAATGCATGTACGTCATTCTAAATCTACGGAGGTACGTCATTCTAAATCTATCTAGGAGACGGCCCAAGATGACCGACTAGTTATTAGTTATTCTTTGTATAAAAAAATGTTATTTTGACATGACATGAATATCCAATGATAGGCTTGGTTGAGATCGAAATTGGATCGAAAATTTAATTGACTTTACTCTAAATCCAAAATGGCAGAGTAGGTACTTATTTTTTAGCAATACCATAATATCGGTATCAAATGAAAAGGGTTTGCTGAGAAGAATACAAATAAACTGACTAAACATAAAAATAAATTTCTATAAACAAATATTTCTTAGTATAAAAAAGATTTTTAATAACAAGCTTTTATTTAAATGGTCTAAAAGGAATAAACGTTAAATTTATATGTTATAAATGCTTGTCGCTTGATAAACAGGGATAGAATCAACGAATTAGGAATAAGAATCGGCAAAGATACAAATTGTAAATAAACGATGATAGAAGTAAATCTCGGTACAAGCTTTTATAACATTTACATTTAAAGTTTATTTTATTTATATATTTTAAAAGAATTTAAATATAATCTTGTTTTTAAAAATGTTTTTATAGAAATTTTTGCTTATACATATATGTATATCATACCGGTTTTTGTAAAGTAAATTTTATTACAATAACAAATAAATGAAACTCAATTTTAGTTATAAAATAAATTAATTAGTTAAAAAATTATTTAAGGGTTTTAAGTATATTTTTTTTGTCAATTTTTGTCCGATTTTTTTTCTCTTTTCATAGTAGGGTAGGGATTCAGAAGCAGCTTGTAAGCAGACTACTTTCAGGCTTTGCGTTATTTGTTTTATATTTTTGCACTTGCATTTATTATACAAAATGTTGTATATTGTGCTTTTAATACTGACCTGTACCTATTTTGTGGTATGTTGTGCCTTTATTACTAATGTGTACCTATTATGTTTTATAATTTTTTTAAAGTTTATTGAATTTGTGTTATCTTTATTTTACAGCTCCCAAGACTATAAAGGTTCCACCTTGGCTCAAAGTCACCCTTTCCGTCACGAGTCTTGGTATATTAGGTATAATTTTTGCACTTGCATTTATTATACAAAACCAAAACCAAGATGACAAGCCACACGCCGATGGCGATACGGATAAAGAGTCAAGTAAGTTTAGCAATAGTCATGGTAAGTACTTCCTATACACACGATACTTTATGATGGCATCTTCTAGCATGAGCTTGAATATATTGTGTCAGTAAGTAATGCATAGTAAGAGCATGTTTGATAAAGCACAGAAAAAATTCGCTTTACCATACCACTAGTCTATTTACATGAATATTTTTGTTACACATAAATAAACTGGAATCTGTGTAGTTCGAATGATAGGGTACTGTGACGACCGCCGGGATCGTCTAGGGCGTAGCTCAAATAAAATACTTGGTTTCCTAATATACTTATATTCTTTTATAGCAAACTCAAATATTACAAAGGTACAGCGCGGCGGTCGTGCATCTAATGTGAAAACTGTCAACTCCTATTCTCTGACGTCACCCCGCGGATCGCGTTCCCAAATCAAATATATACGATTTATTAATTATAAATCGGCAAACAACGTGCCAGTGGCGAAGGAGTATCGACTCCGCCACATTCCCCCCGTACAACTAAAATTTATTTATTCGACAAGTCGAATGAATAAATTTTCCTACCTAACTAACGACACGACCTTCTACACATTCTACCACTTAAAACTACCCTACCTGACGAAGGGCATCGTTTACAATTCATGACGGTCTTTAAGATAGACTGGCTCCTACCACCTTATCCATCCATCATGGGATAATGGTGGGAAAAACCCCATGCAAGCAAAAACCTCCGAAAAAGCTTGCGAACGCCATGTAAGACTCTAACCGAGAAGTAACAATATTCAAAAAAGTAAATTTTGAAAATCATAAATTAATATGTTATGTTCCACAAATAAGACCAAATCTATGATCGGTACAAGAGGTCACTGTCAGTTTATAGCTCCACGATCTTTAAATCAAACCCCCAAAAACGAATACAATACTCGTTTAAACAACTTAATCTCAAAATAAAACTTGACACGAGTCCCCAAAATACGAGTTGTCAAACAGTGACTCTCCCTTCCCGACACGTGAGGTGACAGACCTTAGAAATGGAGACATAAGAAAATCTCTTTCACCGTACAATTACAAGAACCATTTCAAAACATTCCAAATCCGATACACGTCCACAATAATAAATTATTATGTTCGAATATGTAATTGGATCGTAATAAAATAATTTCTTATTAATTTGCAGGGAGAACATAAATGAGTGAGGTCTGCGAAATATTAAATAGTCAATGGCATTAAATGACATATAGGACAACAACCGTGTTGCGCAAAAAAAAAAAAAATTAGTAAGACAAAAAAAAAAAAAACACTCATTCATAAAGAGACCGAAATAGACTCGTAAGTATACCAGTCAGACACCCCAATCCGACATCCATCGTTTCCCATAGGAACTAACGGATTTTAGCATACGTTACTAGCCCACGGCACGATGACGGCCTAGCTCCTATCTCCCCGACAATTTGTTGACCTAGTTAATCGTTTTTCTCTCTTGTGGACGTATATCTGGTTCTCTCCAAGAAAATGGTAGGCAGGTCTGGTCATCTCACAGCAACATCATGACAGCTCACAAACCGCAACTCAGGAATCATGTAACAATTTACAAAACATCAATGAACCGTTCAAAGTCCTAATCTAAAGTCATCCTATCTCTAGTAATTGCCAACAAAACGAACATATTTACAAGAAATCCTAACCACTACTCTAAAACCTTACAACCTAACATAACAAAATTTAAGTGAAAAATTACATAAAAAACAACAAGAATTATCATAACAATACAAACAAACCCACATAACCTACCCCATACATGCATTTCAATTACCCCTTTCTACAGCTATTATTACCTAAGCCTAAACAGCTTTAACCTATTTACATGTACTAGTACTCTTCTTGAGTTACTAATACTCTTTATTAGATAATTATTATCAAAACGCCTAATAATTCGATATGGGCCTTTGAAAGGGCGAGCTAATTTCTTACTCACTCCTGTTATCCTTTTGGGACTATGCAACAAAACTAATTGCCCAGGGCTATAAACTATAGGTGATGCCTTCCTATCATACAATCTCTTCTGCTTCATTCGAGCTCTATACAAATTACGTCTTACCTTTCTCACACAGTAGGTGTGTAAGCGTCGCCTCTCTACGTTACTCACCGATTGAATATTGCGACTCAATCCCAAGTCAGACGGAATCTGCGGTTCCTTAGTAAACATAATAAAATATGGAGAAAACTTCGTAGAGGCTTGCTTCGAACAATTATAGGCAAACGTAACCAGTGGCAGCTGCGCACACCAATCACGCTGAGTACGCCGTACATATTTAGACAACATTTGCAATAACGTCTGATTAAAGCGTTCTACTAACCCTACCGTTTGAGGATGCATAGTGGTCGCAAAACTTTGACTACTACCAAAGCGTCTAACTGTATTTCTTGCTAACGTAGAAGTAAAAACAGATCCCTTGTCGGATATGACCTTACGGACCACTCCGAATCTACAAAACACATCCTCTATTAGAAAATTACCTACGATCTCCGCCGTAACCCTAGGAACAGCTTTACAAATCGCATACTTTGAAAAACAATCTATACATGTAATAATATACCTATTCCCCGCCGATGATCGATTCAACGGACCGACTATGTCAATCTCTACCGCTTCAAATAAATTATCGACCACTATAGGCTGTAGCGGGACGATCCTATTGTTTTCCTTCTTTTCCTGACATCGCACACAACTTTTAATATAACGCTCGATCTCTACGTCAGCATTCAACATAAAATACCGCGATCTGAACTTCGCTAAGGTTTTCATTAACCCAAAATGACCACCCGTAAACGGATCATCATGTATTTCGGACATCACTTCACTAAATAAAGGTCTCGGTAACACTACTAAATCTTTATTTACACCACGTATATTCACACTTTTATATAATACATCACTTGACACAAAATATCCTTTATATCTGCTACGAGGGCTCGCTGCCACCGCACGTCGCTGCTGCTGACAAAATTGATCACTCTCTTGCGCCGCTGCTAGTTGCGAAACTTCGATTCTATAGAGATGAAGACCATCCTTGACCCCATTTTCTTCATCACAATCTTCACCAAATGGATTTCTACTTAAATAATCCGCCACCACGTTCTGTCTTCCTGAGCAGTGCAGTATATCAAAGTCATGAGCTTGTATCACCAAGGCCCACCTCGCTAGTCTTCCTGACATATCTCTTCGGTCTTTCAGCCAACAAAGTGCTTTATGGTCCGTGACCACTTGAAATTTCAGGCCCCAAAGATAATGCCGAAAATAATTTAAGGCCCACACTAAGCCCAAGCACTCTTTTTCCGTAATCGAATACTTCTTCTCACACTCCGACAATTTTCTCGACGCGAAACACACTGGAAACATTTCGTCCCTGCCCTGCATGAGACATGCCCCGAGAGCATACTCACTCGCGTCAATAAACAACCTCGTATTTATCGTAGCACTATTATCAAAATGTTTCAATAACGGCGGCGATTGAATTTTTGACAATAACTCGTCAAACGCTCTTTGTTGTGGCAAAGACCACTCAAATTTGACATTCTTCCTCAACAATTTATTTAGAGGTACGGTCAGCTCCGCAAATTTATCAATAAATTTCCTATAATACGAGAACAATCCTAATACCGATTTTAATTCTTTCGTATTTTTTTGGGATTTTGACCGATTTTAGTTTTCCCAATTTATTTTCGTCGGGCAAAACTCCAAATTGTATGCCCCAAAACCGTGATTCGATCGTACCCGAAACTACATTTAGATGGCTTTAAGGTCAAATTCGCTTCTTTCAATCGTAATAAGACTTGATCCAAAGCGTCATGGAACTCCTGATAGGTCCTTCCATACACAATTATATTATCAACGTAAACAATCACATTCTTATATTTCAAGCCGGCTAGAACCTTATCCATCGTTCGTTGAAATATAGCCCCGCTTGTTTTCAACCCAAATGGTAAAACGTTGAACTCAAACAGCCCGGACGGTGTAACGAACGCTGTTTTGTGTTTATCGGCTTCATCAATCTTCAGTTGCCAATAACCCGAATTTAAATCAAGATCAGCGAAATATTTTGCACCATTTAAATGTGAAATCAAATCATCTATTATCGGTAAAGGATAAGAATCTGTAACAACCTTTTTATTCAGCTTACGAAAATCAACACAAAATCGCCACGTATCATCTGGCTTCCTAACTAATACCACCGGTGACGCATACGGACTTCTAGACTCCCGGATTACGCCATTTTTCAACATTTCCGCAACTTGTTCCAAAATAATGTTGTGCTGTTCGCGAGATACCCTATAAGGAGCTCTATGAACTGGGATCTCATCGACCGTATCTATTTTCACCTCTACGAGTCCACATTCCCCTAATTCGTCATTATTGAAAGCAAATCGCGACCGATGACTTAATAGTAACCGATTCAAATCGCTACACTCGCTTTGTTGCAAACCTTTAAACAAATTAAACTCTACGTTCATGTTTGCGACCGCTATGCATGACTCGTACAAATACTTATCATTATCCGTTATTTGTTTTAAAAAATATAAATAATCACATTTCGATAAGACTTCTGTGTCTGACCGTACACATTCTATAGAATTATTTACATTCAACATGTCCGACTTTGAAACAAAGTTACAATACATATTTTTTACACGTAACTGTCCATTTGTAAAATCTACAATTGCACCATTGCAAAACAAAAAATCCTGACCCAGTATCATATCTTGACCAATACTGTCTATTACATAAAAATTCTGGACAAATACCACACTCTCGATCAAAATATTCAACTTCATCGTCCCGATGACTGCCAATCTCGCACCGTTGACGGCTTTCACATGGACGTTGCATGAATCGAACTGCTTTTCCAACTTATTGGCCAATGATTTCGAAATCACAGAAACCGATGCACCCGTATCTATAAGAGTCAGAATTTTCTCATCACCGCACGTAATACTAAGAAACGGAACGGACTCACACTTTTGGGAATTTTCTTCTCGAGGCGGCAGCTTGACGGCCCGTCCAATTACATCAAGCGCCTCTGTCCGTTTGGGTACTGCGGTCGCTGTTCGGGTCGGCTTGCTCTGCTTCTAAAATTGTAAGGGCTTTGAGAGAACGTTCGGGAAGGAGGATTTGATTGGAAGGGTCTGGAATTGGATGATGTCACAGGGACGGTATGCGCCTGCGGTGGTGAACGGAGTCGTTGATCCCCAGTTCCAGTCTCAACCTGTCTTACGGGGGGCGGCGTGGACAAAGGCACAGCATTTCTTACTTCCATTGGCAGACTTATTTGTGCCGACGTCTCACCCCCACCAAACAGTTCCATTTGTTTCAGGACATCCTTCAATTGTTTCTTACTGAGATACATCTGAAAAGCTAGTTTATTTTTTAAATACATATTGCACCCTTTCAAATAATGTTGGATGAAGCATTTTTCGTCGATTATCGGCCCCGCTTTGGCCGCCAACTCATCTAGAGCATAAAAAAAGGTCAAAGGATCTTCTTTGAAATGCTGTTTTCGTTCGAAGAACGCCGCTATCGGATTGCTAGCGGGTGCGAACTCCTCGGTGATCTTCGTTCGTAGATCGTCGAATGACGCCGCGCTTACAACAACATTCTTGTAGAACGCTAGCGCCGGGCCCTCCAGGTACGCGCCCAACACTAATTTTTTCGCTACCTCGTCGTATCTATTGACGGCCGAAATAACTTCGAATTGACTAAAAAAATCGAAAACATCACCAGATTGCCCGTCGTAGCGCTGCATTGCGATTTTTCGTGCTTCTTTTTTCTTCTCAATTCAGCTCCGATAAGCCAACGGCGCCTCCACCATGTGACGACCGCCGGGATCGTCTAGGGCGTAGCTCAAATAAAATACTTGGTTTCCTAATATACTTATATTCTTTTATAGCAAACTCAAATATTACAAAGGTACAGCGCGGCGGTCGTGCATCTAATGTGAAAACTGTCAACTCCTATTCTCTGACGTCACCCCGCGGATCGCGTTCCCAAATCAAATATATACGATTTATTAATTATAAATCGGCAAACAACGTGCCAGTGGCGAAGGAGTATCGACTCCGCCACAGTACTTACTGGCGGACGCATGTCTGACTAAAGAGATGTATAGCGCATCAGCGCATCGTTTTCGTTTTAACGACAGAACAACCGAATATAAAATAAAAGATCCAATTGCACGTAACGTGACCGATGATGCGTTATTGCATCGAGTCTACTAACGGGAACTTTGTTCGATTATTCGTATATGTATATTCGTACATATAAAACAAGCGATTAAAAGTTTACCGTCAGTTTTTGACATTTTATCGTAAAGAATAAGAAAAATTGTCAAAAATTTACGGGTTAACTTTTAATCTTCGTTTTAAGGCTTGAGTTCACCAACAGGTGAAGTCATGCCTTAGGCGCGAAGTACACTGATCTAGCAGACGGCAAGGATTACGGCGCGGACATCATTCTGCTTCATTCAAATACCGTACCAAATACACGACAATAACGTAATTAATTGAACAAATTCAACGCTGAAATGTGCGCGTCCGATGAGGGCCGTTGAACTTGTTCAATGATGACCTTATTGCCGTGTGTTTGGTACTCTATTGGAATCAAATAGAATGATGTCCGCGCCGTATCCTTGCCGTCTGCCAGATCAGTGTGCTTCGCGCCTTAGGGAGATGTTATAGAAAGCGCCCAGGTGTGCGGCTGATGATAAAATATATACGAACGAAATATTGGTACCCACTTCGCGTCGCGTGTGCATGCCCACTCGCCATACATTTTCACCGCATCCGGCGCTTTCTATAACATTTCCCTTATGCATATACATATTCATCGACATATGATACTGCTCTCACTTGGCATTTTAAATGGAAGAAAATTTGATTACCGCTAGACCCATTTGAAAGGAGATGTTCCAAATTTGTATGGAAACTGGTAGTCGGCCAAGACGCAAATTATATGAGATGAAAGAGGATATTTTTAAGAATATTATGGGACAAAAAGTACGATTTTAATTCTCCGCATTTTAACAAAAGCAGCATTTTATTCTGGCTCAAAAAATCTTTATCCAAAGTAATCAGTAATGACAGCTGATCTGTTATGTCTTGTCATAATATTTTCTTATAAAGGGCATGGCATGGGGTCGGTTCGGTTCAGCCTAAAACTTATTGCATTTTTTTTTCACAAAAAAAACTATTAGTACACGCAAAGTTAGTTTTCTTGTTTCTAACTAACAACAGGGATGTTAATTTAATCAGAGAACATTTGATTTTAGAAGTACTTACCTAAGTATAATATTTTTTCGCGGTATTGTTAGATACTATGTCTATGTCTATGTCTAAACTATGTTTTTTTCTATGAGTTTAAATACAACCCTAGGTTGTTATACCTCGTTGGATAGCTGATAAAATGTAGATGTTTTTAAGCACATCTGCAGAGCAAGTGCCATGATAAATTTTTGAGATATCCAGAAAAGAAAAATATTTTTTATAATTTGTACTTATTTTCTTAAGTTTCGATCGTCTACAATGACCCATTTACTTAACTTACGTGCAATTTTAGTCATTGAGGTCATTAACCATCTCATTCTTCATGTAAAAAACCGAAAAAATAATCATTAGAATCAAAAAAATTCAAAATATTCAATTGAATAGCCGAAAAATTGGGCATTTTCATAAAAAAAATGACATGAATATCTCGAAAACGATTAAGTTTAGGATGGGGGGTTCCATAGTGAAATCATTCAGAAATGATGTGTACTACACGCCCTTAACGGATCTAGGTCGACTTTTCCTGTAACCCTGTATACTAGCTGACCCGGCAAACGTTATTTTGCCTTACAAAAATGATTAAATTACTAAAATGGCTATAAAAAAATAGGGGTTGGTGATAAAAAAAAGTAAAAATTTAGAGTTGTATGTATTTTTAATGCCACATAATAAAAAAATAAAAAGAAAAAATTTCGTCCAAAAATTAAAAAAAAAAATTTAGGGGTGGATTACCCTTAACATTTAGGGGGATAAAAAATAGATGTTGTCCGATTCTCAGACCTACCCAATATGCACACAAAATTTTAATGAGAATCGGGAAAGCCGTTTCGGAGGAGTTTAACCACAAACACCGCGACACGAGAATTTTATATATTAGACTAGCTGACCCGGCAAACGTCGTTTTGCCTTATAAATGAAAAAAAAAAAAAAATTGGGGTGGATTATCCTAAAACTGCGCCATAAGATTCTCCTAGCTTTACAAAACATTTTAAACCTAATTTTGAAGCGATGTGAACGGACGTTGCAAAGAAATCTTTTATAATACTAGAAAAAATTTTGAAGCGATGTGAACCGACGTTCCAAAGAAATCTTTTATAATACTAGAAAAATGCACTTAAAAACGATTTGTCTCAGGCGGGAATCGAACCCGCATCTTCCGCAATCCTGGCGGCTGCATTGACCATTACGCCGCCGAGACACTGCTTTTGCTGTCGAAATTTGTCAGTGCTTGATGCTTATGTTTTGATGGTAAACATTGTTTCATCAAATCTTTGAAATTTCTTCTAAGATCCCAACGAAATATTTTTGCAAATATTTGACGCCCAGTTAAGATGAAACTACCTTACATTATGTTTACAATGTTAACCATAAAAACATAAGCATCAAGCACTGACAAATTTCGACAGCGAAAGCAGTGTCTCGGTGGCGTAATGGTCAACGCAGCCGCCCGGATTGCGGAAGATGCGGGTAGGATTCCCGCCTGAAGCTAGTCGATTTTTTCAGTGCATTTTTTCTAGTATTAAAAATATTTAGGCGTTTGTAAACGCAATAATAAAATTATTCCATAAGAAGTTATTTATTATAGGGAAATTAATTCTAGAGATAAAAAATATCTCCCTGTAGCGGTTTTAATCAAGAGTTAATCTCCCTATGATAAATAATTTCTTTGCAAAGTCCGTTCTCGTCGCTTTAAAATTAGGTCTAAAAATCCACAACATGTAACAATTTTAACGTAAATGGAGTGGACGCCCTTAAAGGGTAAAAGTCCCCAAAACTGCGGTAGTTTAAAAAGAACTAAAAAGATATATTTAAGATTGTCTGAGCATAATGGAGCATAAGCTTATAATTTATCGTGGAGGGTTTTCAAGTACCAATATCGAACATAATTTAATTATGTTGTCACTTGACCAAACAGTGAGGCATAATAACAACGTTTTATCTTTTTTGAGTTTCTATACATTTCATTTCATTTTCATTTCATTTCATTTCATTTCATTTCATTTCATTTCATTTCATTTCATTTCATTTCATTTTCATTTCATTTCATTTCGAACACCCCACGTTGTGTTAAAACTGAATAGGATAATTATTTCATAGGAAAAAATATACATTTTTATTAATACACATATATAATTAACATTACAAACTGCAAAAGCACTAAAGTACTTTTTACATAGGTATATTAAGCACGCCGTGACGTCATTGAATGTTGTGCTATGCTTTTTTAACATCCGTGTGATAAAGCATTAAATAAAAAAATGCCCTTGCGGAAAAGACACTCGCTATCGCAACATAAATGGCCTTAGCTAACACTAATAAGGAGATGAAAATTTTACATATAATTTTGATCATACGAATCTGTAATTTCGTTCCCTAGTGTTCTTGGATGTTCAACTTCAAATAAGGATGCCCGGAAGAAGTTGTTTTCAACGATGTGACTGCCCATTGTACAATCATACTTGCAATATATTCCGTATATAAGTTTGAATATTAATGAACAATGTAATTTTCATCTCTTTACAAAAGTTAGTGACTTGTACTAATAGAACTCATTTCAATACGACTTTATGATCTACAATGACACGGTACTTATTATAAGGATCACACTATACTTACCTATAATTAGTATATACTATCTTTTATAGTATAAGAAAGGCGTGGAACAAATTGACATTTTATGTAAATGAACTTTCTAGCAACGAACGGTATTTGCTAAGACATGCGCGTTTATAATAAACATTTGATTTGTTTTGGTTTGATATTTGATATGAGTAAAGATTATCGCTTGTAGTTGTAATTAATTTGTCGTCTCCGCAAAAAGACTAATATAATTATTCTGAAAGGGTCGAGCAGTTAAAAGGCTGGTAATTGACAACATTACATTTTTTAAATAGTATTCTTTTACTATATGTAGGTACTATAGATGGAAAATAGACATTAAAAGACTCAACACGTATTTTTTATTTTCTTTCAATCTTATTTTGATAAGTCCTATTATAATAAAAAATTTCAAAACTTACTCATTCTAAAATAACGTAAGTTCAACTGTAGGATTTTTGTTGGTTAATGTCGCGGGCTGTACAAAAATAAAATAATAAATACATCACAACCGTGAAATCTTTGAGGTTAATTTGGTTATGTTGGCCATAAATAAAAAAAACATGGGTGTTACATTTAGTTTTTTTAATACTTATATCTTGAGTTAGCAAGTAATAAATTCTGAAAAAAAATAATATAATTTAGTGTTCTATATTACCAAAGCTCCAAATGGTATAGTTATTGTCATAAGTGTTTTTTTCAAATGTTGTCAATATTATCGTACTGTTTTATATATAATATTATTTTATGTAAATAGATATTTTTTCATGTCTTAGTAATGTTTTCTATTTTTGTTTGCACTTATTTTTTTGACTTATGAACTGCACTTTATTCATTTTTATTTATAACTAGCGGTGGCCGCGACTCGGTCGCGTGGATCTCAGTAAATAATAGCCTAACTCTATAGCCTTCCTCGATGAATGGACTATCCAACACAAATATAATTTTTCGATTTGAATGAGTTGAAACAAATTCTTCAGCTTTATAATATTAGTGTATGTGTTACAGTTAAAACCCGTTTTTAGTTAAAACGCGTTTTCTCTAGTTCGAATCGTTACATCACTACCTGAGCTTTTAGCCGAGATTGAAAACTTTTACGAACAGCTTTACGCGACATCACACCTACCTGTCATTCAGGCCAACGATCCAAGAGCCAAATTAACTCGACACTATACTGAAGATATCCCGAACGTCAGCCTATACGAGATTAGTGTAGCCCTCAAACAGGTCAAGAACAACAAGGCGCCGGGTAAAGACGGAGTTACAGCGGAGCTTCTAAAAGCTGGTGGACGACCGGTCCTGAAAGCTCTTCAGAGGCTTTTAACTCCGTTATACTCGAGGGCAAATCGCCAAAGGCATGGCATGGCTGCGTGGTTGGACTCTTCTTCAAAAAGGGCGATAGGGCCTAATTTAAGAACTATAGACCCATCACGCGCCTGAGTCATGTTTATAAGCTGTTTTCGAGGATTATAACGAATCGTCTCGCGCGCAGGTTTGACGACTTCCAGCCTCCCGAACAAGCCAGATTCCGAAAAGGATTCAGTACCATAGATCACATACATACGTTGCGGCAGGTTATACGGAAGACCGAAGAGTATAATCTGCTATTATGCTTAGCGTTCGTGGACTATGAGAAAGCCTTTGATTCTGTCGAGACCTTGGCCGTGCTCCAGTCACTCCAGAGGTGCCACATAGACTATCGATACATCCAAGTGTTGCGGTCACTGTACGAAAACGCCACTATGTCAGTCCGCCTTCAGGACCAGAATTCAAAACCCATACAGCTCCAGCGTGATCATATCAGAAATGATGAGATCCGCAGGAGAACCAATGTCATTGAAATAGCCCAAAGAATTGCGAACCTTAAGTGGCAGTGGGCAGGGCACATTGCGAGGAGGACTGGCGGCCGTGGGGCGGAAAGGTCCTCGAGTGGCGACCACGTACCGGGAAACGCAGCGTTGGTAGGCCACCCACAAGGTGGACTGACGATCTAGTAAAGATCGCGGGAAGCCGCTGGATGCGGGCAGCGCAGGACCGATCGGTTTGGAGATCCTTGGGGGAGGCCTATGTCCAACAGTGGGCGTCTCTCGGCTGAAATGATGATGATGATGATAGTATCGGTGGAATCGTTTGGTAATGTTATTCGAATGTGATCTTCTATAAGGAGGAGGTACTTCCCCTGGACTTGCGTTCAATCCAATTCGGCAAATCCGGAGTGCCCTATCTCTTAAATATAAATACGATTAAGTAAACATGGAAAATACGTAAGAAATCATGTTGCATTAAGTATATTTAAATATGCCTTATCAGCGACTGAACCCGGCCTTTACACACAATCCTGTAATATCAATAGGTACGCTGCTATCTAATCCCTTTGATTCCTTCGCGCAAACGAAGTGAGGGTTGTGTGACAATTTTCGCTCGATGTTTGTTAGGGATCTACTACAAGCGCTTGCAAACCTATCATGTGTTTGTTGTGTACGTTGGCAAAATTTTAAGTGTGACAAAATAGTATTTGCAGTTTCTAGCTTCTCGGAAGACATAGACTCTATATCTCACAAGAGGCCATTTCTTTGCAATGGCCTAAACTTTAGCTTCAAGTTTTCATAGGAATTATTTCGGTTCATTTCAGTTGATGATTTCCACTACTGACCCATCGTCATAAACTCAAATTCCATATCTCCTATCTAGACTAGCCAGTTAGAAATCCTCTATTGTGCGTTTTTTTCCGAGGAGTTATGATTTAGGGACGAGAAAAGTTTTCGAAAAAATTCTTAAATGCATGAAACGCAAATGAAGAGGTGATTTTGGTCCCATAAATAAACGAGAGAAAACTTAGAAATCTAATCTAATAATCATCAGTCTATTTACGACTGTGCCCCACTTATCTAGATCTTAGATAAAGAGTTTAGAAAATTTAGAAGGGTAGAAAGAGTTGAAATAAGTAACGGCTTAATGTGTCTGCCGAAGGATACGAGGGTCAAACAGTTCTTAGAAAATCGAGAACTGAGCAAACTAGCAAGTTATTAGTTTCATTTTATTTTTTCTAAATGGAGTCCATCCACATCAATACATCACCGCATTCAATGAAACCACTGAGAAAAACACTTTGCCCGCTCGTGCTTAGGGTATCTTCGACGGCCTTTTGAAATGCAGCCATTGCTCCCTCAGTGTCCATAAAACGTATTCCTCACAGTTTTTCTTTTATTTTCGGGAATAAATAAAAATCACAAGGTGCGACTCTACGGTGGGTGAACCAGTAATTAAACGTCTGACGTCGCCAATTAGTCGATCGTTCGCCGCCTGGTGGTGTTAGACGAAGCGTTTTCGTGGTGAACGGGGATCCTACTGCGAGGCTACAATTGTAAGCGTAGGTACCACTCTGCAGTAACTGTTATTCCATCCTCCAAAACATTTTTCGTGTAATTACCTGTCCTTCCGAAGAACGGCGGCACCTTCATTTTTCCCACGCTTCGTCCTCTCTTCTAGTTGGCAACCCTTCGGAAAAAACACACACTGAGAAGAGTGTTGTTTAGTTTCGGGATAATAATAGTAAATCTAACTTTCGTCACCCGTAAGTATGCCGAACACGGCATTTGAGTCACCTCAGGTAAATCTTTGAACCATTTGGCGACACCAATCAACACGATGGTGTTTTTGGGCCTCTGTCAAAATATGAGGTATTCACCGTGCACGAAGCTTTCTGATTGCTAACTGTTCATTGAGGATTTTATGCACTTGGCTCATACCGATGCCTAAGCTTATCCGAATCTGCTGATAGGTCACTCTTTTGTCAGTGTCTATCATACGCTGCACTATACTGATGTTATCTTCAGTCGTCGCAGTAGAAGGTCGTCCCTCACGCAGATCATCGGTAAGATTAGTGCGACCACGTTTGAACTCATTAAACCAGTTGTAAACAGCGGCATGAGATGGGGCTTTATCATAAAAGGTCAAACGAAGTCTATCATAGCTTTCTTGTTGACTAAAGGTGGACGCACATTTAGCCGAGCCGTACGCGCCGAAGAAATAGTTGCACTGTCAATATGAGTGAATAAAATATAGAATGGATGCGAGCGCATCGGCCGAGTCGTCCGCATCACCTGCGCCGGAACTGGTGACGTCATCCGAATTTCCAGGGTTCTATATACCTTTAAATTACATTGAAAGTCATAAAAAATCATCGCACGAAAATCTCGCATTAAATTCACGCTGACGTGACTCCAGACGACTTGAACAAATGCATGAAACTTACTAGGTGTTGATCCAATTCCATATGTAGGGTCGTCTTTCTTATTTCTGCCGTGATGCAGTTCGCTGTGTTTCAGATTAAAAGGAAAGGTATCAAGTCTAATTACTGGTCATTTGGCCATGGAAGGCATACCTATCATCTTAGTTCCCAGGGTGCACTAGCAGTGTTAAGTGATTTACCATTAATATTGCAAGTGTCTAGCAAGGCGACGGTAGCCACTTAACATCAGATGGGCCGCAAGCTTACTTGCCATCTAGTAATATTATATATATCGTATAATATTATTATATAAAAAAATTATACTACATACATCCTACTAATATTATAAAAGCGAAAGTTTATATATATGTATAGATGTATGGATGGATATCTGGATGTATGTGTGTTACTCTTTTACGTAAAAACTACTGAATGGATTTTAATGAAACTACAATATATAGTTTATACATCAGAATAACATATAGGCTAATTTATACTAATACTGCAGATACAAAGTCGCGGGCAGTAGCTAGTGCTCAATAATGTTATCAAAGAGTTCCATATTCAAAATTTAAACTATTTTTTTTATTGTATTGTTTACAAGTAACCAGTTCTAAATAACACACTACAATACTACGGTCTAAATAACTACACAAATCTGCCTTGTCAACTCGCATCCTTACTTCTATCGCAGTCTATACTCTCTGAAAGGACCATCATCATCATTTCAGCCGAGACATGCCCACTGTTGGACATAGTCGTCTCTCTGAAATGACAACGACATAACAAAAATATAAACCTACAATAATAAATGTAAAAAGGGGAGGGAAAAAGTATGGTTCATCCATTCCAGCATCGCATCCGCGAACATTGTGGCTTGACATTCGCGATATGCGTAAAGAATACACGACAGTGGTATCGTTTTCTTCATTAAATTTTCTGTTACATGGTAGAAAGTAACTGCGGAGTAAACTTACCAGTCCCTTGCAAGCATAAATAGACTCTGTTTCCATCAGCCGATGAGCCACACTTTATTACATTAGCGGTATAAATAGTCACGGTTGACAGTCATTTGAAGTACTGCGCACTCATTTGTATTAGAATGATGACCATGTTTACTTTACTGTGTATTTTTAAAGGTATGTTCTTATTACATACAAAAAATTCTTTCCTTTTATTTTGATATCTGCTACGAACGCAGAAGAAAATTCAGATTATGAAATGCCTATTACACTATTGCAGTGCACTGTAATTAAATAAAAGTATGTGTCAATTATGTGCTGAGTACATACAGAAGTCGGACACTAGGGCGCGGTTGTTTTAAGGCAGCTTCAAAGTAGAGTGATATTGAAAATATTTCGAATAATTAAAATATTAATAATTTTCTATTCCCTCTATATTCCTTGTTATACCTACTTATAATTAATAATTAGGTCCTTAATTTTTAAGATTTGTAATTAAGTACTGCTAACACGATACCTACATCTTTTCTAACCAAATCGAAACCGAACAGGGCAGGGAGTCTATAATTTAATTACCGACTATTATTTTGACAACCGTTGACTAGCCAAGACCTCGTTATAATATGTATGAACCGGCCCGTTATGTACACAGAATATTATGACTGTGCGCTTGAGCACTTACTTGCTTCGTAAATCGCTTACAGATACGATATAGAACTTGTTAAATTTAATTCTTTAACACCAAACGAGTTTCTCAACATACTATATGTAAATGTACGTATACAATATGTACCGAATTTATTATTTAATGTGATGTAAGATCAACAGAAATACTGCTTAATTAAAGTCAACAGAACCGTATATTCGTTAGGCAGTGATGTATACCTAAATCCTCTAATGAGTCACTGTGTAATATTCTATGCAGCTTCTGTGGTCTTTAATATCTACAAATAGTCTTAACCACACGAGCTCTCCGCGTGGGTGATAGGTCCATGTTGTAGTAGAAAGAGGAAGCAAATCGAACCTGATTTTAGATATTGCACGTACCTTTGGTATTTTTTGCTCATTAATGCGGGTGAGCCATGATTGTTTGTAAATATACTTGTACGCACATTAGCGGGCTTTACACACACGCTTTATCGCGGGTGATAGTGTAAACCGAACGAGCGTGCGTCTAAAGGATGTTTGAAGGGTAAGGAAGTATGAGTCGCGCGCATTATATACTCGCAACGCTGTATGCACGTGTAAAGGAAACCTTTGAGACGCGATTACGCGCTTATCCGTTGTGCGCGGGGCGTGTTCTTTTCTTTCCCATCCGAACTCCTTTACAAGCACGATGTTTTGCGTGCAATTTACTCTTTCATGTGCGATAGAGTGTGCGTGTAAAGGACGCTATTGTCTTTGTGTGGAACATTATGACATACACGAGCGGGGGTGCTCAGTACCAGCACTGACGTCACAGAGACAGGCAACGTATATCTACACATATTAATGGCTCTGCTGGGTACAGCAGATAAAAATACTGTACAACACTCGCCCTTTGTACAACTATTTTTATATTTTACATTACTATTAGTAAATTGGTTGAGGTATATACAATAAAGTTGTTAGTCTCAGACCAAATAAATGTTAGTATTATAAAATTGAGAATCTACGTATACTCGTAGACTAAAAACATATTAGATTCAATAAAGAACCTTAACTATTAAAATGTCTTTAAAGCCTATTATTAACGGAAATTGAAATTAGTAGCATCTTAGCAATAACAATCAAATAAAATATAATCATGATATTACGGAATACAGAGCCTTATGAGGGTAAAAATATGAGGGAGGCAAAGCGAACTTAAGTCGGTACTGTCATGCATTACTTGGGTAATTCATCAACTCGTCCCACATACCTACGGCCCATTTGGGACGAGTTGAACAAAATCAAAATAAATAATATTTTCGTTGTGCAACTCGTCCCATCTCAATATTAAATTGAGGAAAGATACAATTAGTAGCAAAAGTGTTAGCGTGAAAAAAATAAAAACGGGTTTGTTAGAAAATCTTTCATGATCACAACCATACTTATTATAAAAATTCATAAAATTTTGTGACGTTACATGTTAAAATTTAAAGTACTAAAACGCGAAATTTATATGTTAATAAAAAAATCTAAACATTTTCGAACTCGATCTATATTTTTAATACTTTAGCACTCTCGCTATGAGATTATCTCTCTTGCAATAACAATCAACTGTATTGTTTCATAACTAGTCGTTTGTTTTCTCTATTATCAAAAATTAAAATAACTGTTTTCTTTTGATTATTTCTAAATACATACATAAAATTAAAAAATGTGTGACGTCACATCAGGGGGGAGGGGTTCTAAAAATGTGACAACCTGTGACAAGGACGGGGGGAGGGGTTAAAAAGTCCTAAAATTCGTGTGACGTAATTTATGGATGGCCCCTAACCTTAAAATGACAAACTTTTTCTTCTTTTAAATTAATGGGGATCGCAGATTATGCATTGTGCCAACATTAAGTGAAAATGTACATACATAAAGTAACCGACAATTATTATTGTACGATAGATTTAGTTTAAGATGGAGTCTCTCAACATGTGTTTTGCAACAAGAACTCTAGGGAGAAACTCCTAAAATGACAATAATTCTACACAAGTGAAAATGTACATACATAAAGTAACCTACAATTGTACGATAGATTTGGTTTAAGATGGAGTCTCTCAACATGTGTTTTTGCAACAAGAACTGTCGGGAGAAACTCCTAAAATGACAATAATTCTACACATATTTCTACAGTAATTTCAGAATTCCCGGGATCTTTTAATATTTCCACAATAAATTAACAATTTCTTGGGTTTCTCTCTTGAAAAAATGCTTTTTCAGGAAGCCACGTCTCAACAAAGTAATTGCTGAATTTCGGAACCTATCCTTTGCTAGGACTACGAGACATAATATGCAAGAAACCATCGGCCATTACATAAGGAGGTAGATGTGCTAAGGCAGTACATTTTCGGATATGTTTTTCAACGAACTGCAATATATGTATTCCAATTTTTTTTTTGCTTTTCTCCACAACCTTTTTATTTCAAAAGTAACCGACATAACCATTGTTCAATTTCGTCAACTGAAACCCATAAATCTTTACCTTGGTCATAGGTAGATAATAGGTACCTAAATAATAACTAAACCTGGATTGCCAACTCCCTTATACTAATAAATGTAGTTGTATGATAAATAATTTGTTAAGTTATTCATCTATGCTTTAGTATACCTTCTGAAAATAGTTAAATAATATCGTGTGTGAATTAAATTAAAAAACAATTATATTGATTATTTTAATTTAAAAAAATATACTTAGTCTTTCTATGACAAAAAAAAACAATCTAAAAAGATATATTTTATGTGGGTATTTTCGTACTCACTGTACAATGTGTTGATAAAGGTTAAATTTCTATACAGAAATTAGCTTGGGACGAATTGCAGAACAGATTTTTTATTATTTTTGGTTTTCTTCAACTCGTCCCAAATGGGCCGTAGGTATGTGGGACCAGATGACGAATTACCCCATTACTTAATGCACCGCTTTTCCATTTCGTTATGTACACACTTCACATACATACATACATACACACATTGTTATAATTATTGTCGTATTTCTCATTTCAGACTATGCGCAGGTGGTGGGGGTATGTTATGACTATTTACAAATAATTGTATTTACGATCATTGTGGTGCCAATAACATTATTGTTACTGTTATATTCACTACTAACATCGCAAGTTTTGGATGGTGATAAGAAAGTTCAAAAGAATGGTGTTACAGAGCATCCTTTGGTAGACTATCCCCAGGGTGATTTCAATAACAGCACTGAAAAGCCTAAGCCCAAAGGTATGATATTCCCAATCACAATTGATTTTCCCCTCTTTATTTCGCTCTATAAAGGCCTTTTTCTTTAATTCTTTTTAATTCTTTCGGTCTTGTTTTTTAAATGAAACATTTCGATAACCATAATGATTTTAGTTATTTTTGTAATTAAAACTGGTGTTGTTTTAGAGAGTGGAAGGCTTGCTTTAATAAGAATTTTACATACCATTGAGTTCATATGGGTATGTTATAGTTTTATTAAAATATTAGTAATTAAATAGCACGGAATTTATGGTCGAATTAGCGTAGTGCATGCTATCATGTGGGTGCATCTTTGAAATAATGACACCTGATTATTCTTATGGCCTTATTCATGATTGCACAATAAGTTAGTACAATTGCAACATTAGTTTTGGTATAAAGCTCGTAGAGGCAAAACATTTCATAACTTTGTTTTTGTTACTAAGTGGTTGTTTCATTTAAGTTAATGTTGAAATTGCATTAGCATTGTCTACCTTTAGATGTTATTAGATTATTAAGGGCTGGTCTTAGCCAATATGAATTTAATTAAAGCTTACTATAATAATATGTTAAGCTCAAAACTTTTGACTGTTCTCTTGTTGTTCTAATGTATATTTTATAATTTAAAACCAACTTTTAACTTTATATGTTAATTGTGAAAATGTAATTGTCTATACCTATAAGTATGTTATGACCAACAAATTTTAAGAAAAATTCTTTGTTGAAATAGCGATCTCACTATGTCGTCTTTGTTGCCAAATAATTGTGGTGAAAATGTCAATGTTTGTTTGTAACTAACGTTTCTTTTCCATTTTTTTACATTACTGCACTCTTTCTAAGACTTTTTCTCTTGCCTGACAATCGGTTACTAATAAATTGAATATTTTCAGCGGATCCCTTGCTCATAGCGCCAAGTCACCTGAGAATAGTGTCCAGGTCAGACTGGCTGGCTCAACCAGTGGAAGATGAGCTAGATAAAATTAGGCAACCGGTTCCTTGGGTTGTAATTACGCACACGGCGACTGAAGGTTGTTACTATCAGGTTTGTATTTAATATAAATAACCTACGGTAGTCGCCATGTGATGCCGGTAGAGTAGAATAGCATTACCCCATATCCTCCAATGGGTTAGAAGGCGACTAATGGATCAGCAAATGGGTATTGATCACCTTATACTCCGTCCACATATCCGCATTGGGCAAGCGTGGTGGACTACTGCATAAACCTCCTTCAATGACAATGAGAGGCCTTGTGTCCCAGCATTGGGATGAATTATAAAGACTGTTATGATGAACCTACGTTAGTTGTCTTACCATCTAAGGGCCCTTACACATTGCGGTCTTAACTTTACACACACGCTTTACTATACGTAGCGATACAATAACGATGCAGTCGCAACAGAGTAGCTGGCAGCGTAGGTTCAGTGATACAGCATCACTGGAAGTGCAATACAGGATTAGCTAATAGGAGCGCGTGGTTGTTCTTGTCCCCTCTCCCCTGCGTCTAAATCGATATAAACATGCGTGTGCATTGTGCAACGCTAGTCATTTTTTTTTGATATTCTATTGCAGATTGTCTCGGATGATATTTTCTGCGTCACCGGGTTTTTAAGAAGGCGAAGACCTTGGGGGGGGGGGGGGGGGGGGGGGGGGGGGGGGGCTCAAGCCTGTATGAAGCCTGAAGGGGCGCATACATCGTGTTCCTGAGGTTATACATTAACTTCGGCATGTTATTCAGACTACTAAGTTGATAATTTTTACTATGGACACTTAGTATAAATTCCAATTACATTAACATTTTTTATTTTAATACAAACTAAATGCTTAGAGATACTCGTAATTTATCTAATATGAATTACTGTTTACCTGAGCTGGCAACGTCGCATTCCGTCTACATGTCCACATAAACTTTTCGAAACTTTTCTTGACGTTGACAAGTTTGATAGTTTTGGCATACAAAAAGAGACTTTCTCATTGCACAACACAATTAAATTGGTTAAACTTAAATTAACAATAACCTAAAAACTATGCCATTTAAACTACTACTTCCTTAGTACAATATGTTTAACAAGAGCTAGAGAAGTATTATTCAAAGTTAATGTATACCCTCAGGAACACGGTGTATATAAAACTCGTCTCCACAGAATAAACGTTTCCTTTGTGGGCCAATGTATACGTTTTTACAATAAGCTTCCGAAAAATATAAGAAATTTGCCTGTTAACAAATTAAAAAAATAAAACTGTCAAAACTAAATTATCTAAAAAGCTTTTAACAAAGAGTTCCTTAAGAGTAAGTTAGTCTAAGTAGAAAATCCGACATTGGACTTTTCAGCGAAACGAACAGTGCCACAAACTTATCTGACCCGGCGGCGAAAATTAGAACTACAATTTACCCATAGACATTTCTATGACACATTTGTTCACCATTAGCAAGGAGCTTATATTACCTATAGAATGGAGTCATTAGTCAAATGAAAAAAGTGAGGGCAAAAATTTTGACAACCCTTGACATTTCTAGAGAGGCTCTGTCTCTTTCTAGTAGGGTGCCTATAGCAGAAAAAATAATTACGGACAATCTTGGACTTCGTTAAGTTAATAAAATTAATTAGTACTCAAAGTTTAAAATATTTTTGAGTTTACCATGACAAAGAATTAACATTCATAATAATTAGTTTTAATCTTCCGTACAACTGTCTGTTACTTACTATAAGTAAATTTACACTTAACATTGGCGAAATATAAAAATGAAAAAGCTCTTTATTAAATGGACTTTGCTAAGTACTTTTAAATCGTCAAAAGCCCTACCACCATTTCGGGACGAAATAATAATTATTATGCTGAGATGGAGCAGAAATGGCGAAAGACTCCGGCGAAGAACTCCACAGCTTACAATTTTGTAATGATTTCAAAACATCAATACAAGTCAATAAATAATTATCAATTTCATTTAAGTTACAGTTTTACATGCGTATATTTTGGGTAGTTATTAAAAATAAATAAAGTAGTAGTAGTGGTAGTTTTATAAATTCTGTAACACACTAAGTTTATTCCTTAATAAAAACTTGATCACAAGAACTGTTCTATTTTAAATCTAAACATAAATAACAATCTAAACATTCATATATTACATATGTGACTCAAGAATTTATGTAAAACAAAGTTATATATACACATAATATTGATACTTAAAAGAACAAAATCCTTTATTATTATATGATACAATGATATTCGCAGAATATAGTTACATATTCACATAGATACTTCTAAATTACAAAATATTGACCTAAAATATATTACTTTCATATCAATCGATGTTTCATAATACTTTATAATGATTGGCAAAATAATCGATTCTGTAAAACAACTAAGAAGAAAGTTACAGCTAATTTTGTACAAGACAAATTTAAAATCGCTCTACTATAAAGAAAGAATTATGCAGATGTGACTTTATTCTATCATGAGACCAACAATTAAAAATATGAATACCAGTAAAAGATGTAAAAGAATCATTTGTACTCGTAACTCGATTAATACTGGTTAACGTATGACAAGGTTTATAACTTTGTCATGTATTAACCAGTATTAAAAAAATATGCATAAAACGATAAGGATTTCCTATGTAAAGTTGGTCGGTACGCAACGTATCACACCATGTATTTGGAATAGCCCGTATTAACTTTATTCGGTTTCAAAGAGTTTGTACCTCATTCTTACTTTAAATTGAACGCCCTACGTATATATATATCAACCTTCTGTACCTGTTACGCAGTTACGAAGTCAGAAGGATAAGAGCGAAGATAGTGTAATTTCCGCCTAGGGTCTTTCGGAAATCTAAAAAGAAAAGAAAATTTTATGTATACAGGCACTTTTAACTTGTAATTAGCATATTAAAAACTATCATTTGATAGGCTTGAATAGCACAGTCACAATTTTATTAATGCTGTGTCAATTTTACTAACCCAAATTCGAGTGAAGTTTGAGGTCACTGTGCATATTGCACTCTGCGTTACATGTTAGTAGATGCAAATGTGAAAGATAAAATACACTATTACACTGGTAAAATCCAATCAATCATTTTGAATATGTTTCTCAATTAAAATAATGTACATTGCACAAATTACATGTTTTGTTTGTAAATAAACGTTCCTAACCAAAAATAGGTAGAACGATTTATGTATTATATATACTGGGTGTAAAAGACATGAACAGTCAAACGAGAACCATGTATTCTATACATCAAAATAAGACATATTTCAAAAAAATTACTGCTGGGAAATGATTTTTATTAATTTGGTATTAAAAAAAAATTCAAATTGTACCGCGCAATGTAAAGGGCTCAACTCGCACACAACTCGCAAAACCGCGATAATTTTGTCAGACGGCGGCCCCGTTCGTTAGTGTCCGTGCGCATCGAGTGAGCTACATTGAACGCTAACGTTTTGAAGCCATTTTTTGTTATGAAATACTAAAAAAATGATAATGTTTGTTTGGACAATAATTAAGAAATAACGTATAGAATACGTTTTCATAAAAAAAAAAAAAAAAAAAATTATGACTTTGACCTTCAATAAAATCGTAACTATCAATTTCCCAGGTATAGTTTAAAGGAAAAAAAATGTTATGATGGTGAGCAGAATACATGGTTTTCGTTTGACTCTTCATGTCTTTTACACCCTGTATACATAATCTATAAACTATATATATAATCTATATATATCTATATAACAGCTATTTCAAAGACTTAAAAAAATATATATATCAATTTTGATTGCCATTTCTGAAAGGAAAAAGGTTATTATTTTATAATAATTCTGGAAATCCTAGTCACCCTAGTCAATTTGTTTACACATATTTGAATAAGTAATTTATGTATGAAAATTAATTAAATTCAGATAGTATTAAAGCTGAGTATCAGAAATTACTTTCCCCTATGGAGTTTCGCCCAATAACGATAATCATATGGAATTACATGTGAAAAACCAATTTTACTTAGGTGAACAATAATATGCAATTATAACACTTACAAGTGAAATTTCAGACTGCATCCTGGATACCACTCACTTCTGCAACCACGAACTATACAGCGATGCACCATTTTGCACTATTTATAGTTATTAAAATGTAAAAAGCCGTACCAAAATCGCGAGTCGATATTTATGAATATGTCAATTACGACAATTTATGTCATGTTGAGATTTCGGGACATTGACACATGAATAGAGTGCTGCCATTACATAAATCCTTTCATTTCCCATAAGTTATAGAAAGAATCACAATGATGATTTTCAAAATAAAATGCAAACCTAAACATTAAAAGTAAATATATTATATTAATTTCTTTCATCGATAATAAATACTGATAATTGAATACAATATGTTAAGTTTTTAGCTACTTTTGTTTTAGAAAGATGGCGAAATACTGGGGAAATCTTGTTTCTATGTAGCCGTGTTTAGAAAGAGATGACGACAATTTCTAGAAAGAGAAATGTGAAATTTGAAATGTCAAGTATTGTCAAAATTTTTGCCTTCACTTTGTTACTTTGTCTAATGACTCCATTCTTTAGTATAAGCTCCTTGACCATTAGTGACACCACCACTGGGCCAGATAAGTTTTTGGCACTGTAGTTTTGGACACGGCTCCAACATTAAATTTATCGTTTGGACACGGCTCCAACATTAAATTTATCGTCATAAATATCTCTTTTTCAGAGTGAATGTGTTCTTCGAGTTCGACTAATCCAGATGTTCCACATAGAATCCAAACAATGGAGCGACATCGGTTACAACTTTTTAGTGGCCGGCGATGGGTCAGCTTACTTTGGACGAGGCTGGGATTACATCGGGGCGCACACTCTTGGCTACAACAGGTACAGCATAGGCATCGCCTTCGTGGGAACATTTAACAGTGAAACTCCGCCGCAGAAACAAATCGAAGCTTGCCAGAAACTAATAAAGCTCGGGGTGCAATTAGGGAAAATAAGCAAAGACTACAAACTGTTCGCGCACCGACAACTCGCATCCACTCTTAGTCCCGGAGACAAATTGTATGACATCATCAAGGAATGGCCGCACTTCGTTAAGGAAGGGACGAATTTGACAGATCTAATACCGAAGGACTATTGATTGACGTAACTTAAGTTTCTCAAAATGAGCCAGTTATGGTACTGGTGCAAATTTACTCCGATAATTCCTAAAAGGCATTGTTTATTGATGATCAAAAAATATTTTTTTTTTATATTCAGACGAAAAACTGCATCTTCAATTATTAATCGTAACGTAACATATGCTTTCTTCAATTTATGTTGTTTTTCTGAATATTTTAGAAATATGAAGTTTTAGTTATTGGAGTAGGTATATAGATATATTTAGATTTAAATCACATAAACGCGTTTTATACATTATATGAATAAGGGACTATATCCATTACAGCCACTAGTCAACATATAAAACATAATGTTATTTTGTTTGAAGATACACTAATGCTAAGAGCCTTTTCATACGCTTTCAAGACGGGTTGGTAACGTGCTTTATGAATTGGCGTTTGCATTTGTGTCGATACAAACGCAAAGAAAAGCTAGTACGTGCGTATCAAAAACGTTGCGTCGCGTTAGCTCTATAATAGGTCGCATTTGCGTGAACAATACACGATGTTCTTTTGTTTGACTTGGATATAATATTTCAATGATTGTATATGTTCAACAGCTTTAAGTTTATAGATTTATAAAGTATGTAGGATAATTGCCATTTATTTCGAGTCGGTAATGACTACTGCCGTAAGACGGTAAACAAAAGTTGAACCTGACGATTGATTTAAACAATAAATTGGTATTCACACTTTTATAATAACCAATTTTATATGAGGTTGTACAATTTGATATCTAGTTGAAGCTCTATGGAATCAATATACAAATTTGTAAGTCGAACTCTGATAGTCAATGTATATGTGAGGTATAGAACCTCATGAGCTTCACTTATCTGTAAAATTTTCGACCGCATGTCGTGGGAATAATATGCTAAAATAGTTATATAATTCCTATAATATTATGAAAATTTCAACATTTTAAAACTGTGGTTCTGCTAAATTTGAGCAGGTTTTGTTTCCATAAAGTTTTAGTGGTATCGTGTTCAACCGAGGGTTCATAACACTAATAACAGATCTCTCTTGTAAACTGTTAAGTTACCATTTGCTCATGTAATAGTAATTAATATTTTTGTTATGATTGGTATGGTAATATAGTGGGTATCATCTAATTATTTTGTGTACAGTTGGTCTTTATATATTATTATTATTGAAATATATTTTTTTTAATTTTATTTCTTTTTGAAAAGTGCATTTATTAGTATTTCGGATTCGCAAATGCGCAGCAGTTACCAATTGGATCGCGGAATACCTGAGAAAACACATTATTCGTTGCGTGGTTTATCTAGACGATTTTCTACTGGCCAATCAATCTTACCGGAAACGGTCGCGAAGGGGCGCCACAAGCGTAGAGGGGAACTCGCTTGACCGGAAAAACGGAGGGCTAAGCTCAACATGGATTCTGGATATCTCAGGAAAAATAATAGGTAAGTTATATTGTTAGGTAAAACTCTATTATGTTGCTGTCACGCTCACACAGGTATAGTGACCGCCCCTTTTAGACATTCTAAACATTTTGAACATAGTAATACGGTGATTACGTGCGCGTTCGATAAAATTTGCGAGTTATAAGTAATTGTCTAAAATATTACCTACTTATTTAACACAATTCAATTTCATTTAGATAACATTAAATTAATCTCTAAGTAGGTATTCTAAGTCATAATTATCAGAAAATAGGTACACCAAAGGCCTCTTTGCTTTGGCTGTGGCTATGCCTAGGTGATAACGTGCCAGAGTTTCGCATAACATTGTAAATAATGCTAATAATAGTATAGAATGTAATGTAAAACATTAAAATTTACAGAATTTTATAAATTTTTCCATTAGTAAAAATGGTTTACGACAAAGGAAATTGTACGAAATTATCTCTGTTCGGCGACCGTGCTTTATCTATCTAATTTATTTTATTAAGTTTAGGTTACAAACGTATCATAAATAGTCAAATTATCCCAAAGTGTACACAAACTCAGAAAAAAGAAATTATTATATTATGTTTTTAAAAATCATTAAATGACAAAAAGTTTTTGACATAGGTAATCTTTGTAATTAGATAGTTAAGTAACAATTATTTAGTAATAGGGATGTATCAGTAAGTTAAAATTAAGAATACTGTGGTTACGATATATTTTTATATCATTACATATTGGAAATATTATTTTCAAGCATTTTAAGATAGACAACGGAATATTAAAAATATTAAAATGATGAAATTTACGGATCCTTATTTTTTTATATTCGTACGTTTTTATTGTTAGTGGTAACGCAACGCCTTTTGATAAAATAGTATAAATTGTTTAATAAATCAGATGCTGGAAAAGTCAAACAAATTTTTAGTAATCAATTATTTCATAGTAGTCTCCTTTTTTATACAATTTATATTAAAACGACATCTAGATAGCACATCTTTGCTTCGCACATCAATTTTTTTAAATAAAAATTTACATTTTGCATCGCTAACGACCGGTTGCACTAAGTTATGGGTACATACTTCTTCAATATCGTAAAAAATAACAATTATACTTATATTTATAAATTGAACAACACATTCCTAGATATTATGTTCACTAAAGTTACTTGGTAAATAAAACGTAAACCTTGGTGCAACTGGCTGTAAATATTGTAGGTACTTATATTCTGTAACAAATATAGGTTGTGCAATGCATTTAATTAAATTAAATAGTTTTGGAACTTTCTCTGTAATAGAATAGGATTGAGGCGATTATTAATTCTTTTCTTGTGACATTATTTCACAGTTTTAATAAGAAGTCAATGGATCTTACGGGTTACAAAGAAATCTGTATCTAATTTCTTTCTACTCTATTGCATATTTTACTAGTCAAAAAGGGAGATTATTGACTACTGGGATTTGGTATCAATTTAAAGACATTAAAAGTACCTACGAATAAGTTGCTCCTCCTTTTTTGACAGGAAATTGATGTACTTACGCTATTTTTATTAATTGAGGGTTAATCATTACCATTTTCCACTCTCTGTTCAATTTCTTGACACGTGAATTTCAAAGCGTAATATAGTAAAATATTAAGTATATTTAGCATAATAATAATTATTAGCAGTAAAATACAAATTACTCCCTGGGACATATTATGTTCACATCGAGGTCAATTACGCAATCTGTGTTGGTACATCAACATTGCAATTTTAATAAATGTCTCTAACATCTAATGGATTGAATCAAACTCGAACATAAGCCGCCGATGTTGTGTACCAACATAGTAAGCAACTTAGTTGTAAGCTTTTTATTGTCAATTGTATGTACAATGTACATACTGAAATAATTATATAGTGATAAATAATCAATATTAGAGCCCTTTCACATTAGCGGTTGTCCAGCTGCGAACTTTGTAGTGGTAGGTTGAATTGAGCGAACTGGATGTATGCTTTTCTGATATTTATTGTCATAGCCGTTAGGGAGATATTATTGCGCACAATGAAAATGTATGGCGAGTGGGCGTGCGCGCGCGACGCGAAGTATAATTCATTCGTTGGGCACCATACATAGTTGTAGGTTGTACCTACTAACTAAAATATTAATTGTACGCTATAAATAAATCAAAACATTAATATTAAAGCTAGCCAACCTATACTGCAACACCAGATGTTCATTTAATGATATATTTCAACAGTTTTCTCAGTGTTACACCGCAGGGTAGGTAATATGTAAGTATATTCAAAGTCAAAATTTCTTTATTCATTTAGGTACTATTTGTACACTTATGAAAGTCAATATTAATATAGTATATGTCTAAGCAAACACTGGTGTGTGAGGACCCTAAAATTTTATATGAATAATGCATGTACAGTAATCGTAGTTTAAAATAATATAATTATTAAATTCATTGTCATATCTTTAGGTATGTAAGGCTGAATAAATTCAAGGTTTAGGTATTTTGTTAATCTTATGTAAAATGTAAATACCGCAAATGAAAGGGCATAAGAGAAAACTGTTTATATTTTACCTCGGCAGTATCTGCTTGAAACAATTTGCATAAAGTTGGAACTTTATCAGACATTTGAAATAAATTGATGGAATTTGGTACAGAATTCCAAAATTTGTCCCTTCAAATCTGAATTCATATCAATTTGATTCATATCAATCTCTTCACATCATGGAATTGCCCTAATAGACTTTGAGAAAGACAAAGGCAATACATATGAATGCTAATGTTAGCTTTAAAAATAAAGGATTCTTCATACATAATACATACACATACCTACATTTATTGCTTGGTGCTCCAGTTATAAAAATGTATGTAAGCAAGTATCTATTATTTTTTCATTTTTAATCTGATAATGGTTTATGCCATAATTTTAAGTAATTACTAGTTTTATGATAAGCGTCTCTGAACAATATTTTACTCAAGACTTATGTTATTTAGATATTTAAAATGTGATTTTTATTAAATTTCTTTTAACTTTCCATAATACGATTAAAATTTCGATTTTGTGAACCTATATTCAACAGTAGAGAATAAGTATAGGCTATGATTAGACAAAAATTCAATACGATGGATTGTAGTTCACTGTGAAAAAACTCAAGGCGGCGCGGCGCCAATGTAAAATTAAATTAAGAGTAATTACCCACCTTCTTTGGCAAATTCTCCTATGTTTTTTTATCGAATGAGACTTGTTTCATTAAATAATTAATTTTGAAGATGAGATGATGATGATGATCCAATTGCTAAAATTCAACACGTCCGTTTTTTCGAATATCGATTTAAACATAGAAATTGCAGTCTTCATCACTATTTAATATTATTTCATTAAATTTTCCACAAAACAAAGAAAGGAATAGCACGATCTTTGAAAATTAAATCTTTTTATCTTATTAATGTTTTGAAAGTGAACTTTGACGAAATAATTATACTTAATTTGTCATATGAACTATGTATAATTATTATATCCATAATGTACTTTTCTATATTGGCTGTTTGTGATACTTTTATTAAGATCCAAGATCTTTACATTAGCGAACTGCTAAGTTGTACGTCTCCCCTTAAATTATACGTAGAATGTATCTATTGTAAAGCGGTATGGGTTCTTTGTAAATTTTGTCTAAATAGTAAATATACTTATTTTCTTCCAAACTGTATTTTATTTGAAACCATTTAATGTGAACTTTTATTCTAAACCGGTGGACCATTATTCAGGTCAGTGAATATTTAATAAGCATTGTTTGTATCGTGTGATCGGTCATGATAATTATGTCCGCCAGATTTAGTTTAATGTTGTTGATGGCTATTTTCATACATAATTTAGTAACGACTTTCAGATATCCGTAGAAAAATTTGCTCTTAATGAAATATATTTTAAAATTAATAAATGAAATGTATTGCTAAATATGCCTATGCACATAAAATACTAATGATAAAGCTACGATAAATCGCTAGATTTGCCCAGTGTCCATACACACATAATATGTTATTGGGACCGTCCTCTGGGACCTTAAAAATATCGTCTTAGGTAAGCCTGTCACGTAGAAAAGACCGCAACTGTCAGACTGCACTACGTAAGTACTCATATTAATCTATGAAATAAACTGCAAAAAATACTGCACTTAAGGACTGCACTATTGGTAGTAGGTAGTATTTTTCCATAGATATATGAAACTGTAGATCGGTAATGTAAACGAGAAAGAGCATACTAACGCGTATATTAGAGCGAGATAGATAGACGAGACCATTTCACGTCCACGCAGGGTCCCTAAAAGACAGCAACTGTGTACTATTTTTCATGCACACATGCGCATTACGCACACATCGGTGTATTTTTTGGTCTCACCTAGTCGATTCATTGATATTCTATTAAGGTCAGTAATTATAAATCTATGGTTCTTACAGTCTGCCAACGAGCAGACGTGCTCGAGAGGTCAATCGTAAGGGAGGGAGACGAGAGAGACGACTAACCACTGTATGTTTTTAACATTGATTTATTATTAGGGGACGGGGGGCACATAACGAAGTCTCGAGGCACGACGGGGCCATCTTCATATACAAGTACTACACGTACTAGAAGTGTGTTGATTCTGCTAATAAGCGGCCATTTGACATCGCTCTTAAGTGCCATAGTGACCGGTGACTAGACAGCGCGCGTTCGTTTTTTACGTTTTTTATGATAAAAAAATATTTTCAATATTGTTTCCTCTACATAATTTTTAGTAAACATGAAAACACATGTAATAAAGTAATCGTTTAGACTACTATTATTGTTTTTCTGTTGTGCTTTTCTAACGATATTACTTATTGATATATGTTTTAAGCTAATGCACTCTAACTATCGATTATTTTCTTTATTCATCATTTGAAATATTATATACATGAGGGCATAACGGGGACATGACTACATTTAATTTTTTTAATTATTTATTTTCCTTAACGTCCCCGTCCCCTCTTCTCCTACTGAAGTTTGTAGATTGGCAATGAATCGACTAGGGTGAGACCATAGACAGGAAACTATAGATCGACCATGTAAAAGAAAAAGACCGATAGCTGTATTATTTCAGGTTATTCAGGTGAGCTGATGATGAAACGAAAAACTCCTCCATGGTTAGGAGTTGGATGAAATTTTAAATATTACCGAAAGGTGCCTAAAGAGCGATAGTTGTATTCTTTCAGGTTATTCAGGTGAGCTGTTGGTGGATTTTCCTTCCACTCCTTTACGGTTAGAAGTTGGATGTTAATTCTTTAAATATTATAGGCACGTAATAGTTGTATTGTTTCGAGTTAATTAGGTGACCCATGATGGAAAGAATAACTCCTCAACTATTAGTTAATCTATGTTCTAACGCGTACATTAGAGCGAGATAGATAGATGAGACCATTTCACGTACACAGGGGGCCTAAGGAGGCCTCATTTTTACCCCTTGGTGCTATCCATATTACGGAACCAGTCCATAATTGGCGCACTTATTCTACTAATACTAAGAATATTATAAAGTTGAAAGCTATGTTTGTAACGTAGGCACCTATAAGCTCAAAAACTACTAAACCGATTAAGATGAAATTTGGTACAAATATAGATTACCCAGATGTTGAATAACCATACCTATACGCTACTTTTCATTTCATCCCCACACAGGATTCATCTCCTATTTCATCCCCACACAGGTCAAAATTTAAAAACAGCTAATAAAAAAATATTTTTAAACCTAGAAAAAATACACTGAAAAAATTATTTACCGCAAAAATTATTCCATAATATAAGGTAGTTTCATCATAGCTGGACATCAAACATTTGCAATAATATTTCGGATCTTAGAAGTGCAAATTTCAAAGATTTGATGAAACAATGTTTACCATAAAAACATAAATACCAAGCACTGACAAATTTCGACAGCGTAAGCAGTGCCCCGGTAGCGTAATGGTTAACGCAGCCGCCCTTATTGCGGAGAATGCTGGGTTCGATTCCCGCCTGGGGCAGGTTTGTAAACGCAAAAATTATTCCATAACAAAATATTTATTGATTTATTATCAACGACCTAAATTCTTAGTTCCATGTTCCATGGTTTTATTTTCACAAATGACGAACTTCCGTACCAATTTTCATCTCATTTCAACCGCTTTAACCCTGTTTTTACGATAAAAACTTGCCTATGTCCTTTTCTAACGTATAATCAATATTTGTACCAATTTTGATCAAAATCGATTGAGTAGGTACCTATAGTTTTTTAACCGACTTCCAACTAGGAGGAGGTTCTGTATTCGCCTGATTTTTTTTTATGTATGTACACCGATATCTTAGTCATTTGTGGACTGATTTTCGAAATTCTTTTTTTATTCCATAGTGTTTACTCATGAGGTGGTCCCATTGTCACCAAGTCAGGATCTGATGATGGGAAGCCAGGGAAATCGAGGGCAACCCTCAAATTTTATAGGCATGTATAACGTTTTTCATATTGTTTCTAAAGCTATACTAGCATTTGCGTCTGGTAGTCATCGTCTCATGTTGATGAGCTGATGATGGAAGGTAAATGTATGTTCACCGATATCTCTATCATTAACGGACCGATTTTCAAAATTCTTTTTTTATTCGATAGTGTTTACTTCTGAGGTGGCGCCACCAAGTCAGGATCTCAAAACTCAACTGATGATAAGCTAGGGAAATCGAGAGCAACCTTAGGAAAACAACGGGAAATGAGGGTTATTCATATTTTTTATAAAGCTATTCTAGTATGACTGCGTCTGGTACCTAGTCATCTCATGTTGATGATGGATGGTAAAACTCCTTAACTGTTAGGAGTTGGTTGATGATTATTTAAATATTAAAGGTACCTACCTAAAGACCGATAGTTGTATTCTTTCAGGTTATTCAGGTGAGCTGATGACGGAAGAAAAAATCTCCTTAACGCTTAGGATGATAATTATTTATATATTATAGGCACGTAATAGTTGTATTGTTTCAAGTTAATCAGGTGAGCCGATGATGGAAAGAATAACTACTTAACTGTTAGATAATCTATGTACTAACGCGTACATTAGAGCGAGATACATAGACGAGACCATTTCACGTATTCAAAATCACTAATTTACACGAAAATTAAAACTCTGTTATCAAACAGAATAATTATAATAATCTTTTCAATCCTCCTTTTTAGCATGTCTCAGATGTGCTTGATGGGATTTAAATGTGTGTTTCGAGCAGGCCGCTGCATTTTTGGATTGTATATAGTATTCATTTAGGTACGCATCGTGCTATCTAAAAGAACTAATCGTACCGAATAAATCCAATGGGCACAACATTTTCCGGGTGAATCTCTCCGATGTACCGAGTCGTTGTTAATCGATTGTCAATACCAACCAATTCTGTCCAAACATCGGAACCATATCGGAACTTATCTGCGCCATTCTCTGAAAGGACCTAACAGATAATAATGATACTAGATTTGGCTAAAAATTAATTAACTCGCTCGTATCGACTTATAATAAAACAAACATGGAATTGTTATTTGACCCTAGAACTTACATTTTTAATTGTGCCGTGAGGTGCGTATCTACCGGATCTATGTTTTATAATTACTGGTTCGTGTGCGGTCGACAAATCACATTCATTATTTACTTCTATCCGACCGACCGACAGTTTGATATTAGAATTTAGAATAGACTACTATTTACAAGGATTGCTGCAAAATGATGTATAGTATCGAAAAGCCGTTGAAAGTAAAAGCTGGAAAAAAGGTTAACATTATTGGTAATAAAGAGAAACCTAAAAGAAATATTTGCTCCGGAAAATTTGTTGAGTTTTGCAACAGAACTGATTTGCACGGTTACAAATATATTGTAATGGAGGATCTTAGTGTGTTTGAAAGGTCAGTAGGTAATTTTATTTATTTATTGTTGTATTGTGATTGGTAGTACCTATCTAACGACTTGAGCTAATCATTTATTTCGACGATTTATTGTAATCTACAAGTTTTAATATACGCCTAAGTATAAATCTAAGTATTGCGCGATTTGAGCATGAAACTATGCTTCTCCAGTCCACACATACCTACTAGAAATAAAGGAGTTGGATGCTTTCCGAAATTTCAAAGATTTTTCTCTTCTTATTTAAAAAAAAACTTAGAGAAAAAGCGTCAGTGGCGTAAAAAAGCGTCCGTGGCGTAGTGCGTAAAAGTGTTATCTTCCACACGGGAGGCACCGGTTCGAACCCCGCCACGTACCAATGTGTTTTCAAATTTTGGATTCATATGTACGTTTAATCGACGCTTTTACGGTGAAGGAAAACATCGTGAGGAAACCTGCACACACCTATGAAGAAATTCTTAGGAAGTGTGTGAAGTCGACCAACCCGCACTTGGCCAGCGTGGTTGAATAAGGCCTAATCGCCCCTGTGGGGTAGGCTCGAGTCCTCGGTGGGGACATTATATGAGCTGTTGATGATTATGATGAAATAAGATAACAAAATGAAGGTTGTAGTGCTGCTCCGGACTTCTAGTTTTCTATTTAGGACTATCTTCTGCAACTATCTAAGTATTACTATCTAGTATTACTAGCTATCACTTTTTTTTTGTAATAATGTTAATTTGATTTAATTACCCATATAAATGGGTTTATACCCGTGTAATTAAATCATAATAAATAAATAAATTACCTAATTTCCAGGCTATTCCTTATGAAAAAAAAATACAAATAAGTAGGTGGTAGGTACTTATAACTAAACCAAGAATAGCTTTGATACCAATCCTTTAAAACAACTGATTTTATAGTAAAAATTCTCGTATTTTATCTTGAATTGATGTTATTAAAACGCTAAAACTTATCCCGCCAAAATGGCGTAAGCCTCTTTCTGAAAGTTTTTGCTGACCGCAAGAATCGCGTAAGCAACAAATGCATCAAAAGTAGGTACAGCAAAAAAGACTAATATTGTAAAAAATATCTATTTTTATTTTTTTACCTACTAGTGTCTCTCTTTACGCCGTAAGTGATTGTTTTGCCTCGTAAACTGACTAATTTTTTTGAGTTTTTTTCCTATGTCGATATGCACATTATCTATCCATCTCTGTATGACGTCAATGTTACACTAGGAGCGGTTGGGCTATAGCCGTGCTCGTGAGCGTGGTCATTGGCATCTACTTCGTGGTAACAGCGTATAAATGGTACGCTAGGAACCCTATTGTCACTGTGAGTATGAACACCCCATTAAAAGTAAGAAGAAATGAAGGTCCTTTTGATTTGAATGAGCACTATATCCTACCTAGTTATAATTTAAAAGGTAGGTGTGTATTATTTGCACTTTTATAAATTTTCCTATGTGTAATATTTTATACATTACTTTGCTGTTAATTTGGATTTTTCCATGTTATTTGGTTGGCAGACGAGCATACAGCCTGTCTGGTGTTAAGGGTCACCGTAGCCTGTACATGCATGCAATACTGACATGAAAAACCCTAGTTGGAAAACCCAACAGAAAAGGGGTTCCTGCCCATTGGAGCTCTGCCAACCATTTCACCAACAGGATGACAACACCTTATAAAATTGTGACAGGATTAGAAACACTATCATCCATCCCGCTCCAAAACCAAAACCAATTTGGTCGAAGTGGGCGAGAAGACTGCCAAATTAAAATGGGATTGGGAGGGCCTCGTTTGTAGAATGCCTCCAGAAAAGTGGGCCCATATCGCTACACACTGGGTACCCTCGACGGTTGGTTAATCTAATAAAAAGAAAAAAAAGAATTGTAGTATATCTTGGATGGGGTTGCAACCGTCTATAGAGCTATATTTTTGGGGCTATTTACGTCACTGCGATCTGTAGAGTTCTATTGTGACTAGCTTACAAGTAAGTCCTATTAAAGCCTTACAAGTGCTTCTTTAGCTGGGCACTGTCTAAAAATTATAAGATAAGTATTCCCAGCTGTTTTGATATCGTCTAGCTAGAGAATGTATCTCCACAAATGTCGGTTTCTTTTGTGAATGAGAGGTTCACAAGAGCACAGGCGATGCATTGGTGTTTCACGCTCCTGTTCGCAGAATCTGCAAGAATCAGTATCTTTTAGTCTCTTGCAGTGCTTGCAGTGGTCAGTCATAGCCCTAATCAACACGCGCTCTAGTTGCCCCTGTTAAGCTTCAGTAGCTCGTCAGCACGCTTAAGGGAGTATAGACCTATAGTCCACGGGGACTGCTTACTGTTTGCTCCTCTTGGTATAACCCTCATACATTAATAAAATAATAGATTATTAACCAAGGGGATAAAGCAGTGTCTTCTGTCGCGGGTGACGATTTAAATCGCGAGCGCAACGAAGGACTCGAGGTTTACTCCCGAGCGCAGCGAGGGTGTTAAAAACTTAAATCATGAGCGGAGCGAGGGATTTAAGACGAGTCCTGAGTGTAGCGAGGGATTTAAGTTCACCCAAGACTAAGACAGCTTTATCACCGAGGAAAATACTCTACTTTTCGTACCATTTGCGAAAAAATTAATACAATAATAATATGAGATGACGTATCGTAACGTATTTTTAGAACATTAACTTATTTATAAAAATAAATTAAAATAAACTTAACGTTTATGTATTTGAAGAAAACAAAAACGCGGCAAATTCCTAGACTAATATTTTTTTGTCGGAAAAGCAAAGGCATCAAGCTCATACGGCCTCGTAAAATCTTCGCAGGAATGTGACATCGTAGAAATAAAGCTGCGATGTAAGTAGCATCGGTGAAACAAAACCTTGCAGTATGAAGTCGTTGTATAACAGTTATCGATGTAGTTATAATGATTTTCGCAGGTTAGTGTTTGGAAGACACGCAGAGGACCGGTCGCTCCACATTATCGACCGCAAACGCAATAAAACGCTATATATTGAAGGCTTTGCTGCTAACCAAAAAATCTCTCTTATTTTGGGCCAGAATGTAGAACTATACTATTTGACGCGTAAAACTCTCATTCATTGTTTTTCTTAGGTGATCGAAAGCACCCAAGGGGCTATTTGGGACGTACCATTTCCTGCTATCACGATATGTGATTTGAATCTAATATCTCGCAAAGCAGCCAGGGCCTTTGCTGATAATTTGTAAGTATTAATGTAAGATTATTGCGATATTATTGATTACTAGATTACTTTTCTCAAAATATACATACCTAATTAAATAAATCGGCTAAACCTAATAGGTACCTACAGGTACAGTATCCACGGCAGACATATAATTACTATTAAGCATTGTTATTTTTTTGGAATAAATGATTATTATTATTAAAAATGATTATCAACTCGGAAAGGGAACGCCTCTTTTTTTACTTTGAACGCTACGGAACGGCGGCTTCATCGAGTTTACTCGAAGCAATAGATGGATGTTAATAATGATAATAATATTAGGGGTTTAAGTATGAAATTGCCGTTTTGATTTTTTTACATTAGATTTGGATACATAGAAAAAAAAAAATTTAAAATTGATATCTGTAAAAAACATATTCATATTTTTATAACGGAGACGGGCACCTCTTAGGATGGGCTGTTTTTGAAGATTCATTTCTAGTGAAAAAAATTAAAATAAGAATAAAAATTTATATATTAATATAAGTCATTGTAATGAAGTTTAAAATAAAAAAAGAATAATGGACATAGCTATTGTATTAAAGGAATTATACACTAATGAATAATGAGGAAAAAATCGGCAATTTCATTCTTTAACTCCTATTATTTATTAACTTTACAATATACACTTTGAAGTACCTATACTAAATTTCCATATTATTATAGTATGTTCCTTAGCACTGACTTGTTCCTCCGTCCCAAAAGTCTCTTCCTTTCTGTTTGTTTCATAGACGCTTGTCTTTTTCAAGAACTCTACCAGACAACATCAGCGCGGATTTCGTGTTCGGCAATTTCATTCTTTAACTCCTATTATTTATTAACTTTACAATATACACTTTGAAGTACCTATACTAAATTTCCATATTATTATAGTATGTTCCTTAGCACTGACTTGTTCCTCCGTCCCAAAAGCCTCTTCCTTTCTGTTTGTTTCATAAACGCTTGTCTTTTTCAAGAACTCTACCAGACAACATCAGCGCGGATTTCGTGTTCGAAGCTGTACGATTGGCTCCACTTATCCATTCCACTTATATGATATCAACCAGCCAGAAACGAGATTTGTACGCCCTTCAGACGGTGTTGGATCTAAACAACATTTCATTGGAAAAGTTGTTTAGACAAGTAAGTTGTATACCTATTCATTATACTCGGACCGCGCTGCCACTAAACTTTAATTAAACCAATACAAATAAGCCAAGAGAAACAAGATAGATGTCACACTCAAAACATCTGAGTAGTGTGGACTATAGTGAAATATTTCTATGACTCGCCAGAGTTATGTTGTTGAGTTAGCAGTGTAATAAAGCAACAATTAGGCCCTGTCCGCACAGCGATAAAATATTCGCGCGGAAATAATATCGCGTTCAATTTGCATCAAACCACAGATTTTTTTACCGCATGTGAGATCCTGTGTCACAGAATTTTGCGAAAAAAAACGCGCGGTGAAATATCGCTGTGCGGACAAGGCCTTAGTTTCATAACATCTACATGTATTTCAGTTATCCCCAGTAACATCGTGTAACCAACTGGTGGAGAGGTGCATGTGGAAAAATACAATGTATCGCTGCGACCAGCTGTTCCAGGAGGTGTTCACGTTGCAGAGTCTGTGTTGCACTTTTAATTACTTCGCTACTGAACTCAAAGACCATAATTCGTAAGTTGCTATGAGCCTGATGGATTTAAATTTTCTTATAACTATGTTAAATAGGTACCCCTAGTATGAGTTACCGTTGACAAGCGCGGCGCAAGCAAGGCGCTACCAAGAGATTTCGCACCACCTAAAAATTTTGCTAGAGCCGCCCCTGATCGCGACACTCGGTCTTCCTATGAACTCGGCGATTCGACCGATCTCCTTAGATTGATATATCTGTGTCGTATACGTACCGCGTAGTATAGAGGAAGTCTTGTTGGTAATGCAGACGTAAAAAGTCCAAATCATGATGTCGAGCAGATCATTTTCTAGCGAAAGATCATTTTGGTTCAATAATTTCACTTATCATTATTATTCTGTCCATAAGGTATGACCCATAGATTCAGTGCTTCGAAATAGTCAGTTTTGCCGAAGTACAAGGAATTCTAAATACTCATAGTTCGATCGCTCGTACCATTATCCAATTATGTGACCGAAATATCAGAGCGTAAGGGACTCATTCGAATGATGGGATTGTAGAAAGACGTGTTGTTTTTTAACACTTGACGCATCAAGACGTTCGGCTGGCGTTTCCTATGAAAATTTATCAATGCAATGATGTTTAAATACTTATGTTTAGGATCAGGAATGGGGGTGTATTGTCGCCGAGGCGTGTGGCTTCCTGCGGATACCAGACAGCTCTTACGGTCTTGGTGAATACCGATCCTGATGATTACTACAGCTCTTTTGTGGCATCTCAAGGAGCTTTGGTGAGTAATGTCTGATTTTAGGACTATTTTTTTGTTCATTGCTGTTAGACGCGGAAGCGCTTTACCGGAAATTTGAAAGAAAGCGAGGGCAATGGTGGTTCACTGAAATCTGCAGAGGCTCTAGATTAAGATAAGACTTCCTCACGGTAGTACCTGTCGCCATAAACTCTCTACGTCACGCCCTATGCCTCTTTAGTAGATTGGTCCTGCGAGGAATTGGTCCCGTGGGATCTATAAATGGAGTGATTGACCACAGTTTTAGGATCTCGGTGGTCCTTTAGCCTGTTTTCCCGAGGATTTCTAGTCAGCGTGCATCTCAAATTGTTTGACGACTATAACTCATCTTCCCACTAAAAGAAATGTCCCGCATGTCTCCTAGTCAGGTTCTTGTGCGATGACAATTTGTTCAAGAAACCTGTTGATGTTATATGCCCAATTCTTAAAACTGAATTCGTTTTGTACTTACGTGACTCTACAACTAGAGCTGTGTTAACTAAACGGTATGCGAGAAAGAAAAGACCCTTATCATAATTTCGTTATGACTGGTAAATAAAGCTATCCTATTGGTGTATTTTATCCTTTAGCTTTTAAACGGTGCTGTAACACTGACAACTCTCACAACGGCGGTTTCAAGCCGCCGTTTTATACGAACATATAAGATCGTTTTTGAAAGGTTTGAGCGAATACGCCCGTATATGCGGGTCCGGTTTTTTGAAGCACAAAAATTAGCGCGCCTGTAAGCGTGTATGCCGAATAGTCCGTATGCATGCAGAAAAAAACGACCACCTGAAACCGCCCTTAGTGAAATAACAACAATGACAGAGCGGTGCGGCGGCGATGCATCGCCTTTATCAGCGGCGAGCCACGCTTATATCACCTTAATTACAGAAAATGGTTGGGTTTCACGTTTACTGCTCATATTACTTTTGCGCAACCAAATCGTAGGAACGAATGATGAGCTAGCTAATTTGAGCACCGTGTTATCCTCGACCTGGTGCCGACCGGGTTTATACTTTTAAGGTAAAAACAGAGAAATAAAAGCCTTTTTTACAGGTCTTTATCGATGACGCGTACAATGTGCCGGACATGGATTCGCCTGTGCGCCTGGTCAATCCATCTACTGAGGTTATGATCGCATTATCTCCTGAACGAACTTATAGTACACCAGGTATAAGATCTTTCGATCCTGAACAGAGGCAGTGCTACTTTTACGATGAGGTAAGTAATACTAGAACGACATTAGATTTGGTTTCGTTTCTTCTGTTTTAACCACAGAACAAATAAAGCTGCAGGTTATGAGTAAACACTCATATTCGATCCTTTTAAAAGAGGAAAAATATTTAAAAAATAAATCTAAAACACCGCTCTTGTGTTATTTTAACTGGAAGGAAGCAAAGTAAGACTCATAATCTTACTAATAGAGACATTTCTTTTCACCGGTAAGTACAAATATACTGTTGAATTGAAAAAATAGTATGTCTCGTGTGGCGACACTGGCTCTGGTATTTACATCGCTTGATACGACTTCTGACCTCTTTTATCTGTTCTGTGGTTTTAACCGTCTTTAAAATCAAAACAAGCATAAAGTATAAAACTCTGTAACCCGACTACGGAAAATATAAAGCAATGAAATCGGTTAAAATCGAGCTTTACAAGGTAATATCGGCTACTGCTTTTGTTAAAGCCGGTTTAACCAATTTTAACATACATTTACCAATTTTATCCAAACAAGCTCTACAGCCTATGTTACCTGAAATAAAATAACGAAAGCTTTTGACACGTTATTCATTAAATTCGGATCATGAACAGCTCGTATAATGTCCCACTGAGGGCTCGAGCCTACCCCACATTAGGGGCGATTAGGCCTTAGTCAACCACGCTGTCTAGTGCGACTGGCTTGACGTCACACACAACCTAAGAATTTCTTCATAGGTGCAGGTTTCCTCACGATGTTTTCTTTCACCGTAAAAGCGTCGATTAATGCAGATGCAGAAATATGAACTTGACGAGTAGACAGTAAAAATAAGAGTTTTGCATTGCTTGACCAATATGCAGTTTTGACGAGTGTGTCATAAATCGAATATACTATGTATGAATATGTACGTTACATATGAATTCAAAATTTGACAACATTAAACTCGGATAATCAAGAAGCTTATATTTTACATAAAGAATATATCTTCGTGCGGACAATGATTAAAATAATAATTAAGATTGAGATTGAGATGTAGTGAAATTGAAATGAATGAAATGACTCAATTGAAAGGAGTTTGGGCATCTCACTATGAAGCTTGGGGACGAGCTTAAGATTTTTGTACATAGATCAAATTAGCATAAAAATATTGCTTATAATCAATAATTTAAAGAATTTTATTTTATTTAAGTAAATCCGCACTGTCTGATCAAAGTTAATAGTAAGTACATAATTGATTACCGATTTCGAAGATTTCTGCTACTTGCAAGTGTGTATTTTTACGATTCTAAAAAAACTAGTGAACTGAACTTTTAAACAAAAATTTAATTTTTTAATTTGTTCGATTCTTCTTTCGTAATCGGAGGACATACATAAAAAATAAGACGAATTGAGAACCTCCTTATTTGTTGTAGTCGGTTAAAAAGGATATAGCAATTTTTTCGCAAATTAATCCAAACCAAACCAGTTTAATTGTTGTTTAGACTCAATTTATTACAGGTTTTGTAGGCTGGAGGTAAGGAAAACTCATACCTTTCTTTTGCTTGATGGTATCAGTAAATTTCAATCTTCACAGACTTAGTCATTCTTCTATTTATCAAAATTTTATTTACGATGGTATTGACGCAATTAAACTAGATATGAGTATGGCTCTAATCATTAATTATAAATTAAAGATTTAGATGTCGATAAGATCGTGAATGCCTACTTTCATCAACCCAATCATATAGCAACTAACACTTGGCAATAAGGAAGTTGATATATAATATTAATATATATAGATCCAAAAAAGCTTACGTTATGTCGAAAATCTCGATTTAATTATTTTATATTTGTTACCAAGCATTTGGGCTTTTATCTTGAAAAAATTTACGTAATGAAAAATAATATAAATAGTTCATCATCATCATCAACAGTGTAAGTAAGTCGTTTAAAAATAATTTCTACAAAGACTTTGACATGGAATGGCATTAAATGGAATTGGGCCGGACATGTTGCTAGGCAGAGTGATGGCAGATGGACCAAAGCGTCGACGGATTGGTGGCCTATTGAAGATAAAAGAAGCGTCCGACGACCGCCCGCAAGATAGGTTGACGACATTCGAAGAATCGCGGGTCATAATTGGATGAGATTAGCGCAGGATCGGGACGAGTGGCGTACTCCGCTATCAAGAAGTTTGTACCTATTTCATCTACTGTCTCTATAAATGTTTGGTATTCTAAAGAATTAAAGAACTTACTTAAAGAAAAAAATAAGTTTCGCACTCGCCATAAGAAATATAATAACCCACTTGATAACTTATCTTTCAAATCACTGAAAGGAAGATGTGATGCCTTAATTATTAAATGCTACAATCAATATATAGAATCAATCGAAGAATCTATCAAATCTGACCCAAAATTTTTCTTTTCATATATAAAGCAAAAAATCACCAACAGTATGTCATTTCCATCTTTTATTAAATATAATAACACAATAGTTTCCAGTGGGCCTGAAATATGTAATACTTTTGCGTTATTCTTCTCAACATCCTATAATGCAGATGATGCTCACGCGCATGTTAGTAATCACACTAGCAATAAAAGTGAAGTCCTCCATTCGTTGAGCACTGTATCTTTTTCTGAAAACCAGGTCTTGGAACGTCTTGAATCTCTCGATAGAAGCAAAGGTGCTGGATCTGATGGAATACCTTCCATATCAACTGTGCAAAGCAACTGTCTCCACCGCGCACATTTATCTTTAACGCATCGCTGGCTTCGGGCACATTTCCATCAGCTTAGAGAATGGGTCTTGTTGTGCCAATCCATAAATCTGGTGATAAACATAATACCATAAATTACAGACCTATTACCATCTAATCTGTGTTCGCTAAGTTACTGGAATCTCTGTTATGTCCCTATATATCATGGCACATAAAGAATGTACTTACGGACTCTCAACACGGATTTATCGCTGCTCGCTCCACCAACACCAACCTAGTGGACTTTGCCGATGAGATATCCAGCCTTGTGGATGACGGCATACCTGTAGATGTAATCTACACGGATTTATCTAAAGCCTTCGATAAAGTTCCACACTATATCTTACTTCAAAAACTATCGCATTTTGGGTTTGTAGGCGCTTTTCTAAATTGGTGCTTATCGTACTTATGTGACCGAACATAGAAAGTTGTATTAAGTGTTTATAAATCCAACCCTTTCCCTAATGTATCTGGCGTTCCTCAAGGATTCCATTTAGGCCCCGTGTTCTTTAATATATTCATGAATGATGTCAACTCTTGCTTCAAAAATAGCAAACCATACCTATATGCAGATGACTTAAAGTAAATGAGACCAATTAGGAATTCTTGTGATAAATAGTTGCTTCAGGACGATTTAAATACATAGATTGGTTTGTTGGTGTGAGAGTAACAAGATGGTCTTGAATATAGAAAAATAATGCTATATTTACTTTACTCGTAAAAAAAGTGAGTCACCGGGTGGCTATACAATATCTGGCAAATGCATACAGGAAGTAGATCGCGTTCGAGACCTCGGGGTTCTTATCGATAAACAAATCAGTTTCAAGGAACATTACGATCACATAGCAAATAAATCATTAAAGTGCCTTGGTTTTATCATGAGAAATACCAAAAGCTTTAAAAACAAATCGTGCATCATAAGTTGTACGAGAGTCTAGTTCGATCTAGCCTAGAATACTGTTGCGTAGTTTGGCATCCGTATTACGAAGTGCACTCAAACAAGATTGAACGTGTGCAGAAGAGGTTCTTGAACTATAAAAATATCATATAAATAATTATATACTATAAATATACTATATCATATAAATTAAACAAGTGTATAAATCTGAAAAGTTATTCTGACCGTTTAAAATACTTTAAACTTACATCACTTAAAAGCCGCCGTAAAATCCTTAATCTTTCGTTCCTTGATAAGTTAATCAATGGCAACATAAACTGTCCCCAACTGCTTCAAAAACTTAACTCTAGATACTCGCTCTTTAATCCGAAACGTTTTAAAACCAACCTAGGTCTTTTTTCCCCCATGAACAGACTTCGAGGTGATTATAATGCTGTTAGTAGAAATAATGTTATTGACATATTTATATTTAGTTTACCTACCTTCAAAAAGAAATTAAGCCACCTACATTCTGTCAATGGATGAATTTTTAACGTAGGTACTTGCCAAATATTGTGTTTTGAATGTGTATACATATGTTTTTCGTTTATAAGCTATGGGATGCCTTACGCTCCCAACTATTTTTACAACTATTTTTATTTCTGTTTGTGCCTACCGTGGCAACCTGTTATTAAGGCCGCACCAACTCTTGGGTACCATGAATATTGTAATATTTAGCTTGTAAGGTGTATGATCTTGTTGGTTGTCCATATAAATAAATAAACAGCTCATATAATGTCCCCACCGAGGGGCTCGAGCCTACCCCACATTAGGGGCGATTAGGCCTTAGTGAACCACGCTGGCCAAGTGCGGGTTGGTCGACTTCACACACAACTTAAGAATTTCTTCATCATAAAAACGTCGATTAAACGTACATATTAATTCAAAATTTGAAAACACATTGGTACGTGGCGGGGATCGAACCAGTGCCTCCCGGGTGGGAGACGACGCTCTTACGCACTACGCCACCGACGCTTCATAAATAGTTAGTTAAAATAATTCTACATATTTAATAAAAATGTGTAAAAATATCATAAAACTCTTAGCGAGCATATATTTTTTCTAGATGTAATATACGTCGTCGGTGTGATTTCTGTATGATAGGTTAAATTCGAATGAGAAACGACTTAATCAAAATCCCTTCTTCTTGTTATTATTCTAAAAGAATAATATGAATGTGCTGCTAACACATTAAAATTAATCATGTTAACCCATCCAACTAAGCTAATGCGCTTGTGCTGGGATTGTGTACACGTGGGGCGGCCCGGGATCGAGCTCCGCTCTGCCTGCGCGCTCGGCTACCGAACGCTTTAATTTAAAATGCAACTAAAGAATGATACATTTAATCAGCCGTACTCATAAGCTGGATATAGGAATCTTAAGCCGCGTCACAGGACTCTGTCTGGATTCCAATTTTGAAATGATGATTTGAGGAATCTGTCTAATGAATTATCACAATAATGAGTTTGTATTATAATTACAACTCTTTAGTTAAATCAACTTTGGATGAATAATTATTTTAAGTAGAATTTGCCAAAAATTGCTATCACCGGATCCGGAAAATTACTACCGGATTCGGTAACCGTTTAATGATGCCGGATCCGCCGGATTACCGGATCCGTTTTCCGGATTGCAATCCCTAATTTCAAGCCTTCATTTAAGATATCCGTGTGACCTATGGGGCTACTTATTGCCACTTTAGTCAGCTTACCCTGAAAGCTATTTGTTATCGTTGACTCTAGTGCAAGCTATACGTAGTAACTATATCTTAAATGCGGGGTCATTCGTCTCCGTTTCCTGTCCTGCCTGCCTGACCCTTTACGTCATTACGGACTGATACATTCGTAGAAGAGGCAGAATGAGTCATTTTATGATTGTAATTGTTAACGACTTATGAACTCTCTCTTTATATAAAACTGATTATTGTTGCATGAAACATTAATTAACAAGATAGCCCACCTTTGAGTTTATGACATTACGATTTCAATAATTTATTACCCTAATCTTAGATGTGCATGTGGAGCGAGTGCTCCTCTCTTCAATCTTAATTTAAATTGAAGAACCATAATTAGTCTACTATTATTTACGTCCACTCGTTTACGTCAAAATTGTCACATTTAGTAGATTTTTCAGACCTATTTTTAAGCGATGTGATAACTTTGCAAAGAAATTATACATTATAGGAATAATTAATTCTTGATTAAAACCACTATAGAGAGATATTTTAATTACACTTATAGTTTTTTAAAGCAAGGCGAATCTTAGAGTGCAGTTTTACGAAAATGCAGTTTTGACCTATCTTTGTTTTTAACACGTTGTTCTATAATCCTCATCGCAGCACAGAGTATTATTGCGTAGATCTCCGTTCAGTTATAACTTAGTGTTTTTTTGCTTTTAGAAAAAAATTGCTACTCTTAAACAGTACTCCTTTCACAACTGCGCAGCTTTAAAAAAAATTGAGATCATCAAGGCGGCATGTGAATGTGTGCCTTTCTACTATCCCATGAAAGGTAAGAAATATGTAATATATTCTTATATATTGCTAATAATCACCGAGGGGGTTTACTTATGGGAAACGATACACGCCTAAACTGAAGTCAAATTAATTTTTAGGGTTTCGTACCTCAAAAGGAAAAAATCGGAAGTGGTCTCTCCTTGACTTTCTCGTATACTGGAAACGACTCAAAGGTTGATAGAAACCTTATATTTTTATGTCATATATGCATGTTAAATATTGGTCACCCATCCGGGTACCGACCGCGCACTTGGTTGCTTAACTTTCGTGATCGACGGCTCAAAATTTGATAGAAACCTTATATTTATGTGTCATACACGTATTTAAATTTGGTTGCAATAAGTTAAAGCATTCTCGAGTTATCGTGCTAACGCACAGACACACAGACATAATCAAAAAAAAAATTTTTTTTTGTACTTAGGGAGGTCCAAATCGTGTAAATTCATCAAAATCTCGAGGTCGAATTTTTTGACGATTAAGACTTCCTCTATACTACGTATACGAGAAAGTAAAAACGGAACCCTTTTATTATAGGATCGCTTTATTGTCCGTCTGTCCGACCATCTGTCAAGACCCTTTATCTCGAGAACGATACCTCCAGTATCGAATTGAAATTAAAACCATATACTCAGGTCTACGGAAAAAAATCTAACTTCTATGTTAACGCAAAAAAAGATTCGACCGCAAAAAATATCTAAATAATAAATATTTACCGCAAAAAAATACAAAACGGATCCGTCGGCGGGCGAGTCCGACACGCACTTAAAATATGTAGATCGTAAGTATGACCGACGATTAAGAGCCTATTCACATGTTATTTTTTTAATAAGCAGATGATTTGCGTTTGTTTCAATACATAATTGCAAATTAGACGCGTTGCTAACATCCTTAAATGTATTGCGGCTTGCATTTGTACCGATACAAAGTTAAAAATAATTTATTTAAGGCTTTGTCAAACAGAACGCGTACTTAACGCTGCGTAATAGCGTCGCATTTTAACGTCGCGCTCTGTGGTCGCGCTCTTTTCTATAAACACTTTGACAAATGCTCTTTAATGCAACGTACCATTCGCCAAAGCATAGTGCATATCGATAGCGCAGTATGAAAATTTTGTTCCTTATTGAGATGTCGAGTGATTCAGATGTGGAGAAATAAATTTAATGTGAATTATTAATTTTATATTCTTTATCTCGACCACAGAGAAAAAGAGTGTGGGTGTACATTTCCGATTTCTTCCAAAAATTTTGTCTTAATTGTTATATTTTTATTGGACTTATATGGATATTTTCTAATTAATTCTATCAAATTTTCGGACACTATGCAGTATTTAAACTAGAGATGAAACGGATATCCGGTCACTATCCGGTATACGGCCTATCCGACCTAAATTTACTATCCGGCCGGGTACCGGATAGTAACTCAATATCCGGCCGGATACCGGATACTAAAAAACTACGACAATTTCCTATAATAAAATGCAATACATTAATCTTTGTGAGGTAAATGTCAATAAATGGCTTATAACTATGACGGCTTTTATTTAAAGTCGAAAAATTTACATAAATGTCATGAGGCCTTCCAAAAAACTAAAATTTTCTTCTAAGATATTCACTCTAATGATAAATACATAAATAGTAAATATCTAAACTAAAAACTTTTAGTAGCGAAACCGACTGAATAAATCTAATCGGTTCGCTTCAGTTCAGCGTTCGCACCTGTACGTCACTAAACTTGTCACGACATGTAACGAGACAATGGGCCAAATATCCGGCAGCCGGATATCCGGCTTCGCAGCTCGCCGGTCCGGTATCCGGCCAAATAACTATCCGTTTTATCTCTAATTTAAACACACATTCACTGGGACCAAGGTAATCTATGACTGGGACGCTACAACGTCCGACGTCAAAGCGTCCTAACGCCGCGACAGAGCGTAGCGTACTGCTAGCACATGCGCTGTGTTTGACGGTATACTATTCTGTTAAGAAAGTAGGTACCGGGAAAAGATCAATAATACACAAAATGTTAGTTATTCATCCAAATTTATTTTATCACCTTCAAAGTATACTTTTTCAGAAACGTTATGATAAAAACGCGATACACACACGAGTCGGACTAAGCTTGTAGATTACAGACTTAAATTTTTTCCAGTTTCGCATTTGTATCGATACCAGACAGACTCGTGTCTAAAGCAGGCCACCCACGCTCATGTTTACCTGACAGGTTTAACTGTTCAGGTAAACATGAGCGTGTATAGTATGGAAACCTGCGCAGTTGTGTGGCATACTCGCTCATGTTTACCTGAACAGTTAAAACTGTCAGGTAAACCTGAGCGTAGGTGGCCTGCTTAAGGCCCTGTCTGCACACCGATAAAATATTCGCGCGGAAATAATCCCGCACCGTACTTATCGCGTTCAATTTGCATCAAACCACAGATGTTTTTCGCGCGATTTTTTTATCGTTTGTGCGGATAGTCCTATAAGTTCCTATGTGTCACAGAATTTTGCGTGAAAAACACGTGCGGTGAAATATCGCTGTGCGGACAGGCCCTAAAGCGCCTCGTCCACGGAGAGAGAATAGAGCTAGACAGTTTGAAGACTCTAGCCTATACTCTCATTTCTACGTACACGTAGAGATTATTAAAGCACCCTATTGCATTTTTTAGCTCTATCGTAGGGTAGCTCTATCATAGAGAAATTTTGGCCTGCGTACACTACACTACTCGTAGACTAGATATTTAAAAACATGTCGCGGTCACGCTTAGCTTCTGTGATTGTGATTTCTTTGTTATTGAAAAAGAAAAATAAGCAAAAGGTTAAAAGAAGCTGCTGGGTTAAACAATGGATACTAGATCGATCGAAACGAGGAGCATATTGTAATTTAATACAGGAGTTGAAAGCAAAAGATGCCGCGTAGCGTCGTCAGATTTTCAGTTTCTTCTAGAACGAGCGGAAATTAACTTGCTAACAAAATTGCTCACAAAATCGCTGACAGAAGTTGTCATAAAAATTTGTTGTTACCGTGGGCGAGTTCCCATGGCAAATTTTCCGTCTGAAAATCGTATCTAAATTGAAACACAACAAATCGCAAAAATACCAATTTAAATAAAAATCTGTGAAGGCCCTTAATGTCTAACTTTCAATCTATTGAAAATGGAATAATCTATGTAAGTGAAGATATTTATGAGTACTCTGAACGCTTAGATACCAATGAACAGTTACGATGCGTACATATAAAAGATCATTTTAATCGTGTATATGTTATTGGACATTTATGGTATGAAGATATATAAGACTGGTTGTTTGTGTGCAATATTTTGATAACTTTAAATGCAAAGATATTAATGAAACTTTGCTCCTAACATGTTTTTGAGCACCTTGGCACCTCATATCACTATGAAGCTGACTGTATTAACAAAAAGGCAGTTGGTAGCCTAACTTTCAGAAGTTAGGCTTTCAGAAGGTGGACGCGTCCTCGCGGTTGTTCTTTGTTCCACTGGCAGCGATACGTGAAGCTAGCAAAACAGTAGTAACTTCCAACGTAGAAACAAAAACCAAAAAGAATCATTGCAAGGAACTAAGGAAAAATTGGATATGTTAATTTTGGAAAATTATCGCGTTCATATGGGTGTCCATGTTTTGCCAACTGCCTTTTTGTTAATACAGTCAGCTTCCTAGGTGGTGTTGGAATCAGTTCCAACACCACCTAGGCGCCATCGACATCCTCTAAATTCCTCTAACATCTGAAATTTCAAGAGAGGCAAACGGCAAGCTTTTCAGCTTAATCTTCAGCTCTCTTGCTCCAATCCCTGTCCTCTGTTTTACGAACCACGCTACAGTTTGCTTCGAGTTACTTTCTTCCGTACGTTTCGTAACATAGATAATCCGGTCGTATCAAGAAGTAAACGTTTACTGCTGCATTTGACCATACTCGAGACTAAATGTTATAGAAATTACAGGAGACTCGAATTAGTTGGGCATCATTGCTAGAGCACTGCCAAGGTCTTCATAATATAATCATCATAACAGCCTTTATAAATCGACCGACTGCTTGGACACAAGGCCTCTCCTTGTCATCGCAGGAGGTTTAGGCAGTAGTCCACCACACTTGCCCATGCGGATTGGTGGACGAAGTATGCGGTGATCAGCGACACACTGTCCAGTGGTTCGAGTGCGGCGCAAGCCACGCGGTGCGGTGTCCCACCGGCCGTAGAGATTTCTCCATTCTAGCTATACGTTCGGGCGGGTCGACAAACAACGATAAGTACAGAGTGGCGCTGACCCGTGCCGAAACTATGTAGGCAGGCATGTATTGGCTGCGCGTCATTACTTCCAGAACCCAAAACAACTGTTTTTGTATAAGCAGATTACTAACGCAACGATATAAAAATGCAATTTTTATCAAGTTAACGTTAATCGTTAACGGATTAACGATTAACGTTAACTTGCGTTAAATCAACCGAAATGTAACGTTTTAACGTTTAACGAAGTTATTTTTTTTAGTTACGGATTAACGATTAACAAAGTTAACTATTTGATTAACGGTGCCCAGCTATGCTGACTGATTACTAGAATCACCAACCACATTAGCTAACAACATCAGGTGCATGAACAAAATCAAAATTATTTTCAGTTACACTCTTATTATCATAGTCATAGGTATATACAACACATCTCGGCGTCATATCGCGGCGTCAGCTTAGCACTCTGGCGCGCGCTAAATACGCGTGCTGTTTGACATAGCCTTAGTCTGTCCCCTAAAGTTTTGACCTTTTCTACGATTCCCTAATTTTTTATGTAGGCTGAGCGTTTCACTACAATGACGCCTGATGGAAAGCGATGATGAGGAATGAGATGATGCACATGCTCGTTCACTCTGACTTTAAAGATGTCTAGATTATACTGATCTGGAGAAACAGACCTCGACAACGAGTTCCGCTCCTTAGTTAAATAACACTACAATTTTTTTGTATCATTCCCTGTGGATAGTAAATATACTTACGCTTAACGGAAATTCAATTATTATTATATTTCGTTTAGCACCTGATAAGGAGCTTCATCACGGGATCTTTTACTGCCGGAACACCACTCGGCTGAAAATTTAAGGAAATATTTTAATACAATTTTCCATATTTCAGATTACTACCGAACCTGCAATTTTAATGATCTCGATTGTCTCGAAGGTATCACGAGTAAGTATTGCAAGATTTTTTTTATAATTTACGATATAAATGGTCAACGTAATCAGCCAATAAGAAGTGCAGCCTCTTTCCAAGCTGATTACGAAGCTTATGCGTATAGAAATGGTTGCCTCTGGTAGATAAAAAACTTAGTGTGCTTCATTAGGACTACGACCCACCATAGACGAATTCATAAAGGACGCGTCTTGACGCTATTTCGATAAGGCTGCCCCATCACCCAAATGAGGATTACACTCCGATCAGCGATGTCGGGACCGCGTTCCAAAAACTTAAAAATGGCCTGAATGACTAAGATGACCTGCTTACGAGCGCTAATGCGCTATTCCTATGTCATTCTTGTTACATCACAGCAGTACACTTATGCACTCGCTACACAATACTCTGCCGCCGCACTCCCGGTTCACACCCGTTGCGCTATTGCCGATACAGCTAAATATACGTCGGACGTCAAATCCATCCCCACAGTCTGGATGTCTAGTTGTTCACTCACAATGGTGTGTTTTTAGAGCAATTTTCTACATCCAACCACAACACTATGGAACCAACTGTCGCCAGCGGTTTTCCCGAACCGATACAAACATAAGACCATAAAAAAAATTCAAACAAAACCCAATTCTTCAAAAAGAGCGTCGAAGCACACCGACTGGGTGTCGGGCGCGGACATCGTTCTGTTTCATTCAAATATCATACCAAAGTAACGGCAATATGGTCCCTAATTGAACAAATTTAACACCGAAATGGCGTGCTATAGCGCGTCCGAGGAGGGCCGTTGAATTTGTTTTTTGGGAAGATTGAAATTGTCTTCGACTAAATAAAAGTTTTACTTAGTCCAAGACAATTCCGATAGGTATTCATACAAATTCTCTTGGGTCAAGTATTTTTTCTTGGTTCAAGTAAACCTCTTTTTTTGTATTGTTTGTCCCCTTTTTCATAAAAACCATGAGTGCTTCTCACTAATACCTCCACGATACTATCCACGAGGTCCAAGCTTTCAAAAGCTCGAGTTTTAATGCTCCCTTTTCAACGCGAACCCTGTGACTTTAGACAACTGAGACAAGATTCATGAAACGCCTGTCGACTAGAAACCCTCTTATGTCCTCCTTCCTTATATCCAAATTGGTATGTCCTCATTGGCTTCCTTCCTTTTCCGGAGTGCTGCGAAGGCCCTCTACATCCAACGGCAGTAGCTCAAGCCAATATTTGGTCTGAGAGCAGTAGTCACGCAACATTTGTTTTTTAATTTAAATTACTACAGCGGGATATTATTATAATCTATAGGTAAGCTACGCAAAGGATTTCAATGCGGTTTAGAAGTATAATTCGTTAAGGTTAGAGCATATACTAGTATGGTATTATATTATCTGTGCCTATACCCAATAATGTTTCGTGTTTGTATATGTCGCAGCCGCATCGTATAGGTAACACGCCTTAACAAAAAGGCGCACCAGGATTGTAAAACGCCGCCGTTATGTAATGAGGCTAACTCACGTTCAGCCGGATTACAATTTGGTTGAAATAAACTACGCCGTATTATACGGCATTATAAGAACGCATCGCGTTCGTCAAAGCGACGTACTGAGGTGGCGCCAAAATACAAACCGGCGCATCGTCGATATGCCGCTTTGATGATGATGAATCCGTGTTCAATAATCTTAAAATATGTCACTTATACGTGTAGAATCGTAGACGTATCCATTTCTTTCAGAGTTGGATGACCAACATAGCTTCGGCAATTATGTGATGAGCTCACTGAACTGCCTGCCTGAATGCGAACATTTCAATTATCATTTCGAGGTCGCGCTCGGCACGTTGGCAAAAAACATACATCTGAATGGACACCCTTTCTTGTGAGTTTACTGAACAAAGTAATTGCAATTCTGAAAATGGATAGGACTAGAAAAAAATCGCAACATTTAGGCATTGGCACAGTTAACAGCAAAAAAGATGATCAAAATCAAAGGTAAGTACTAAACGAAAATTAAATGATATGTATTACCCAAATGACCCACAAGATGAATATACTTTTAGGAATTTTACATGTCGCATTTATTTTGCTTTTAATGAATTTATCAGTGTTGTTTTTGATCATCTACTTCTGCTGTTTACTGTACTATTTCAACCAAATGTTACTTTAAGTTCTGCTCCACCTTTTTGGAATTATGACCGTGTATGTATGTACTACAAAAGTACCAATTGTAGTTATCATAAAAGGCATAAACCAAAAAATAGAAAAACATAGGACGCAGCGCTTTGGAGAACGCATTGAGGCCGGTTTTATACAGGGTGTAAAAGACATGAACAGTCAAACGAGAATCATGTATTCTGCTCACCATCATAACATTTTTTTTCCTTTAGACTATACCTGGGAAATTGATAGTCACGATTTTATTGAAGGTCAAAGTCATATTTTTTTTTCCTTTTTTTATGAAAACGTATTCTATACGTTATTTCTTAATTATTGTCCAAAGAAACATTATCATTTTTTTTAGTATTTCATAACAAAAAATGGATTCAAAACGTTAGCGTTCAATGTAGCTCACTCGATGCGCAAGGACACTTACGAAGGGGGCCGCCCGTCTGGCCAAATTATCGCGGTTTTGCAAGTTGCGTGCAAGTTGAGCCCTTTACATTGCGCGGTACAATTTTAATTTTATTTTAACACCAAAAAATAAAAATCATTTCCCAGCAATATTTTTTTTTGAAATATGTCTTATTTTGATGTATAGAATACATGGTTCTCGTTTGACTGTTCATGTCTTTTACACCCAGTAGATGTAGTAGTTACTTCGGCCCACGGCCGGCGTTTTTACGTAAGGTGTAGTTTCGTTACATGTGTGTGTGTGACTGTGTACACGGTCGACGTACGAGGCGTAGTTTTATTTTACTGGCCTCAGTGCGTTCTTCTCAGATGGTTCTGCTCCGTCTTCGACAAGATTCACAGTACACCGTGTCCAGACCGGACCGGGCTCGGCCGGGACACCGTCAAACATTTATTGCATACTTTTTGTCAATGGGCCTCATAGGAAGGCTCGGAGTTTCTCTGCGTGATCATATCAGAAATGATGAGATCCGCAGGAGAACAAAGGTTACCGACATAGGCCAAAGAATTGCGAACCTCAAGTGGCAGTGGGCAGGGCACATTGCGAGGAGGACTGACGGCCGTTGGGGCGGAAAGGTCCTCGAGTGGCGACCACGTACCGGGAAACGCAGCGTTGGCCCCCCACAAGGTGGACTGACGATCTAGTTAAGGTCGCGGGAAGCCGCTGGATGCGGGCAGCGCAGGACCGACCGGTTTGGAGATCCTTGGGGGAGGCCTATGTCCAACAGTGGGCGTCTCTCGGCTGAAATGATGATGATGATGATGATGATGATACTTTTTGTCGCCGCTGGGACTCGGGCGTGGCACGGTCAAGCATGAATCACTTCATACAATAAGTATACTTACTATAGATGATTGACCGAGCCCCGGTCGGTGCACGGCCCAGTCGCAACACGGTGTACTGTGAATCATGCTTTATTGGTCTATTTGGTCTGAGATAAAAGTTTTAATTTTGATTTCAGTAAAGACGTGACGCTGGAGAACCGTTCCTTACTAAATGTATTTTTCAACGATTTGGTATCAACTAAATATAGACGAGATGTATATTTGAATTGGCAGAACATATTAGGTGAGTATAGTGCAATTATAGTTTTTCTATAAAACTTTAGTAGGTATACTATCTTTAGATTGGTGGTTACATTTCATTCAAACTCCTCTAGTTCAGTTAAATTCGAGTATATTTAACTAACCAGATTTGGGGATCAGACTCATAAATCTAAAATAGCGCTTTTCTCAACCTTTTTGAAAAGCGCTATTTTATCGATGTGTTATACAACGTTCGTTAGTATTATACATAATCGTTATTATTTCAATAATATATTTTTTCAGTCTGTATTTTGATTGTCATCTTTATTTAACAATTTCAAAAGTGAGCTCTTCGAGTCCACCAATGAATCTATGTCATTGGTGGACTCGAAGAGCTCACTTTTAGAGATAAGTCCGTTATATATTTTCAAGTGAAATATGAAGTTAGAAAAAAATATTTTTTCCAGCCGCGTTTGGAGGATTACTCAGTTTGATGCTTGGCTTTACGCTTATTTCTGGCTTTGATTTGATACTGTTTTTCACGTTCAGAGTTGCATACGACGCCATGACCAATCTCGTCGTGCATAAAGAAATAAATTTCAAGAAGAAAGTCGAGAACAAAGTTAATGTCCAACATTACTACAAGAGAAACGCGTGGTTGGATAACAACATCAAGGAGAATGCGAAGGCAGGAAAGGTTACGAAATGGTAGTCGACGAAACAGTGAATACCATTGAGATATAAAGTACTAGTAGTAGATAACCTATCGTTTGCACAAATCTTATTATATTTTGAAAAGCCAAACTTCAAGTGGACGGACGGAGGTCGAAACGCACGACGCGCCATGAGTGTCGTCTGTGATAGCGTTGGCACGTGAGCACGTCTATACTTCAGGCACCTCGGCATAATCACGGACCGTTAAATGTTCCTTTTTTGAATAATTTTGCAGGATGTCTCTCTGCGTGACTGGGGTATTTGGTAAAAGCAAGGACCTAGGTGTATCCACTAGCCTGTAAGTCGAATCACCCCAGAGAGGATTTCTAATCGGTGAGTTGCTACATCAATTAGAGTCTCTAAGGCGTTCGAGTGGAATGGGAGCGGTGCGCCTAAGGGTGCCATCAAAGTCTCGGCTTTTGGCACTGGCGCGCCGTGTCGTGGAGGAAGTTTAAAGTAGCTGTCCGTGGTCGTCGGACAAACGTGACTATCCGCAGAATCATGTAGCGTGGGAAACTAGCTTGGCTAGTCGTCTTACCTCGAAGTAAAAGTCTAGCCGAACGGAGTTTACGTAGCGCTATATCGCTGGCAAGATTTAGTGTCAAGGAACTAAGTGAAAAGAAACAGTAGTGATAGGTGGCGTCTCCTCTGTATCCCAATGGCGAATACCACCATTGTATTAATTTAATGGATCTAAGTATTGTCGTAAGGCTTATAGTAATAATCACAACATATTCTACTTTACGCACGACGAAATTTGGAAACTCATTTTATTGTCTTTTAAACATAGCGCGTACTTTTCATGATATGACGGCAACGTCGTTACATCTAGTCGCCGAGCTGTCAAAATAAATTGTAAGGATAATTAAACTAAAATATACCTAGGTAACAAATTAATTTGTTTTATTTCTACAATAAGAAAGAAAAGATTTGCTGCCTTCATAGCGAGAATACTTAATATTGTTTCCAAATGGTGTACAATTTGGTTGAGTTTTGCCGATAAAACTTAGGTGTGCGCGTATACGGCTAAAGCGTCGCCATTCCTATCCCTTTCCTCTCTTCAGGGCACAACACTCAAAATCAAAAATCAAAAAAAAAAAAAAATCAAAAATCTTTATTTTCATTTACAACTAAAACTTATCAAATTAGTAACTGGAGTCCCCTTTTAGGCATAACAATGCCTGTACCAGGGGGCACCGCTCTTTCATAACATAAAAGATTTTTCTTTTAGTAGAACGGGTGTGTGTGTTGTATGTGTGTGTGTGTGTGTGTGTGTGTGTGTGTGTGTGTGTGTGTGTGTATATGTGTGTGCGTGCGTGTACTTATGTGTGCTATGTTAATCAATTTCGTCTATGATGTATTAACAACTTTTCGGTTTTTTCATAATTTAAGGTTTTTATCCAGTTAATTAAAGTATATTTACACTCGTTATATGTTTTAGAATATATTTGGATTTCTTTATTTATTTTGTTATATATATAAGCTGATTGTTTTTTGTATTGTATACTGGCGAAAACGGTTTTTGTTATTGGAACGTCCAAAACTCTGTCTTTTCTTCTCCTTCTTTTCAATTTAGGGTCATAGGTTAAACTTTTATGTTCTTTAAGTATTAAGTTTACGATATATAGCTTTCGAATGGTGAGTATGTTGCTGATTTGGTACAAACTCTCGGTGGAAAAACGCCGGCTTTTGAAGTACATGATTTTAATCAACGCTCTCTGTGCTCTTTCAACCTCTAGCATCCGTGTCTTATAAGCACCACCCCATACTGATATACAATAAGTTATAATTGATTGTACTAAGGCAGTATAAATTTCATTAATGATGTTCCTTGAAGAACCATTTTCAACCAATAATTTTTTTGGTACTACATACCTTAGAGTCTTAAACATCCACATAAATTTTCTAATCCTAGCTGAAATTTTTTCCATTTGGGGATACCAAGATAAATTTTGGTCGATTATTACTCCTAGGTACTTAATCTGATCCACTTTTTTGATAGACTGGCAATCACATAAATTACTTGTAGAAGCATGGCAGCTATGAATTTTCAGCTCAAAATTGGCATCTGGTTGTGTATTGTTGTATATGCTGAAGCATATGTAATTTGTTTTGGTTGTGTTTAGCGTGAGGAGGTTGTGTTTTAACCAGTTATCCACCTGTGCCATTCCATGTTCAGCATAAGCTTTTGTAAGATTCCAAGATGAACCAGTAAACACAACAGCTGTATCATCGGCGTATGAAAAAATTTTGGCATTTGCGATATTCATGTTACAGAGATCGTTAACATATATAAGAAAGAGAGTAGGACCGAGTACGCTGCCTTGTGGAACACCGCTTGATACAGTGATGTACTCGCTGGTGAAATCTCCTAGCCTAACCTTTTGTTTCCTATCGCTTAGATAATCTATGAATATGGATAGTTGTTTTCCTCTTATTCCAATTTTTTCCATCTTTTTTACCAGAATTGGTATAGAAACGGCATCAAAGGCCTTTTTTAAATCTAGAAAAACGGCTAAGCTCTTTTTACCTTTATCTGTTTTTTCAGTTACAAGTGAACTAAGAGATATTACAGCGTCTTCAGTTGAGATGCCTCTTCTAAAACCAAACTGTGATGGGGATATTATGTTATAAGAAGTTAAGTAGCTAAGCAATCTGATGTTTAATATTTTCTCTAAGACTTTAGATAATGCGGGCAACACAGAAATAGGCCTATAATTGTTAATATCATCTTTCTGCCCACCTTTGTACACGGGAGTTATTATAGATTGTTTTAATATAGTAGGGAAGATTCCCGTCTTAAAGCATAGATTAGTCAAATGTGTCATAACAGTGGTTATTTCGTGTCTTATTAATTTTAAGTATAATGTGGGGATCTTATCCCATCCAGCAGCACTGTCGGTTTTTAAATTCATTATAATAGAGTTGATTTCTTCTGGATCAGTATCCAATAGAACCATAGACTGACCTTGTGTAGGTATATTACTGAGGTAATTGCTTAAGCTGTCTTGTGTTATAATAGTTGATTGAATATTCTCGGCGAGTTGTTTTCCTATGTTTGCAAAGTAACAATTAATAAAATTTGTAGAATCTACAAGCGTCGGTTTAATGCACGTTAGTTCTAGATGAGGTTTATTTGTTGTGTTTGTATATGTTATATTTTTTATGTTTCTCCAAAGTAATTTATTATTTTTAATTGAGTTAGTTAGTAGTTCTCTTTCGTATTTTCTTTTTACTTTTTTTATCAAATTATTGCAGAAGTTTCTATATCGCTTATACGTTATTCTTAATATTTCATTAGATAGATCTGATCGAGATTGTTTTTGGAGTTTATTACGATTATTTATGCATTTCAACAAGCCTGGAGTGATCCAAGGTTTAATTATTCGTTTACTTTTGGGAATTTTTGTAGTGTTAGTGTTATTTTCTAATGATTTTGTTATTTTATTTATCAATTTTTCAATTACTTCATTTGGATCTTCACAAAAGAGTAAATCATGAAGATTTTGTTGCTGTAAGTATTTTAGTGCAGATTCAAAATCAATCGTGGTTTTAGTTTTATTTACTGCTTGTCGATTTTTTATTTTTGATAAAGATAAAAATGTTGTGAAATGATCTGTATTGGTAGTTGAAAATATAGCAATAAATGCTGAGACCTTTTTCTTATTAATTTTCAGCATAAAATGATCAAGACAATTTTCTTTCCTAGTTGCTAATCGATGTCCAGGAAGTATACCATGAAATGATAACATGTCGAGGTAATCTGTTCTGTTTTTGTATTCATATGAATGTTCAATAGATTTTGGTATTAAATTAATGTTAATATCTCCCGCAATAATCGTGTTGTTCATTGATTTCAGTGTATCTAAATGATTATCTAAGGAAGCAGTAAAATTCCCTGCATTTTTATGTGATGGAGAGCGATAAATGCATAAGACAGTACTGTTTAAAATATCTACCTGAAGACAGGATGCTTCTGATAGTATAATTTCCTTGACATTAGACTTAAGGGTGTCTTTTACATAAACCACTACACCATCATTTTTATTAAGATGATTAGTAGTCATATAGGAACGGTAGTTACTTAATTTGGGAATGGGTTTGTCAGGGTTGAGAAAACATTCCGTTAAGATTATGATATCAGCTTTAAAGTCAAATCTAGATAAAGTTATTAAAAAATCGTCGAAATTACAATAGATGCTGCAGATATTCTGTGAGATAATTGTGAAGTCATTGTCCTTTATATCACACTGATTTATGTGACCAACGTCACACGAGATAGCAGTAGCTATATTTATGTCGTCTATTTCATTCAATGTTTGGAGCGTGTTAGCCATGTCGTATAGAGTTATAAGTACAGGATGTCATTTCATGGTGGCTATTATATGTAAATAGTGTCAGATATGTAACTAAATTTATCTTAGATTCTACTTTGCAATAATATTTCATAGTGCTAAATGTAATTATTTGACACCTTATTGAGTGTATTAGACTTATTTTATTTGTACTCATTAATCTTTTTGCAAATATGTTTATGTGAAAAATACTGATGAATTTAGTATTTGCAGTAATTGTATTTGTTTTTATTCGTAAGTATATTTTAATTGTTGAAGTGTGTGTGATTAGTGTGTAAATATGTGTGTTTAATGATATTAACAATTTGTTAGTTTTACTTTTATATAGGTATGAGAAAACATGTGTTTCATAGTAAAAATTATGTAATAAAGAAGTAAAAAAAGATTTGAATCTATAAAAATAGTATTGCATACTATTAAATATAATTATTTGATACCTTATTGAGTGTACTAGACTTATTTTATTTGTACTTATTATTATTTTTGGAAATATGTTTATTTGAAAAATACTGGTGAAGTTAGTATATGAAGTAATTGTATTTGTTTTTATTCGTGAGTATATTTTAATTGTTGAAGTGTGTGTGATAAGTGTGCAAACGTGTGTATTTATTGATGTTAATAATCGATTATTTTTAGTTTTACAAAGGTATGAGAAAATATGTGTTTCATAGTAAAAATTATGTAGAAATGATGTAAAAAAAGATTTGAATCTATAAACATGCAAAGTAATAGAATATATTAATGCTAGTCAATTATCGACAAGAAATAGTTTTTGCACTTGAGCCTCATTTGAGATAACAATAATAGGGGATGTATCTGATTTTCTTACATACACTTTTCCATATGCGGTCCAGCAATATTTGTATCCCTTAGACTTTGCTAGGTCCCTTGCAAGGAAGTGAAGCCGGGATGCATAGCGAGTTAAATGTTCTGTGACGAATACTGGTGTATCTTCTGCAACGTGGAAACCAAGGTGTTTGGCACAAAGTTTGATTTTGTGTTTAATATTAAACTGCTTAGTCAATTTTATCATTTCAGTTTTTATCACTGTCGAATTAGTTTCCACTACGATTGAGGTATTCCGGGCTTCTGTTTTTTTACCTTTAACTCTGTATATATCTTTGACGTCTGCGGTCGTTAAGCTGCAACCCACACTTTTTGCCAAGCATGTGACCATTTCCAGTAGATTTTCTTTTGTTTCTTTTTCTTTTATGGGAACATTTTTCATTTCAAAATTGCTTTTACGTTGTCCTCTCTGCAAATCTTCTATTTTGTCCTCAAGTAGGCTTATCTGTTCGCGATCTATCTTCGCTTGGCTTTCCAAGCGTTCTATTTTATTTTTAAATTCTTCGTTTTGCGCTGTGAGGAAGACAATGGAATTTTCAATATTTGTGTTCCCTTGTTTTATTTCCTTAAGTGTTGGCAGGATGTCTTTAAATTCTTTCTTGTGTTCGATGAACAACGCAGTCATAGCATTCTTTATTTCCTCCTTAAAAGTATCAAAATCCGCACCATAATCGGTTTCCCCGCGCCTCCTCTTGGATCGCAACTTTCCAAAGTTCGGGGGTGTAGTCTCTTTTAGTATGAGATCTAGGTTCGAGTCTGACATCGATTTATCCATTGTTTTTTTATTTTATTGATTTGTTTACAACCTTCTATATCAACTTGGACCAAACTAGAATCGCCACCGCTTCCGTTGATGAACTCGTAACACGCAATAAGCAAGTAATGGCGCAGCAAAAAGACAAGCAGTCGTAGGTCGTCGTACACGTCACGTCTGTAGACGCGTAGCCGCCCCGTAGCGCAGCTTCGTAGCAAGCATACACGGTCGTAGCGCTCAATAGGATTATAATTGCTTATTTAGCCACTTGGCTCAACGTTCCCTTGGCTTAATTGGAACACACACGGACCGGGCAGTCGAGACACATCTGGTTCGATCCCCGCAGGCTCCAACAAAATAAATAAATACTTCTGGCCACTCACTTGCTCAACTCAATACGAGGGGGCTTCAGAGGCTCCAACACCAGAGCGCACGAGGGCAAAGTCCGAGAGCGCAGTCCGAGGGCGAAGACCGACTTTGTAAAATGATTTGTGCGTACAGAACTTGTCAACACGTCCACTCGGTACAGCAGCCGCGAGGAAAGAGGGCACACAGAAACACTAACGCTACAGAGCAGTATCCACCTTGCTCGGTATGGAGGTTCGCAGCGACTTGAGTCCGAAGGATTACATCGAAAGCGTGATCAAATCAGCTTCGAAACTCGGAGTCCTGAACAAGGTGCGGCGTTACACCTAATCAACTGTGCTTGCCATACAAGACGCAAGTACGGTCCTGTGTGGAGTGTTACTCGCACCTGTGGGATGGCTCTGCCAAGTACTTACTCGATGCTTTGGATAGGTTGCAGCGTCGCGCGACCCGCATCATCGGCGACGTAGAGGTAACCAAACATTTTGAGCCTCTCCGATTGCGTCGCGATATAGCGTCATTGAGCGCATTCATTTGCTAGACCTTTTTATATAAAAAAATACTCTTATCTCCTTTGTTTTTTTTTGACTAATATTGAAGGATGTCTCTGCGTCACCGGGGTTTTTTTGGTGAAGGCGAGAACCTAGGTGGGTACTCTAGACTGTAAGTCGAATCACCCCAGAGAGGATTCCTGACCGGTGAGCCAGGGTTGCCAGGTCTTTTCCAAAAAAATACCGAACAGTGAGCAAAAAATTGCCGTATTGCCTCGCGTCTATCCTAGGGTGTATGAAAATAGCTTCACTTTGTCGAATCTCCGGATTTTATTACTAGGGGGGGGGGGGGGGGGGGGTGCTTTTGCCCAGAGAGCGGTGAAATGGCTGATGGGCCCTGATAACGAGGCCACGATTCGTTTATCAAGGAGAAAAATTTATCAGAAAAAAAATACCGAACCTCCCATACTTCGGTATTTTTGTCATACCGAACACCGAACACAGTGCTAAAATACCGAACGGTTCGGTAAAATACCGAACACCTGGCAACCCTGCGGTGAGCATCTCCCTCGGGGGAGTCTCTGCACCGATTAGGGTCTCTAGGGCGTTCGAGTCGGATGGGTTGCTCCTTTGTGCGATACGCTCCGGTGCCTGAACAGTTCTTCTTTTTAATGCATGATATGTAAGCTCTTGGCCTTCATCTCACGTGATGGTAAGTGACGATAAGGTCGAAGATGGCAGCGAGCTTCACCTGGAACCCTCAACCACAGAGGCTCTGGCTATCTTATCATTGTCGGAACACAATAATGTGTTAACATTATTATTATTAGACAGATTATGATAAGCTGGTGGTAGCTAGCCAGGCGGACTTGAAAAAAAATTGTGTGCGTGTAACCTTTACGCGCGATTGAAGTAAAACTTCTTTGACGTAGATCACTGAAATGATTAAATTTTAACTGAAAAAAAAAAAATATGACAGATACTTACGACCAATCGAAATTACTATTTTTAAATAGCGGAAACTACACAGACTATAGAATACTGAGCGTTACTTCCGTTAGAAAAATCTGAGTTACCCCCTAGTCGCGCCTAAAGAAGTTTTACTTCAAAAGTCCTACCAACAACCAAGCTGAGTACAAAGTACTCCCCTTTTTTTTTGACGGGGAGGTCAAACGCATTTACGAATCGTCCCTGCGGGGTTGGGCCAACCGCAGGGAATATGTGGGACTCGAGGTAGAGGCGTTCTCTTCATACCCACTAAACATCCTCCCCGGCCTGACCTTCAGTGCGCTATATATGATTTGAGTATTGAACAGTACATTTCTCAAATAATGCACGGAAAATAATACAATTACCTATCTATTTTCTTTTCAAATTCAATGACGAGCAACGAACAACAATAATTTTTTACGCACCAAAGTGTTTCACGTTTCATATGCTTTTTTCAATAAACAGCTTTCTATTTTGTAAGCCAGTTCAAAATTTTAATTTGATTAATTAAGCTTTGATTAATTACCTCTTTGGTTGTCATATTTCGGAAGTAAAAGATCGTTCCATTTTTAAATTTCACGGCAGATGTAACAATCTCAGGGTCCCGATCGCGGTAATATAAAACACAAATAATAATCTTCGTTTTGTTTTTGTTCCAGCTGCATTTGCGTTCCATTTGAGTTCCAGTCAATGTGAAATTCCGTATCGTGCTAAAGGTTAGGCGCAAGCTAAGATAAAACGCAGCTAGAACACAAGGGTATTATAAATATTAGAGATGCAACCCTAGTGTACGTTCGTATAACGTTTGAGAAAAAGTAGCGTCCTCGGAAACCTTTGAAACGTAATATAAACATGACTTTGCCAGCGTTTGCGTTTCATCTGCGTTCGACATGCGTTCCATCTGTCAAATCAACACCGCGATACGAAAACATTCAAAAGTTGCGTTTCGTTCGTGTTCCACTTGCGCTTCATCTTGAAATGATTTACGGCGATCGGGTCCCAGGTTTACATAGTAATTTATTTGGCCGCTAAAACACGACAGATTTGGATGTTCATACAACTTTTGCCAGCCGCTGCTGGCATGCATTTCGCCAATACAGCATTTTCGATTTATCTCGAAGGTTGTCAAAAAATACTCAAATTTCCAAGCTTCTTTGAGAAAAGGTAAGTTATGTATTTCTTATCTGATCTTTAATTTAGGGTTGCATGCATCACTCTGTGATGTTATCTTGTTGATTCCTGTACATATTCTATTATCATATCAGTCATGAGGTGTATTTGCTTATTTACTTTTTTTCTTTAACATGAGAATTTCTAATTAACTTTGCCAAAATCGCAGAGGCGCAGACCTCTAACGTTTAAAACTGCGTAGAATATAATAAGGGAGAGTTTTGTGTAGTTGAATTACAGTGAAATTTTTACTATAAACGATACGGAGTGGTTACGGAACGACTACAGACCATAGCGCATTAGGATAAATACTCTAAGGCGTATCGCCTGTTTTTCGTGCTATGAAGAGGCCATACGGTTCCGTTCCCTTTCCGAGCTGATAAGTGTACCTTATAGATGTTATCTATCTTAGATTTGGGTAAATAATTAATTGTACTATCTACACGTATACCAGACCAGTTCCAGGGTCCAGCCTCACGTCAATACTTTGTAGAAAGGTGTTGAAGCTGCCAGCATACTTTAGATCAATACACGCAATACCTTTTCTTATTAAGAGTAGGTATACACATCTCGAAACAGAGAAAACTTTTCCTACCCCTATTCCGATCTTTGTGATGTAATAGACGAGTGTTTTTAATAAAAAGCAAAATTCTATCCCCCTTATTCATAAAAACAAGTGAATTTTTATTAGAGATTAACAAATGGTTTGTCTCTCTCACTCTGGCACGAGATGAATGAGACAAAACACTTTTTAACAAGGTAATAACTGAAATAGGTTTATTGAGTGTTTAGGAATAAGGCTGTATGTCTGTACGTTTTCCTTTTAGGTTCCGTACCCAAAGGGTAAAACGGGACTCTATTGCTTAGATTCCGCAGTCCGTCTATCACCAAGCTGTATCTCATGAACTGTGATAGTGATATAGTTGAATTTTTCCCTGTTGATGTATTTCTGTTGCCGCTATAACATACAACAAACGTGATTTTTTTTGCTCGTTTTTGCTCGATATTGATTACGGCAACAGGTAGACGATTGAAATTATCACAAAATATTGAGTTAAATTATTCACTTTGAAATTAAAACAAAATGCAATTAATATTTGACACACGTGGTTATTTTCCATTTCTTTTCTCGGTCTTAATAACGATAACAGCCGTTTTTTTGAAGATAATGGTGTGGAACCCTGCGTGCGTGAGTCCAACCGCACTTGGCCAGTATTTCAATAAAAGTTATTTTGAAAAAAATAAAATTAAAAACATACATACATATCATAGTTTTTTAATATGTTAAAACATTCTAAAATATCATAAAGGTCAGACAAGAATTAGGGGTAGGAAAATGTTTTCTCCATTTGTGTTATTTTGTATGTGTGTGTGCTCGCTTTATGCTCTTCAAGTCTCAAAGCTGTGCGGTTTTTTTAATAGATAGAGTGATTCTTGAGGAAGGTTTATATGTACAATACATGCATATTTACATAACCATTGCACCCGTGCGAAGCCGGGGTGGGTCGCTAGTTATGAATAAAAGACGGACTATTTGTTTAAATATTGTTTTTTAAATATAAATCTAAATTTTTCGGTTCTTACGCGTGAAAAGTTATTCCATTACTTGATAAATAACTGATTCACTGCAAGGATTGCATGTTACAGTGGAACAGGACGGCATTTTGAAAGAAAAACGGATATTTATTTCTGACATACGTACGCATTCACTCGACTTTATAGGACGGCGAACTGGCGGCAATGTATGCCCGCCCACTGGGGATACACTTGTTAAAAGATAAACGCCGGCTTGGCCTATCTCCTTGTATTATTAAATCTGTGGTTTAATTACTAACCACAGAACACAGAAAGAGAGGAAAGAGAAACCTCTTTCTGTGTTACTAACTAATTTTGCATAGGTCTGTGGCAAGTTCATGAACTTTCCAACATAAATGATCAAAAAGAACAAAGAAAATGTAAAACGGATTAAAAAATTACATAAGAAATACAAGTCTGATGATAAGATTGCTGAGAAGATTCAATGACACTCGACAATGTTGTGTTGTAACTGTTAAGTAGGGCACAGTAACATTCAAGCTACACACTTCACTTTAAGAAATTGATTTTTATTATGAAATATTAGGGTCGAATATAGAGATTCTCAGAAACTTCTAAAGCAAAATATAAACTAGTAGTGAAAACATCGCGAGTGGTCTCCCCTTGACTTTCTTGTATACCGGAAACGACTCAAAAGTTGATAGAAGCCTTATATATTATTATGGAATATTTTTTTGCGTTTACAAACGCGTAAATATAAAAAATACACTGGAAAGAACTTTTTCTAGTAATAAAAATTTACGCGTTTGTAAACGCAAAATATTCGTTTGTAAACGCAAAATATTGCTGTGTCGAACCACCTTACAGGCGCTCTTCCTTTAGCACTTATGCCGTCCATTTAACCCAGTATTATTTGCTTCTACAGACCATGCTTTAGAGACAGCATAATGTGTCCGAAGAAGCAAAGAGCTCTTTGTCGACAGATAATTGAGAGTCGCGTGGTGATTTTAAGCTGCGCCAAAACGGACTCATTGGTTCTTTCAGCAGTCCAAGGAATACGAAGTAGTATTCGCCAACACCAAAGGCGTCTATGTTAGGTAGGTCCATGTTAACTGGGCGTCAAATATTTGCAAAAATATTTCTTTCAGATCTTAGAAGTGCAAATTTCAAAGATTTGATGAAACAATGTTTACCATAAAAACATAAGCACCAAGAACTGACAAATTTCAACAGCGAAAGCAGAGCCTCGGTGGCGTAGTGTTTAACGCAACCGCCCGGATTGCGGAAGATGCTGGGTTCGATTCCCGCCTGAGGCAGGTCGACTTTTTTCAGTGTATTTTTTCTAGTATTAAAAACCTTATATTTTGATGTCATACATGCATGTTAACTTTTGGTCACCCATCCGAGTACCGACCGCGCACTTGGTTGCTTAACTTTCGTGATCGACGACTCAAAAGTTGATAGAAACCTTAATTATTTTTAAACATGCACGTTAAATTTGGTTGCAATAAGTTAAAGCATGCTCGAGTTATCGTGCTAACGCACAGACACACACACAGATACACAGACATAATTCCAAAAACAGTATTTTTGAACTCAGGGAGGTCCAAAACGTGTAAATCCGGCAAAATTTCGAGTTCGAATTTTTGACGATTACAAGACTTCCTCTATACCTACTAGAAAGTAAAAATGGTAAGAGTGTAAGTACTTTGTAATTGTGACTTATACTGACAGATCCTTGGTTATTGTGTTTTCTAAAGGTCAGTTTCATTATTCAATCCTCAATTAAGTCAGACCAGAATTAAGTTTGTTACCAACTCCCGTTATATATTTAAAATAACAACTGATAATAGGTAAGTTTCTAGTACTTACCTTTGACTTGTGATTGGAATAATAAAGTCATCATCAACGCATGCCTTTGGGATATTCCGATAAGGAATCACGTAATGCAGGAAAGAGATCTTCTTTATAAAACCACATCAAGATAACTCAGTCTTTTCTTTTCATTCGACGCCGGATGTAGGGCGTCTGTATGCGATTGTTATTAAAGTGATTAGGATTTAAGTGATGTAAAGTGTTTGACGAAAAGGTGTATAGATTTGTTTTAGTTTCTTTGGTCTGTGGTGCGATTTCATCAAGATTTCAACAAGACGCAAACAAATAAATGGTAAGCGACCAGATGTTCTAAACATTTTTATTGAGACATTATTTTCCGTATCTATTAGTTACGTCTGAGGATAAAAAGGCATAACTTTAATAGAGAACCACTGTTTTGTTAAGTTTTATGAAACTTTAGTGGCAGTGTCCGACACATTGGCAAAGATGATCAAAATCAAAACTAGGTTGACTAAATGAAGGCTATGGATAATATAAATTTAAATGTAGGGATATTATCCAAATTACAAGTTTAAATAAATAAACGAATGTAACTTTTATCGTACCTACATAAAAAGTAGAGATGCGACTCTCTGATAATCTCAATACTCAAACTTCTTCTGTCAGGTTATCCGGCTCCTACTTCGTTACTTGACATGGCGTAAACTCCATTGTTTATTACTAGGTACCTATGTTTCTATTGTTAATTTGAAGTTCTTTGGACTTTAACTTTGTAGTGGGCTTTTCATCACCGGCCTACGTCACAGATTTAATAATACCAGGAGGTAGGCCAAGCCGGCGTTTAACTTCTAGCCCCGCGGGCATACATTGCTGCCAGTTCGTCCGTTCGAGTCGAGTGAATACGTACGTATGTCAGTACCCGTAGTGTAAGTTTTTTAGTATACAAAACGCACCGATTGTAGTTGCGTTACGAGCTCAATTTGTAAGGGAAACATGATTTGCGCTTCTCTCCGCTAGGGGCGCTGTTCACATTTCCTATACAAATTGAGCTCTTAACGCAACTAAAGTAGTTGCGTTTATTACACTAAAAAACTTACACTACGGGTACAGAAAGAAATTTCCGTTTTTTTTCCAAAATACCGTCCTGTTCAATTGCAATCATCGCAGTGAATCAGTTTAGCAAGTAATGGAATAACTTTACACAGGTATGAACCGAAAAACATAGATTTATATTTAAGCGCGCAATCAATAGTGTATATTACGGCATGCTTAACTAGAACCATGTTATGTAGTACGGCCGCTGATCGCGATACTCGGTCTTCCTATAAACTCGGCAATTTGACCGATCTCCTTACATTGATATATTTGTGGCCTACATAATGTTCCTCTGCTCTGGACCGGATTTGGAGGTCTAGAGGCCCTAGGGCCACTGGAGGCACTCGGAAGTCCCTCGAAGTTAAAAAGACTATTGGATTAAAAAAAAAAACTAAAAAATTGTTGACCCGTCAAATTTTACAAATTTTCTTTCTTGTGGAGGCTCAGGGCGGTAGTCTCGTCTGCCCTATCCTAAACGTAGCCCTACCTCTGCTGCAACATTATTAAGGTTGCACTTCTGGTTTTTATATGGTAGACCCTGTGTCATTTTCTTTCTTTTAATAATACTGGTATCTCAGTGATGATTGTAAGTGTTACGCTAATAAAAATATGTATCCACAGACTGTATGTGTCCACATGTTGTATTGTTTAGCAGAAGATTAAGATTTATGTTATCACTAATTAGTATTTAAAACATATTTTTCCTAGTAGTCACCGTCTTATCTTTCCATCTCTCATAAATGGCTATGACTCTTTAACAAACCTTTGAGCTCATTAAACAAACAATTGTCTCTACCATGATTTGAATTCGGGATCTCATAGGTAATGTGCATGCAGCTTAATTACCATTCAGCCAATCATCATCATCATCAGCTCATATAATGTTCTCACCGTGGGGCTCGAGCCAACCCACATTAGAGGCGATTAGGCCATAGTCAACCACGCTGGCCAAAATGCGCGTTGGTCGACTTCACACACAACCTAAGAATTTCTTCATAGGTGTATGCAGGTTTCCTTACGATATTTTTCTTCACCGTAAAAGCGTCGATTAAACGTACCTACATATGAATTCAAAATTTGAAAACACATTGGTACGTGGCGGGGATCGAACCAGTGCCTCCACCATGATTCTCTTACGCACTACGACGACGCTCTTACGCACTACGCCACCGACGCTTTCCATTCAGTAAAGACGCTAGTCAAATAGATAGTGTTCGAGCCACATGCTGAACATTGTACTCTACGGCTGCGTGGTCAGCAGCGAGGCAACAACCTACATTCCGCGGATCTGCAGCTACGTGCACCGTCGGCATGTTACATGAGACATGTACAAATATTTCTATGTGTACAATACATCACTTTAGTATATAACATTGTTCAAAATTATCAATAAACAGATTCCAACCGTCCGTTTTGGGTCTCACTATCTCCCCGCTGCTGCCTGCCAGGGATACTCCCTGGTGCAGCTCCTTTCTAACAACATATCCTTGCTGGCCAGCTTTACACCCTGGCCTAACATTCTTCCCATGTGCTTGTGGGAAGCGGCGCCTTACAACCGCTGCGACCTGTTCGTACTGAAAAAAACTTTTCTTTTAGGAAACTTTTCTTGTTCTACAAGAAAAGTTTTTTTTTTCAGTTTCAACCTACTTGTCTAAGCCCCCAGAACCGGATTTGGAATTGATATTTTGGTCACCAAAAACAACTTTTGGTGAGACTTTACACTTTTTTGGTGCGCATTTATCCTTTTTTGTAGGTTAGATTGGGTTAGTATGGTGTTCATTTAAATACAAGCCATTTGGAAGTCTGTTCTCGTGATAGTATATTAGCAACATATTATATTCACAGAATATTATATTCTCAAAATATTACACAATGGATAGTCACAGACAAAATAGTTTTGGATTTACTTGAATTATTATAGTACCTACCTGTTTAATCCCTAAGTATTTGCTTTGTTAGTTTCAAAGAAAAACTCCAAGGTAGGCTGAGAATCAATTTATTAGAAATCCTTCAGGAAGGTCATTAAAATGGAAAAGCTTTTAACACCGTCGATTATAAAATGCACTAAATCTGACAATGCCATCTAGTGTTACATTTTGTAAATAATCTGTCAAATTACCATAAATTAAACCTCAAATTAAACTTTGTACAAAAACATATTTATGGACGCTCAAACATTCCGCCCACCATGGACAACATGTCCATCCATCTGGAAAGTTCCTTAACATTACCATATATAAAATATTAACAGAAAAGTCTACACCCCGTGACAGTCACAAAATTAACAACAACAAGAAATATCTTATACATAAACACAAATAACGATAAAAACTAGGAATAAACTATCTACGTATAATTAGGTAGTTACAGGTAAAATTATTAACTTGGATACAGGTCTTTTGATTACTGAACCTTTACACTTTAGCGAAACCACTCTGGTAAGATTGTCTGGACCCGCATGTTTTTCGGTAATGAGACCATACAACCAACGTGCCGGCGGAAGATCCTCCTCTTTCACCAAAACCACATCTCCAATATTAGGCTCCGAGGATTGTTGTGCCCATTTATATCTATGTTGTAATTGCGTGAGATATTCATGTGACCATCTACGCCAAAAATGTTGAAGTAAACGTTGAGTGTAATGCCATCTTTTAAGCATACTTATATTGACTTCTTCCAAATTAGCATCTGGGACCAGTACCAATGGTTCTCCAACTAAGAAATGACCCGGAGTCAAGGGGTATGGGTCTTCCGGACTATTGTTACAAATTTGTGAAATAGGGCGCGAGTTAAGGCATCCTTCAATTTGACACAAAAGAGTTGTCAGTTCTTCAAAAGTGAGGGTACTATTGCCTATAATCCGTTTAAGGTGGTGCTTGGTGGACTTAACACCAGCCTCCCATAGGCCCCCAAAATTAGGAGCACGAGGTGGAATGAAATGCCAGTTTGTGCCATTCGTCGATAACCACTCGGCTATATCCCTTGCTACCTGGGATCTTTCTAGGTTGAGAAGTCCTTTTAACTCTCTATTAGCACCCACAAATGTAGTGCCATTGTCACTCCATAAATGGGCACAGTGTCCTCTACGTGCCACAAATCGTTTAAATGCGGCAATAAATCCCTCTGAGGTGAGATCGCTTACTACCTCAATATGTATAGCACGTGTAGATATACATACAAATAAACAAATATAACCCTTTGTGGAGTGATGCCCTCTTCCCTTTGTTGATCTTACGGCTATTGGTCCCGCATAGTCAACTCCACTTTGATGAAAAGGACGACAAGAAGAAACACGCGCAGTCGGTAACTGACCCATCATCTGCTGATTGACTTGACTAGAAAACCTTAAACACACGACACATTTACGAAAGAAATGACGAACCAAGCTCTTAGCATTAATAATCCAGTACCTAGTCCTCAAATAATTTAGCATTAACTGAGGGCCGCCATGAAGAGTTCGCTCGTGAGCGTCTGCTATCAACAGTTGAGTTAAATGAGACTGCTTAGGTATAAGAAATGGATGTTTCATATCATCAGGTAGGTTAGAATGCTGAAGTCGCCCGCCCACCCTGAGGATACCATCCCCATCGAGGAACGGACTAAGCGAGGTAAGTGTGCCATTCTTTTTCAATTTCTCAAACCTTTGCAAGGTCTCTATTTCCTCCAAGAAACTTCTCCGTTGGCACATACGAATGCAGGTAAGTAAAGAATCTCTTATTTCCTTAGTAGTTAGCCATGGTGTAGTTCTGTCACTGTTGTTGCCTTTATTTATGTTAATAAACCGCCTACAATATGAAATTACTCGTAATAATCTTCTTAGAGAGGAAAACCTTGTCACAATCTCGTCGGCCTCAAGAGTTAGATGACACTTCTTACTTTCTTTCTTTTTCTCTAAATTAGTGGCTTGAAACAGTTTTGTATATCGAATAGTCTTCTCGTGTAACCATAAAGGCCCTTTCTTCCAGATCTCCAGCTCAGACAACCTGGTAGGACTTATTCCGCGTGAGGCGCAATCAGCAGGATTTTCCTCTGAGACGACGTGCGACCACTGTTCACTGTTCATATTAGTTAAAATTTCCGAGACCCTGTTGGCCACGAAAGTTTTCCATTTGGTTGGGTGGTCGCTTAACCAAGCGAGAACTACTGATGAATCTGTCCAAGCATGAACATGCTGGCTGGAAATATCTAAAACCCGGGATGCTTCTTTTAGAAGCCTTGACAAAAGCACAGCACCACACAGCTCTAAGCGCGGAATCGTAACTTGTTTGACAGGCGCAACCTTTGTTTTGGAAGCTAGCAAATTAACATATACTTTACCATGTATATCTAAAACCCTAACGAAGACCACTGCGGCGTAAGCAGCGTTTGATGCATCGCAAAAGCCATGCAACTCGACTGTAACATCATTTGCGCGGGTGTTAACCCATCTTATCATACTGAAACCATTTAAATAAGAAAGATTATTTCGGTAAGCGAGCCATTCAACTAACAACTGCGCTGGGAGCTCCTCATCCCACTCAATTCCGGCTAACCAAATTCTCTGGATGAAAACTTTCGCTGTTATTATCACTGGTGCAATCCAACCAAGAGGATCAAACAGTCTAGCAATATCAGATATGACTCTACGTTTAGTTACGGGGGTTTCCAGTGGAGGAAGTCTTACTGTGTACTGAAATTCGTCTTTAGATCTATTCCAACTTAAACCTAAAATTTTGACTACCGAATCCAATTGTATATTTATAGTGTCAGTAGTTCTATGTTCCGCCCGTTGTATTTTGTACATTAACTCATCGTTACTACTAGACCATTTTTGAAGCTGGAAACCACCACGACCAAGTAACTCGTTCATCTCGTGGTATATCTCCACACCTTCTTCGATACTTTGGCAACCCGTCATGAGGTCGTCCATATAGAATTCTTTTATAACCCTTTCTGCCGCTAGTGGGAAATTTACTCCATCATCGAGCGCAAGTTGTTGTAAAGATTTTACAGCTAAATAAGGTGCCGAAGAGACGCCAAACGTAACCCTTAAGTGACGCAAGTGTTGAATATCGGCCTTTGCATCACTACGCCATAATAGACGTTGATAATCCACATCTTCTCTACTCACCTTCACCTGCCTGTACATTTTTACAATATCGGCAACCAGACTTATTGGATAAAACCGCCATCGAATTATAATGTGTCTTAAATCTGGTTGTAACGTGGGACCCACCATCAGATCACTATTCAGTGATGATTGATTGTTTAGGGTGCACGATGCATCAAAAACAACCCGTACCTTTGTGGTGGTCCTGTCATTTTTAACCACCGCGTGATGAGGTAAATATACTGCAGAAGGGCTTACGATCTCGGTTTCTGGCACCACTTCCATATGACCTAGACGCAAGTACTCTTCGATCACTTCCGAATATTGTCGTTGTAGATCAGGATTGCGTAACAAACGTTTCTCCATCCAAAGAAATCTTTTGTGCGAAACATCGTAAGAGTTACCATCCTGACACTTCGGATTTTCAGACTTAAAAGGTAGCCTTACCACATAGCGACCTTTAGAATCTCTAACCGTGGTCTTCATGTAAAAGTCTTCACATTTTTGTTCGTCTTCCGAATAAACTTTTTTATTTACCAAGGAAGATTCTTCCAGTTCCCAAAACTTCCTCAATAAATCATTAGTATCGATCAAACTATGCATACTAAGGATTGTACCTGGTAGTGGTGAGCAAGTGTGTTTTGAAGGTGGGTGTATATGGCCTGAAAGGATCCAACCAAGCTTGGTATTTTGAGCAATGGGCGAGCCAGGCGGACCCTTAACTATTCCTTCTATTAAAATCTGACCGTATACTTCTGCCCCGAGCAACAAATCGATTTTGTTTGGAACATTGAATGATGGATCGGCTAAATTCAAAGCCAACAAATCAGAGGATAAGAATTTAACTGCTAACTTCTTCTCTGGAAGAAGTGAAGTTAATTTATCGAGCACATGAGCCTTTACTTCAATTGTAAAATTGGGATCTTGGCGTGACTGAATGTTGATCATTACGATCCATTTAGACTGCAGAGAACTACTCTGGTCACCACCTAATCCTGAAACTTGACTCGCGACTGATATTCTTTTTAAACCTAACATTTGGACCGCCGCTTCAGTAATAAATGAAGCCTGAGAGCCTTGATCCAAAAGTGATCGCAATAAATACTTACCCCTGGTTGTACCTACCCGGACTAAGGCAGTAGCCAAGAGCACTTGGCTATCTGTATTGGAAAAGCAAGTGACGATATTTGGTATCTCATCGGTTGACGTAGATGGAGATGGATTCTCTTGTTCTTGCTCTTGTTCATTGTTTACATGATAACTTTTGGGACTTGGTTTTGGATGTAACAAAGAGTGATGTCTCCTTTTGCATATACGACAGTTGGTTGTTTGGCGACAGTTATACACAGAATGAGTGGAGCTAAGGCAATTAAAACATAACTTGTGGGTCTGGACAAAATCACGGCGAGCATCAACATCCTCCTTCGCAAAGTCCTTACAGTTACATAATTTGTGTTCGTCCGAACAAAATGGACAACTTGGTAGTTCAGTAACGTGAAGTGTTTTAGCCTTAACTACATTTTTTGTTGCTCTTGTATCAAGGAACTCCAGAGATCTAAATCTCTGATGCAAAAAATCGGTAAATTGCTTATAAGTGGGTAAGCTTTCATAATCACTAACCTTAGCTTCCCACAATTTTCGAGACTCTGTATCAAGTTTGTGACATAAGATGTAAATGATAATTATATCCCACGTATTTACAGGAATACCGAGGTTAGTCAATGCATTCATACATTCATTACTAGTGTCTAACAAACCTTTAATAGCGCTCGCCGACTCATTAACAATGTTGCTTTGACTCATCAACCTTTTTAAAACTGAGTTTGAAAGGAAACGCTTGTTATTATATCTACTCTCTAACTGATTCCAACATATACTATAGTTATCCGCTATTATAGACACATGACGTAATAACTGTTCTGCTTCTCCAGATAAATGGGACTTCAAATAATGCAACTTTTGCACATTATCCAAAGAACCGTTATTGTGAATTAGAGAAGTGAACAAATCTCTAAAACTTGTCCATTCCGAATAGCTTCCTGAAAATATGGGGATTGTAATCTTTGGTAACCGAATATTATTACAACACTGATCACTAGTATTAACCGTGAAACTATCACTTGACACAACCCTCAACTTATTTAACTTATATTTAAGTTCGGACTTATAATCAAAATACAATTCTTCTGTTTCTTGATAAACATCACTTGTAAAGTATTTAGTTTGCTCTAAATCCTCCTCATCATATTCGCCTATGAGTTTATTATGCGCTTCTACAAACATACTCCATTGAGACTCTAAAGCTTCTAGTCTTGTTTCAATGTATGTTAAAGTTAGGCGCTCCTTTGGTGACTTTTTAAAATTATCTTTACCCTTACTAATGGTTTTACTAATATTAAATTGTATTTTAATTACAGAATCCATTATCTTTTATTACTATAATCCACAAGTACTGAAACAGTAAGTGATGAGGAAATGCGTAAGGAACAGACTGACTGACCTGGGTCGCTGGTTGCTTCCTTCTTCGATAGCTTTCAGCAGTCCGGGCGTCCTCGCTCTCCTCAGCACTTTAGTTGATTTTCCGTATTGTGATATTACGCGGCGCGAACCGTGTAGGATTTGTGAGGTGATTTTCCGAAAGAAAGGTGAGTTTCGTTGGGAGACGACGCGTGCGATCGAATCCGCTGATGAACCGTGACGTTTAGACCCAAGGTTAGACCGGTAATGACGAGTCATCAATCAGTCTGTATGAATGAATGGAACGGGATCGGAATAGGAAGGAGTTGTAGGAAAACTAACAATACAAATTCAAAGTTCCCGCTCCTATTAGGCGTGTTGTTTACTCATCATACTCCCCCCCAAAGAGCGAGTTAGCTCTTTCGAGTTGGATAAGATAAAAGTTGATTGTTAAGTTGATAAAGTTGATAGAAAAAAGTTATTACTTAGTTGAATTAACAAAAATGTATGCGATATACAAATAAAATTAAATATAAATAATATGAACTATAATATAATATAAGGCAGATACGGAGTTGATTTGAGTAGCCTCTAGTCAGACACAAGCGGGCAAAGTTTGACTACGGGTCTAAGCAGAGTTCCAGTAGCCGTTTTGAGTTCTACTACCCTGACAACGCCATCAGTGCCAGGACAAAGCCTTACAACGCGAGCCTTACGCCATTTGAGCGGAGGAGAGGTGTCCTTTATGAGTACTAAGTCACCGACTCGAATATTGGACTCCTTAGCTAACCATTTTGGACGCTGCATTAATGTGTGCAAATATTCAGAGTGCCAGCGCTTCCAAAAATGTTGCGTTATTTGGCGCGTTAATTGCCAACGCTTCAATGGGCTGATAACAATGTCGGCGATGTCTTCTTCCGGCAAAGACAAGAGTGGTTGCCCTATCAGGAAATGACCGGGCGTTAAAACATCTAAATCACTAGGATCGCTAGTAACTGGACATAGTGGCCGAGAGTTAAGAACTGACTCCACCTTTGCAAAGATTGTCGCTAACTCTTCGAAAAGTAAAATACGCTCCCCTATGACGCGACTTAAAATAAGTTTAGCAGACCTTACTGCGCTTTCCCACAGGCCACCCATATGAGGGCTAGCAGGAGGATTAAGGTGCCAGTTGACTTGATAGTTGATTAAATGTTGATGAATACTATTTGTTGACGCTTGCAGAAGCTTACTCGTTTCCTTTAAATAATTACGTGCACCTACAAAGTTTGTGCCACAGTCGCTATAAATATCCGTCGGAAAGCCACGACGCGATACGAAGCGATCCAAACACGCAATGAAGGCCTCAGTGGATAACTCGGAAACAATTTCCAAGTGGACACATTTAGTAGAGAAGCATACAAATAAGCACATATATGCCCTCAGTGCTTTGGCATTGCGAAGTTTAGACTGCTTCAACCAAAACGGACCGGCGAAATCCACACCGACGCGCTGAAAGGGTCGACATGACGTAACCCGACTTGAGGGTAAGTTCCCCATGAAAGGCTCTATAGTTTTTGGGCGCAAACGATAGCATCGATGGCACTTGAAAATGACGTGCTTTATCGCGCGTCCAGCTGATACCACCCAGAACTTTCGCTGAAGCAAAGCCTGCATGGTACCTAAACCAGGGTGAAGATGTAATCGGTGATAATGTTCGATAATAAGATACGTAACAAAATGATCTTTGGGCAAGAGCATGGGATGCTTAGCCGCATAACTTAAACCAGACTTCACAAGCCTGCCGCCTACACGCAATAGACCCGCCTGATCTATAAAAGGATTCAAGCGCAACAAACTGCCTTTCAAGCGCTTGCCTGCCCGCAGTAATTCCAAAGTGTCAGTGAATGCCGTAGACTGGACCATCTTGACTATAGACGCAAGACTGTCGCTCAATTCCGAAACTGATAATGGACCAGTACGACGTTGTTTGGAATTTCTGGAGTTGGTTATGAAACGTTTTGACCAGGCTATAACGCGGTGCAGCCTCGTAAAAGTGCTAAAACGATCGAAACAGAATGGCGCAGCACTGGCCTGTGCCACTGCAGCCAAGGGCAAGGGCTTTATGCTTGGCAAATCAAGCTCGCTAAGTAGCGGTATTTTACCAGGCCATGACGACTCTTCAGCTGCGAGCCATGCTGGAGACCACCACAAGCTGTGATTCACTAAATCCGATGGTGAAATCCCTCGACTGGCGCAGTCGGCGGGATTGCTGATGTAGGGACATGTTTCCATGAGACATTTGGCAATAGCATTTGAATTTGTGAAACGCGATTACCTTCATAAATGTTAAGCTTATGAGGGGAAATGCTCAACCATGAAAGGACAATGCTGGAATCGGTCCAGGCAAATGAACTATTTATGTTGAGTTTACCTTGTAAAACGTTGAATGTGTGTTCCATTAATCGAGCAAGTAAAAACGCACCATTCAGCTCTAGCTTGGGAATGGTTAATTTTTGTTTAAGTGGAGCTACGCGGGATTTAGCAGCTAAGAGCTGTACTAAAACGCTGCCATCGGAGCTCTCCACTCGAAGGTAAGCACAAGCTGAGTACCCTTGTTCGGACGCATCACTGAAACCGTGAAGCTGAATGTCCACTGGTTGATCAGGAAGAATACGTCGCTGAATAGAAATATGATTCAAGTTGGGAAAGTCTGAGAGAAAGTGATGCCACTCCTTCGCGAAAGTGGAAGGCAGTGGATCGTCCCAACCAGCGTCCAACAACCAAAGCTTTTGCATAAAAAGCTTGGCTTGGAAAATTGTAGGAGCTAAAAAACCGCAAGGGTCATAAAGTTTGGCGATGTTCGATAGAACACCACGCTTTGTCATGACGCTCCCCATCTCGGAAACATGGTAAAGGAAATTGTCGGCCCTGGAATTCCACTCTAAGCCTAACACCTTGTAGACATTGTCGCCATCTTCGAACCTGTACGGAGATTCGCAATGATCGATAGGACAAGAGGACAAGAACTCGTCGCTGTTGCTTGACCACTTGCGAAGCAAAAATCCCCCCTGGGTGAGAATGGCAACAAGATCCCGTTGCAACTGCAAGGCAGACTCGACACTAGAGGACCCGCCTATGACGTCATCCACAAGAGTATCCTCTAGAAGCACCTTAGCGGCATCAGGGTAACGTTCCGAATTGAGTTGGGCGAGCTCATGAATAACACGAATCGCCTGAAACGCAGAACTGGAGACACCATATGTAACGGTGGTCAGCTCGTATTGTTTGAGCGGAAGATCTGGCGATTCGCGCCACAAAATTGTTTGGTATTTGCAATCCTCCTGAGAGACATTAATTTGGCGGTACATCTGCCTGATGTCGCCAGTAAAAACTATCTTATGTAGCCTAAGTCGCAGGATGATGTTCTCAATGTTTTTCTGCAACTTAGGGCCGCTCATAAGGACTTGGTTGAGTGACACACCGTTCGAGCTAGGCGCGGAGGCATCAAAAACAGCACGCAGTTTGGTGGTGCTGCTTTGCTCCTTGAGAACGCCGTGATGAGGGATATAATATCGATCACTTGAAACAGGAGTAACGACTTCACGCATGTGACCAGCTTCTAAAAATCTTTTGGTCGCAGAAAAATATGTGTCCCCTAAAGGTTTATGATTGACCTTGAATGGCAAGTGTACAGTAAAACGACCGGTGATGTCCCTGCTATGAGTATCAGAAAAATGCTTCTCGCATTGAATGTCTTCAGGATCTTGTATAAGTTGCTTAGGTGGCTCTTCTACCTCCCAGAAACGACTAAGAGCTTCACTAAGCTGCATAGTGCATGTCATCGTCACAATGTTAGTGACATGAGCTGCTGCTGATGGTGCTGAGCCCATGATAACCCAGCCAAAAACAGATGAGTATGCAGTAGGCATGTTTTCACCAAGATTGTATTTACCACCATCGAAAATCTGGTCATACAGACCCACACCTAACAAAAGGTCAATGCGACCTGGAGTAAAAAAATATTTGTCGGCTAATTTCAAATTGTTACATTTATTTAAAACTGATTTATGTATGGTAACCGAGGGTAGGTTGCTTGTTATACTCTTCAAAATAATAAAATCAGAAGTTAAGATATTGTTAGTACCGTGCACTGATTTAATGTTGCTATGTACTACTCCGTTCGTTGATTGACTAACCGACATGCCTAAACCATATAAGGCACCAGACTTAGTGCGAGGCAACCTTAGCCGCTGTGCTAAACACTCCGTGACTATACACACCTGCGAACCACCATCAATCAATGCTCGAGCTGTGTGATAGTGACCATCCACATCCTGTATCTGTACAAGAGCTGTACCCAGAACCATGGTAGATGTACCATCGATGCTGTGCAAAGACTGGCCCTGCACCGGAGCATCAACCGCTTGTACAGACACTGGATGGGTTGTAGCAGGTTGATTATTACCTAAATGTAATTTGGTATGATGCCTACCATGGCATATCTGACATACGCTACGCGACAAACATTTAGATACATGATGAGAACGCAGACAATTATAGCATAATTTATGCTGTGTAATAAAGTTCTTCCTGTCCATAGGATTCATTTTATCAAATTTTAGGCATTTATAAATAAGATGATTTTCACTGCAGCAAGGGCATAGACTATAATCACTTTTAGTTTGTGATTTGTTGTTTGAGTCAACAACATTGAATGAATTGCTTGGCGTTGACTTATGTGTGGAACTAGAAATATTTTCTAAAACTCGCAGCTGATTTTCTAAGAACACCATCAATTGTTCAAATGTTGGAATAGAATTCATAAATATTGTAGACTCAAATTTACTATGCATGTCTATAGGTAGCTTTTTCAAGATAATGTGCAATAGTAAGAAACACCAAGAATTTACATTGAAATCAATGGCAATCAGAGCCTGTGTATTCTCCTTAATAGTAAAAACAAACTTGCTAAGAGACTTGACATTAACTTGTGTGAGGTTAGGTAAATTTAAAATTGTATCTATATGCTTGTCAGCAATTATCCTTTTGTTTTGGTAGCGATCATTTAGTAATTTATAGGCCACAATATAATTTTCGGCTGTGATACTGAGATGCTTCACTAAAGATAATGGCTCTTTGTCCAAAACGCTTAACAAATAATGCATTTTTTCCACTTCACTAAGATTTGCATTGTTATGAATCAAACTATTGAAAATAGAAATAAAATTGGGCCATTCAACACATACACCGCTAAATCTAGATAAAGAAATCTTAGGCAAGTGAAAATCATGGCTGACTTTGCGCTCAGGGATCGTAGAGGCACTGTATTGTTGTGGTTTTATGTTGGAATGCATAACTTGTATGGAATAATACTGCTCCTGGAACTCGTTATAATTACGCTCTAAATTAGACCGCTCCTTATCATCAAGAGACGTTTCCGACATTAACACGGCAAAAACATTATCCATGTTTTCGCGATGCCTATCAATATCCCTGTATCTGACCAGAAACTGTTCCTCCAATAAACCATCACCGGCACGCTCCTTAGAGGCGGTGCATCTAGTGGCAATATCGTAAAGCTCTCGCATACGCCTTTGCAATACATTAAAACGTACAATATTTTGTCCGCCTTTCGACATTATGATGTAATTAATTGTTTGAATTAATAAAATTTAAGAAAAGATGATTGCAATATGTAAACAAAATAATTAAATTGACAATGACAGTTATGACACTTGACAACTCGATCGGTCATAGATCAGTCATTCGTTCAACAGTGCTGCCACCCGTATAATTAATTTAAAAAGTTAAAGGTTGAATAAGTGAGTGAACAACACGAACGAAACGTTGAAATAGTAACGAACCTTCGAACTTTGTAAAAGTTATGAGGGTAGAAAATAAATAAGTTGCAAATTATAGGATTTCGATTAGAAAGATGATTTTAGGATGAAATGTGTAAGAATTAAGGATATTTGGATTGAAGGACCAAGGAAAATGATGAGGAAATGCGTAAGGAACAGACTGACTGACCTGGGTCGCTGGTTGCTTCCTTCTTCGATAGCTTTCAGCAGTCCGGGCGTCCTCGCTCTCCTCAGCACTTTAGTTGATTTTCCGTATTGTGATATTACGCGGCGCGAACCGTGTAGGATTTGTGAGGTGATTTTCCGAAAGAAAGGTGAGTTTCGTTGGGAGACGACGCGTGCGATCGAATCCGCTGATGAACCGTGACGTTTAGACCCAAGGTTAGACCGGTAATGACGAGTCATCAATCAGTCTGTATGAATGAATGGAACGGGATCGGAATAGGAAGGAGTTGTAGGAAAACTAACAATACAAATTCAAAGTTCCCGCTCCTATTAGGCGTGTTGTTTACTCATCAGTAAGAACAATAGTAACGCAAATTTATAAACTACGAAATTAACGAAAAGTGCCTTATAAGTTCAAATATCTTCAAAGTCCAAAACGCAAATATTTTCCAAGTCCAAACCACAGTCTTGAAAATTTTCTAAGTGTTTGAATTAATTTATATGCCGATATGAAATCGGGCATGGATTCCCCGTCAGTTCACTTTTCTTAAAATTATTCTAAGTCCATGAACTACTGCTGAATTCTTCTAAGTTAATTGCTTCTAATACATAAGGTTGAGTTTTCTTTCTACTACTTCACTGATACAAGATGATAAACACTCACAGTTTTATTCCATACATTGAAGCCGTCAGCGTCATCTGATTACCAGTTCCGTTGTCTCACTGTACGTGTACCGCAGCTAAGTTGCTCCAGTTTCCAACCAGCACAATATCTTACACACTTCGGCTGCCTGCTGCTTACTTATCGCAATTAACACCAAAAGTCGTATATCCGGCTCGAAGGACCAATGTTTAATCCCTAAGTATTTGCTTTGTTAGTTTCAAAGAAAAACTCCAAGGTAGGCTGAGAATCAATTTATTAGAAATCCTTCAGGAAGGTCATTAAAATGGAAAAGCTTTTAACACCGTCGATTATAAAATGCACTAAATCTGACAATGCCATCTAGTGTTACATTTTGTAAATAATCTGTCAAATTACCATAAATTAAACCTCAAATTAAACTTTGTACAAAAACATATTTATGGACGCTCAAACATACCTATGCTAAACATCTCCTACATAGTTATGGTAGCCTGGTACTTCAGGTTGGAAATTTATGGGTACAGACAGGTATAACTGAATCAACAGACTGAATAATTTATTGTCGGCTAATTAGTAGTATGACGGGCAAAAATTTTAAGTTGGACAGTTCCGACACATCCTCAATTAGTAAAATAATAATTTTAATTCAAGTAAATTAAATTTTTCATTGTGTTTGATTGTACCTACTTCTAATATTTTGAGAATATAACAATTTTAGAATGTAATATTACGAGAACAAACTATTTTTTGTTAAAAACAGAAAAAAACGTAACAGTTCCTAACTCGTCGAATACTGAATATTTAATCTCTACTAGCACTCACTATGTATATTTTACTCACAAAAGACACCCAAAAAGTGGACACTTATGGCGGTAGCATATTTTGTGTGTAAACTATGAAATAAAAAATAAATAAAAATGATTATGTAAATACTATGTGGGTAGTTCTGTAGGAGACTTAAGTTAAAATTGATTGGATTTCGTAGCAATAATATAAGATCACTGGACCTATTCATTACTTAGTAGAGTCAAATTTATACACAACATTGTTTCTCTTATTAGTAAACAAATACGTGGGTTGACATAAAGAAGAAAGCTTTTAGTTTAATCTCCGTTACATTTGATTAAACAATAAGGATTCCAAGAAATTTCTTTGGATAAGTACAGTCGACCAAATTGAATCATGACCCACCTTAAGATCATTTTCCTACAGTCACTCAATACGAAGTAGGTTGAAATTCGCTTGAACATACATTTCTTAAGTAACGAACCTGTTATCAATTTATTAGACACTGACAGTGTCTAATAAATATGGCATTTTAAAATTTTTTCAACTACTACTTGACATCTGACATATAACGTAATATTATTTTTAAAAATATAATAGTTATTCGTTTTTCTCAGTAGTGAAAAGAGTTTAGATTATGAACGGCATCTTATTTGAAATTCCAATTGAGACTTTAGTGCAGTGATAACAAAGAGTAAAATTGCATAGATCTCTGACCCGTAATGACACATTTTTATTCATATTTAAAACGTACTAAGTGCAACACGCATGATAGCGAAGAAAATCTAACTAAATTTATGATTGTAAAGGAATGATCGGCCAAGTGGGTCATGATTCAGTTGGTTCGACTGTACTTAAACGAAATAAGAGGTGAATAATTTTATTTATACAAATAGATTGTACCATTATTTGCTAATTAGTCCTCGTACCCGTAGGTACCGTTAATTGGGACGAAATGTTTAAAAAACAATGTTAAAAATAGACGTATTGTTTCTTCTGTAAGTTTATTTTTTCTAAACCAACCTTTCTTCCAAACTCATTTTCAAAAAGACAAATACAAATTTAAAATTTTTGTTAGTAAGTATGTAAGGCATGAAAGTTTTTATGTGAGTGTTGAGAGTTTATGTGGCTGTGGGCAGAATAGAGAAAGAGAGAGAGAGAGAGAGGAACACCGAAGAAAAGATGGATAGTCTGCGTGGAAGTCTCGCAAAGAGCAATGTTGAGAATTTATAAAATTAATTAACAAACAAACGAAAGATCGATCATACAATTAAGTCTGTATAATTTAAGTAATTAATATCGTACTAAATATTACCAGTCATTTAATTACTCATTATCGTTATTTGATAAAACTATTTTTATTTGATTTATTTGAAACTGGCATCAATAAATTGCTAAACATTTATTATACTTTTCTACAACACTTAACGACAGTAAAACGTTACAAACAAGATTTTTTAAATTGATTTCAAAATATAAGGTTAATTAATTTTGAAAAATTATGCAAGATAAACTTTTATCGCGAATGCAAATTTATAAATAAAATTCTATTATTTGCTTATCAAGAGAAGCCGGGACACAACTTTAGATGATAAAGTGTATCGTGAGAATGATAACCGTATAATAATTGCACCAAGCCATCTTATCAATCAAGATTATTTATTTAAAAACCCTTGCCTTTGATATTGTCTTTCAGTACCACGCTTGAAATCTGTTTGTGAAGTAATATTCGCCAATAATGTCGCATTAATTGGTAACAGTGCGACCGTGTCTTTCAAGTAAGTGAAAATTGTGCAGTACCTAGTACTTATTTGTCGTGTTTTTATAATATCAAGAGGATGAACAGGAGAAATGGGTTAAGAATATATTTTTGTAAATATTTACGGAAAAAAGTATTTTCAATTGTTGAACACTTAACATGATCGTGTATCGTTCGAAAGTAGCTACGGTTACAGGAAACTATTGAGAAAATGTGCTTGCTATCGGCTAATTATGTGCTGCGCTGTTAAGGATAATTATTGTTGTTACTTTTCATAACACCTTTATTGAACTATTAGTTTTAAGCCACTTTTATTGTTGAGACTTACTGCTATACTTACTTATTTATTACGTGTGAACTAATTTGGACATTGCCAAGATGTTTATTTTAAGTGGCAAAGGCCTATAATGTACCACGTGTTTTTAGATTTAATAGAAAGAGCGTAATAAAAGTGTTACAACATAATACTTAATAATAACCAGTATTCGTGTAATACCACGATCTAAAAACAGCTCTAAATTAATATTTGTTTTATGCAATTTTACAAAATATTTTTAACATGTATGTAACACACTGTTACTTTGCGCAAGTCTTTTCCGGTTTTCCACAATAATTTTCCATTAAAATGATAAGTCATCCTTTTTTAGTTCTGAAAGTGATTTTTTTACTATGAAATAGAGGCGATTATAGTAAAAAATAGGAGTTCCCTTTCTGAGTTGATAATGATCATACGACCTTAAGAAGGCTTTTTGGTCTATGAAATAATTAAAAAACACTCTTTGGCAACAACATTAACAATTTTGACCAGTGAAGCCTCAGACGAATAATTTTAAGTGAAGCAGTGAAGTGAAAGCCTTACTTATCGAACTGTCATACTTACCTAAATAAAGAAATAGTTTTAAATAAGAAAATAAAAACAAAAAGATCAATAAACGTTTAAAAGTCATCGATTATTTAATAAGTTTCCTTTTGGAAAGTTGCAGAAAGAAATTTAAAAGAAAGATTTAATTATACCGCCTACAAAAGTCAATAGCCTGTAAGATAAGCCATGTGTGCCGTCATGATAGCAAACGACAATAGTTTGATTCGTTTTTTGTTCATATTAATGAGTCAATTTTTGTAGGCTAGTGGGGTAAATATAATAAAGATAAAACAGTCTTAGAACCAAAATGCAGAAGCATTATTAATGAATTTTTTTTAACAATTATAAATTATCTGTTATGAATTTTATAGTCACTGTTTAGCTGTTTAGTGTTTTTTGCTACGTGTTTTTTTTTAAATAAATAATAAAATAATAGTCTAAAAAAACTAAAAATCACGCTTTTATTTTAAATAAAAAACTAAAAAGTGAAAAATAACTTTTTATTATAGAAACTAAATAATGAACGAAAAGTAAATTGAGGACCCCACGCTTTTCTCTAAATAGTAATTATACTTTTCGTTCATCATTTAGTTTCTATACTAAAAAGTTATTTTCATCCCTTCTATTCGAAAAGTGTCGCTTTGTTCCTCTATAAGTGGGAACAAAATAGCTCTTTTCCGATAAGAACTTTTTAGCGGGCGTAAAAGAGATTTAAATTTAGAACATATATCGTTCATAGAAATCGAACGCAAATTGTATGAATTACTGGCTGGTACGTGTTGGCTGCACGGCACGAATGTAAATTAATCGACAACAATGTCGATCCCAAATAAAACAGTGATAATAACTTTTAATAATTGCGCTAGCGTATCCAATATAAATATAAATTTGTAATTATTTTTACTTCATTTCACATGTCTTCTTTTAATCAAATATATTCACTAATTACATAACAGCGTCTCTTATTTATTTTCTCATAGAAATGGGATGAAAAGTAGAGTATATAACTCGAGAGCAAATTATTTTTTCCTCGGGCGATGTACTTTGAATCCCTCTCTGCGCTCAGGATTCTACGTTAGAATCCCTCGCTATGCTCGGGATTCTATTCTAGAATCCTTCGCTTCGCTCGTGCTTCAAAGTAGCGCCGTCGCCATAAAAATACAATTTTGCTCCCTTGTTATACAATCTACTATTTTCACTTTTTAGTTTTTTATTTAACATAAAAGCGTGTTTTTTAGTTTTTTTAAACTATTATTTTATTTCCCACTCGGAGATCATTGGGGGAGGCCTATTACCAACAGTCTCGGCTGAAGTGATGATGATGATTATGACAAAAGGTTAATAGTTAAATACATGAGTCGATGGTGCAAGTCGATTCTTTAAAAGAAGGCTCTGAAGAATAACAGATACGTAAATGTTAGATAGAAATAATTATCACGCGTCCTCTTAAAATGAGCTCATGCAATGATCATCATCATCATCATCAGCAGCTCATATAATGTCCCCACCGAGGGACTCGAGCCTACCCCACATTAGGGGCTATTAGGCCTTAGTCAACCACGCTGGCCAAGTGCGGGTTGGTCGACTTCACACACAACCTAAGAATTTCTTCATAGGTGTATGCAGGTTTCCTCACGATGTTTTCCTTCACCGTAAAAGCTTCAATTAAACGTACATATGAATTCAAAATTTTAAAACACATTGATACGTGGGGGGGGGGGGGGGGGGGATCGAACCAGTGTCTCCCGGGTGGGAGACGACGTTCTTATGCACTACGCCACCGCTTTTAGCTTACTTTTAGGGTGCCACTTTTTGCAAGCAAGTAACCTATCTACCTCTTTTTAAATATAATTCATTCAGCGGACGAGTAATAATTTAAAGAAATCTGTAAGGATTTTCTTTCTAATGAATTAAGAAGTTATATTTTTGATTGATTACTTCTGGTGTTGGCTTGAAAACAAACTTCGTCGTTTAGTGCTTCTATCTGCTCATGTCAGAATCAACTTGAATGATGTTCAATTAATGTTCACCAATAAATATTCTGATTCGCAAGAAAGGACCCGGCCTATATTAGTGAAGGTTTTGTGAACTTTGTCCAATGTTAAGTACGATGAGTGTTGGCCTATAATTGAATATAAAATTAGTTTGGGTTATGATGTCTGGTTGTCACTCAATAGTGTTGTGTCAATTACAGCGTGTCACAGCATATTATGAAACCCATTTTTTGGACATCTGCTTTTTATTACAGAATCCTGAAGTTTGAATCATTTAAAATGCTAGAGTAGCACTCCGAAGTGCCAAAAACGCTTAGTTTTGGAAAAATAAATATTTAAAAATCTGTTTTTTCCCCGCATATTTTTTTTTAGAAAAATTCCTTTATCTTAAACCAAATATATTTTTTTAAATATTACTGCTACTTTTTTTAAATACTAATACTCCATGCAATTTGGACGTGATTTTTGTGGTAGGTAGAAGGATGTAGGACCTTCATTTTCATTTTGATAACTTTTCCAAATACGGTGGATTATCTGAGAAAAATAAAATAAAAACGAACAACTGAAAATAGTTAATTTCTCCTCATCTAAGGCAAACAAGGTCGATAATAGCTCTTAAAGATGAAGCTTGTAAAGTGCTTTCGAACCACATACGACATATATTTAAAATATATTTGCTTTAAGAGGTAGAATTTTCTAAAAAAATATGAGGGGAAAAAACCAGATTTTTCTAATATTGTAACAAAAAGCAGATGTCCGAAAAATGGGTTTCTTAACACTGTGCGTCTGCTTACTGACCTACATTAACCAATTAGAAGACACTAACTAATATAAGACCTTATCGGACCTTGCGCATGATAGATTGACATGCTTGCCATGTTATGTTTTCTCAATAGTTATATACTAATACTATCAATACTTTGAAAGGTTAGAGATAGGTAATTCGTATGGTTCGATTGATGACTAAGCAGACAAAAGCGATTAGTCAGCGACATTATGATCGAGTGGCTAATAAGCTTCTAAGCCTCTAATTTCGAGTCATGAAAGGAAAATATTTCTCATTATACATACGGCGTAAGCGAAATTCTAGATAGAGAGAAATCTCAGCAAACTTACCAACTGTGGTTCTTAAGAGTCTTGTTCAAAACTGTTTGAATTTGAATAGTTTTGGCGTGATTGACGTCAACAAGTACTCGTGGATGGCTTTGATTTTCATTTATAGATTTAAGTAAATATTACATAATTATTCTGGAGTGACAAGCCCTTGTGCTTCTGTCAAATGCAGACATTAGCAAAATTGCGGGGTGTTTTTTCAATATTTATTGTAGTGTTGTTTAATTCTTTTTACTGATTGATGTTGAAAAATGACCTATTAATTAAACAAAACATTACGAGTTCTAGTAATTGACAGTAGATTTTGACGTCATCGTGGTGGAGTGGTCAGTAACACTGCCTACCCATCGGACGGTCCGTGTTCGAATTCTGGTAGAAGCAAATGTTTCTGTGAGGAATACCAACAATGGTTGCTTACATATTTATTTCAGTTTATTTATAAAATATCAATAACACCGGTTCTTAATGGTACTTAATTTTGGCTACATAATCGGTATGAGCGTAATTAAATAATTTCACTGTGAGAAACTAGTGAGAATGATAATATTTACAGCTCGAAACATGATTATGTACTAATCAGTATAAGTGCGGAGGTGCTATTGTGATAAAAAATATTAATTATTTTCGGATATTAGCTCACGCTAATATCCTAATATAATATAAGTATGTAAATTGTAAAGATATATGTCTTAATAAATCACGCTATCTTTTACGGACTGTTAATACAAAATAATAGATTATTGTTATCGTCTTTAGATTAGTATTGTGTGTACAAAGCTTCGGTATCGCTTGACATCAAGAATGTTTCAAGATTTTACGCAAAAGATGTATTTTGTTGTCTACAAGTTTATCAGCAAAGGTATTAAAAATATTAAATTCTTTATTTCCTTTGCTACTATAGGTATAAGAAAATAAAGCCAATTTCATAGGGAAATACCTAATACATGATTTGACATTTAGGCGGGCGAAGTCGGGGGCGATGGCTATCCTTTGTCTAAGGTTATTAAATAATATACGTTTTTAAATAATGTAACTAATTTAGGGAAAATAATGTCTTAATTTGTAAATAGTTGTTGAAGGAACAATTTACCTATTCTTTAGTGCAGATCATCCGTTATCGCAATAATAAAGATTCGTTAGCATTTTGTTCACGGCTACAACGGCAACGTGGGCACAACGGTAGATACGTATTGAGGAAAATGGTGTATGAAAATTGTGTTGGAATATCAACTATTGACATAGCTCCATGTAAATGAATTGTAAAGATTATTTGTTTACTTCTTTTTGTCAGCTTATTATAAAATCTGTTTCTTTAAATTTGCATAATATCATAGAATCCCTTCACAATTGGTTTGTTGACAAAGTTCTTGGTTCTATGTTATAGTTATATTTTCTGGCATATATAATAATATCTGTGCCTGTTGTGTTTGCATTGCAGATAAAAAGTCGCATATTCCACGAAATTAGTGCAATCATGTGGTTTGTTCTTGTCAAAAAACTTACGTTAAATAAACGATGCCTATAGTAATCTATTATATTTACTAATCAAAAAAATTGTCAAAAACTATCTGAACTCATACTAGACCTTTACGCGATAAAAATCAAAGCAGGATTTTACCAATGCTACCTACTTAGGGACAGTAATGATGTCATTGTAATGTACGTTCCATACCACGTAGGTAGGGTTTTCTATCATTACAAAGTTTTTCTAGAGGAAAAACATTAAATACACCAAATGTACTTATTGATGGGTTAGGTAGGATTTACACTGTCTAGCGCGGGCTCGTAGCGAATTTTATAATAATACAAGAAGAAAAATATTTTGTGTAAAAGGGAAGTATATTTTTTTTACCGATATTATCAGAAAAGGTCGAAAAATGGTTTGCATATTTTGACGGACAACTAAACATACTCACGTATTTATACATAAGAACAGTGCAAGTTCTCTTAGATTTGCGCGAGCACTACATATTGTAAATAAAACAACATTTACGGATTTAACTCGCGTGTAATTTGATTTTACATATTGTTATTATTACGCTGCCAAGTGTTACGAAACGTCGGGCCCTAATAACAAAATGTAAAATCTTATTACACACCAGTTAAATCCGTAAAAGATGTTTTATTTAAAAAGTGCAAGTTAAATGAAAGCTTCTAAAAATAACCTATTATACCCATAATAACACCCGTTCGGCTCATTCTGCTACAGATATTTTTAATAAAATAGTAGTTTATGCAACTGTCATATAATGAAGGGTATTAAAACACGAGTGTGAGTTTATGAAACGAGCGCAGCGAGTTTCATAATAGTAACGAGTGTTTTAATACCCGTGTTATATGCAGTTGCATACACTACTTTATCTACACTCATACATAAATTCAAATAAAACAACAGAAAAGACAAATGTATGGGTTAGATCCCTTTGCCTTCCCGAGTATTTAAGAAAAATAACTGTATCATAATGAGTCGAACCGGTGTTATAATGGTCATTATGTTACAGGTTGTTTTTTTAAATTTTAATTTTGATTATCTGTATTAAAAAGTATGTCATTTTATGTTCACCTTTGATATCGTAATTCGAATATTATGACATGAGTGTAGATAAATTAATGTAAGTAAGGCATAACGGGAAGACAGTATTCTAGCTCATACAGAAAATTTTACTCTGTTAGTTAATTTTGCAAAAGATTTTATCATTAGTTTCTTGCCTGAATAATCAAAAACGCATTGCAATATTTTTTTAGAAAAAGGGACAAAAAAGCAAAGTTTAATTAGGATTTAAATTTAATTGAATAGAAAATTGGTGAGCTCACTCAATCTATTGTTTTTAGTGTGTATTATTATTCTATCGAGACCGCGTTAAGAAACCCGGCGTGCTTCTTATTGGTTCGCTGCATAATGCATCACGGACGGGGCGCTTGCGATTGTTCAGCTTGGGATGGCCGAGAGTTAGTGGTTGGTAAAAATGCACGGATCTGTGTTTGCAATGCGACCAAGCATATTAAAAAGGAAATTTTGAGAACAGAGCGCTAGTTTTGGAAAACGTAATATTAGTTTTTTTTTAATTTATATACGAGTGTAGATAAAGCAGTATAAGTATGTAATGTAACTGCACATAACTTGGTATTAACACACACGTGCGTTGGTATTATTGAAAAACTCGCCAAGGCTCGTTTTTTAAACTCTCGTTCGAGTTTTAATAACCCCTATTATATGACAGTTACATAGACTAGATACTATTATAAGACTCACCAAAAGTCGTTTTTAAACCCCGTTTGTGTTTCAATAACCTACATTATGTGACAGTTAAGTAAATTACTATTTGCTTCTAGATTATATAAACCAAAAGAGATTTAATTGTAAGTGACAAATGTAAGATATTTAATTGTAAATTACCGTTCGGTTGGTGTAAACAGTACTTTATGTCACGATCGCGTGCAACATTCATAATCATAAAGCGCAATTTTCTATTGTTTTTGCTTTCCTTACCGTTGAGGATATGCAAGTATTAATGGTTGTAGTTATTGAAGTCTTAAGCGCAAATAACGAGGTCTATTATGGGATTATTACAACATTCACTGTGAAGTAATGGCAAAGACAAATAGTGAAGAGGAAGTATTGGACGTCAAATGCTACGTAATAGTGCCAGTAAAAAATGCATATAACTTAAATATTCAAGTCATCTAAAAAACGACTACATATGTGTTACGCTCTGTACAACCAGTATGAACATATTATTGTTTTGTGGTAAGTGGTGGTAGGCACTTTGGACATTATACTCACCTACAAACACTATGAAAATTTCAAGCTCAGATTTCAAGTAATAAGAAAAAAAGTTACGCCAACTCATTGACGTCCAAACTTCTCTTAATTATGGCTTCGTGCTAAGCATTCAGCCAATGTCTATTGAAGAAGCACACGAGAAAACTGCCTTCAAAACTAAAAACGGAGAGTTAAAAATCATTTAATAAATCTAAATGTTTTTTGAGGTGCGCCCTATAGACAAGTGACTATGTTTATTCCAAATATTGAGGCATCAAACTGAATAAATCATTTAATTTTTTTATTTTTTTTTTATTTGTCTGTTAGTTTTGAATGCGTCTTTTTATCTAAAAATAATCTTTCTATTTAGTGTTGTAAATATAGAAATTTTCAAAAAATTACTTAGAGATTTTGGGTCGTACTTCGAAACGAGTCGCCTGAATCTGAGGAAACTGAATGTGTAGGGGGCTCAAAAAGCTCCGTAAGATCACCCTAAAACAATTTCGGATGCCGGAGTTGCCGTTAAATATTTTAATGAATTTTTAAAATTCGTATATAGTGTATTGTGATTGCGTGAAACAAAACGTAATTTCTATACTTTTTTAGGTTATGATAAGATTTTAAAACTTTTGAAGTACTAAAATGCGTCGTAAATCCACTATTTTAAATTTATAATAGTTTTGACATTTCTGACAGCGTTAAATTGCGTCATTCCGTTGGTTGCTTGTTGCTTTCGAGTTTTCGTGTCTAGTGTTTTATGCGCCTACATGGCTGGGTGATTGGTAGGTTAGGGTTATTTTTTTATGACCAGGCGGTGTGCAGTTTTTGGGCGTGTCTAGTGTTTTATGCACCTACACGGTTAGGGTTTTTTCATACATTTTGAGGTTAGATTTTTTTTTTAAAAAACTAAGCATTTCCGGCATTCGAAATTTACGGGGGGCGACTTCCACCCCCCTCCCTTCCTTCCCCCCACCCTCCTATACCTCCAAAAAAGGCGACTTATTTCGAAATTCTTACCGAGATTTTTTTTTTAAATGATAAAGATATCAACCATGTCAATTAAATATGCATTATAAGGGACTACTGAAAAAATGCTATACAGATGTCGCTCAAATTGGACCACAATCACGACAAATGTAAAAAAAATCATCAAAATCGGTACACAGTAATTATAGGTACGATACATAGATATTAAACCTCAGTAATAATAAATCCATGGTATGATGTGAGGTAACACACATAAGAAACATATAGTCGAATTGAGAATCTCCTTGTTTTCTGAAGTCGGTTATAAAATTTTACGGTAGGCTGAGTTAAAAAAAGACTGTCACAACACTTGTTCTTGCGACAAGACCTCGATACAAACGTGGGTTGTAAGATCACTTGAAGTTTCACCCGAGTATTATTTTTAGTTCAATCTACCGTACTTGTCACTTGACATTGGCTTTATGCGCAATAATTGTCACAAAGCCTTTAACTAAGAAAATAACAGAATAGATCGCTAATAGTAGGGGGGCCCAAGAGGGGATTTTGGGATTGGTTCAAGCGTGGCAGTTTAATAGTAAGGGAGAATCCTTGTACCTTGTTAGGTACTTTCAGCAGGTATGAGCCCTCAATATAGTGTCGTATGTTCTGAGCCATTGATCAGATTAGTAAAAAAAAATCGAACCTCAGAACTGCTCGAGCGCGTCAGATTAAAACAATTTAGGTTTATAATATACAGAAAATGATATTATTATAAAAATCTGACGATTTGACCGTGACGGGAGTGATCGAGAGAATTTCAAAGTTGCAAAAAAAATCGTAACCTTGAAATGTTCGAGCGCGGTTCTTTTTTTTCTTTTTTCAAGGGAAATTACTTAAAAATTATAAAAATATTATAATCTGACGATTTCGACAAGCCGAAAATCGAAAATAATAAATAAAGTGTTGTCTATGCATTATGTATTTCCCGCTCTACGACTCTCATTCTTTCTCACTCTTTTTTTTGTCTTTCTCTTTTTTGATCAGTAGTTCCTAAGATAGATATGCGCGTTCAACCAAACAAAAAAACAACTCAGTATAGATGCGTGCGTAGTACTTGATCATTATGTAGCTGCGGCGTTATGTTAAAACTACCTATCTCTGAAGATATTCATTGAAATCTAATGACGTAAAGAACAATTTTGTACAAAATTAAATACTTGTGATGAATAACGTATTAATTTTGATAAGGAATAACATTATGTTTACAAAAAAATCTTCATAGTCTCCTCAATTACCCTGCTAGCCACGTGGCTATTATATTTGACCGATATTTCACCCCCTCAATTAAAGATTATGAGCATACTCTTCGGGGTTATACAGAGGACAAAGATGTTTACATCTCAGGTCCACAACAAAAGAGAACTGCTGATTTTGCAAAAGAGCTCAAAAATATTAAGTTTAAAGAAGCTTTTGTAAAATTTCTGATAGAACATTGGACTGACCGTGAGATGGCTACGATTATAGGTAACAAGACAATATATCTCAATCACGATTTATGTTATGTGTATACTGCTACTAATAATGAAGTGACGTGAACAGTTAATTACGATTTGACTTGTCAAGACCACGAAGAAGCGGATACAAAAATTGTATTTTTCACATGTCAACTTAAAGAAGATTCTACAGTTACTATAAGAACTTAAAAAAGCTTAAGCTTAAGTTTGAGCTTAAAAAAGCTCAATAATAGTGTAATAAGCAAAATTTAGAGCGTTGGGAATTTGCAGAAAATTACAGCAATGGCCTGTGCTATGAACTTTTTTTTAATTCTTTCAAATTGTCAGATTTAACAAATCCCTTCACAAAATAGTCAGATTAAGGCTGGGTACTACTAGTTTGTCGAGTTGAACCATCTGTATGAAAATCTGACACGCGCGAGTATTGCAAAGTCACAATTTTTTTTTGCATTTGCAAAAATTGATTAGGGACTTTTAGTCACGTCCAAATCGTCAGATTAAGTAAGAGGACACTTGTGACGGCTTAAATAATAAGTCCCTATAATTACTGACACGCTGGAGAAAATACATTTTTTTTTTATTTTATTTTTTGCTTATATCGCTATTCGTTACGAGCGATCCGGCAGTTTAATATTTCTCCGTGGACACAAGTTTGTGGGCTATCTACACTTCCAAAATCTGACGCGCTCGAACATTTTTTTTTCATCACTTTTTTTTACATTTTTGAAAATTCATACACGCTCTCCCCACCACTAAAATGGTTAACTTCATAGGAGCTTTTTTATTATTTAGCATCTAATCTTTGCAATCCAATAGATCTTCTAACCGCTGGAGACACTACAAATTTAGCACTTTGGGCTCCCCTACTATAACTTAATTTCCTCAAAAAAGTCGATACATCACTCCATTTCCCGAAATAAGTAAGTTTTCGAGACAAATCAAAAATGTCTTCGCCTTGTTTAAGCCGTTGCAGCTTTTTGTGAAACACGACTTTTATTTGACTTTTATACATTTAGTTTTTGGCTCTTTGGCGAAGATAATTTTCTGTTCGCTCAATGCTGCGCCGAATACTAAGGGCTTGCCACAACTTTGTTCATGTTTAAAAAAATGTATGAGACTTTTTTCTTGTGCAAATCAAAAAGAAAATAAATCAATCAATTAGAGATTATTTTAATTGGCTTTAAGTATGATTAGCGGCGAATGTTTGAAGTAAATAATTGTGCGCAGGATTCTGATATGATGCTAGAAGTCGGCGTAGACCTCGCCAATGACACATAGGCCAATATAATCGTGATTGATTAATCTTACAAACTTACGTCAAACAAATACATAAAATATCAATATAATTTTGTAATATGTTTGTTTATCGCCAAATTTATCTTAAGTACATCTACAAGTAACATTGAAAGTTTTAATAGATTTTATCACTAGAGATACAGAGCACATTGCTACTCACAAACTATTCGCCAAAAATGCCGCTGACTACTACTCAGATCTAACCTTTATTAATAGTTTTTTCTTAAAGTAGGGTACTGGGAGTTTCTCCCGAGTCTTGTTGTAAGAACACGTGTTGAGAGACTCCATTTTTAACCTCGATCAACCGTACAATTTTTGTTACTTTAGTTACATTTTCACTTGACATTGGCAAAATGCGTACGCATAATGCGACGCGACGCCATTAATTAAGAATAGAATAGAAAGTAGGGTACTAGTATATTCGTATATTTTTTTACTTTAGAAATATAGCTACATGAAATAATTAAAGTTCTGCAATGAAAAATATTTCGCAACGTGAAATAAGAATGTAGTGCTTTCGGTGCTGTACCATAATAATAATAATTAAAAGTTACATTACGCATTTTGAAAATAAAATTAGTAATATACTAAACTATTATTTTAAGACTTCATACGCAATACCTACCTAGCTTATATTTACATTATACACCAACATAGGTTTAATGAAGTACCTACCTTGAGGACTCACTGACCCTGAAATCACAGTTTTAAACTAGTTTCCGGGTCAGGGGCCGACCCTTTGAGCCACAAAATTGTTAACCCTAGAATTTATAGTGCTGTAATATTTAAATGTAGTGGGTTATGAATAAATTATTATTATTAACTAGAAATAAAAGTAACATTAAAAATATGAACTGAATACATTTGTACATATAGACTAATTATATTATTTAATTTCATTTCTTTATTGCAAAAATGGCCACAGAACTAAACCAAAAACTTTCCTAATCTTTACTGAGAAATAGTATTTTTGATTAATGCAATGTAATGTTTTGCATGTGCGGTAAGCCCAAATTCACTCTCTCATCACATTTGTGGTCTTCAACTAATTAGGGATTAATTGTTTACTATAGTCGATCGATCACACTGTGTTACTAATTAAGTCCTCCTTATGTGGATTGTGATTTTAAAAACAACAAGCAATTTTTATATCTTAACATTTTGATTGCAAGATCTCTGTCATTTGAAGCTGACAGATAATAATAGATGATAACGATTAGACTTTTAAAATGACAACGTATATTGTCCTCTTTTATTATTTGTGATTATTTACTATTAAAATTTAATGACAACTAATGTAAATGTGTAGTATAAGTTAACAGTAACTATCTCGTGGTGTTTACCTGTAAGTGGTAGAGACAACTTTTGACATCCTCGAGGCTTAGATCTTAGATTCCTTAGCTGACTTATATCGGGTAGTTAATTTTACGTAATTATTCTCTCAGGTCTATAGTCATTGAGTCTTTGGTTGCAAATAAAAGGGTTGCAACTGATAAATATACTAACTTACTAATATACAGGATGATTGGCAATACATTGGCATCCATTTAAATATTAAATTTACCTGTTTAAAACAGCGACGTGTGATTTTTAAATATAAATATTTATTTAATCATGAAATATAAAAAAACCTCTTATGTATCTGTCTATCTATCTATACTTATATATAAAAATGAATACTGACTGACATAATCGCACAGCCTAAACCGCTGGGTCTAGAAATTCCAAATTTGGTACGAAAGTTCCTTAAGAGGTCCAGGGGTGCACTAAGAAAGGATTTTTGGAAATTCACCCTCTAAGGTGGTAAAAAGGGTGTGCAAAGTTTGTATGGAAATGCGTCACTTTTAAAGTAAAATCCATCAAAATTGGTGTATGGCCTTTCAGCTAGAAATTAAGTAAGGGTATTTAGAAGTTTTGAAAATTCAATCCCTAAGGGGGTAAAATAAGGGATGGAAGTTTGAGTGGAAGTATGTCATTTTTTAAAGTAAAATCAATGAAAATTGGTATATGGCGCTTATGCCAGAAGAAATAATAAGAAAATTTAAATGGTGCCGCTAGTGTATATATATTTTAAAAAAGTTATTTTTATATAAAATAAGTATCCTTCATTCTTTCTCGAGAAAATTGAAACTATTATCATACCTACCTAAAAATATACATTAAATAAACACCTCCCCCTAATAAAAATGCAGCATTGAATATGTATATTATCCTAAAATATTAATAATAAATCTTGAGAATAACCACACTTTAGTACACTAGTTTCGTATCTAATTAATATTTAGAACAAACAAATAATACAAATCATGCCTTATAATTGTCAAAAAATCAATGTTATTACAAGGAAATATTTTTTTTTAGATTACTGAAGATACAGCTACGTCTCGGCGCTAACATGATTCAAGCAAGTGTAGTTGTGCTGAATGCAGTTCTGCTGGCAATTCTGGCAACATGCGCCACCGGCCTGGAGCTCTCAAGTAAGTGAAAATATTATAGGAGCTATTCTATTCTATTCTTAATTAATGGCGTCGCGTCGCATTAAGCGTACGCATTTTGCCAATGTCAAGTGACAATGTAACTAAAGTAAAAAAAAATGTACGGTTGATTGAGGTTAAAAATGGAGTCTCTCAACACGTGTTTTTACAACAAGAACTCGGAAGAAACTCCAATATAGGAACTATGCCAGAAGTTGCTTAAAGTGTAGTACAATTATTCACCATGACACTGGCAGGTATTAAACAAATGGCCATTGCCTTATATTATTTAGATTATTCATTTTAAAGTTACGACGGTGGCTATTAATATATACTGTTGTAAATCATTAGCCTGGACACACAGAATTTCCAACGCGATCGTTCCTGCGCTGTCCGCATCCAGCGGCTTCCTGCGACCTTTCCCAGATCTACGGTCCACCTTGTGCGGAGGCCTAACAACGTGCGTCTCCCGTTACGCGGCGGTTATGTTTTCCGCCATCGGCCATCTATCTGTCCGTCAATACTTGTCTATACATATTTATGATACCTTTATGTAATTGTATAGTGTGACTTCACTACTGTAAAATAGAATTCGTATGTACCTGATAATTTATTACACATTGATTATTTCAGATTTTGTATTATAGAGAAACGATTAAGTTATTCAGAGCTAATTCTTAAATGTTTACTTACATACATAATTATATAATAATTATGCATAATACATTACAAATTGATTTAAATTTTTGGAAAAAAGAGTAATTTATCATAATTAATTTGATCCAATATCTAAATTTATTTTCTATAATATAAGTGCAATTAAAATATAAAGTACCTAATATTATAAATTCGTTCAAAATAATATCGTCTAATCAAAGTACTAGACTTAAGTGGCATGGTATAAACCGTGATTATGACACACTCCAAACGCTATGGTGACGACACAGTAGGTTCTTGTGGTTAAAATATAATAAGCAAATATTAACTACCGAAAAAAACTTGTATGTTTTTCGCGTGTGACAAATATGCTTTATTCAATTACGGATTTTTCCTTTTTTTCAATTTATTACTTAGAAAAAGGGTGAAATCCGTAGTTGAATTATCACAAGAAAAATAAGGAAAGACGATAAATCAATATTACTTAGTTAAACGATAATAGTCTCACGACTACTTCTCAACCGCAACTCGTAACGTGAGGACTGTTCTGTGAAGCGGTCAGTTGTACAAAATTAAAACCGAGGGAAATATTATGCCTTATAAGTCAATAGAATGACTACTGTGCCGATAATCTAAATTGAGTGGTAGCGTGTAATATACATAATAACACTGTTGTCGCTATTGATAGTCTATTCACCATAAATCGATGCTCTATTCGAGATAGCACACTGACAGAGTTGTTGTCACAGATTCGACTGAAGTGCATGGACCGAACTTCGTGACGATACTGAACAAACATGGCGAGCCGTTGCTGATAGATGAACACCTTATGAAGAGGTTGAATGAGGAGGACAACACCTGGCATTGGACTCCTTGGTTGCGGATTAGGACGCAGGTACATGATGGCGTCGTGATGCAGGGCTGCAGCACGAGGAACTCCATCGAGAGCTACCCGGATGCGCCATTCACAGGTAACTACAAACATCTTTAAAGTCATATTAATTTATAAGAATGTAGCAAAATTTCAAAATATTTCAAATGCTACTTATGAAGTGGGCGTGCACTCAATTTACGTCAAAATTGTCACAATTTGTGGATTTTTCAGACCTAATTTCGAAGCGATGTGAACAGACTTTGCCGAGAAGTTATATATTATAGGAAGATTATTTCTTTATTAAAACCACAATAGAGAGATAATTTTATTTACACTTATAGTTTTTTAAAGCAAGGCGAATCTTAAAGCGTAGTTTTACGAAAACGTAGCTTGGAGCTATCTTTTAGATGAAATACCAACATTATAATGGTTTGCCAATACTTTGCCGAAATTGTTTTTCCAATATAAAATATACTATTCTAAACCACTACAGAGTTCCAATAAGTAAAAAATTGAGATAAAATATTAAAAATCGATACTAAAAATATTTATAAATTGGTATAATTAATGTCGTTTTTTACAATATTTGAAATTAAACTCATAATGTTCTTATATTAAAATAAATATAATAATAGACATCATAATGATACTATAACATTGTTAGATGCACTCAAATATTTTTAATAATTTAATGAAAAATGATGCATTTAATGAAGAATGAGCTCGCGGCCATTTTTCGATCGTCACCCCGGGTCTTCCCGGTGTATGGGGTCAAATAGACATGTGTATCTAACAACAGCACAACGAAAAAAATATTATTGGTACTTCGATGAATGCACGCTTGCAAAAAAACAACAATAATTAATCTTCAAAACTAGGTGATTGCGATTTCGTAAGGACGTAGCGATATACGTAAATTGGAAAATGATCGTTAGAAATGCACGTATAATATCGCTTATCGCTTTTGTCTATATACATAATTGTCTTTTCCGGGAAGTCATATTCTCGTAGTCTCATAGCGGTTAACTATGTCTTTCACGAGAGACTTTAGTAGGTACAAGTAGATTAGAAGTTTATTTGGATGGTGTTGCGTCTGTCAATCGTTGGCCCACCTTGTGGGAGGCCTAAAAAAGCTGCATCTGCCACTCGAGAACTTTTCCTCCTTACAATGTGCCCTACCCACTGCCACTTAAGGTTCGCAATTTCGCAATATATAGGCTACTTTACATATTTGCACTTTTGTCACACCCGCGTATATTGTTATTAGTTTCTCACTCTCATTCTGGGTTGGCTACATGAGATCTCTTACAGAGATAAGTGCGTCCTTGCAAACAATTTGGCCTTGTAGATTACTCATTACATTATGTTTACATTTGTGGAGTGAAATAACGAGTTCATAATAATAATAAATCTCCGTTCAACAATATGTTACAGAAATAGTCGTTAATCGGATAAGACGTTTAGTTCTCCTACTATTGTTTTCAATTTTGTGCCAATTATAATTCGAGCGGAAAAGGAAGCGTTTGAATCGATATGTAACATATTATCGGTGTATCTAAATGTTATGTTTGTTATAGCAAAATAAGGAATTATTACTAAAATGTAACAAAACTGCTTTTATCATTTCTGCACATATCTTAATAATTTATTAAAAATAATGTCCAACTTCATGCTCTAACGCTTGGATGGCTCCAAAGCAAACATGCTATGAACAATAATTGTTAGATGCAAAAGTGAAATGCTGTAAAATGTTGCTCATCATAAAGTTACTACAGCACTGGGACAAATAAGGACCAATTTTAACAATTTAAATTTCATGTAACCAGCGGAAAGCCAGTCTATCCAACGGCGCCAAATTATAAAGCTAATAATCACATTTTACCTAATTTTTTTTTTCATTTTAGGTGTTAATGTATTTTTGATGAACCAAACATTAATAAATAAAAAATTTGGTCGATTCTTAATAACTCTGACTCAACTTGTGATTCATCTTAATGACACAGATTATCTTAATTATACCGAGAAACTGCTCAATTTGGTGAAGGCAATTATCGGTCAATTGATACATCAAAAGTCACTCATTTTCCTGTTAGATCAGTTTGCAAAGGTGTGATATATCAGCTACTTCTCAGGTTCACCATCTGTAAGTTCCCACAGCGAGGTCGTTAATGAATTTATAAAATTAGTAGGTCGCTGCCAATGTCATGTTTCTAAGTGCTTTTAGGGCTGGTAGAGTAAGAAGTCATTTTGTAGAGAAATGCTAAAAGTATTTTACTTTAAAGAGAAAAATAGTAAAAATATTAGTTATGCTTCCGACACGAAAACGTTTCATAAAACTAAATTGAATGGCTTTGATTTTTGTCGCTATCATTGACGATAGGCATTGTGCCTTATAGCGTACCTTTTTATCTTTTGTTTATGGATTTTTTAATTTTGATTGATGTTTTCCCTATGTTTTTAAAAGAATATAAGTTTGCTTTTCGCCTTGTCACTACCACCTTTTCGTTTTATTTACAATATTAATTTTGCCTTTATTTTCATACAGTACATTTGCCCATAGTCCACAGGCATCAAACGTTTGACCAGTAAACGAAAAAATGTATCAATCGTTCTTAAAATATGTTTAATTGTTTATGTCTTTTTTGTTTCTTAATATTAATGTTCGTTCTTTATGTGTAAAAAAAGAATATATATAATATTATGATTAATTGAGAAAGTGTAAACCAAGAAGCTTATATTTTCGAACCCCGCCACGTGCCAATAGTGTTTACAAATTTTGATTTCATATGTACGTTTATACGACGCTTTTACAGTGAAGAAAAATATTATGAGGAAATCTGCACACACCTATGAAGAAATTCTTAGGTTGTGTGTGAAGTCGACCAACCCGCACTTGGCCAGCGTGGTTGACTAAGGCCTAGTCGCCCCTAATGTGGGGTAGGCTCGAGCCCCTCGGTGGGGACATTATATGAACTGTTGTGATGGTAGTGGTGGTATCAAATTGAGTCAATGTAAGCGATTTTTAGAGATGTATTAATTTAAAAGAAATAATACCTTTCATTGGCCTATTACGAAAGTAGGTTATGTTAAATAAAAACTAAACATTCATCGATACATTATCAATACATATATTTATCAAACATCATCATTGTTGAAGTGATTGAAAAGGTAAATATAAAGAAAAACGTACTTGAACTGAAACCTTTTTCCTTACTTTGAAGTCGGTTGATAATAACTACAGAGGTCAGGAAATAAACATTTAATATCCAAGTTCATTTTTCATATATATACCAAATCTTTGTACAAAATTGTTTACTCAATTTGAGTTCAATTGTGTTGTATTTGTAATGTAATACAATAATTTTGTAATGTAATTGTGTCTGCGTACAAATGTAAGCCGTCGGGTATAGGTAGCTTTATGGAATGCTCACTGTCAGAAATTGCTTTGTCGTAAATTATAGCTTAATGAAATAGGGAGATAAAAGAACTAAAAAATCACACGCTTAATTTTCTCTTTTCATCTAAAAGGAACAATGGCAAAAAATACCCATATTCATTTGGATCACCCAAAGAAACTATTTACGACGAAAACTATTTAGACGTTATCAGTTTCAAGGCTCCATATTATTGGAACTTGTGAACAAGCATTTAACAGGGTATAAAATGGTATAGTTTTGAATGTTTTATCAATTATTCATAGTTTCCGACGTGAATTTTAAAACACATGACGTGTAGATATCTGAACTATTTAATTGAATTGCCCTCAAAGTGGTCTTGAAACGGGTGTTTGTGTTATGAATTTATAACAGGGATTTAGGTATGTCTAAGAATGTATCCTTGAAATATATTATTTTCTTTTTGAGTGTAAAATTACAACTTACAATACAAACGAAACTTAATGTTCGACTAGAGATCGTACGTAATGTTTTTTACGCTTTATAAAATTTAGTAATTTTGTTTTTTAATTAAATACCATAATTTAATGTTAAATACGCCCCCACTGGTTCCACTAGTTGTTTATCATCGTATAGGTAACATTCTTCGTCTCCCGTTAACGACTGAGCCGGAAGGAAGAAATATTCAGTTCACGTCATGTTATTTTATTCAGACGAAATAGTTAGTTTTTCATAATTGTAATTAGCATCGAGTACGTAACGTGCTCGATGCTAATTAGTCACAGACATTTCTATGGTTCATTTAGTATACTTTGTGCGCATGTTATTACGATATTTTATACTTAAAACATTTTGCAAAATATTGCAAAATATTGCAAAATAATGCAAAATATTTTGTCATAGATAGATAACTCAATGATAAGTTGAAATCAATTTTGATGTAAAAATGATTATTATTTCTATCTTGTTGTTGATCAAATCGTATAGGTACATAATAAAATCCCATTACCTTATTATTTTATTGCAATGAGTCACATATAAATTGTTGCGCTAAGTGGCGTTTTGCGTTGCAAACAAGGGAGTTTTTTTTAAATTGAAGCTCTTTATTTTCATATTACCTGATAATCTTGTGAAGAGCAATATTATTTACTTAATTATTATGGCAATAGCCTATGGGAAGCTATTAGTAAGGCTACGTAGAGATTTAGCTTCTCTTTGCATCTTCTACCGTATATATCATGGCGAGTGTTCAGACGAACTGTTTAAATTAATTCCAGCTGCTGCTTTCCACCACCGCACGGCCTGGAATAAGCTCAAATTCCATCCCTACCACCTAGACAGTGGAAATCCACCACTGTCCGTTTCTTTCGCAACTTTCTGCCCCGCACAACCAAGTTGTGGAATCAGTACCCGTAGTGTAAGTTTTTTAGTATAAAAACCCCTCAGAAAGACCGTTGGTACAAGCTGTACCCTTAGTGTAAGTTTATAAGTATACAAAACGCACCGATTCTAGTTGCGTTAAGAGCTCAATTTGTATAGGAAACGCGAACAGCGCCCCTAGCGGAGAGAAGCGCAAATCATGTTTCCCATAGAAATTGAGCTCATAACGCAACTAGAATCGGTGCGTTTTGTATACTTATAAACTTACACTAAGGGTACAGCTTGTACCAACGGTATTTCTGAGGGGATTTAGGGACCTTCAGGAAAAAAAACCTATGCCTGTCTTAAATGCAGACTACGCAAACGCAACTGATACGGTGTCGTGGTTGTGTGATTGATAAAATGTGCGTGTGGTATGAGGGCTCATTTTTTTAAACTAATCATATTTTTACGAAATCAAGGAAGAATTTAGAAAATAATTGTGTTATCTTCATGGTGAAGATAAAAAAATTGTGAAATATATAGTGAGAAAGTTCTGGTCAATTAACTGGAACACTCAATCTGCCAACCAGAGAAAATACTGTAACTCAGATCTCAAAATATACTAGATGTATGTTTAACATTTGCATGTGGAAAAATTGTGTTGAATTTCTGAAACCTATTCACAAATATTCAAAAGATTTTAACGGTTTATTAGGATTTGGTAAAGGTTTGTTTAGAACACTCAATTTTCTTATGGTGCAGACGGAGTGTTCAAAAACTTACCAACTTCAGTTAAATAAATCGTTAATATTCTTACTTTGATTTACGAGCACAACTTAAGAGTCAATTTGTGACCAACAACCTTCACATAAAACGTATTAGTTAGAGAGTAAATAAAAAAATACTTTCTTTTCAACATCCCGTTGGAGAGCTCCGTATTTTAGGGTTTATTTACATAACCCGAACTTATATACAAACGGATGCCACATCAGAAATTGTGAAAATGTTATCACTAAAGTTTTGACACGTTGTCTATTTCTGAGATTGTTTAATTTTAACAATAATCAACTTTATTACATTTGCATACGAAAAATGGCTAGGGTGACATATTTTTTTCCGGACACATTTTTTCTCTACCCTCACCATTACGCACTAACTATTTATTTTATAATAGAAAAGGGATATTGGTCAACTATTAAGTGTTTCGTTTTCGTATGTGTTGAGAGTAGAATGAAATTATTGCGTAAACATTTAATTAAGGCTCCAAAAAATATTTAATCCCTGAAGAACGGTATTTTGCGCTGCGTTCTGTGTTTCTTTTTCTTTCTTAATTTTGAAATGGCATTTTACCCACTGAGACGGTACGCCGCGGCATGGAACGCTTCAGTTTGCCGCGGCATCTTATGGCCCGCACAATAATATAATACTATATACATAATAAAATTCAATGTAGAAAAAATACACTGAAAATATTCGACATGCCTCAGGCGGAAATCAAACCCAGTATTTTCCGCAATCCGGGCGGCTGCGTTAACCACTACGCCACCAGGGCACTACTTTCGCTGTCGAAATTTGTCAATGCTTAGTGCTTATGTCTTATGTATTCTAAGATCCGAACGAAATATTTTTGCGAATATTTGACACCCAGTTAAGATGAAACTACCTTATATTATAGAGTATTTTTTTCATTTACAGACGCGTAAATAGTTTTAAAACTAAAAAAATACAACATACGATTTTTTTCAGTGCATTTTTTCTAGCATTAAAAATATTTACGCGTTTGTAAACGCAAAAATAAATTGTTCCATAAAAAAATACACTGAAAAAAATCAGAGATTTTTTTATTTATGTAGATAACAATTATGAAATACCGCATGATGAATTACTGCTACACATCTTTTATTTTGTCTTGCATGAAATTACAAGATAAATTAGAAAAAGTGTCTACCACGTTTTTTTTACCGTTTAAGAATGTAAAATCTTTCAAGTTCGCTTTTGCTTAGAGTACCTATACTGTACTGCCTTACCTTTGGGACGGATCTGCTCAATATCAGCTAGATGCACTGGACTTGTTGGAGCACCATGCCAAGAGACTCATCGGAAATGACACACTCATTGAGGCTAATCTCCAGAGCCTCGACCACCGACGACGTGTTGCTTGCCTCTCGGTTTTTAATCGGTTTCATTTCGGAGTGTGTGTGGAAGTTTTAACTTAGATAGATTTATCGCTCCGTCCCTTTCTGGCACCGGGAGACCAGAACAGCGAGGGCTTTCACATTATGTAGTTGATATTCCTTCCATTCGCATAAAGCGATTTGCTTTCGCTTTCATTATAGGAACAGCTAAGGAATGGAACTCTGGCGGGGTCTGTTTTCCCGGATTAGTATAATCTGGACATCTTTAAGGCCAAAGTGAAAAAACATATTTTAGGCGACCACCTTAGACATAAATAGCATAAAAAATGTATACGAGTACAAAAAAATATTTAATTTTATGAATGCATGGTCACCCTAAATACATTTCTACAATAGAAATATATTAAAGTTGATTATTGTTAAAATTAAACAATCTCAGAAATAGACAACGTGTCAAAACTTTAGTGATAACATTTTCACAATTTCTGATGTGGCATCCGTTTGTATATAAGTTCGGGTTATGTAAATAAACCCTAAAATACGGAGCTCTCCAACGGGATGTTGAAAAGAAAGTATTTTTTTATTTACTCTCTAACTATTACGTTTTATGTAAAGGTTTTTGGTCACAAATTGACTCTTAAGTTGTGCTCGTAAATCAAAGTAAGAATATTAACGATTTATTTAACTGAAGTTGGTAAGTTTTTGAACACTCCGTCTGCACCATAAGAGAATTGAGTGTTCTAAACAAACCTTTACCAAATCCTAATAAACCGTTAAAATCTTTTGAATATTTGTGAATAGGTTTCAGAAATTCAACACAATTTTTCCACATGCAAATGTTAAACATACATCTAGTATATTTTGAGATCTGAGTTACAGTATTTTCTCTGGTTGGCAGATTGAGTGTTCCAGTTAATTGACCAGAACTTTCTCACTATATATTTCACAATTTTTTTATCTTCACCATGAAGATAACACAATTATTTCCTAAATTCTTCCTTGATTTCGTAAAAATATGATTAGTTTAAAAAAATGAGCCCTCATACCACACGCACATATTGATAAAGGGCGACGTTGAACATTTAACACCTGGTGATATCATTTTGCGTGTGTTTTTTGTGTTTATTTTAAACAATATATTTAAGTAAATTTTCTATTTTTAAATAATTGTTACTTTTTAACCACACAGTAACTGTCTTTTTGCAATCATGAAAGTTTTTATTAAGCTAGTTATATAGATGTTTAGATTGAACATTTAGCTGACGTTAAGCGAAAATTGTTTGATAACTGGATCTCAAGCACGTGGTACGGCCCAACCACCAGCTTGGGACATTTATTAAAACTATTAAAACTCAAGCAAACGGTAATCTCAGTTTGAGTAAATCGGAACACTCAGAATCAATAATTAAAGTGATGGCAGATTTAACTATTTCATCAAATAAGACAACCTACATCTTTAGTCTTTCCGTGACCACGAACGCTGCAAAGTGTTATGAAACGTCGGGAAATATTAATAAATTTATAAAATCTAATTACACGCAAGTTAAATTAATTAAAATTTGATTTTATTTACAAAGTGTAGTGCTCGCGCAAATCTAAGAGTACATTAGGTTCAAATGGACAAACTCAAACTCCAAACAGGAGGGCGCGTGATCTTTGCTCCAAGTTACAACGACAAGTATGCTTGATGCTGTATAATACTGCTCAAGCGTACGTAAACCGGACTTCATACGCACACTGTCGTCAATTGACGATTGCAGATATTGCGTACAAACAAATAAAAATATGTCCACTCCACGGAGCGGCAATATCCCGTTTGCCTATAGTCATGCGAAAAAACGACGCCCCGTGAACAGCCTATCCGCCCGTCCGTTACAATTCTATGCGAAATAAGGCATTGCTCAGTACATGCCATCTGGCAAGGCCAGCCTTTAAAGTAAACGCTTTGCGTTAAAAAGAGCTTTGAATAAAATATTTTTAGCAAAAAAAATTGGACAACCGACTTCAATGCGTACAAATTTAAACTAAAAAGTAAGAAATAAATAATATTTTTATGAATTAGTTAAAAAGAGCGTCATAGAAAACCAAGGAAAGTATTGATACACATTTATAATTCTTTATTTATAATTCATACTCCGATATATTTGGAGCCGGTGCCAGCTAGCCAAGGAGGATAGTGTTTGCAATTTTCGAACTTCACGGAGCGGCGGATTATTTCTTATCTTCATCATTCATTATTATGTATAGTTAATGGATTAATCAAGTTCGTATCTATTAGGTAAGTTTATTTTGCTTAGGCTGGCACCGACTCCAAATATATCGGAGTATGAATTATAAATAAAGAATTATAAATGTGTATCAATACTTTCCTTGGTTTTCTATGACGCTCTTTTTAACTAATTCATAAAAATATTATTTATTTCTTACTTTTTAGTTTAAATTTGTACGCATTGAAGTCGGTTGTCCAATTTTTTTTGCTAAAAATATTTTATTTTATTATTTTTAGTGGAAATAAAGTATATTTTATTGAAAACGGATAGGCCTACAAGGCACTCATTAAAACTTAATGGAAACTTAAACTAAAACGTTTTTTTTGCTATTACTGATTTGTTCAAAAAGGGTCGAATTTATATAGATAAAATTTATACGGGCCATCTCTGATCTTGACGTACCTAAAAAAGAATCATTAAAATCGAGTCGTAATACTCATAATTGACGAAGTAATCAGGTACAACACATAACAAACACAAAAAAACAGTCGGATAGAGAACTTCCTCTTTTTTTTAAGTCGGTTAACAAATAATATCACGTCTCAGACCTATATCTCATTACAAATGCCTGCCATTCATTCAAAATGAATGGTAAGTTAATGAACTATGAACCTAGTTATTTAACTTAAGTTCATAAAATAATTTGTCATAGTTTATGTGTTGACTATTGGACCTACTAACCAAAATTTCACTATTGCATATTAGGTAATGGCAAGTTCAAAAAAAAATTTTACATTATTTTTGTGTTCGTGGACGATATTATTATATCATCCCCAATGAAATTATCATTTTAACAAAAAAGTACTGAACCAATTTCGGTATAATTTATACGGGACCACCTTTGGAGTATGTCCTTCCTAACGAAAAAAGAATCTTCAAAATCGATTCATAATTGACGGAGTAATCGCGGAACATACATACAAAAAAAAAAAAAAAAAAAAAAAAAAAAACATACAGTCGAATAGAGAACCTCCTCCTTTTTTGAAGTCGGTTGAAAAGTTTAAATAGAGCTCTGTGATTGGTTCGTTTCTCTGGAGTAGTTCAATTCGTTGAAATGACTGACATTTTATTACTTCAAACTTGGTCCGAGTCCAGACCAGTGCGTTGCGTAATGTAAACCTAGTAGCTGGCTAACCTTGGGCGTACATTTTAAAGTACGCATAGTGGCAATCCCATCGATGGGTGATTCCCACTCAAGTATTGTATATGACTAGGTTTTTACGAGCCTGTAGGTCCACGCACATTGCGAGACCTAATAGTAATGGTGGTGAACACAGATCTTAGTCTACAGACTCCTTATGTGCAATGCAACAGGTTCATTTCCAACCAGGCGTAGGAATTATCTTTATAATCTTTTCTTTCCAGATGAACAGCTTCGCCAAGGCGCATTTATACTGTACATTCTCTTTGGTATATACGCGTTCACTTTGTTGGCAATCGTTTGTAATGACTATTTCCTACCATGCGTGGAACTCATCTGCGAGGACTTGAAGATCCCTCAGGTTTGTAAAACTATATTACAATGTCTTTGGGCTTTTATTAAGCCCTTTATAAGAAAGGCCTGAAGAAAGTTGGCCAGAAGCTTATTAGTGACAATTTGTTAGCAACTCATATTGACCAATAAAACACTGAATTAGGCATATAAGTAGCTTACTTTATCAAGAACTAGTTACGTCCATAGGCTACCACCAGGTAGGCCATATGCTTGTCTTCCAGCCAAATAACATAAAAAATTAAATGAATCGGTCAAAGTTGCCTTTAGTAAATAAGTGTCTTAAAATAGCTAATGACAAATACTATCTTCATTAGTTAGAAATCTGATATTGTCATGAGACTATTTTTTTTCGTTAATTACTTCGGCTTAGCTTATTTTAGTTATAGGAGGCTTATAATAATCTCATTTATTGAGAAAATCACCTGTATCATGTTGTGGTTTCGATTACCATTGCTACCGAAATTCTTTATTAGCTCGTTATATCTACGAGTAAGTTATAAGTGAGGATGAGGTTTGCTTACGATGTACACTGCTCCCTTAACCGCCGCGTTCGTAGAAGATTGGAGGGTCGTGGTAATTAATTGACTCTGCGGCAAAATACAGCACGAGTTGTGGTGGGTGCGAATGGACCGCGTTAGAAATGGATTTCCATACAACTTTTCTTCCCGTATATTTAGGTCGAAGAAAAGATCAACTTTCTCTTTTCAATTTCAGGTATAATACCTTTTCTTTTAAGGACCTACCGCACGCTGGCTAGGTGCACGGCGTGTGTGGGATTCACAGACGCGGATAGCGTTGGTACTAACCACTAAAACCCACCGGTACCCTCCTAAGCCCTTATGGGGGTGCTTTGGGATCGGCGCACTTTATGTGCGCCTTTTCACCAAAGCGTCCTCGGGCTGGCCCGGCCCAACGAGTGAGCCGAGCGACGCGCCACTGGTGGATTGCGCTAGGGTACTAGGCAATCCCCAGACAGGGAGACCTGTGCACTGCACCAGGGCACACGGGGGCCAACCCGTGTGCAGGTCACACCTTAGGGACGGACAAGAGCGGCGGTCATAGCTGCCCGCCTTCTCCGACCCGTCCGTCTACGCCGGATGGGAGCGGCTAGCTACAGCATCCTCCTCCCGCTCCCTCTCCGCGGCCTCGCGCGCGACATCACTGATTCGCAGAAGGAGGCGGCAGCCTTGCATTTTCTCACAATACCAAGCATAGCTCTAACCATGCTTGGTAATGAGAGGTCTCCCCCGCCGAGCGCCGCTCTCAGAGTGCGGCGCTCACTTCGCCAGGCCGGGCACACGATGAGCGTATGCTCGGCCGTGTCGTCGGGGGAGTCGCAGTGGTGACACCACATTGACACCCGACGAGCTACTCGGTTCAGGTAGTGACCGAAGCACCCGTGTCCGTGTCCGGTCAGTACCTGCACTAGACGGAAGGTGAGGCTACCCCGCTGGCGCCCTACCCACTCCTCCAACACCGGACGGATCGCTTCGATTGTCCGGTGGCCAGCGGCTGGGTTGGCTAGTGCCTCGCCCCACTGGCGCAGAGCCTCTCTCTGCGCCTGAGCTCGGACCCGTTCCACATCCTCGAGAACGGGTCTTTCACCCCGCAATCGTGCCGCGACCCTGTGTTGATGCACCTGGGCCAGGACCGGAGCATCAACATCCCACGGGGACGTGCCTGCTAACACGCAGGCAGCCCGGTGACTGACCGTGCGGTTTGCCCGCACGACCCGGGCCGCGATAACCCTCTGCGGCTTGCGCAAGAGGGCCCTTGTGCGAGGTAATAATACCTACTTTTCCGATCAGTTGCAGTATAAATAGTATTTAACGGTTTGTTAACGCCAAAATAATTCCATCGAACAAAATATTATTTCTTTAGGCTTAACTTACTCTCTGAGTTACTTTGTTTCTGTTATAATCGTTTTTTTAATGGGCTGTTCTCGAAGTTAGTTGCTTCTGTTGAGTAGGTATGAAATGCTGCCCACAAAAATTACTTGTGTGTGGATTTACTGGATTTAACTGATACCTTTTCTTTTTTATTCTAGAACATAGCTGCAGCTACGTTCATGTCAGTGGCGACATCATGCCCCGAATTCTTCGTCAACGTATTCTCGACTTTTCTAACGGACTCGGATATGGGCATCGGAACTATAGTCGGATCAGCCATTTTCAATTTACTCGGTGTCGCTGCCATTGGTGGTATAGCAGCGATCAGGGTGAGCATTTGCAGCTTTTATATCTTTGACAGGGAAGTTCTTGGCTTTCATCGTACTTATGTGATGATAAGAGGACCCCTATGTGACTTCAAAACACGAATCTGCGAAACTCATTACTTCGATAACTATAAACCGACGACTTGATAGTGCGAAATCGTGTTTTTACGACGTAGGTACTATGTTCGCTGCTACTAAACATCGATTGCGTTTTTCATTTCCTATTTAATTTCGTATAAATTTCAAATCTTTATAATATTAGTCTTTATAATTGGACACAAGTCCTCTCTTTATCATCGACGGCTTGGACAGTAGTCCACCACGCTTGCCTAATGCGGAGTGGTGGGTGGAGTATAAGGTGATCAATACCCCTTTGCTGATCCATTAGTTGCCTTCTACGACACCCATTGTAGGATATCGGGTTATGCCTTTCTACTCTGCCGGCATCGCATGGTTTCCACCATCACATACCTATTTTCAGAGAAAGATGTGATTTTTACAAGAAAAAACACTTATATAAATTGAAATTCATACATAGCTCCGCGTGTTTGTGGCGCTGGCCCAAAATATTGAAATTTCCAATCCCTGTATCCGGCCCGCATATGTGCGGACTATGATTTATTTATTATTTCCATATAAAATATTATTATTGTGTATAGATTTCAAATATTTCATATAATTTTCTTTTGTTCACAGCCGATTCCCATTGAAGCCAAGCCTGTGACGAGGGATGTGATAGTTTATATGGTTAATGTTAGCGTGCTCGTTGCTATTGTATGGGACGGGCAGATTGACTGGCAAGAAGCGGTCGTACTTGGGGTCATGTACATACTGTACTTCGTCTTCATGTTTAACAGTATAAGAATTTTCAATCTTATTGATAAAATCATTGCATCGTGCTGCAACAAAAAAGGTCAGGAAGGTATGTACATTTTAATTATTAAAAATAAAAATCCACTGCGCTTTCTTCAAAGGTAAAAATAATAATTTGCTTACAGTTACTGATGAAGCAACGAAGAATCAAGAAGAAGGGGTAGATAATAATGGTTTCACAGATTCAACGCCCAATATCAATATTCCTAGAAATTCAGAGAAACTTGCTATAGGTATGGTTTTGTGTATTAACTTGTGTTTTGAATCTATATACATTCCTTATTTATTAATATTATAATACTTAGTATAAAATCACAATAAGTTTTATATGTTTTTAGAAGCGGAGCCGGTGGATAAGCCAAAAAAGAGTTTGTTTAGGTTCCCTATTGAGAAATCTCTTGCCTACCGATGCTGGTGGGTGTACTCTTGGCCCTTGAAATTTATTATGACATTGACAATACCTTCACCTGTTACATATAGAAGATTTTATCCTTTTACTTTCATTATGTGTATTGTGTGGATAGGAACAAACTCCTACTTCGTGTCCTGGAGTATGACTGTACTTGGTAAGCAGCTTTCTTCTATATAAATTTAAATTAAATTAAGGCCACGGTCCATCAGAGATGTGCGAGGTAGCTGAGCGGTGCGAGGATGCATTGCTTTGAATTTTCCATACAATACACAAACATCATCTAGTGAATGCTAGCAGTTTCTTGCTCACTTTCATTCCCAGCACACATCCCTCGCACCCATCCATCGCTTGTTTTGTACGTACGAAAACCTCACTCCGCTGACAACATCGCTGCCGGCCGAAATGTGTTAAGAGAAAGCCCAAAAAGTGTCGGTGGCGTAGTGCGTAGGAGCGTTATCTCCCCCCGTGAGGCACTGTTCGAACCCTACCATGTACCCCTCACATATGCGGGGTCGACAGCGAAGTTGCTAAGCCGCTCCACAGGAACTACGTTTAGCGAGTAAATGAAGTGTTTCTAGTTCTTTGTTAAGAACACAATATCCCTCGCACCCTAGCACATCTCTCGTGGAAACGCCGTCAATCGATTTTCATTTTCTATTCAATCGATCTCAATTTTGATTATGTTATCCAGCTGTGATTTTAAATGATTAGATAAATTACTAAGCATATGTCATTGGACAATGATTTCTAATGCGTCATTCGTACTATCACTGTTAAATCTGTATTTTTTCCAATAACGCAAAGTCATTGGAAATAATACTCGTAAACCAGATTCATTGAATTCCATAAAGCTATTTAAATTTTAGGACACACATTCTTCATTCCTGAGTCCGTTATGGGGATGACGTTTTTGGCTTTCGGTGGCTGCTTACCTGAAGCTATTTCTATCTTCATCATGTCAAGAAAAGGTACGTGCATAATTCTATAATTTCTTGTTTGTGTAACTCCTCTATCAGTACAATCGGCATATGTACGGTCTATGTATTAAATGTGCACTTTGCTTACTAGTAATAAATATTACATGGCGACTTGTGTTTATTTAAAACTAAAACAGCTCCTTAAAGTAGATATTTTAGTAAAGTCAGCAGAAAAGTTGATAGAAACCACATGTTGTTTGAAGTGGCAGTAGTTTTTAGTTAACGATATGATAAGGATTGTTTACGAGACTCACAACAAAGTTTTTGAGTTGTTTTCTCCACTTTATTCGAAACATTAAATGGTTTCGTATAAATACTGCTGATTTTTACTGTTTCTTTTAAATGTGAAATATATCACAATGTCTGTTTGAGTGTTAATATGTGTGCCCAACAATATTATACTTTAGTATTGATTGTCTTCGCTTAAAACATAAAGACGAAGACTGTTTACACTTCATTATACGAAAAATTTTTTGAACACATGCTTATATCATCTTCTACTGTATCTATGTGTGGTAGGCTTTATTATCGCGATAATAATTAAATTAAATCTTTGTCCGTGCGAGATTGCATTTAATTCGTTTATCTATGTACGTACATGGGTAAAATGTGCATTCTCATACTTATTAAATAGATAAAGGTATTAATTACTACCCGTAGACCGATGACGCAAATACCATCTGAAATATGCTTACTGTATATTTTTTTGCGATAAGGCGAAATTTCTTGTACCCATTTATTGTGTATCTTTAAAAGTTTACCGTAGATACATTCTGTTCGACGGACACATACAAATGGCTTAGTTACCTTTTCTACTGTTTTTTGATGTGATACAACACGTTGCTTTTATGGTTTTCAAAGCTATGCGATTTCTAAAATAACATTATCAACCATCGCTTGTAAAGTTCTTCCTTCGAAATAACTTGTCTCTATAGTTTGCAAATGGAATCAAGTATTCCATTTGTTAGGAGAACCAACTAATATTATATCTCATAAATTGTACTAGCTTTGTATTTCCTACAAAATTATTACTTAGTCTAACTTCATTTTTTTATTTATGAAATAACTAGGAAAAATAACAACAGATGGCGGAGCGTTAGTAGCGGCGACTCGCTTTATGCATAGCCAATGAGAAATTATTGTGTACTTAAGAATTGCAAAGTTAGCACATCGGTCTAATATTATGAAATTTTCCCCTTTATTTTTTATTCGGGAAATCCTTTGGCGTTCCTAGTTAAGATCGGTGTTAAGATGAAATAAAGTTGAACTCACTCGACTAGTTGATTTTTGATGTCCATAGGCACGGGACTCGGAAAATGCTCTTATCCTATATTCTCAACAAATCATGAAAACTACCTATCTCTACACAAATTCCGGCGCACAACAACCATCATTATTGTTGTACTAAGAGGATGGTAGCTATTATGGATTCAAAAGAATCTCTGCTACTAAACTGAACAAAGCACCTGGGTATTGAACCCGGAACCTTTGGGTTAAAGACCTTTAAAACACACATAAAGGAGAGATTATGCATTGCGGCATTGAGTTCCTCCATACAAACAGTATGGACGAACTCAATGCCTACATATCTAACCTGTAAAGATTTTGCGATAGATTGCAGATTGTACAACTATACAATCTGAATATAATATTCAGATTTGATTTTATCTCAAATAATTGACGTCAAAATGTCGAATGCTATCTGCTTACAATAATGTTTATCGAGTGAATGGCATTTAATGAGCACCACTTGCACATCCATTCTATTACATGATAAATCCTTAAATCCTATATTTATTGTTTGGTTGGATTTCTGCCTATCCTAACTTAACATCTAAGTTACAAGACTGTAATTAAAAAACGTACACGTAATAATATAGAACTTCATTGCATAGAATCGGAATAACGACTTCAAAGGTTAATAAAGCTAAGAAGAATCATTGATCATTGTATTTTCACATGTATGTGTATGTTGCTATAGCAAGTGATAGTTCTTTACATGCGAAGCGAATACCAAATTAATTTGTAATACTTTTACCTACGTATTTCTTTGATAATGATATAATATTAGGTCCTTACCTATGAAATTGGCGTTTTATTATCTTGTACCTAAACTTGCAATTTCTTTAATTCAATAGTTGTTTTAGGTTCTTATTATTAATATTTGAAAATACACTCTTTGGAATATTTTTGTCTGTAATTAAATTATATTTCACTTAGTAAATTCTGAAAAAAATGTGAAAATGACTCCTTAATCTCTTCATCAGAATTAGCGATTTAATGCCTACTAACTCATGGACAGACTTGATTTTTGCATAATTTATTGATGCTTAGCCGAGAGTTGTTTGCTTATTTCCTCCAAATTTTGTAACATTAGGATTTATAGTTAAAAAAAAAATAGAGTTAGTATGGAACAACGCCAATTTTTATGAAGATTTTCAATTAAATGTGTATTTACCATACTACCGTTATTTAAAATTTCTAAAAAACTCCGTTGCCAAATCTTTTGAAATTTGGAGTGTATAATTGAGCAAGACTTGGTTAAGTATTGCATCAATGATTTAGACAAAAGATGGCACCGTCCATGAGTTACAACGATTCCAAGAGTTGATTCTGCTGACAAAATAAAACATTCACTTTATTTTTTTATTTTTTTTAAATAAACATTTTAATAATTCTAAGTTTACTACATGCAAATCCGTAACAGCATAGTCCTTATTCATAATTTTCTATATATATAAAAATGAATTGATGTTCGTTAGTCTCGCTAAAAGGCGTGTTTAAATTTTAATATTTTGATGGTTGTAATTGTTGGTTCGTTCAGAAAATTTTGACATTGTATTGACATACCTAATTATTTTGATGGTTGTCAATGTTTGGGATGTAAATACTAAGAGCAAATATGCTCTTAGTGTAAATAGGAAAAAGTCTTTATTGTGTTATTTCACACATACATTTGGCCGAGATTGAAAACTTTTCAAATAGTAATGCCCAAGGAGCTTATATTTTACCTATAGAATCTATCTTCTTAATCTATCTTCGTGGTAATGCCTGATATTACGCATCAAAATTTGCAGCCATTTTAGCGAAGGGAGAGTTTTAATGTCGTTAGGATAGGTGCAAAGAAGTTTAGTAGGTACTCCATGGGTAGGTGATACGAAATATGTTATCTAGTTAAAATATAAAACTGAAACAGCGACTAAATCAAAGAAGTTACACAGCTAATAGTCTATAAGAACAAAAACGCCAATTTCATAGGTGGGGACCTAATATTTTCACTCAGAATATAAATACGGTGACTAACATTCTTTTTCTTTCCAGGTGAGGGTGGCATTGGCGTGTCTAACGCATTGGGCGCGAACTCATTGGCGATTTTATTTGCACTTGGACTGCCGTGGCTGATTAAGACTTTGACTCTGGTTGGCCAAGGGGCTGACCAGACTGCTGTCCTGCTGGACTCCTCTGGCATCGATTTCATTGTAGGCTCCTTACTACTCGCCGTCACATGCCTGTGGCTCACCCTCTTCATTGGTAAATTCAAACTGAGAAAAAGTGTTGGTGGCATATTACTGGTGCTCTATGTTTGTTTCATCACCTTCGCAATCCTTGTCGAGCTTGGTATCATTTTAGATAGAACAGTCATGCGTTGCTTATTCTGAAGAAAAAAATAAAATGTAGTTGTGTTATGATCGTGACAAGGGAAAGAAAGATACTCATCATTGAATAACTTTTGCGAAAGGCTATTGTACACATAGTTATATGCCGTTTATGTATAGCATGTGACATACAAGAGCCAGTTGTTAAAGTAAGATGTATCTAACAGATAAATATCCTAGACTAGAAATGTAATTAATAGTCTATTATTTTTCGTTGGGTAAGTTTATTCTGACAGGGATTTGCATATTGAGTTACGAGAGAGTAAACAGTTCGAAAATATGTGGAAGCAAATTAAAATGCGGATTTATTGTTCATATTTAAGTATCTACATACCTTATAGAACAAAAACAGAAAAAAACAAATTTCTCACAGTGTTAATAATTTTGAAGGAGACTGAAAAGAATAAAGAAATGAAAGTTGTAAAGAGTTATCTTATTATGAATTTACGAGTATTTGTAATATTTAACAAGATTTACGGGATGTACCAAAGTAAATCATGCCTTCTATTTATTAAAATATTTATATGTACCTATAACTGAAACCAAGCACTAGCACAATATTTTGTCTTCGGAATATAACTGACCAGAACTGACAGAAAATACTTACGATATAAATTGTGCACTTGATAAATATTTTGAAGTGGTGTTTCGAAGCAAGCGCAACGTGTCTAGATAGATAAGGCAACTATTATAAACATCAGTTGTGTAAATATTATTCTTTTCTATATATGGTAAATATAGGTACCTAACACTATTACTATAAGATAGCACGACATTATTTCATCATTTATGTCAAGAAAGCTAGTTAATTGATAGATTCAGGTGTCACTTTGTGGAAATACATTGCTGACAAGAATAAGATTTTAGGGACACCTACATCTGCTAGTAAAATGGTTCTTAAATTGAAATTGAAGACAGAATCATCACACAGTGTAGTGCTTGCAATTAGTAATAATTTGTGTGATTTTACGCCCACGTAAAAGTTATTAGACCTACTTTTGTGAGTAACTATATTCAATATATTAATTTTCGAAGACCTTTTTGTTTTACAAAATAATGCTTTTGGATTTGGTGATGTATTTCAGTTCTTTGGCTTTCAGAAAATATATATAATAATAATATTTCAAATTTCGTTTTTTACTTCTGGACCGCCAGAATAATAATTAAATGTCCAATGTTACAGAATGTTACTCAAGAAAAGGCTAAGTCAGTGCGTTGTTGAAACCTTCCTACTTAAATATTTTCTTCCTTGTTGTAATAGTTAATTCTTAAGATATGTTTTACGTATCATTGTTGTAAAACGTTGTGGAACGTTGTAAGTTCTTAAGTACTTTTGTATGGCTATTTTGCGTACTGTGATACCTTTGATTGGGAGCTCTGTATAATTTATTGTACTACTAGTGCGGAATGTTCAATAATTTAGTACTGTATATAATTAATTACTTTAGTATGCACAGCGTACAACAGTACCCTACATCACATGATGTAGGGTACCAGACATGTATATTAATGAAATTATAAAAATCATTCAAAGATAGCAAGTGGTCACTTGCGACTTAAGTTTCTATTTACCATGCTCTATCGTATTAGTCAGCGTAATAGCATTTATTTTGATTTGATATGTTAGATTAGATCTGAATAAAGAGTTCGTTTACTGAGATAAGAGCTCGCCAGCTTATCAGCAAGGTAAGAATAATTGATACTCTGGATATTATTAAAATTAGTGCACGTAATCAAACATGAAAACACATGGATGTAAGAATCCCGGGTCACCTAGAAAAATGGCGACATCTGCCAAAGTTGTTAAGATCGAGACTTATGGCGTACCTATATAATATAGAAAACTGGTTGCAAGCGTCATTCCACCAGCGCTTATAGGTACTTTTAACCGCTATATAAACAAAGGTGATATAGTATGTAATGCATACCTGTCTATAGTAGTCTGAAAAAAGCTATGATCGGAGCAGGTCAGCACATTCCAGCGACATTCGGCACTTCTATTCGCGTTCTCCACAAAAGTATAGATAACACCTTGTAGGAGGTAGCTGGGTTCGCAACTTCTTCAGCGAAAAGGGAAGATCTTCCACCGAGCTAGGTGTTCCGCTCGGGGACCGCGGCCAAACCTCCCCCTTTTTTACTACCCCGAACCCTCCCGCTGCTTCAAAGCAATGGCATTGAATAGGACTCTGTGATAGGTGATTGGAACGCAATGGCATTGTTTAGAGCTCTGTGATTGGTTCGTTTCTTATCAAAGAGTCGAGAGATCTCATAGTAATGTTTGTGAATACGGGTGTTACTGACTAAACACCCCCTTTTTGCCTATTGCTAAGGCTATCGGAAGCAGCCGCCCCCTCAGGAGAGAGGGAGGTGCACCAACTGTACATCGTTGGAAGTTATATATGTACTGATGTCCCTCGGAAACTTCGTAAGCGCGATTTAGGCTTGCATTACGTATTGTGACGTTTTCTGTGTCGTATCTTGGCTCCGTGTTTACATTTGTACTTTTTGCTGATCAACCATTTCTCGGTTATTCGGTACTGTATATGTAGCGCTGTGACGTAGTCGTTACACACCTGTGCTGTACCAGCGTGGACGAGGACCGAAAAGCGTGGGGAGAACGGCACCGGTAACCAGTTTTATAGGACTCACTTATAAGCGTGCGACATCTTCAGAATCGAAAGAGCAAGACAGAGGGGTACTGTTACTGTTGATACACAAAATAATATCTGTCTACCTCCCACGTTCTCTTTAGATAGCGAATGAATTGAGTGAGGTTTAATAATACGGACTTTAGTGTAGTGTAGAAAACAATGTTTACTTAACTGATGCTTTTGTACACTGCGTTCTCTACTTGTACGAACAATCGTACATGTATCAATTCCAGCAAATGTTTCGCATCGTAATATTTTTATTTACACCTAATTGATCTGTTTTGCACCCATGTGTACAGAAAAGACATGATCAGTCAAACGAGAAACAAGTATTTGCTCACCATCATAACATTTTTTTTCCTTTAGACTACACCTGGGAAATTGATAGTTACGATTTTATTGAAGGTCAAAGTCATATTTTTTTTATCAACAACGTTTTAAAGCCATTTTTTATGTAAACTTGCCCTAAACATTATTTCATAATTATTGTCCAAAGAGACATTATAAATTTTTTTAGTATTTTGTAACGAAAAATGGCTTCAAATCGCAAAGTTCAATGTAGCTCACGCGATGCGCACGGACACAAACGAACAGGGCCGCCGCCGTCTGGCAAAAATTACGGATTTGCGAGTTGTGTGCGAGTTGAGCCCTTTACATATCGCGGTAGAATTTCCAATTTTTTTAACACCAAAAAATAAATATCATTTCCCAGCAATTGTTTTTAAAAATGTTTTTTACTTTGATTTATAAAATACATGGCTCCCGTTTCACTGTTCATGTCTTTTACACCCTGTATTTGTAATGTTTGGTTTGATGATAAGTGCAAAAAATATTCGGTTTCGACTAATAAGTTACGGTGCTGCCAAATACGACTGTACATTTTAGTTAAGACTTATATTTTATTTGAATTTCTGTTGGAATATTTCTAGATCATCTAACGTTGATTATATCATATATTTTGTAATTTTCTTGACACTATGAGTAAAATCATAGAAGGGTGTGTGTATATATATATGTGTGTGTGTGTGTGTGTGTGTGTGTGTGTGTATGTGTGTGTGTAAATTATGTTGTATGTACATTATCAATGTATTTTAAGTTTATATTATAAGTTTTAACAAAAAGTCACCAGTGTTTTATTTTATACACTTTAGTTCTAAGTGATTCGTAATATACACTTTTGTATTTATCAACCGACTTCAAAAAAGGAGGAGGTTCTCTATTCGACTGTATGTTTTTTTTTTTTTTTTTTTTTTTTTTTTTTTTTTGTATGTATGTTCCGCGATTACTCCGTCAATTATGAATCGATTTTGAAGATTCTTTTTTCGTTAGAAAGGACATACTCCAGAGGTGGTCCCGTATAAATTATACCGAAATTGGTTCAGTACTTTTTTGTTAAAATGATAATTTCATTGGGGATGAAACAATAATATCGTCCACGAACACAAAAATAATGTCAATTTTTTTTTTGAACTTGCCATTACCTAATATGCAATAGTGAAATTTTGGTTAGTAGGTCCAATAGTCAACACATAAACTATGACAAATTATTTTATGAACTTAAGTTAAATAACTAGGTTCAAAGTTCATTAACTTACCATTCATTTTGAATGAATGGCAGGCATTTGTAATGAGATATAGGTCTGAGACGTGATATTATTTGTTAACCGACTTAAAAAAAGAGGAAGTTCTCTATCCGACTGTTTTTTTGTGATTGTTACCTGATTACTTCGTCAATTATGAGTATTACGACTCGATTTTAATGATTCTTTTTTAGGTACGTCAAGATCAGAGATGGCCCGTATAAATTTTATCTATATAAATTCGACCCTTTTTGAACAAATCAGTAATAGCAAAAAAAAAACGTTTTAGTTAAAGTTTCCATTAAGTTTTAATGAGCGCCTAGTAGGCCTATCCGTTTTCAATAAAATATACTTTACTTCCACTAAAAATAATAAAATAAAATATTTTTAGCAAAAAAATAGGACAACCGACTTCAATGCGTACAAATTTAAACTAAAAAGTAAGAAATAAATAATATTTTTATGAATTAGTTGAAAAGAGCGTCATAGAAAACCAAGGAAAGTATTGATACACATTTATAATTCTTTATTTATAATTCATACTCCGATATATTTGGAGTCGGTGCCAGCCTAAGCAAAATAAACTTACCTAATAGATACGAACTTGATTAATCCATTAACTATACATAATAATGAATGATGAAGATAAGAAATAATCCGCCGCTCCGTGAAGTTCGAAAATTGCAAACACTATCCTCCTTGGCTAGCTGGCACAGGCTCCAAATATATCGGAGTATGAATTATAAATAAAGAATTATAAATGTGTATCAATACTTTCCTTGGTTTTCTATGACGCTCTTTTCAACTAATTCATAAAAATATTATTTATTTCTTACTTTTTAGTTTAAATTTGTACGCATTGAAGTCGGTTGTCCTATTTTTTTGCTAAAAATATTTTTATTAGTGCCTTTTTGAGTAGAAAATACATTTTAAGTATCATTTACCAAAACATGGGATAAATATTACTGATATATCCACATATTTTTTATTATTTCAACTAAATTTTTAAAAGCATTTAATAAAGTTGAAATACGTAGAAATGTGTTTCATTAAAACTTATTATCTAAATTATAGCGGTGCTGTTAAGATTAAGGCTCAAATCACGAAAGAACCCTTATTTAGGTAGGTCTAAGTACTGTTTACCAGTGTTTGCTTGTAACACTCAGACAGTAATTTCTTGATGACATAGAGAGACGTGTTTTTGATTATTCATAGTGAGTAGCCATTGTAAACAAAGTGTTTACATTGGTCTGAGGTTTACGCAGTCAAAGACAAAATAGTGGGGTTTGCGTCAAAAGGCTATTACACCATTTTTATAAAAACTGTTTTAAAATCAATCCTGAGGTCATAATTAACCAGTAGAATTTATTTCCATTTTATATAAGTAACCGAAAATGCCTTAAAACTTAATTTTAATTTCGATTTTGAATTTTCGCATAGAAATGCTAGCTGCCTTGCTTTTTCGGCCCGTGACGTCACTCCGTTAGTAAACAAAACAACTGCGATTTCAAAATCAACACAAACGGAGTGACGTCACGTCGAATTACAGATGGCCTACGGCGTTTTAAAGATTTTAGGGACAGATTAAAAAAGTCGATTTTAAAAATTGAATAATAAAATTTAAATAGCATATTTATGAATAACTATCGATGCTTCTTGTTTTCTTTTTGCAATATCTATCATAAAGATGCAATTTTATATTTTTCTTTCGTGTAAAATACCCAAAAATACCCTATTGTAGTATTTATGTAATACAATTACCTAGTATTTGTGTCAGCTTATGTAGTTATTTTTTACATCACGGTATAATATCACATAAATACTTTTTATTTTTAATGGATATTTATGTAGGTAATAATGTAAAATATCTGCCTACAATAAGTGTAAGGAATGGAAAAATATTATTAATAAAATAAATGTCAATGTGTAATTGCCCTAACATTTCTGGAGGTACAAAGAATGTTTAAATAAAAAAATCGAATAATAGACGTAAATGCTTTATTTACCCTTTTGCCGTACATACACATATAAGTCATTAGTTTCCAATAAAGTCTCACTCGTTACAACATATCACTTAATTTAAAAAGACTAGCTAACATTTAATATTTATTTAATATCTAATTAAACTTAATGTACCTATAGTTATTTACTTTAATTGGATTACTTGTCTGTTGTAATTAGAAATAATAAATAATTAAATAATTAATAGCGGGAGTAAGAAATCGTTCGACACCTTAAGCCGGGTCCATATATTATTATGATCATTTGCCCGATCCGATCAGCGTATCCATCCATACCTAGCGACTGACCGTCGTATGGGTTAACGAATATGCTAGATAATTAGTTCTATATTTGTTTTGTCGAAAAAGAAGCCGTATGTGATTTCTTCTGTTTTTGTTTTCTTAAAAAAATGCATCAATTGTAGCCGTTAGCCAGCGATGTACTTTTGTATTACGCCACATAGATACACATACATGGTGTAAAAGACATGAGCAGTCAAACGAGAACCATGTATTCTGCTCACCGTCATAACATTTTTCTTCCTTTAGACTATACCTGGGAAATTGATAGTTACGATTTTATTGAAGGTCAAAGTCATAATTTTTTTTCTCATTTTTTTATGAAAACGTATTCTATACGTTATTTCTTAATTATTGTCCAAAGAAACATTATCATTTTTTTAGTATTTCATAACAAAAAATGGCTTCAAAACGTTAGCGTTCAATGTATCTCACTCGATGCGCACGGACACTAACGAACGGGGCCGCCGTCAAGCAAAATTAACGCGGTTTTGCGAGTTGCGTGCGAGTTAAGCTCTTTACATTGCGCGGTACAATTTGCAATTTTTTGTAACACCAAAAAATAAAAATCATTTCCCAGCAATATTTTTTTTGAAATATGTCTTATTTTGATGTATAGAATACGTGGTTTTCGTTTGACTGCTCATGTCTTTTACACCCAGTATATAAAATTAATCTCGTCAATTAGTTCTACATCAGATAAAACTAGGTATATATGTACTTTAAATTCATTGCGAAGATAACATAACTAATATAAGCTCGAAAAGAAAAGTGTGCTCAGCGATGTATTTCTGAACTTCATAGTCGAAAATAACAAGAAAAACATTATCTATCAAAATCATTGTATTTCACAAAATTAATATAATTATTCATATATAAATTATAAGAGATGCAATATCGACCTCCAGGAGGCCGGCCGACACACAGGCGTTTTTGACAACGATCTCCAGGAGGCCGCCCGCCACACAAGGGGATAATAAATAAAATATTTATTCTTTGAAAATTATGAAGTTGTTTGCTTTGGCATATAAGTATTAGGTGGTACCAGCCATTATCAATAAATAATTTTATCTTCACTATACAATAACAACACTTGTCACACAAATCATTACATAAACTAGATAGGAATAGAAGTAGATACAAACGTTGATTGGAAAGCACATATTGAAAAATTTGCCGCTAAGCTCTCGAAATTTACATACGCTTTGTATGAATTAAAGAAATGTACCAACTTAAGTGCTGCCATGAGTGCATACTATGCTTACGCTAATGCATGGCTGAACTACGGGATTATACTCTGGGGTAACAGCGCTCATTTACACCAACTGTTTGTTCTACAAAAACGATGTATCAGGATTCTTGTCAATATCGATGATAGGGAAACTTGTAGACCTCATTTTGTTAAGCTTAGAATACTAACACTAACGTCGTTATATAAGTATATTTGAAATATGTAAACTTGTCAGGAAAAATAAAAATATGTATGCACAAGCAAAAGATTTTTACCATCAACAACATAACTTAAGACATAAAAATAGACTGGCTCTACCTTTCGCTAAATTACATATGGTGAGCTCAGGAACTTATCACATGTCAGTTAAGATATATAATAAAATATATAGTATAGATATACCTAAAATTAAACAAAAATTACAGAAAGATACAGAGTTTAGTAATAAGTTGAAAGAATATTTAATAGAAAAATGTTATTATTCATTAAAACAATTTTTCGATGTTTGAAGTTTATTAAGTAGGTATGTGTACCTACTTGATTTAAAATGTTGGATTTAATTTATTACTATTACCTCAAATACCTAGAAACATATTTTTAGATGTTATATTTTATTTTTAGACTTTTTAGAACACATAATATTGTTAATTTGTTTGTATTGCGATACCCTTACAGGGTCATGTTTATGGGACATTGCTTTTAAGTAACTTCTGTTATACCAACATGTGGCAATAAATGATATGACTATGACTAAATGACTATCCGTCGTATGTACAAAATGATAATTGTATGTACGTGCAATCTCAATTTGTCATCGCAAAATGAAAATAATTCAATACTACCCTCAAGTTAATTTTTTTTTGATACTCTGAAGCACGCACCCTATAACTTCAAGAAATAATCGCTGAGCACACTTTTCTTTTCGAACTGATTCGCAATGAATTTAAATAACATAATATTATGGTCTGATGTAGAACTAATTGACGAGATTAATTTTAGAAAAATGCACTGAAAAAAATCGACTTGCCTCAGGCGGGACTCGAACCCGCATCTTCCACAATCCGGGCGGACGCTATTACGCCACCGAGACACTGCTTTTCGCTGTCGGAATTTGTCAGTGCTTGGTGCTTATGTTTTTATGGTAAACATTGTTTCATCAAATCTTTGAAATTTGCACTTCTAAGACCCGAACGAAATATTTTTGCAAATATTTGACGCTCAGTTAAGATGAAACTACCTTACATTATGAAATAATTTTATTTTTGCGTTTACAAACGCGTAAATATTAATACTAGAAAAATGCACTGAAAAAAATCGACTTGCCTCAGGCGGGACTCGAACCCGCATCTTCCACAATCCGGGCGGACGCGTTGACCATTACGCCACCGAGACACTGCTTTTCGCTGTCGAAATTTGTCAGTGCTTGGTGCTTATGTTTTTATGGTAAACATTGTTTCATCAAATCTTTGAAATTTGCACTTCTAAGGCCCGAACGAAATATTTTTGCAAATATTTGACGCTCAGTTAAGATGAAACTACCTTACATTATGAAATAATTTTATTTTTGCGTTTACAAACGCGTAATTATATTAATTTTGATTTTTGATTAATTAGATTAATTTTGTATATCTATATGGCGTAATAAAAAAGTACATCGCTAGCTATCGGCTACAATTGATGCATTTTTTAAAGAAAACAAAAACAGAACTAATTACATACTACTTCTATTTCGATAAAACAAATATAGAACTAATTATCAAGCGTATTCGTTAACCCATACGACATGGGTCAATCGCTACGTAGAGACACATAGCATGTCCGTATCAGCAGCATCCAGTAGGTATCACGTATCAAGCCCCGTATCAAGTTGTGGACGCCTCGCTCCGTATGACAACCGTACAAGAAGCTTATATTTTACGTATGAAGCCGACATGACATGGGACGGGTCGTATCATAACGGCGTATCATGATACGCGTATCATCACCCGTCCACATATGCGTTCATGATACGCGTCGGCGATACGGATACGCTGATCGGATCCAGCAAATGATACATATCTGGACCCGGCTTTATTATAAAATCGGGCGTCGTCCTAATAGGCAACGATCGTATGATGCCATGGAGCGAGCGCAGAAATAGCCCCGATGGGTTTTTATCGTGCGATGCGATCATGCAATCAAAACTGCAGACCTCTTTCGCACGAGCATACGGGGGGGGGGGGGGGCAAGTGACGATCAACACTCGTTGCCAATTGGACAACGATCGTTGCCAATTAGGACGACTACTTGTCACGCCAAAAAAATTAACAGCATGATTATCGCATATAAATTTTATTCGGATATATTCGTAATGACTGGGCCATTATAAAGAAATTATTTTGATATGAAACGAGATTATAGGTCAAAGGCTTAGATTAAAGCAAAATAGAAAAGATACGGCATCCTCCTTATCGCATTTATCAAAAAGTACGCCTCGTCAACCATATAGACACACTATCACTCACACCTTGTCAATGAAGGTTACGTACAGCATCCTTACGGTGCCGAATAGTACCGATTGAGAAAGCGAGATAGAGTGATCACTTACTACGTAAGCGCAAGCGAGTTAGCGAGTCTCAAGACGTCACTAAATTACAAAGTAGCGTCAGCGTATTTTTTGTTTCGTTTACTCAAAATGTCCAATTATTATGTATTATATTTTCTAATTGGAATTTTCTTGAAAATATTACTGGTTAGTACACGTTATTCATTGAGTGATTTGCGCACTGTGTAAGGAAGGAATTTTTTATGCTGGCACTTCACATGGGTTTACCCTTGTTTGGTATAACAACGTTTGCTCGAAAATCGTTTCGTCGAATTTTAGTTGCAATAAAGTCATTTCGCATAATTATTCATTTGACCGAATATTTAATTGGTAGAATTTTATTTAGCATAATTATTCATTTGACATAATGTCATTTCACCGAATTTTCATTTGCACTAATTTTATTTAACCTAATGTTTGATTGGTAGAATTTTATTTAGCATAATTATTTATTTGACATAATGTCATTTCACCGAATTTTCAAATGCACTAATTTTATTTAACCTAATGTTTAACTAGACTAATAATGATTTGGTCGAAAGATCGTATCGAATATTCAGTTCAGTAATAATTCAGTGAAAACGCCCTAAAGTCGCTTCTGGCACTCGCCGGCCGCTGCCGCGGCACGCTCGCTTCGCTCGCTTCGCTCGCTCGGCTCGTGCGCTTTGTTCATGTCAACCTAACTCGCTCGTCACTTCGCTCCTCGCTAACCTATTGTTCAATTGAACATTCGATGAAATGAAAATTATACCACCTGAATAATACATCAAATGAACATTATACTTTTTGATCAATAGCGCAAATGTTGTTATCGCAAATGAACATTCGATGAAATGAAAATTATACCATCTGAACAATACATCAAATGAACATTATACTTTTTGATCAATAGCGCAAACGTTGTTATCGCAAATGAACATTCGATGAAATGAAAATTATGTCAATCGATATTATACAAAGTGATTATTTTCTTAAACGTTGTTCGAAGAAATGATTTTCGACTAAACGTTGTTATACCAAACAAGGGTGAACCCTTCACATGACCGTATTTGGCAAACATTTGTGCTCCATCTGTATCATAATATATACAGAAAGAAAGAGATGCAACACAAATGTTTGATAAATGCGGCCATGTGAAGTGCCAACATTATGCTATTAGTGCCTAATATTTCTTTCACAATATAGCACGGATGATTCACGTACAAACGATTCACCGTTCTATTGGAGACTGAGACGTAGTAGAGTCATTTGTCTCAGTTTTGTAGGCACTCGTGCGTTATTCGGGTAAGGTACCTTATCTACCCTTTTTTGCTTTAATCTAAGGTCAAAGGTGTACTTAGTGGCGGACTAAGCCCGTCAGAGGCCTGGGGCGGCAAAGCAGAATGAAGGCCCCCCAGCTTCAAAAAAATTTAGTTTTTTATGTTTATTGTAAGCACTATTACACTTTTTAATGAAATTACTTTGAACGGATAAGATCGCGTTTATTACTTTGCAAATTGAAAAAAGGCTTATCCGTAGGCCATGTTTATTTTTCGACGTAAATAGAATGTAGTGAACATAAATGTAGGCGTACAATAGTGAATTATTTGCACTTTGTTCAGGGATTCCTGGGGAAGTACCCGCTACAAAGACGGGTATTGGACGCGTTCAGCAAAGTTATAAAAGAAAATTAGTACCGCGTAAAAAGTCTAGATGTGTTTTGATCTTGATGAAATTATGTAGGACAGAAATACCACTGGACGCGAAAGGAAAAAAGGATCCCTTGTATTGGGACTATGAACGTGTTTCCAGTCCAGATTCATACCCCCTTTGTACTAAGCACATTTTTAAATTCTTGTTTAGGATGTGCTCAGGGGATCGCGGAGGCTTTTGTCCCACTGTTACTCGTAGTCCCACTAATCTTCAACAATAGGACTCGTGGTCCCACTGCTTAGTGGGACCACCAGTCATAGTAATAAAGTAGGGTTCGTGGTCCCACTACTATAATTAAATAAAAATAAAATAAATAATAATTATATATTCTTTAATAAATAATAATATTTTTTTATTAGTATTTATTTATTTCGAGATATTTTCATTTACACGAGATATGGCACGTCAGCGTAAATAAACTTAATATTGAACTATTTTGTTTATAGAATTATAATATAATATATTTTCACGCTCACACCAATTATATAGCCCAAATTAAGTATCATTAAGAACTTGTGCTATGGATACTAGATACCGGACAAATATTACATAATAATCTAGCTATTTCATAAATAAACTTAAATAAATATATAAACAACCATGACTCGTGAACAAATATTCGTGTTTGTCACACTAAGACTTGCCACTACCAGGACTCGAACCCGGACCGCTCGATGTGTCGGCAGCCTTACAGACCACTCCACCACGACGGCGTCTATAAAGTAATAAGCTAATATTAATATTAATAATGTTCACACTTTCAACTAGGCTAGTGCTAGGAGTGGGTTCTAGTCGATAGTCTAACGGCGGCCGGGGATCGATCTCTGTTCAATTAGAAACCGATTCCACCCCACCTGCCTGCCACAATATAGCGAACGATACAGTAATTTGACTTCATATAGGGACGAATCAGCGCACGCATACATACAAACGTCGTTTACACGGCCGCTAAGCATGCTTTAAACGGCAAAAACCGTCTTGTAAACGACGTTTGTATGTGTGCGTGCGCGCTGATTCGTCATTATATATGGAGTCAAAGTACTGTATCGTTCTTTATATTGTGTGCTTGCGATTATATCTGGCTTACCTTTCAAGTTACTTGAGCGAGCCTTTGGGTACAGTAGTAGACATCAATACAACAATCATAATAATTAGAATAATCTCATTCAGATAGTAATAATAGTATTCAATTAAAAATCAGTAACGTAATATCATCTTAAACGATGTCGTCATTGCTAAAAAATGTTAAAAACAATAATTAACAATGCACTAAAATGATAAAAATAAACTTTAAATAGCAATAACTTGTCGCGAGATTTACTTGTAATTAAGATCAACAATAGATCGAAATACATCTTGCGACACACTTTTATTGCTATTTAAAGTTTATTTTTATCATTTTAGTGCATTTAATTTAAATAATAGCTTTCTTAGATTTTTTTCTAGGTAATTTATTTTTTTACTTTTTAGCCAATATTCGTATTCTTCTTATTAAACCCTTTCATTTGATACCCATGTTGTCAAAGTGCATTAAAAAAAATATTTTGCCATCTTGGATAGTCCGCCATATTAGATTTAGAATGACGTCACACAACTTATTGTGTATTGTCATCCAAACTAAACGTGTATACAAAATTTCAGCTCAATTGGTTGAAGAAAAATCTGCATCAAAATCGAGTTGTAGGATTCCACCGGAACCAACATATAATAAATACATTGCAAGTTAAATAAAAGCTTTTAAAAATGGTCAAAAGCAATGTTAATAATAAATCTTTAAGACCAAAAAGTATAAAATAAATTAACTTTATCAAAACAAACGTTGTCAGGACTATTATAATATGGGTATCAAATAAAGGGATTTGTTGAGAATAAAACGAATGAAGTGACTAAAAATAACAAAACAATAAAAATAAATAACTATAAAAAACACTTTTTAAAACAATTTTTTTTTAAGTGCTCTAAAAACAAGAAATAATACTTAAAATGCATCTAACTCATTGATTTATTTTTTACATTACACAATTTATGTTAAGTATATCAAAGTTCGTCGCGAGATATATTTCAATATATCGTATCTTTTTCGATTCTATCGATGTAATGCAATAAATTGATTGATTGTTTTTGATGCAATTTTAAGTTTATTTTCTTGCTTTTTGAGCATTAAAAAAAGCCTGTTTTCAAACATATTTTTTCACAATAAAATGTAGCCTATGTCCTTTCACAACGTCTAAACAACATTAGTACCAAATTTCATCAAAAGCAATTCAGTGGTTTAGGCGTGAAAGAGCGACAGACAGACATATAGAGTTACTTTCGGATTACTTATAAGCGTTCACTGGACACTCGATATAAACAGAACATTTTGACATGACAGTCGTAGTTTCTTTTTCGGTCACTTTACAGATAAAATAATATGATACTACAGTCCCACACGAATAAATATTGAATATTTACTCATGTGACGGTTAATTCTAGCATGATTAAAATTATCGATCATAAAACTGGTCGAATTTTGCTAACTACAAGTATATCTAAAAAAGTGTTTTGCTTAGAACTAGACCATTGGTCTGCTCTAAAAATTTGAAAGGCCAGCCAATTTGGAACTACGGCATGTTCACTTTAATAAACATCTTAAAATTGAACAATTTTTTTTTTATAGAATTATATTAATGTAATAGGCTAACATTAATATTAATCATGTTAACACCTTCAACTAAGCAAGTGCTTGGAGTGAGTTCAAGACGTTAGTCTAACGGCGGCCGGGGATCGATCTCTGTTCAATAAGAAACCGAATCCACCCCACCTGCCTGCGATTATATCTGACTTACCTTTCAAGTTGTTTGAGCGCGCCTTTGGGTACAGTGGTAGACATTAATACGACAAGCATTATAATTAAAGTAATCTTATTCAGATAGTAATATAGTATTCAATTGAAAGTCACTAACATAGTATCATCTTACGATGTTGTCGTTGCTAAATATTTTTAAAAACAATAATGAAAAATGGTCGAAAGGAATGTATAAAATAAATTAACATTATCGAAACTAACTTTTTCAGGACTATTATAATATGGGTATGAAATGAAAGGGTTTGTTGAGAAGAAAAGAAATGAAGTGACTAAAAATATCAAAAGAATAAAAATAAATAACTATAAGAAACCACTTTTTAAAACATGTTTTTATTTAAATGCTCCAAAACTAGAAAATATACTTAAAATGCATCGAACTCATCAATTTATTATTAAAATTACACCTTATTTATATATCAAAGTTCGTCGCGAGATGTACTTTAATATATCGTTCATTATCTTTATCGATTTTATCGCTGTTTATCTACCACTGTTTTTATATCATGTGTAATGTTATAAATTGATTGATTGTTAGTAATGCAATTTAAAGATTATTTTCTTGCTTTTTGAGCATTAAAAAAAGCCTGTTTTCAAACATATTTTTTCACAATAAAATGTAGCCTATGTCCTTGCACAACGTCTAAACAATATTAGTAACAAATTTCATCAAAAGCAATTCAGTGGTTTAGGCGTGAAAGAGCGACAGACAGACATATAGAGTTACTTTCGGATTACTTATAAGCGTTCACTGGACACTCGATATAAACAGAACATTTTGACATGACAGTCGTAGTTTCTTTTTCGGTCACTTTAGAGATAAAATAATATGATACTACAGTGCCACACGAATAAATATTGAATATTTACTCATGTGACGGTTAATTCTAGTTTGATTAAAATTATCGATCATAAAACTGGTCGAGTTTTGCTAACTACAAGTATATCTAAAAAGTGTTTTGCTTAGAACTAGACCATTGGTCCGCTCTAAAAATTTGAAAAGTCAGCCAATTTGGTACTATGGCATGTTAACTTTAATAAACATCTTAAAATTGAACTATTTTTTTATAGAATTATATTAATGTGATAAGCTAACATAAATAATAATCATGTTAACACCTTCAACTAAGCTAGTGCTAGGAGTGGGTTCAAGTCGTTAGTCTAACGGCGGCCGGGGATCGATCTCTGTTCAATTAGAAACCGAATCCACCCCACCTGTCTGCCACAATATAGAGAACGATGCAGTACTTTGACTTCATATAGGGACGAATCAGTCCACGAACACATACAAGCGTCGTTTACACGGCCGCTAAGCATGCTTTGAACGGCAAAAACCGTCTTGTAAACGACGTTTGTATGTGTGCGTGCGCGCCGATTCGTCATTATATATGGAGTCAAAGTATTGTATCGTTCTCTATATTGTGTGCTTTCGATTATATCTGGCTTACCTTTCAAGTTGTTTGAGCGAGCCTTTGGGTACCTACAGTAGTAGACATCAATACAACAATCATTATAATTAGAGTAATCCTAATCAGATAGTAATAATAGTGTTCAATTGAAAATCAGTAACGTAGTATCATCTTAAACAATGTTGTCATTGTTAATCATTTTTAAAAACAATAATTAAAAATGCACTAAAATGATAAAAATAATCTTTAAATAGCAATAAAAACTTGTGATTAAGATAAACGATAGATCGAAGTTGATCTCGCGACAGACTTTTATTGCCATTTAAAGTTTATTTTTATCATTTTAGTGCATTTAATTTAAAATAAAAGCTTTTTTAATTTTTTTTTCTAGGTAATTTATTTTTTACTTTTTAGTCAAAATTCGTATTTTTTTCAGTAAACCCTTTCATTTGATACCCATATTGTAAAAATGCATTAAAAATAACTACGTCGCCATCTTGGATGGTCCGCCATATTGGATTTAGAATGACGTCACACAACTTATTGTGTATTGTCATCCAAACTAAACGTGTATACAAAATTTCAGCTCAATCGGTTGAAGAAATCTGCTTCAAAATCGAGTTGCAGTATTCCACCGGAACAAACATACATTGCAAGTTAAATAAAAGCTTTTAAAAATGGTCAAAAGCAATGTTAATAAAAAAACTTATTCAAAAGATTTTTTTCAGGACTATTATAATATGGGTATCAAATGAAAGGGTTTGTTGAGAAGAAAACGAATGAATTGACTAAAAATAACAAAACAATAAAAATAAATAACTATAAAAAATCATTTTTTAAAACATGTTTTTATTTAAGTTTGAGTATGTGCTCTAAAAACAAGAAAATATATATAATAATTTAATTTATTTGAACCAAAAGTTAATACAGACTTAATTCCTAATACAAATTTCAACTATACAATCATCAAACAAATAATGCTAGAGGTGCTTAAATTATGGTTAACCTGTGCTATAAGCACCGGTTATGTTCTAGCTAGGTGATTGAATAAAATAATACTTAAAATGCATCAAACTCATAAATTTATTATTTACATTACACAATTTATATTACATCAAAGTTCGTCGCGAGATTTATTTCAATACATCGTTCATATATAGCTGTTTATCTACCACCGTTTGTGTAATGTAATAAATAGATTGATTATTTTTGATGCAATTTTTAGTTTATTTTCTTGCTTTTTGAACATTAAAAAAAGCCTGTTTTCAAACATATTTTTTCACAATAAAATGTAGCCTATGTCCTTTCACAACGTCTAAACAATATTAGTAACAAATTTCATCAAAAGCAATTCAGTGGTTTAGGCGTGAAAGAGCGACAGGCAGACATATAGAGTTACTTTCGGATTACTTATAAGCGTTCACTGGACACTCGATATAAACAGAACATTTTGACATGACAGTCGTAGTTTCTTTTTCGGTCACTTTAGAGATAAAATAATATGATACTACAGTGCCACACGAATAAATATTGAATATTTACTCATGTGACGGTTAATTCTAGTATGATTAAAATTATCGATCATAAAACTGGTCGATGTTTGCTAACTATGTCTAAAAATGTGCGTTGCTTAGAACTAGCCCATTGGTCCGCTCTAAAAAATTGAAAGGTCAGCCAATTTGGAACTTATGGCAGGTCAACGTCAATAAACATCTTAATATTGAACTATTTTTTTATAGAATTAAATTAATGTAGTAAGCTAACATTAATATTAACAACTTCAACTAAGCTAGTGCTAGGTGTGGGTTCATGTCGTTGGTCTAACGGTGGCCGGGGATCGATCTCTGTTCAATTAGAAACCGAATCCACCCCACCTGTCTGCCACAATATAGAGAACGATACAGTATTTTGCCTCTATATATAGTGAAGAATCGGCGCACGCACACATACAAACGTCGTTTACACGGTAAGCATGCTTTGAACTTCAAAGCCGGCAAAACGGCAAAAACGGCCGTGTAAATGACGTTTGAATGTGTGCGTGAGCGCCGATTCGTCACTACATATAGAGTCAAAGTACTGTATCGTTCTCTTTATTGTGTGCCTGACATTATATCTGGCTTACCTTTCAAGTTGTTTGAGCGAGCCTTTGGGTACAGTGGTAGCCATTAATACGAAAATCATTATAATTAGAGTAATCTTATTCAGAGAATAATACGATGTCAAGTGTTAATAACACATTTTCAGTGGGTGTATTCAATTGTAAATCAGTAACGGAGCATCTTAAACGATGTTGTCCCTTGTATTCATTAAGCTCTCGCCCGCAGTTACACCTGTAAAAAAGAATTACGTGAGGAAATACATTCACAGCACAGATCGGAAAGGGAGTTACAGTATCTCCTCAGTGCAGTCCGATGGTCTGGTTAAACTTTGATTGACGACAGAATAGCTAGTCACCGTTTTGGATCGCCACACCGGAATGAAACCAGTGGGTTCCTTGGTAGTATAATTATGGTTAATTTCTCAACATTATTTCACATAATAAACACTGACTCGCAACAATATATTAGTTTTTATGAATGTTAAAAAATGCTGCTTTTTAATTACCACTCACGTTTTATATAACTATAAAAGTTGTTAATCAAATATCATGCCTCTTAATTGAAAAAATGACTTTTACATATTAGTAAGGTTCCCTAACATTCTATCTTTATGTAAAAACTATTTAAGAAAGCAAATTGCATATTGTACAATTTTTACCAACAATTGCGAATTAAAACACTGAGCTTGCGGCGTAATTTTGCTTGATTTTGAGAATATACTTTAACCAATTTTGTTAGTAAAAGATTACATATTGAAGTAACTTTAAAGCTGACGTCACATCAGAGACGGCGACTTTGATGTGTGCGTGATGCTGAGCGTTGAAATATAGACTCGACGTCGCCGTTATGTAAAGCGGCTACCTTACGTTCAGCCGAATTACAATTGGGGCGAAATAAGTAGGTACGTAAGTAGTACGCCGTAATGTTCTATATGTATGAACACTACGCGTTTGTCAAAGCGGCAAATACAAAAGGGCGCATCGTCGATACGCGACTGGACAGCGGGCGGGCTTCAAATAAATCATATCTTAACTGACTGATGTGGTATTTAAAAATTACACCCCTTTATAACATTGCCGAAAAAAATGCATTTTATACTTAACTAGCTTTTGCCCGCGACTTCGTCCGCGTAGAATAGTTACTTCGTGGAGCATTTATATTTATACCAATTTTCATGGATTTTACTTAAAAAGTATGAAGGATTTCGATACAAATTTTTATCCCCTATTTTACCCCCTTAGGGATTGAATTTCCGAAAGTCTTAAAATAAATTTTTCTTAATTTGTAACTGAAAGGCCATGTACTTACCAATTTTTATGGATTTTACTTTAAAAATGACGGATTTCCATACAAACTTTTCACCAACTTAGAGGGTGAATTTCCAAAAATCATTTCTTAGTGCACCCCTGGACCTCATAAGGAAACTACGTACCAAATTTGGAATCTCTAGACCCATCGGTTTGGGCTGTGCGTTGATATGTCAGTCAGTCAGTCATTTAGTCAGTCAGTATTCATTTATATATATATACTGGGTGTAAAAGACATGAGCAGTCAAACGAAAACCACGTATTCTATACATCAAAATAAGACATATTTCAAAAAAAATATTGCTGGGAAATGATTTTTATTTTTTGGTGTTACAAAAAATTTCAAATTGTACCGCGCAATGTAAAGGGCTCAACTCGCACGCAACTCGCAATACCGCGATAATTTTGCTTGACGGCGGCCCCGTTCGTTAGTGTCCGTGCGCATCGAGTGAGCTACATTGAACGCTAACGTTTTGAAGCCATTTTTTGTTATGAAATACTAAAAAAAATGATAATGTTTCTTTGGACAATAATTAAGAAATAACGTATAGAATACGTTTTCATAAAAAAATGAAAAAAAAAATTATGACTTTGACCTTCAATAAAATCGTAACTATCAATTTCCCAGGTATAGTTTAAAGGAAGAAAAATGTTATGACGGTGAGCAGAATACATGGTTTTCGTTTGACTGCTCATGTCTTTTACACCCTGTATAGAATAGCTTATGCCCGTGACTTCGTTAGCGTAGAATAGTTATTTCGGGCAGCATTTAAATTGTCTTCTTATTTCTTCTAACCCAAGCGCCATGTACCTACAAATTTTCATGGATTTTACGTAAAAACTGACGGATTTCCATACAAACTTTCATCCCCCATTTTACCCATTTAGGGATTGAATTTCCAAACATCTTAAAATACATCTTTTTTAATTTGTAACTGAAAGGCCATGTACTAATTTTTATGGATTTTACTTTAAAAATGACGGATTTCCATACCAACTTTTCACCCCCTTTTCACCACTTTAGAGGGTAAATTTCCAAAAATCCTTTCTTAGTGAACCCCTAGACCTCTTAAGGAACCTACGTACCCAATTTGGAATCTTTAGACCCAGCGGTCCGGGATGTGCGTTGATATGTCAGTCAGTCATTCAGTCAGTCAGTATTACATCAATACTAGCATCCGGCGGCAACGTTACATATATAACATAATACGTAACGTTTATTCGATTTACCTGTCATTTGAATAGCTTCGTTCCTATTCAGAGCTCGTGAGAAAGAAGCCGTGACTGCGGCGATCACTTCTTGATTGGTGAAGCAAAATAGCACAGCGACACACAGACCCTGGTAGAAATAAGTTTTCAAAATACATAAATTAAGGTTATGGCATAAAAATGTAGGGAACAAAATGGCAATAATAATATTTTTTTTTTATTTCAGGCCAATTATACAGTGCATAATTTATTAGTAGATGTATTGTATTAGCAACCATTCTTCTAACTAAATTAGTAGGTGTTAGTGGGTGGGCATAAAAGGAGTCGCTGACGGCTGCCAGCCAGTAAGCGCCCTGTTGCATGTGTCAAAAAGCTTTGCTGAGTGTACACTACAGTGTATGAGAATATTTTGCCATCATGTTCATAATCGCATGCACACATCTGAGTCACATTTTCAATACATAATTTAATTAAGCGTATTTTAACTATAAAGTTTTGTAACTATGCTGCGCCTTGCCGCTCAGTATGTCACGTTCACAGGTCGCGCAACCACCTACTATACCCTCCGCTTGTCGCGGTCGCCAGTCGTACTACGGATCTCGTATTACGGATATCGCTAACCGCGGACTCAAAACGCGTCGCGGGTCACTTCCGAAAGTTGTTTGAAAGTAATTTGCAAATAATTTCATGATTCTTCTCAAAGCTTTGCCTGGAGGAGGAGTTATCATAATTACACAGAAGGAGTTATCATAATTACATTTTTATAATTACTTCTCCCTATCCTTGGATGTTTATCAAACAGTGATAATTATAGTTATACGTAGAGAAAGGACAAATCTTAATCCAGGATAAGGCAAAAATATTTAAATTTGGTAGATATAATTTTTCAGTAGATATCGGTGCATATCTCAGGGTATTAAAAAGTATCAATATATTTTAAGATGGTAATGATTATATTTTACATATAGTATAGAGATCGTTTATATAAATAATAATCCTACGTTTAGTAAGATACTAAGATATATTTTGTCCTCGGGTTTCTCCCGTATTGATGCAATTTCCCAATAAATCAGTAAATTTATTGCACAGGAAATAAAACCGGTTAAAAGTATCCTATTTTTCAATCTAGGCTGTCTGTGTAGATATCAAACATCCAAATAATTTGTTCAAAATCTAATACAAAATCGTTAAATATTTGTCAAATGATGATTAACAAATAAACATACAAACGTTCACAATAATAATAATAGTATGATAAGAGAAACAAAAGCTCTGATAAAAGTATGATAAAAAAATTGAATAATTAAAGTTGTTTTTTTCCTCCCTGATACTATTGCTTATTATTTAAATAGATTTAAAAAAATAACTTTTAACTTAGAGTATTTTTTTATCATATTAAATTTGGCTACTTACGTTTAGATACAATATTAGATTGAAGATAAAGTTAGTAATCTTATCATTAAAATCAAAATCATGCCATCAACGGATAGTATCATGATAATAATAATGGGACTATTTTAATTTGAAATGTTACATGACTTAGTTTGAACTAAAAGTAAATTTGATTTAACCTTTTCACAAGCTTGTATTATGGAAATGTATACCAAGTTAATCTTTCGTATTTTTATTGTATGTAGGTTTTATTCCTGAGTACCTATAATATCGAGAAATAATTCTATTAAAGTAAGAGTAGGTTCAAATGCCCTCGTGGTGTCCACGTCCATAAGCCTCCTCGTGGCGGACCCTGGTAACGTGGTACGATACGAAAACGATACGAAAAACGTGTTATTTGAAAGGTAATAATTTTACTTTTTCATTTAAAAAAAGACCAATGTTTAAATTTAAATAATAAATAGTCATAAAAATTATTAATTCGGTTTTAGTCTTTTTAAATATCACAAGCACAGAACATAGATATAACCTCTTATATCTATGTTCTGTGATCACAAGAACTAGCACATATAGGCACATTGTAGAAATTAACAATGGTATAAGCTACAATACATAGGTATAGCTCTAACATGGGTAATTATTGAATTATTTTAGTTTGAGCCACAGTCTAAGAGCAATGACCTATCTTTAGAGCAGAGGCAACCATTTTGAACAATTAATTTGACTTTGGTATGTAATTAAAAACGTCACGAGTTGTATTTATTGTCTAATTTCAGACAGTCAACATTTAGCACCTTCGTGAGATCTTGCTCTAACAACAATATCTCAATAGTTATATACGTAAGAGCAATGAATTTGGTATCGCTTTGTAACTAATATCTTTGTTTATCCCTACATTGCAAAGGAATATCCCTTAATATGCTAGTTTTTGTGATATTTGGGAATTATTAAAAAAACAGGGCAAACTCTTTAGTAAAACCAGATTAATAATTTTTTATGGACATTTAAACATTGTTTAAATTTAATCTAAATCAACAATATTTTTAACCCCCGGCGCAAAAAGAGGGGTGTTATAAGTTAACCCTGTCTGTGTATCTGTATGTCTATGTGTCTGTCGGTGGCATCGTAGCACCTAAACGAATGGACTAATTGTGATGCGTTTTTTTTGTTTGAAAGCTGACGTGATCGAGATGGTTCTTACCTGTAAATTTATGTCGGGGGTAACATAAAATTTTCAATTTTGAAGTTTTTTAATTCAAACGTAGTGTTGACCTTTCAAATAAAATTTTTCATGTCCAGAGAATACAATATTTTGAGCAGAGGTACCTAAAACCACAGATAATATAATACTATACTAGTACTAAATCTAAGGAAGAAATATTTAAAAGACGGCTGATCCAGAAATAATGAGATTAGACCCCTAATATTTTATTGATAAAATTAGGTTTATTTGAAGCCCTTAAATTATCGCTAACTTATGACCAGACACACTGTACAAATAATTATGAACATCCTATCAACAAATAAAAGTACATTGTCATTATTGTGCAAAACACTGATAGCAAAATGTTAATTACTTTGTCCTGCGTCAATATATTTGCTACGGTCTTCAATTGATAAGTAAGACGTCAGAGTTTTGGTTACTAGGTACTACAGAATTGACGTCCAAAGGTAAAAAAGATAAAATAATAATAAAATATTTCAAAACATTGTAAAAATTTTATATGTTACCTAGTGCAATCAACGAGGATATTTGATGCACGTATAGATAATTACGAATAAATCCTCCGTCCTTAAAATTTGGCATGTGATGAATTTATGTAATACAGATTGTAAATGTATAATGTACAATAATCAAACATTTTTTTAACTACAAGTCGGGTATTTTTACATAAACATGAACATCGCTTATAAGTATATTTAATATTTTAGCAAAATTAAAATTATGTTAGCGTAAGTCGCGGAATTCTGTTATTGGCTTAAGAGTCTTATATTGTAAACATGGCTCCCTACTTCAATTTGGTTTCGTGAAGGCGTGAAGGTCTTGACATTAAAAAAATAAATAAAAAATAAAAATCATTTATTTTCAGACCAAAGATCCATAGATTGTATTTATAGATTGTATACATTGATTTTGACACGCGACATTGTTTATGTCCATAGATCCCACCGAAATGCTGTACGGTAGCTATGTATTATTACTATACATGTATAATTATAGAATAAGCTGTTTGAGTTCCCAAATAAAATAAAATAAAACACATACATATATAATCACGCTCACAATTTTAAAAGGGGTCGAGCAGAGCTTCAGGTAACATTTGGTTACAAAGCCACATCTGGTAGTATGGGCCATACAGTACCAGTACAGCTCTGTACAAATAAGCGCGAAATAATTGTTTTGGTGTCGTACACCGGCCGAATACTTGTGCCGAATATTCGTCTATACGGCCAGGAAGTTCGCTGAATATTCTGTATTCGTCGTAATTATGACCGAATAATATTCGTTGCGAGTCTAGTAACATGTAAAAATTGCTTATTGTACTTACATGTTCCTTGTATTTTTTTAATTTTAAAAACGAAAACAAACAAAATATTATTCGTGTCCAAAAGCAGACCGTTGGGCCAGCACGGTCTCTTATTGACAAAGGTCATGGCCCATGAAAGTACAAGATAATGAAAACCATACCCGCGGCTTACAGAAATGAAAATGTGCTGGTTTTACGGAGAATATTTTAAAGTTTCCAATGGTATATATCGCAATGGGAATTGTATGTACAATGCAGTAAAAAAATATTTTTTTTTTGTTTATTAAGATTGCAGATCTCTTCTCGTCTCCGCAGCGTTCAGTTGGCCGACGCTAGCTTGCGTGCGAGGCACATCTCCGCTAGCTCGATCGCGTCAAACAAATATGATTGATCTCAGCTCGGTGGTATCCACTGAAGCTGAGCGGAGACGAGATGTGTGAATAACGAATTTCTATTGGTTGTTTAAAACACAGCTCCTATCCTCCCCTCTCGTCTCCGCTTTGGCGGAGTGCGGACCTTAAAAGGCTAACATTAAAATAATATTTAGTTTTTGTACGCAAACTTCTATCTACCAGGTCAGATTTGGGCCATGACCTTTAAGGTATACATTTTCAGGGTTTTCCATGTTTAGGTAAAAAAACCTAACTCATAGAAAAGGAAATGTTTAATTAATTATTGTACATCTACAATCTGTATTACCTGACTTTATCACATGCCAAATTTCAGCCACGGAGGAATTTTTCGGGTTACGTTTTTTTATGGGAAAGTTAGCCAGTGTAGTTACTGGATATGAAAGGCATATCATCTTAATCCCCAGGATGGCAACGCACTTGCAGTGTTAAGTGATTTAGGCGGTAACCAGTTACTATGATATCTCCAGACATTCATTGGAATCAAATGATGCTATGAACAATTTTGTGCAAAATTAAACTTGTAATGAATAATGTAGGTACTTATTTTTGATAAGGAATAATAATCATGTTTACAAAACCACCATCGCAGATAATGCATTAAGTATTTAAGATAACATTTGATTACCAAAACAAAAGGTTTTAGTGAGCCAATCTTAAAAGATAGACATATCTTGTCGCGGAATTTTATTTAGAACTTTTATAGGAGAACAATTCAGTTATACATTTTTTTTGCGTAACTTTAACCGTTAAAGGAATATTTTTGTCCGTTTTCACAACAATTTTCATTGATGCTCAGCTCCTACTGGACGTACCGTGATATTATATAGCTTAAAGCCTTTCTCGATAAATGGAATATCCAACACAAAAAGAATTTTTCATTAGTTGCTGAGAGCTTGGGGTTCAACCAAACAAACTAACTCTTCAGCTTTATTATTATTAGTACAGATTACCACCGGCAAATTGTACAAAGTTATAGCAATAAAATTCTATTCTATCAACTTAGATTCGACTATGTGCCACGGAGGCCGCAATTAATACAGTGTTGATTTTCATGAGCGATATGTAAGAACTGCGATGTTGGTGACAAAAATATTTCGCCTTCATCGCAGTTCTAGCATATTTTATATGATCAATACATTTTTATAATACCTAAGTTTTGTACAAAATTCAACATTTCAGATTACCCATAAACTGTCAATAATCCTTAATAGACTGAACTTAGGTCGAAAAAAGTCAATATTTTTTAAGAAAATTTACAGTTTTGGGTAGTGTGTTGATCTTTGTGCAATTGTGCATTGATAGATAGAAATGAGGATAAAAATTACATTATTGTGTCTTGTATATAAATCAATAAATTTAGGTAGATATTCTCGCACCTGAGTAGTTTTGAAGTAAATGAGTTTGAATATTGACGTTAATAAATGGATAGATAACTTTGATTACAGTAACAGTATTTTGAAAGAGAATTAACTATGTATAATAATAATATATTTTCACGCTCACACCTATTATCTAACCCAAATTATGTATCATTAAGAACTTGTGCTATGGATACTAGATAACGGACAAATATCATAATAAGTAATCTAGATATTTCATAAATAAGCTTTAATAAATATGTAAACAACCATTCATCATCATCATCCTCATCAACAGCTCATATAATGTCCCCACCGAGGGGCTCGAGCCTACCACACACTATGGGCGATTAGGCCTTAGTCAACCATTCTGGCCAAGTGCGGGTTGGTCGACTTCACACACAACCTAAGAATTTCTTCATAGGTGTGTGCAGGTTTCCTCACGATGTTTTCCTTCACCATAAAAGCGTCGAATAAACGTACATATGAATTCAAAATTGGAAACACATTGATACGTGGCGGGGACCGAACCAGTGCCTCCCGGGAAGGAGACAACGCTCTTACGCACTACACCACCGACGCTTCCCATTCATTGTATTCAGCCAAGACGCTAGTCAAATAGATAGTGTTCGAGCCACAAGCTCGAACCCGGACCGTCCGGGGTGTAGGCAGCGTTACTGACCACTCTACCACGAGACGGCGTACCTATATTGCATCTTTGTTATTGCGCATCGTCATCTATCTTCAATAATTAGCAACAGTTTATTTTATACAATTATAAATATGGATATGACTTCGCACGGGGATATTTTGGTGAAAAGGCGTACGTAAAATGGGCCCATCTTAAAAAATATACAGGAGGGTACCGGTGATTTTTAGTGCCCAATACACGCCATACACCTAGCCAGCGTGCAGTATGGTCCACCAATGGATTTTTCCCCGTCATAAAAAAAGGTAGACATGACTTTATATACAAAGCGATAGCTCCTTCTAGCCGGATAATTATCTTAATCAAAAGCGCTTAAAGAAAAAATCAGATAAAAATTTCGAAGGTTGATGGTTCTACATTACGATTGAGTTATGCATCTTATCTCATACTAGCATTTGCTTGCGACTTCGTTCCCGTAGTATAGTTACTTTGAGCAGCAAATATTAAAATTAAGGTACCTTTTTTTTAATAATTATACACATATTTCTGATATATGTATAATAAATATAAATTGGTTTGGACTTACATCTCCTATTTCATACCCGTATCGGTCGAAATTTCAAAAACGCTAGAACAAATATTAATTTATTTTTCATTAGGTCCCTAAATTCAAGGATTCATCTTTGAAAATGACGAATAAATACTCATGTTGATTTTCAGACTTTACTGACCCATTTCCCCTTAGAAGTAGAATTTTGAAAAACACTTGTTTATTTATTTATCTATAGGAAAACTGTGAAATTTCGAACAAAAAAATGTAAATTAATAAAAAACACACCTTCAAAACATAAAAAAGCAGAAATAAAAATTTTGTTTAAGAAAATCTAAATGTTTTTAAAACATAACATTTTTATTTCTCCGTTTTTAGTTAATTTTTTTTTTGCTTATTAGTGTTATAAGTTTCGAAATTTTAGGAAACTATGTCTAAATCTTTTAGATTAGACAAACAAGTAATAAAATGCAACGATGTCGTCGATATCAATTAAAATGATATTATGCGTTCACTGGATAATATCCGTGATTAAATACGCGTTATAAGGAATAACTCAAAAACTAATCGAAAGATGTCACGGAAATTTAAATGAAAGGACATGACAAGCACCAGCTAAAAAAAAATCAAAGTCGGTTCACCTAGTAAAAAGTTATGAGGCAACAAACATAAAGAACATACAGTCGAATTGAGAAACTCCTTTTTTGAAGTCGGTTAAATAGGTTACTAACCTTGTTTCCCGATACAAATTTTTATCCCCTATTTTATATCCTTAACGGTAGCTTTTAGAGAAATCCCAAAAATCTCTTTTTTTTTTTTTTTTACCGAAAGGCCACATACCAATCTTTATTGATTTAATTTTAATAATGACGGATTTGCATAGACATTTATATTCCTCTTATACAACCCTAAGAGTAGAATTGCGAGAAAATCTCAAATATTTTTTAATCGAAAGGCCAACCAATTTTTATGGATTTTACTTCATAAAGAACGGAATCGTATACAAACTTTCTTCCCCTATTTTTTAATCGCTATGGGTAGAATTTTTAGATATCCTAAAATATTATCTTTCCTTTTTTCTTACTGAAATGCCACCTAATTAACAATTTTTATGGATTTTACATTTAAAGTGACGGAATCCATACAAATTTTCATCCACTATTTCATCCCCACGTGTGTCGAAATTTCAATAAAGCCAGAATAAAACCTTATTTATTTCTTATCAAGTGCCTAAATTCAAAGTTGCGTTCTTTTACCTTCGATAGTGACGAAAAAATACCTATGTTGATTTTCAGACTTTTTCATCCCCTTTCCTCCTATTACTGGTGGTATTTTGAAAAAACCCTAAACACGAGTTTACTCATTTTATCAATAGGAGTACTCTTGTAAAATTTCAAACAAAATAGTCTAAAGTAAGAAATAAAGAAAGAAATCTTTATTCGGCTTATATTATGACTTAACTAATCTTCTTCCCCCATACAAACTTTCATCTCCTATTTTACCCACTTAGGGGTTGAATTTCGGTTGAAATCCAGCTTTAGCCATAAAAGGAATTTCTATGCAAAATTTCGATTATCTAGGTCCAAACGTGTAGGCTTGGCGTTGACCTGTCACTCGATCAGGACTTTGCCTTTTATACCCGTGTATAATGTATATACATATAGATTATGTTTTACATTAGATATGCATAAACAACATATTACAGATATGTATTACCACATTTCGTATCAAACAATACACATTGCGTTGTTTATGTTAGTGTGAATTTCCACCTTTTGATTACTTATATTATACATAATAAAGAAATATTAAGTTATTTATAAAGCCAGATTATTATGCTCCAAAAGCCAATTTTGCACGATTACACTTGCTAAATTTTGATTTCGCCAATCGATTATTTTCAGCGGAAATAAGCATTCGCTATGCGCACTCGCAAATTTTTATTTTATTTATTAACACCAAGCATTTTACAATACATAGTCGTGCCATAAATCTGTCCCTCAAATAAACATGATAAAGAGAGAAATTTTAAAAGCATATATTTTTATACGTTTGATTATGTAGATTATCACAAATGTTAGAACTATTCAAAATGACCACAGTAGGGTATTATTGGGCATTCTGGCACACTTTTTTAGCACTCCATTGATCTCACTATCGTTCGATCAATTTCGTAAAAAAGTGTGCCAGGATGCCCAATAATTGTAGTGAAAATCATGAAGAAGTTTTAATTTTTGCGAAGTGGCTTGTCGTATTTTATAACATTAGGTATCAACTATAAATCATAATTGTTATATCGAAGGACAACAATATTGTGTGTTTCGATCATCATTAAGTTAGCATACTTGATTTCAGTCTACTGAACACGTTTTCATGGTCTTCAACCTCCGGCTATTGAGGCATTTAACTAGGTATAGCAGTGCAATAATGATCACCGAACTTAACAACTTGGGGCTCCCTGGCTTCCAGGACTTTATCCCCGGCTAAGTATCGATCTGTGTCAATATAGACTCTAACCTTGATAAATGTGAATCCTCAACCCAAAGGAAAACACTTGTGTGGTTTGACCGAAAGCGGTGTACATTAACATGTTTGATTGCAATTTACCAAACACATTTTCAAGATTTTCTATCCTAAGCTATGGAGGCATTTAACTCGGAATAGCAGTGCAATAATGATCACAGAACTTAACATCTTGAGGCTCCCTGGCTTTCAGGACTTTATCCCCGGCTAAGTACCTTTCTGTGTCAATATACACTCTAACCTCGTCAAACTTAAGCCCCCAATGCAGAGGAAAACACTTGTGTGGTTCGATCGCAAACTTCATAAGTTAGCATACCTGATTTCAGTCTACTAAACACGTTTTCAAGGTCTTCAACCTCGGGCTATTGAGGCATTTAACTAGGTATAGCAGTGCAATAATGATCACAGAACTTAACAACTTGGGGCTCCCTGGCTTCCAGGACTTTATCCCCGGCTAAGTATCTATCTGTGTCAATATACACTCTAACCTCGATAAATGTGAATCCTCAACCCAAAGGAAAACACTTGTGTGGTTTGACCGAAAGCGGTATACATTAACATGATTGATTGCAATTTACTAAACACATTTTCAAGATTTTCTATCTCAGGCTATGGAGACATTTAACTCGGTATAGCAGTGCAAAAATGATCACAGAACTTAACATCTTGGGGCTCCCTGGCTATCAGGATTTTATCCCCGGCTAAGTATCGTGTCAATATACACTCTAACCTCGTCAAACTTAAGCCCCCAATGCAGAGGAAAACACTTGTGTGGTTCGATCGCAAACTTCATAAGTTAGCATACCTGATTTCAGTCTACTAAACACGTTTTCAAGGTCTTCAACCTCGGGCTATTGAGGCATTTAACTAGGTATAGCAGTGCAATAATGATCACAGAACTTAACAACTTGGGGCTCCCTGGCTTCCAGGACTTTATCCCCGGCTAAGTATCGATCTGTGTCAATATACACTCTAACCTTGATAAATGTGAATCCTCAACCCAAAGGAAAACACTTGTGTGGTTTGACCGAAAGCGGTATACATTAACATGATTGATTGCAATTTACTAAACACATTTTCAAGATTTTCTATCTCAGGCTATGGAGGCATTTAACTCGGTATAGCAGTGCAATAATGATCACAGAACTTAACATCTTGGAGCTCCCTGGCTATCAGGACTTTATCCCCGGCTAAGTATCTGTGTCAATATACACTCTAACCTCGTCAAACTTAAGCCCCCCATGCAGAGGAAAACACTTGTGTGGTTCGATCGCAAACTTCATAAGTTAGCATACCTGATTTCAGTCTACTAAACACGTTTTCAAGGTCTTCAACCTCGGGCTATTGAGGCATTTAACTAGGTATAGCAGTGCAATAATGATCACAGAACTTAACAACTTGGGGCTCCCTGGCTTCCAGGACTTTATCCCCGGCTAAGTATCGATCTGTGTCAATATACACTCTAACCTTGATAAATGTGAATCCTCAACCCAAAGGAAAACACTTGTGTGGTTTGACCGAAAGCGGTATACATTAACATGATTGATTGCAATTTACTAAACACATTTTCAAGATTTTCTATCTCAGGCTATGGAGGCATTTAACTCGGTATAGCAGTGCAATAATGATCACAGAACTTAACATCTTGGAGCTCCCTGGCTATCAGGACTTTATCCCCGGCTAAGTATCTGTGTCAATATACACTCTAACCTCGTCAAACTTAAGCCCCCATGCAGAGGAAAACACTTGTGTGGTTCGATCGCAAACTTCATAAGTTAGCATACCTGATTTCAGTCTACTAAACACGTTTTCAAGGTCTTCAACCTCGGGCTATTGAGGCATTTAACTAGGTATAGCAGTGCAATAATGATCACAGAACTTAACAACTTGGGGCTCCCTAGCTTCCAGGACTTTATCCCCGGCCAAGTATCTGTGTCAATATACACTCTAACCTTGTCAAACGTGAATCCTCAACCCAAAGGAAAACACTTGTGTGGTTTGACCGAAAGCGGTATACATTAGCATGTTTGATTGCAATTTACTAAACACATTTTCAAGGTTTTCTATCTCAGGCTATGGAGGCATTTAACTAGGTATAGCAGCGCAATAATGATCACAGAACTTAACAACTTGGGGCTTCCTGGCTTCCAGGACTTTATCCCCGGCTAAATAACTGTGTCAAAATACACTCTAACGTCGTCAAACGTGAACCCTCGAGCCAGAGGAAAACACTTGTGTTTTTCGATCACTGTCAAGACATGCTCTGAATTACTGATAAATAATCACGGCTTTTATATATTATTTAGCCAATCAGTTTTCAAAGCATTCCCATGAAAATTCACTTATCAGCAATAACAAATATGAAATGAATTATATTAAATTTAATAAAATTGATCAGGTCTCCGATTACGAGTTCAGTTTAAATAATAAGGCTTCGTACTCACGTTAAAATAACTATGATTTAATATGTGAATAAAGATATTGTTATTTAATAGGCTTCCAAGATAAATTGTTATGAAAATAAACTCATAGTTTATGTATAGGTAATCATCCTCATTGTTATGTTATACATACATTGTTAATACCGTAATCTTGGTAATACAGCAAACCTATTTATTGTTTGTAACTTTCAAATACTCTGATCAACAAAGAGTATTGATCACCATATACTCCATCCACCAATCCGCATGGGGCAAGCAGCGTGGCGGACTATGATCTAAAAAACCTCCTTTGTTGACAAGAAGAGGCCATGTGTCCCAAGGCTGTTGTGATTATTATGAATCGCTGATAAACGTTTATAAACGAGAAAGTTTGTATGTTTGTTACTCGTTCACGCAAAAAACTACTGAATGTATTATAACCTCATAGCTCATACATCAGAATAACATAAAAGCTATAATTATACTAATCCTACGCATACGAAGTCACGTGCTAAAACTAGTATTAAATAATTTTCATTCTTATGAAATAGTCTTTATGTTGCATGTGATGCTTAGAGTCAGCAATTAGACACACGTTCACACGCTCACAGGCATTAGATTAGCACATTCGGTGTCATTTTTAATAATTAATTTAACAAAACAAAATTGATGACATATTGTAATATTATAAGTGCTAATTGGCATCTTTTGTCAGCAAATATAACGGATGCACATAATATAATTTAATATTTAACTTGAAAATAAATTATTTTGCTGAATATCGTAAAAACCAGTAGACGCCAACCTTTACATAAGTTTTAAATTTTGGTACTTATTATTTTAGTGATTACTTATGAGATCAGAGTTTATATTGAAATATATTTGTATTATTTTATGACTTAATGATATTGATATTTAATATTATGTTATGTTTTAATACAAATACGAATGTATATGTCTTTATATCAACAGTGGTTATGGATTGGGCATTAGAATTTACAACCGGCAGCGTGCCTGACATCCACCCTTGCGAACGACCGCTATCTTTTGACAGCAGCCGAGACCACCAGATTAACGGGTCTTCCAAAACATGGAAGAAAATCGAATTGTATTTAGTAGCTAACTTTTGTGATCGTTACCAAAAATGTACAGCTACGTCGGCACTATTGACCTTTTGATTTTTTGAATTGATTGATTTCCTTTTATTTGTTTCATTATAGAATAGCTAATTATTTTTACGATTTTAATATAAATGCATACTTCTATTATGGTGAATAAAAATACTCGTTCCAAGTCTATTTACATGAACACAAAATTACTTACAGTAGTGTTTTTAATAATACTAATCGGTTTTATATAGAATGGATAATTATAAATAATAAGAAAGGTTGGTCACTCCTGTTCAATTATTGCTAGTTTTGCAGTTTACTTGTAATAAAAAGCGGTAAAATGGTAGTCACCTCACCAGTGCTCCAAGGTGCTTTCTAAGTCACTACTCACCGATAATAGTGCTAACGTAGTACCTACCCACCACTACCTGAAGAACCAGCGAGATTCAAATCTACATCTGAAAAACAAATCTGCCCAAACAATGTTCGTAAGTTTTTATCGTCTTTCCACTTTGTTTAAATTTAACTTGCTTCGCTGAATGTTTGTTATAATATGTTGTGTTTGCCAGGAAATTATTTTCCACACACAAAATCTTATCTTAATACAGTATTGGTATTCTTCACATTTCAGGTCTGAAGCCAAGTATACCAAGCGCGCTGCTAAGCACCAGTCAAGCCTTTTCTTTGACACTGACGAAGAAGTCGTAAGGTGACTTTAATTTTTTATTACTCATTAGTTCGCTATTTTACGTCTACGAAATGTAGATGTTAAACTACAATAATTATAAATTATGTTTTCAATTCCTCTAGCTCCAAGAAGAAAAGTAAGACGAAGTCGGTGCCTTCAAAGCAACAGGTGGCATCCTCCTCTTCGACCGAAGCTTCCGAGTGGTTGTTCGACGAAGAGTCGGACGAAGAGGTTCCAGTCCGCAACCCAAGTAAAGTCGAGAGCGTCTTGACGCGTCGAGTACCTGGCGGCGTGACTCGTCGCACGGCGCAGCTCAACGGTGGGTTGCTGGCGGAGTTACGACTCTACAGCACGGAAGAGGTACGCAACCTTGCTGGTTTGGAGAAGTGCGACAAGGCAATCGTTTGGTTGCGATTGCAGGGTGACTCGGAGTCTGAGGAATTCCTTGCTTTGAAGCAATTCGTTAAAATTGCTAAAAAAAAATTTACTGAGGAGGGAACATTTTATAATCACAAAAAGAAAATGTAAGTAATTGATTATATTAGGCTGGGTACCTAACTAGTTAATGTTCCTTCCACAGTAAATTATATTTTGGTCAATTAATATTCGTTTTACTTTTTTCATATACTTAACTTCTTAGTTTATATACGGTGTATCTACCTACATTAGTCACTTCATCGGCTAACACAGTGAAAACAAATTCATTATGTCGAAGACTATATTCTGTTCAGTGTGTAACATATCCATTAAAAATAGGGCTTTCTCTGCTCACTTAAAAAGTATTTTACACAAAGACAATAGTTCGGTTGTTGAAAGTGAAGGCATTGAAAAAGTTCATAGCGCTTTCCGCAGTCGTATAGCGTCATATCGAATTCGATGCGATGGTGTTGCTCGCAATAGCGAGGTACCTGAACAACCGGTTCGTGTGTACACACCCGTTGAATTTTTGTCTCATTTGCGCGGACAAGTAAGTCTGTTACTATCATCACGAATTCAAAGTCATACTAATCTGAAAGTGAATTTCGAGTTGTTTTGTCAATTTTTTTTGCATAAAAATGAGTCAGTTGCCGTTAAATCTTTTGCCACCGAAAACATTATCTTGCACCAAAATTATGACTTTCTTGATTTATTTTCAAATATAACTAGATTGTTGTGTAAAAAAGTCGAAGAATTTGAAGAAAGAGATAGCGGTTGGGCTTATTTGAAAAGTCTATACCTGGAAGTAAACATAAATAAATACAACCCTATGAGAGCCTCAAGTTATATAGATTTACCTAAGACTATAAAACACAAAAAAGCATGCGTCAATATTCAAAATTTTGACGATTATTGTTTTTTATGGTGTGTCGTGGCTTCACTTTTTCCTGTAAAAAATAATGCGCAGCGAACTTCAGCCTATCCACATTTTGAAAGTGTACTCAATGTTAGAGATATTTCGTTTCCGGTGGGGTTTTCAGATATTAAAATTTTTGAAAAAAATAATCCTCGTATTAGTGTTAACATTTATGGTCTCAAAAATAACAGTCAAGTTGTCGGACCACTATACAAAAGTGAATTTCGAAAAAAACACCACGTTAACATGCTTTTTCTTGAGAATGGAAAACGTACTCATTACTGTCTAATCAAAGATTTATCTAAATTACTTCGCAAACAATTGACTAAACATCATTCTAAAATATATTTGTGCGAAGATTGTATGCTATTTTTTGATGACAATGATAAATTAGAATCTCATCTTTGTAGTGGTGTAGCAACAATTTTACCAAAAAAGGGAAATCTACTACAATTTGAACATTTCGAACGAATGCAAAATATACCTTTTGTTATTTACGCAGATTTCGAATCATTGTTAATACCATCTGAGTCAAACTATGGAGACTGCACATCGTCGTTGCAAAAACATGTGCCTGCTGCATTTGGATACTACATTGTATGTTCCTATGATAGCTCACGCAACAAGTACGTTTCTTATCGCGGTCCCTCCTGTGTAGAAAAGTTCTTAGAACATTTATTAGCGGATGTAGTTATTATTTATAATATTTTACAGTCGCCACTACCAATGTCTTTAACAGATCAAGACAAAGTTCATTTTACTAACTCAACAAAATGTTTTCTTTGCGATCAAATATTATTTGACGATAAAGTCAGAGATCACTGTCATCTTACAGGACGTTACCGCGGTGCAGCTCATTCATATTGCAATATCAAGTTCCGTTTGCCAAAATTTATTCCTATATTCTTTCATAATTTAGCAGGTTATGATAGTCATCTTTTTATACGACAATTAGGTGAGTTACCAGGTAGAATACAAGTGATAGCAAAGACTAAAGAAAATTATATATCGTTTACTAAACTTTTTCAAATTAATGACAAGGATATCGTACCTGTTCGTTTTGTTGATTCTTTTAAATTTTTGGGGACAAGCTTAGAGAAACTGGTTGCTAGCTTGAATGATAGTGATTTCAAACACCTCCATCGATTTTTCCCATCTCAGAAGCATTTTGACTTGTTACGACGTAAAGGTGTATATCCTTACGATTATATGACTAGTTGGAGTTCGTTTGAAGACCAAGAACTACCACCACACGACTGTTTTTTCAACAAATTATTTAATAGTAATATATCCGAAACAGATTATGATCATGCAAAAAGAGTTTGGAAATCTTTTAAATTATTAAATCTAGGAGAATACACTGATTTATATCTAAAGTCGGACGTACTCTTATTAGCGGATGTCTTCGAAAGTTTTCGAGAAACATGTAAGACAAATTATAAATTAGATCCGGCCTTTTATGTAACAGCCCCTAGTCTAAGTTTCGATGCTATGCTTTTAAAAACAAACGTGAAATTAGAATTAATAAGTAATTTGGAAATATTAAGAATGATTCAAAAAGGTATACGTGGTGGTATATGTTTATGTTCTACAAGATATTCAAAGGCCAATAATAAGTATTTACAAACTTATAATCCAATAGAGAAAGACAATTTCTTAGTTTACATTGATTGTAATAACCTGTATGGTTATGCGATGTGTGCCTCTTTGCCCCATTCAAATTTTAAATTATTGAATAAACAAGAAATTGATAGAATTGACTTTCGAAATGTAACAACTGACGGGGACATTGGATATATACTAGAAGTTGACTTGGAATATCCTGAGTATTTGCATGATGATCATAACGATTTTCCATTCTGTGCTCAAAAATTTACTCCGCCAGGTTCAAAAACTTCAAAATTAATTCCAAATTTATACGAAAAATATTTTTATGTTATCCATTTTGTTCATCTAAAAACATGTTTGAAACATGGGTTATTGTTAAAAAAAATACATAGAGTAATTCAATTCAATCAGAGTCCTTATTTAAAGCAATACATTGACATGAACACAGAGTTACGAAAACAAGCGAGATCTACCTTTGAACAAGATTTTTTCAAATTACTAAACAATAGTATATTTGGAAAAACCTTGGAGGACACTGAGAAGAGAGTCACTGTAAAATTGGTCAATAAGTGGAGTGATGAGGACAACAAAACGAAGAAAAGTTTATCAGCTGAGCAACTGATAGCTCGACCAAACTTTCATAGTGCTACTATTTTTACAGAAAATTTTGTAGCAGTTCAAATGAAACCGGAATCAATTATTTTGGACAAACCTATATACATAGGCTTTTCTGTTTTGGAAACATCGAAAAGCCATATGTTTGATTTTCATTACTCGGTAATGAAACCTTTTTATGCTGAAAAGATAAAGCTTTGCTATACAGATACAGACAGTTTTCTTTATTCTATAGAAAGCAAAGATTTTTACAAAGATTTAAAATCACATTTTCTTCAGTATTTTGATACTAGTAATTATCCTGAAAATAACTCTTACGGTATTCCAGATCAGAACAAAAAAGTACCAGGTTTGTTTAAAGATGAACTAGGTGGAAATTTAATTTCAGAGTTTGTAGGTTTAAGGTCGAAATTATATTGTATTAAAACACTGCAAGATGAATTAAAGAAAGCAAAAGGCATACAGAAACAAGTAATAAAAAAAGTTTACTTTAAAGATTACTCTAACATATTAAAAACAAATGCTTTTCTACGAAAGAAGAATATAATTTTTAAGTCCCTTAAACACGATATATTTACACAGGAACAGAACAAAATTGCCCTGTCAGGTAATGACGACAAACGTATCATACTAAAAAATAAAATTTCAACTTTATCATGGGGTCACAGGGATAGTTTATCTTAGTATTCATCCATTAATATTTTCTTAGAAGTTATGAATGTTGTTTTCACTGTAAACCTCACAATTTTCACTTGTAAGTTATGAATGTTTTTATTACTGAAAACCCAGTAAGTTGACATTTATCTACGTTTTTCGGATTTCTGGATTAAAATAGACATAGAGTTATAAGTAAATAATGTAATGTGTTAGAAATAAGACCACCTATTGTACTATAGTTTTTGTAGTGTTTGTGTTTCCATATTTCTCAATTTAGGTAATGTTTTGTATTGTAATGTTTTCTACGCAAATGTCAATTTGTAATTTGTATTTAAGATAAGTTTAATAAGATTAGAATGTAATAACGGTACCCAGAATTATTTTAATATTACATAAATATAAACGTTTATACATTAACAACTGCATTTTTATTTTAAATACATCTTCCTAACTGTTCTATAGTTATCATTGAACCTAATAAAATTGTAAACTCACTCATCAAATTGTAATTGTATAAACAGAAATGTGATGCCTAGAACTGTGAGTAATGCAAAAATAGCAAGTCGCGACATGTTATTGATGAGTCCGAAGTCCTTGTAATTTAACTCGTCTTTCTGCTATGTCAGACAAAAAGAAATGTGATGCCTAGAACTGTGAGTAATGCAAAAATAGCAAGTCGCGACATGTTATTGATGAGTCCGAAGTCCTAGTAATTTAACTCGTCTTTCTGCTATGTCAGACAAAAAGAAATGTGATGCCTAGAACTGTGAGTAATGCAAAAATAGCAAGTCGCGACATGTTATTGATGAGTCCGAAGTCCTAGTAATTTAACTCGTCTTTCTGCTATGTCAGACAAAAAGAAATGTGATGCCTAGAACTGTGAGTAATGCAAAAATAGCAAGTCGCGACATGTTATTGATGAGTCCGAAGTCCTAGTAATTTAACTCGTCTTTCTGCTATGTCAGACAAAATTACAGATGTAGGTCAATACAAACGCAAACACATACACACACACCTACAGCAAAATATGACTGGTATATATAATCGCTTATTTGCATCAACAATTAATTCTTGTGAAAACACGAAACTAAGTGAACGTCAGTTATCATGGTGAGTAATAAATATGTCTACCTACCACAGTGAAGATGGGGGGTTTGTAAGTAATAAGTAATGTATCTCACGATAATTCTAATTAATTTCAGAACACTTCTTCGCAAATCACCTATATTCCCGATGACAATTCTGTTGCGAATGAACAGCGAGCGATGTGGCAAGACGCTCAAGATCCTCTGGAAGGGTTCACGGAGGAGTTCGTGAGGAGGCCTTCGAGTGAAGACAGACCTGATTCGCCTTTGCAACGCAAAGTTTTAAAGGCGATGAAGAGGATCACTCGGAGGAGGAAACAAAAAAGAAGCTCCTTCCTGAGAGATTGCCACTCGTTTATAGTAAAGAGTGCGCCTACGCGAGGACGGCGCTTAATCAAAATTGAAATAATAGATATGGAGAGATCTAATGAAATGTTAGAGGACTCAATGGTGTCTGCACAATACGTGGTCACTGAGAATATGGACCCTATACTAGACCAAACGGAGGGTTTGATTAATAAGATCTCCAAATCATTGTGTGGTTATAGCTATAATTTCTAAGGCTATAATCATAATCTATAATTTCATAAATTAAATTTCTCGCGTAGGAATTGTGTGTAACTTCTCTAGTTACATATAATCCTTCGGAGATACATTGTAAATAAAAGAGCGTACTGATGTAAATAGTTTGTCTTAAATGTTTAATATTCTTTATTCTCATTTGATAATTGTAAATATCTGTGTCCTATTCTTATTTCATTATACTACACTTTGAGGCAAACTGTTGTTTGATTTTATCCCACATTATGAGGTATCGTTAGAAATAAAAGACTTACTTAATATACTTTATTTATTTAAAAATCTGTAATTGACATATTATTTTCAATGCACCACTTTTTAATACATATAACATTTCTGAGAGCACAGACATTATTATGGTTTAAACAATTAAAACTAGAAGCACATTTACAATAATTTTCATACAACGTTGCAAAATTAGGACTGCCTTTAGCTTCGATGTCTATCAAGATACAGTTATCACACAAGTCTTTTATCCATTTCTGCTTTTCTACCCCCTTCATTACTATAGTTTTATTTTGTAAAATCGGAATAATTAATCTTTTGAATTCCCTGTAGTCAATATTTCCTTCGCTCCAATAAATATTTCTATTTCTTTCAATCCACCTAACTCTTCTTTTTTCTTCTGGTGTTAACTTTGAATACGGATATGGGGGCTTTATCAAAAAGACTTGAGTAAATTCCTTCGTAGATAACGCTAGCTCCTTTATTATGAAATTACCACGGTAGTCTTTAAAACCTTGAACGTCAACAAAAATAGTTGAACTCATGATATTTTGCGAACAATATTACTCAAAGGTTTGTATTCTACGATACAATCGTTCAATATTAAACAGTATGCTGACGTCTGATCTGGTATTTCTTTATGACTCTCCAGCTCCAGGCGAATATTAATTACGGGTCCAGTTTTTATGTTATCGTTTTGTCTCGAACAATCTATTACGAATAATGGCGCAATGTCTTTATATTCTTGAGCACTTAACAAACAACTAGATCTACGACCATAGTAAGACTGTTGAAAATTTACGAACTGCTCGTATATTAAAGCAAAAGAATGCTTTGCGAAATCTGTATTATAGCTTTCGTACGGATAATAGGTAGAATTTAAATAAACTTTAACGTCACGCAAGTTGCAATGGTCAAATCTGGACATATCCTTAGACACGTCATTTTTTCTGTTAGTTTGTAGTCCAAGAATCACATATCGAGGCTTCTCAATTTGTGTTGAAGTTTTTATAGACCAAGTATGTTTCGTAGTCTTCGGAAGTAATGGGTATTCGTAGATATCCCAATTTCTGAACGCTAATTGTATAGGTCTATCTTTTTCAAGAAGTTTAAGTAACTTAACCTTTTCTCTGTCTGATACTTTAATATGAGGCATGCGCCAAATTATTTTATGTATTTCAATACTTCGCACAGTTTCACCGGTGTTAAGTTTTAAAGCGTTAAGGTCTGTATTACTTCGCAATAAAACAAGCTCATGTTTGCAATTTACTATTACTTTTTTATAGTCTTCAGCAAATCCAAGTATGTGACTAAGTGGAATTGATGCAGAAAAATGACCGCCAATATCATTTTTAACGCCTTGTATATCCCATCCCCATGCTTGAGATATCTTCGATTCGATGTCATTCATAGATAATAAAGATTTCATAGTAGTAGTAATGCCCGCATTCTTTACTTTATCTATTTCAACACCGTTCAATTCATAGCGTATATCTTGGAACAGATACATAAGTGAGTTATTGGTAAAATGAAATGACGGCGCTCTATCCTTGTTATCATTTTTGAAAACATTGACGATCCCTTCCAAATACAAAGTGCTTGCACTTGGAAGTATGTATAAGTCTTGTTGGTTTATTGGAATTCTTATTTCATCGTTTCTGTTGAAGCTTGTTATGTAAGGCTTGTATGAATGAGTTTCAATACATTCTATCGAGTTGTCATAAACAGGGGTATTCGTAATATTTAAGATATTCATTTCAACAGCCCAATCAATTTCAAAAATTGTTTATTCTCTTCAGATAATTTCTGTCTTTTACCACAAGCAAGTGTTCTCTTTCGGATCGCACGATAACCACTAATCTTTTGAATGTGTGGAATACAGTTTTTATTGTAATCGATCATATTTTCTTATATGCAAATACAATTGTACTTCTTCACCACGAAGATCGATAAGGTTATTGAGGCTATCCAAAATCCTTATGTTAATACTATTAATAGAGTGTCTATTGACTGGAAAGTATATTGTGTTCTTTGGTATTTCTATTATTCTATAACCTGGTGGCACATTTGGAACAAATTCATGTATTATGTGACTTGATTTTCCGTTGATATATGAACCGCTAACAATATCACATTCGATGCGTACCACTGTTGTTGATAAAATGTTTACAGGAAAGGGAGACTCATGTAATTTATTACTTTTCAGAAGAACTTTACCATAGCCCAATAAATCTCCAAGAGAATTTTGCATTTCAAAATGAATATCCTTTGTGCAGTATATTGTGGTTTTAAGAGTGTTGTTATTACAAAATAATTTGAACATACAACCTTTTATATTAGCCTTTATAAAGTCATATATATCGTGAAGCTCGTAAGTTCCTTCAGGAATTTCTACAACCTCACCATTACCATAATAAAATTTGTTGTTATTTTTTGTAATATTTGGTATAGAATTGAAGGTGGAGAAATGTAATAAAGAACACTCATAATCACCATCCAGTTCCAAAGTTGGTAAATAATTTGTGGTTAATATTGAACTTTTACCAGTTATGGATAAAGTAAAAGACATCGTGGAAATGACGAAATGAAACAAGGGATGAATGTTTATATACTATTTTTATTCCAAAAATTCCTTAAAAAAAATATACACAAATGACCACAATTAACACTGTTAAAATTCTGATACCGAGCATAATTATAATAAATATTATTCGAACCTAAATACTCCACTATTTCTTTAGGAGGCTTCAAATCACCGAAACTATCAAAATATTCACAGTAGTTATTCAGTTTTACATAGGCTACCCAATGACTACCATTGTTCATATAACTATCTAAGTTTACAATACCACACTCGATCGGTTTTGCTTTATGAGGCATCATATCTCTCATATAGACTCCTCGGAAATATGGTATATCATGAGAATGGTTAATGATATCAATATTTGTTAGAGCACGTCGGGGTAGCCTACGGACTAGTTTTTTTTAATGTTTATAAATAGACCGCTGCCTTTTTTATACGGTTTGATGTAAAGACCTTTTCCTATAGCAATTGCTTCCATTGTTTTGTTGTGACGCTCCAGCTCATTCAAGTTCTTTTGAGCTGATTTATACTCATTTACTGTTTTAGCTACGCCAGCTGCACCTCCAGCTAAAGCACCAAGAGCAGACAAACCCGCGAAAATAGGTATCAAAGGTAATATCCCACCAGTTTTGGGAATCGGTATGACACGTGGAAGTCGGAAATTTCCACATTTTGGAATAACTTTTTTAGCAGCTTTATAAGCATAATTGATTAACGATGTATGACTTTTTGGTTTCATTTTGTTTATTTTTGAATTTATTTTTGAAACCATTGATTTAAACTTTTTAACTCCAGAACCTGTTTTTACTTTAGCTTTCATAACTTTGCTAACCAACCACGAAGCTAATTTTTCTCCTTTTCCCACATCTTTTGAATGCAAGCGTTTTTTAGCCATGTCCAACAGTTGCAGGTCTGCTTTGTGTCGGTTAGGTAAATCCGTATAATTTGTATATGCAATGTCGTGGTGCTTACAAGCTTCGTCCAACTGATTAATTCCTTTATCGCCTCTTGCCAATCTTTTTTTTAATTTTGTTCCTGGTCCACAATAGTTGTATCCCGGTAAGTGAAGTTCTACAGGTAAGTTATTAATCAAATTGTTTATAAGTCCTCCTCCTAGCATTTCTTTTTATATAATGATAATGATATGTATAAAGCTGCACTTATATTATTGTACAACTGAATTGCTATTAATCCAACTATTTTCGGTATCTGAAAGACCCAACCACTTGACAAGGAGTTTGCGTCCCATTTTTTTAATTACCCTTTCAATTAAATAAACATTAGGATATTTCGTTTTCTGCAATTCCTCTTGATAAAAAGAGCCTAATATTTGTTGCTTTCTCTGATCTTGAATGTGAAATGTAACTGGAGTAGTTTTATTAACCTTTTTAATTATAAATATCTCTGTAGACCAGTTGGGGGTATACCTTTTATCAAAACTACTTTTATATTTACTTATGCGTACACAGTCACCTATTTTAAAATTAATCTTTTGCTTTTTATTTGGTCTGGTTTGACTGTTTTTGATATTATTCCTAACAATTATTTCGTTTTCAGAATTCACATCCGCTGGTTTAAATTTAGTAATCCGGTGTACATTATTATTGTAGGTATTCAAAACGTCGATCAAAGTTTTCCCTATCCATTTATAACTACCTTTATAGCTAAAAAGCATATGAATTTTATTCTTTAATGTTCGAATTAGTCTTTCAACAATTGAAGCCTTTTTAGTTGAATATGATGAATAGTGATTTATTTTCAGTGACTGCACAAGTGATTTAAAGGAATCGTTGTAAAATTCTGTTCCCATGTCAGTTTGTAAGTTACGAGGGCAACGACCACTTTGCGTCAAAATAGCCGAAAACGCGTCAACGACAGCTCTTTTTGTCTTTGTTTTTAAAGGAATTGCCCAAGCGTATTTAGTGAAACAATCAATGACGACTAAAATATAAGCAAAACCTTTATTATACTTCTTTATGGTCTGGAAATCAATTAAATCAGCTTGCCATAAATCATCTATTCCTTTTAAAATAACAGATCTTCTGTCGAAATTTTTACGTGCTGATCTATGGATTTCGTTTACTACTTGCTGCTTGATCATTATTTCGCTTAGCAATTAACTTTTCGACGTAGTCTTTTGTACAAAATGTTTTCTCTAACTGCTTTAAGCTTGATGCGATTTCCTCTTTTATTGTTACCATAAAAATGGAAATTTCTTTTTTTGTACATAAACCAAAAACTTTTTCATCTACATACTTTTTGTTTACCGCATCATCAGGTGTCAATGGTTCTTTGATTCCAGTTAATCGCGATGACTTAGCATCATAATGACCACTTTCTGATTTTACTAAAGAGTTATCTGTTAAATCTAATATTTCCGAGAAACGTAATCTTTTATGAACAGAATGTCCGAATTTATCAATATTCATTTTCGTCCAGAGAAGTAGTCCGAGCAAATGGTGGAGTGATAATAGAAAAATAAAATTATAATATCTAATTTATAATACCACTTTCACGTAATTCCTCAATTATGGATATAATTTCATTATCTAGCCCAGTATTTCCAGCATGTTTAGAGGCAATTAGTAATTTCAGTCTCTCCACAAGCTCGTTAGGATCATCCCAGTAAATATAATCAGTATCTTTTCTATAATTTTTCTTCACACGTAGTCCTTCACCCTCACTAACATAGTTAACATTACTTACACTCGATGAAACAGAAGATGTTGAAGGTTTACGTAACTTAAATAGTGGTCTTATAATATTTAAATATTTTCTGCCTTTATTAGATTTGATTGGCTTCTTTGGATCATAATCTCGACGGTGAGCGTTAGTTTCTATCAGTATTGCTTTATACACTTGTCCATCGCTTTCCGTTATCAGCTCTAAATTGGGTACTTTCTTAAATAAAAGCTCACACAAACCAGGAGTTTTTCTGTACTCATGACCTGCTATTGATATTTTTTTATCATTCATTTCTACACGAGATGTACCCATCATTAATTTACCTCGTTCTCTTCTAACACCAAATGGAACATCCCTAAATATTTCAGAAGACATTGACCAAGAAGTTCCATCTAAACTAGGTATTGAGTCTATTGTTCTGAACGAAAGATTACTTGTGTTGTTAGGATCAGACTCGTCAATAGCATTTCCATCTAAGTTTTGATCCATTTCATCAGAATCTTGAGAACTGCAAATGCTATTTTTATTCTTAAAGGTTTTCTCAAAGTCCTCGGAGTCTAGAGAAAGATTCTCATCTTTCATGAGAAAGGAATCTCTCACTGAATCATTCATAGAATGCTTTGATGTCTGTAAATGTTTTTTATGTTGTATAATTTGATTGAGTGAAGTCGTAACGGGTTTAAAAACTGTATCTAACATTTTTTCATTTTCACTTTCCATTAAACGCATTTCTTTGACTTTCTTTTTGACAGCTTCTGAAGCTTCAACCACTTGATTTTTTATTTTCTGTTCCATTTAATAAACTGTAGAAGTTCACGTGTTATGTCTAATAGTTTTTTAGGCGAAATGAATCTGAACTGGTATGAATCTCATTTTATTTATTAATCAAATTTAACAAAAGTATCAAAATTCATCCTGTATCCACCTTTATTTTTCGGACAATCCTTATTAATTACTAAATAATTATACGGAATCTTCCAAATTTTCGAAGACAATTCTTTAAACTCTGGCCACGACATATCAGTACTAACATGTTCATCGTATACATGACGTAAGTTGATATCGTCTTGTTTGAATAATATTATTAGGTTGGCGTTATCTCTTACCAACTGTTTAGGAACTTTAGTGTAAGTTTGATTTAAGTAAAAACAGTCAATAAATTTATGCCTACCCATTGCAAAATAATCTCGCATGTTGGATTGATTTTCACATGCTACATCATCGAAAATTATTACTGAATGTGGTTTAGCCTCGTGTGGACTCACGATCAAGTCATTATCTCGATATTTTGCGAATGATACCTCTGGCACTAAATTCAAAACCTTTTCTAGGTATACATATTTGGATTGATATAGCGTCTTAGAGTATAAATACACATTTTTAAACCGCAGTCCATTTTCATGTAGTAGAAGGCCAATAAGTAAGTTTGTTTTCCCACAGTTTGACGGCCCACAAACAAGACATCTAATCATATTAGGTAGCAATTTTCCATGTCGATGAACAGATACTACCTCATCTGGGCAAATTTTTTGAAATTGCAAAGATAGTGGTTGTTTAATAAATTTCATCGTAGGTAGTATCCATACAGATCGATGTAGGTAGAGAGAATGAATGTATTTATAAATATCTGGTTTTATATTCATACCACGGCAGTTATAGAGAGGATAATTATCCAACACCCAATAATCATGAAGGGGGGTTTAGCAGCTAAATCAAAAAACGCTTTCAATTTAATATTGGAGTGTCTAATTCACTTCGCATTTTAAATCAGCCTTTTAGTAAATCACCTACACAGAACAATGTGATGCAAAACTGCAAAACTTAAGACCACTTCGTGATTTTCACTACTGTTATTGGGCATCCTGGCACACTTTTTTACGAAATTGATCGAACGATAGTGAGATCAATGGAGTGCTAAAAAAGTGTGCCAGAATGCCCAATAATACCCTACTGACCACCCTTAGCTTTTAAACATTTTTCCAATTGTGGGAATTCCGTTCTGGCGATTTATCTATGGCCGCATGTACATACCACATCCAATGGTATCGAGGCGGATATATGCACTATGTCTGCTTTTAGTGACTCAATATTGTATTGGGCAGGCCTTCTCCTCTAAAATATTCCATAAGCAATAATCCAAAGGATTAAGATCAGGACTTGCAGGAGACCAATCTTTAGAGGCGATGAAATCCGTTGAGTTCACGTTAACCCATGCTGGGTTGATTTCGCTTTGTGTGCTGGTGCTCAGTCTTGTTGAAATACCCACTGTCTACCAGCGAACACAGGTGTAACAACAGTGGCTTCTCTAAGCAATCGCTTTGATAGTTAATTGCTCGTGTTCACAAAAATGGACACTTCTTGGGTGCTATCATATACCTCATTGTTTTGACGGTACAATTTCTCTTCGACGCTAAACATTTTTTCAGCCGTAAAGATAATTTTCCGGTGGAGACCGTGTGCGTATCTCTGCAACAACTTCTTTGCTCTCGTGGTTCATTTGTGATGTCCTTTTTCGATTAGCCCTAAGCTTAAGGTTTTCTTTTATGATACGAGAGATAGACATAGGGGACATTTTCATTTCCACAACCATCATTTTCAGCTTACGGATCGGATTTTTTCGGATTCTCTTTCTGGCTTTGATAGCTGCTGGTATTCTGGTTGTTTGAGGTCGACCGGTTTTTGGCCTATCATCGAATGTAAACAACACATTGTAACGCTTGATCCAGTAATCATATTTCTGCGCTATTTTTATTAGTTTTAGCAAGTTGACAATCTCGACTGGCGTTTTCTTACATTCGCAATCACTGCTATTGGATTCTCCGTGTTTATGAGTTAGATCAAATTGAATAGTATAAAACGTATTTAATTTATTGATGTCAAATAACAGTACTACAGTCATACTATTTCATCTAAAATACCCTCATATAAGTTGGGGCAGAACTTATGGCAAGACTAGGTATATTATCTTATAATAAACGGTGTAAACACAAAGTAAAAAATGTTTTTCTGCACACCGTCATTCGCCGCGAACTGCTATGGTAATTTATGGATTTACATACCTATTGGGTCATTATGCTCGAATCGTTCTCCCACCTCTGCGTTCACGTGGTTTCACCCTAATTTTATGGTATACATATTAGTTACTGTGACAAAGTCGAATGTTCCTACCAATCAGTTAAAAATAAACAAGTGTAATTGTTGTCATTTAAAACGTCTTTGTAATTTACAAGAAAACTATTAAAGTGCGAGACTGATGTATGTGAAAAAAAAACAAACTTTGTGTCAAAGGTTAATAAAACTAAGTAATACAGTAAGAAATCCTCCAAAATCTAAATAACGGAATTACATTTAAGAGCTTAAGCAACGTTGAATTGTCTTGTTTTGTTCAGCTGCTGAACTTTTGTACTTTCAAGGAACTTTACTAACTACTTATATTTTAGGACCAATGTCATCAATAACTTTGTCTTACCAAACGGCGAGTGCGTTAGTCTAATTAATGTTGTGGTCTGAAATATGTGCAATGAGTATTACATATCACGAAGTGATCAATCTTAAAAATATTTTTAAGTTACAAAGACGACTTCACACTTCCTAATATTTTTTCTATTCAACCAGTCCTCCATTCTTCCGTACATACAATAAATAAAAAGGCATGATAAAATTGTACCCTTAATGCGGGAACTGTCTGTATCACGGCGAGTGTTCTGAGTAACTTTTTTCCTTAATCCTATCATCTCCCTTCCTTTCAAGGACTTCGCGTGCTGGGTTTCGGTTTCACCGACAAGCTGTGGCTACCATTCAAACGCGAATTAAGAAATTTGACAACTCGTTTCTTTGTCGCACAATCAAAAAATAGAATTAACTGCCAGCACACATGTTCTCTCCTTCATACAGTCCTGGCTCATACAAAAGAGGCGTGAAGAAGCACCTTGCAGGTCGGCAAGGCGAGGGTGGCTAGCGCGGCAGTTTATCTCTCCCACTATCTTCGTATTTGGATTCCACTTCTGCTTACCATCAGGTAGAATGGGGCCGTTTGCTTGGCCTTTTTATAAAAGACTCCCGAATTTCCCCTCATTTAAAAGGGAAAATCTATAAGCTGACGTCTGGCATGAATCAGAAAGTTGGGCAGTAATACGGACGGATAAGAGTAGGTTGCATGTGACTGAGATGTGTACGCTAAGATTGGTGTTAAGTAACCGTAGAAGTAAGGAATGAATGAAGATATTGCTTAAAGGAAGTTTGAAGTAGTACCAGTGGCAGAAATATTAAAGGTAAACCACTAGCATGTCACGGTTACGTAATGAGAAGAGATGATAATCATGTGATGAGCAAACTAGATAATGAAGAATAAAAAGAGACGGATAGGAAGACCGAAGAAAATATGGATAGATTGTGGTGAGAGATGGCAAAGAAAGAAGTCAATGTTGATATAACGGATGACCGAGATGTATGGAAGTGTAAAAGTGTGCCGCCGTTTGGGTTAATAATAAAATGAAACAAGTAAATTAAAAATATTCCTTTGTTGAATAATAAAGGTGGTATTTGTACCTGTAGACTCGTAAGTAGCGCCGAAGCCACTTGGTAGATATGTTCCCCCGGAGAGTTACGTTGAGGTACGAATGGAATCAGCATGAAATGGAGTCCGAACAGTGGGATCTATAAATAAACAACTTGTTAATAATTAAAAACTTATTACACAATTTCACTAACAAACTATAGTGTATTGTGATATAAGGATGGAAAGTAAGTTATTGCAAACGAGCTGCTATTTTTGAGAACTCAATGCAAAAATGTACGGAGTCATTAATTTTTCGAAAATCTATCCGCCTTTTATGCATAAAACTCTTTACTACTAAACTTTTCAAATTGATTTATAAATTTAAAACTAAACTGCAAAAGTAATGATCTCAAATTATCTCAAATCTCAAATGCTCAAAGGCTCAATCTCAGGTTCCTAATGACCGAGCTCGTAAAACTAAAAGAAAGATGCCTATGCAAAATATTTAAATTTCGAATCATAATTGTATCACCTGAAAGTAGGTGCGCCATGCATATTGCATAACAACTATATTGAAATAGTAAATTTAATAATTAGGGCTAAAACAAGGCGAGAGCGAATAATATGCGATCTGAGGCTTATTTTTACCGTCCGAGTTAAGTACAAAATTTTATGTCAGCCCCTGACCAGGAGGGGGATTTTCCGTAGACGTAGCGTGAGGAAAATGCCACTTTCTGGTATACCTGCGATCTGAGACATTATTTGTTTTACTGCCCTAGTTAAACTACTACAGTGATATTGCAGTAGCATACTTTAACAAGCTATTTTTATTATACAACTTCTTAAAGTTTTCATGCCGCACCGTTTTAACGGTATATTCATTATTATTAACTAATTCATCTATGGTATGGAAATGCATTTTTACTGGATGCCAAACGGTTTTTTCGTAGGTGTTTTTAAATGATGGCAAACAAGCTTGCGGCACCTGGTGTTAAGTTTTACCGTCGATAATGTTTATAAACTTTTTCTGTTATTTAATTGTTGTGTGACGTACGTAAATATTTTTTTAGTTAAGAGCGTTTACGCGTATTTTGCGAAAATCGGCACTTTTTGAGCTTCTTAATTTCCATGAATTCTTATTCTATCAATATAAATGTTATAAAAACTACTAGATAATATTCTTTCGCAAAAAGTTGTAAAGGAAAATATTTCATTTAATTCTTTATTCATAAATTATAACAAAATATCTTAACAGCATTTTTAAAATTTTACGTTTAGATGCAATTTCGAAGCCCTTAATATCCGAAAAGGCTAATATTACAATGAAATAAAAAATACTGTGTAACTGACAATATCCCGAACAAAATAGTTGTAAAGAAAAAAAAATAAATTTCATAAAATTACTAATTAAAGAAAAATCAAATCACACTGCAAGTATTACGAAAATATGATTTGGAAAATTGCTATTTCTAACAATTAATATCCCTTATTTGAAGAAACAAATGATGTAATTAAAAAGAAGAATATATACTCTAAATTTTGGTATAAAAATGATATCTGAACAAACTATAATATATTTATAACAATTATTTAAAAATCAGTATAAAACAGTCCGCGCAATCGCTTTCAAATCAGTCGCCCATGAGGCTTGTCGGAGAGAGGTCACGTCGCTCGGTGCTAGCTCCGTGATCACGCGTAAATATTCGTAATGCTACTACAGAACGAACGATGGTGTTGATACTTTTAGTATTGATAACCGACTTCATATAAAGTTCTATGTTGCACTCTATGTATTATTTTATGAATGTTCACGGATATCTCTGTTAATTGTGGACCTATTTTCTAAATACTTCTGATATGGTGCTATTGTCACCAAGTCAGGATCTGATGATGAGATTCCGAGGAAATCGAGAGCAACTCTCAAATTTTATATGCAGGTATTATATGCTTCATATTTTATTTCCTGAAGCTATTGAAGTATTTACGTCTGGTAGTCATCATATCATGTTAATGAGCTGGTGATGGCAGGTAAAACTCCTCCATGATTAGGAGTTGAATGATAATTCTTGAATTAATATATGTATTTATAAACCGATAGTCGTATCATTTTATGTTATTCAGGTAAGCTGACGATGAAAAAAAAACTTCTAATAGTTAGGAGTTGGATGATAATTCCTTAAATATTATGTGTACCTTCGTATAGATCGACAGTTGAATTAAGTTTTTTTCTTTCTATTTCTATTCTATCAGGTTTTTCAGGTGAGCTGATGATGGAGGGTAAAACTGCAAAAGTTAGGAGTTTGAGGATTATTCTTTTAATATTATGGTCCACATAGTAATATTCGGTAACGGTTAAGAGATGGGGAATAATTCTTTAAAATATCATAGGTATGTACAGAACGATATACCAGTGGTCCTTGCTTTGGCTTCTCCTCCACACCTTGATTCTGTACAATTTTGTTGTACTGTTCGTTCTTGTCCCTATGTTTGTTTGTCCTTATGTATTCTTTCAGGTTATACACGAACTTCAAAAGGAGGTTCTATGTTCCAACCTATGTATTTTTTACTTAGCAAAGTCAATGGTTTTTGCTAAATACTTTTATAATAAATAAAATTACTTTAAATGCAGAATTGTCGACTACCCAAGATTTGTTACTTTTAGCACTACCATAATATGGGTATCAAATGAAAGGCTCTGTAGAGAAAATGTGAATGAACCGTGTCAAAATAACTATACAATAAATTACTGATAAAAAACTTTAAAAACAAAGATTTTACTTAATTGCTCTAAAAACAAGAAAGTAAACTTAAATTGCATTTAAAAAAAAATATAGGTAAGTATGTACTAATATGATAAAGAGTTAAAGTTTGTGAATAGTTTATGTAAGTTTGTGAAAAGCCATACGTGATACCGGCAGAGTAGAATAGCATCACCCGATATGCTCCAATGGGTGTCGTAGACGGCGACTAATAGGCCAGCAAAGGGGTATTGACTACCAATCCACATTATGCAAGCGTGGTGGACTACTGCCTATACCTCCTTCATTGAAAAGGAGAGGTCTTGTCTTCCAGTAGTGAAATGAATTATAAAGGCTGTGATGATAAAAGTTTGTGAATTGTTTTTTTGTGACGTTGTAGGAGGTAATTGCTGGATCTACTGAACCAATTTTGAAAATTGTTTTTGTGTGAGGTAGACGATGCATCTAGAAAGGCTAACTATGTATATAATAACCAACAATACGCAAAAGAAGCCACGGGCTGAGTGCTAGTTATATGATATATATGCTTGTGGCAAGATTTGCTTCTTTTATTCATATCTCTTTATTTATTCAATCGCTGATATACACAAGTAAATCTCGCGACAAGTATTTATATCATACTAGTGGCCGCCAGCGGCTTCGCTCGCGTTAATGTCGGTTATAGAATAGCCTAGAGCCTTCCTCGATAAATGGAATAGCCAACACAAATAAATATCTACACTCATGACATAATATTAAAATTATTATCTCAATGATATACCTCAAATGACATTCTTTTTAACAAAGATAATCAAAACGAAAATAAAGGTCATTTACCTGTTGCATAATTAATGTCCATTATGCAACATGTTCGGCTCAATACGTCACAGTTATTTTTCTCAAAAATCAAAAACTTAGAGCAAAACGGGACGGCAAAGCGAGCCAAAGGGACGCTAGTTTATGTACTGCACATAATTAGGTATTAAAACACTTGCGGGATATTATTAAAAAACTCGCCAAGGCTCGTTTTTTAAAACCCCGCTCGTGTTTTAATAAACCCTATTACGTGACAGTAACATAAACTACTATACCCATGTACTATATGATAGGTGAGACAAGGGTGGCCGGTGGCCACCAGATGTTATTATTACTTGCATATATATTCAAAATTTAATTCATGTTAAATGTGTAACCGTTAATTTTCCATAGTATTCAATTTAAATAACTTGTATTGTATATTTAATTTCATTTTGTGAAAAAGTATCGAATTTGTTTTTGTGCTCTGTACCTGGACGGCAGCGCGAGTAATGCGAGAGGGAACGACCGCACAGCGTGTAAATACCTAAACTTGGAGTCTGCCGTACGGCGTAAACGCTCTTAACAGTCTTAGAAAAAAGTTGAATGTTTCTAGAGATTCTCTTCAAGAACTTCTAGGACTTAGGGATCTATCAGACAGAAGGCGGTCACGCGATCAAGCATTCAAGTGATTAACCGAAGCGGTCTGTGTGGGCTGTGCGAAATGAGAAAATCTTTAGGGGACAAATAACCAGGATAAAAAGTATTTTAATTTCATCAAAATCCGATCAGTCGTTTTTACGTGATTAGGCGGGTCCTATTTATTGAAAGGTGTACTCCTGTGAAGTTTCGAATAAAATAGTTTAACTAATCTTGTTTCCCCATACAAACTTTCAACCCCGTTTCACCACCATTTTAAAAATCGTTTCTTAGTGCACCCCTGCACCTCTTAAGGAACCTACGTGCCAACTTTGGAATCTCTAGACCCAGAGGTTTGGGCTGTGCGTTGATATGTCAGTCAGTCCATCAGTCAGTATATATAGACTAGCTTCTGCCCGCGACTTCGTCCGCGTAGAATATTTAATTCGGACAGCATTTAAATTTTCTTATTACTTCTTCTAACCCAAGCGCCATATACCAATTTTTATCGATTTTACTTTAAAAAATGACAGATTTCCATACAAACTTCCATCCCTTATTTTACCCCCTTAGGGAGTTTTCTAGAATCCTTAATACCTCTTACTTAATTTCTAACTGAAAGGCCATACAACAATTTTTATGGATTTTACTTTAAAAATTACGGATTTCCATACAAACTTTGCACCCCCTTATCACCACCTTAGAGGGTGAATTTCCAAAAATCCTTTCTTAGTGCACCCCTGGACCTCTTAAGAAACCTACGTACCAAATTTGGATTCTCTAGACCCAGCGGTTTGGGCTATGCGTTGATATGTCAGTCAGTCAATCAGTCAGTATTCATTTTTATATATATAGATAGATTACTCAGATAATAGACAAATGATTGAGATAGGTTGAGCTGATGATTTGCGATATTTAGCACGATTACGGATATCCATACTATACTGAACAAAAATAGCTTCGTAACGATTTCCATGAAGAAATCAGGATTAGCAAGTCTTAAAACCAGGTGATTAGATAGTAACGATAGTACGAAACTCTCACTAATAAATATTGAAGAAACCAATAATCCACATCGGACTAAAACGTGATAGAATGACGGTCTTGAAAGATAAGTAGATATCCAATTGTTAACTTAGATCCTAAAAGGGGTTTTGAATCTTTGAATTTAGGCACTTAGTAAGAAATAAAAAAATATTTGTTGTAGGATTTTAAAATTTTGACTTTTGTGTGAGTGAAATAGGGGATGAAAGTTTGCATGGGATTCCTCATAATCGAAGATAAACCAATGAAACTTTGTATTCTAAGCACGCGATAAGAAGTAAAAAAAATGTTGTAGCGTTATTGGAATTTTGACATCCGTTTGGGGGAGAAATAGGGATTGAAAAGTTGTATGGAAGTTAGTAAAGGATACAAAAACAAAAAACGTTTAAAAACAAAAGGTATTAAAATAAGCTTTTTAACAGTAATCTACAGCAGTTTATATGCGTGTTATTTGCAAAATAAGTACCCTAAAAAAATAAAAATGCTACCCAAAGTAACTTTCCACGCAGACGAAGTCGTGGGCAAAGTATAATTAATAAAGTGATAAAGATACTTAAGATTATACTAATACACTTACGTGCAATGAAATCGACTCACCGGTACGCTTTGGTTCAGAACTCCCTAATCAAAATCTATAATTAGTAAATAATAATTATTAACCCCGTGTGTTAAACAAGAACCTAAACTTACATTAGACAAGTTTTAACTGAGATAGATTTTGGTTTATTGATTTTACAAATTGAAAACCAAATACAGTTAAAAGAGCTAAAATTTTTGGGGAAATCAGCTGAATTTTAAGGGTCAATAAATCTGTAAGATTAATAAATTATTCAATAAAAATGATTCAATTGAGTCTGAACACTCTGCATAGTCACAGAAATGGAGTATGACGTAAAAATGAAAAATCAGGGTTTCCGAAGAAATGAGTCTATTGTCACCAATACTTCGTTTATCGATGTTTAGAGTAGATTAAATAAAGCTTATAAAATATACATTCAAATTATATTTACAGGTTTTGTTTATCTAATCTTATTTTTATATACCGATATATTAAGAATCGAAACCTACGAGGTAAATCGATTTTATTGCACGTAAGTGTAGATTGTATGGCAGGGATATAATAAAATAATGATAACAAAGATTTGCTTGTGTAATTATAAGGACTTTTACCCTTTTGTTTGTAGCCCTTGTTATTGATAAGACCTAAGAGCGATAAGACTGTAGCTTTAGATAAATAGTCAAAGTTACAGACGTATTAACATAAATGACAAACTGCTGACAAATCAATAAACGAAATACAAGGAGCTTATATTCTATCTTCGTGACGAAATAGAATTATTTATGTAGGCAATAAACCAAATAGTAATATTATAAAGAGAAAAAGTATTTTCACCTCTCCAGCACCAAAAGACCTTTTTTTCATTGTAAGAGTTCGAAACAAAAACGGTTTTTGCTGCAAGCTCCGAACAACTGTTACGTTCAACAGCGTTCAACCTACAATGACAGTCATTTTACTTTTACTTCTAATAGGTACTTAATTTTAGTGTAATAAATATTTTTTTTAAATATTTTATTGTTATCTCACCTCGCAACTCGCAAAATTATGGAATTCAGAAGACCAGGATATCTCTATGAGAAGCTGGAATGGGTTAAAGACTCCTGTACAAAGTCTCTCCGATCTCACAGAGAAACCAGTCTTGTAGTGCCAAAACACAAAACTCAGTTGTTCAGAGGGGGGTTCAAGTTTGCTGCAAGCAAAGTTTGGAATGATCTCCCTCCTCCGATACGGGGACCTATGTCTTTGTATAAGTACAAAGAACTAGTTCGTTCTCACCTCTTAGACAGACAAAAAGCTTCAGTAAATGTTGTATACACCCCACTCTGAAACAACAATTTTCTAGCTGGAGAGGTGAAAAGTTGTATGTTTCACATGAGAGCAATTTTTTATTGTCTCGTGCCTTTAAATCACTAACTGTGCTCAAGGAGTCTATTTATGAATCAGACTGCTTCGCTGGTTCATGATTCAATATCGGCACTCGCAGCAAAACTATATTTGCTCACTTGTTGAACAAATAACTATTATACCAATCGCTACGTGCCTGATTTTGATAGCATAATTTATCAATCTTAATCAGACTGACATAATATACGAAATGCAACTGTAACCGATAAGGATAATATGATAATTATTTTCCAAAGACTATAGTACTCCGTGTTATTTTCCAAGAATGTGGAATTAGATAAAATATTACACAAGTATAACAGTTTAAAGGAAAATGGCAAGGTCTAGTCAATTATTGTACCAAATTTCACGATAATCGGCTCTAGTGTGAGGCGTGACAGCGTGATTTTGTTTTGACTTTTTTACGCCCTTTCATCCTCTATCCCATCCCCACACAGGACCAAATTTCAAAAACGCTAGAACTTATATTTATTTACTTCTTATCAAGTGCCTAAATACAGAGTGTCATGGATTTATCTTCTATAATGAGGGATCCTGTAGAAACTTTCGTCCCATAGTTCAACCCCTTCATGCCCTTTTTACCAAAAAAATATAGCTTATGTCCTATCTCAAGGGATAGTCTATTTTTGTACCAAATTACATCAAAATCGGTTCGGCTGTTTGGCGTGAGAGTGTGACTTTTTTCGGACTTCTTTACGACCTTTCATTCCATATGGGGATGTATCCCCAGACGCGTCAAAATTTCAAAAACGCTAGAACATATATTTATTTATTTCTTATCAAGTGCCTATATACAAAGTTTCATGGTTGTATCTTCTGTATTTATGAATGGCATAGATACAACCTTTCATCCCTTATTTCAACCCCATTACGCCCTCTTTTAAAAAAATGTAGCTTATGTATTATCTCAAGGATATCAAAGTTTAGTGTATTTTTGTGAAAAATTTCATCAAAATCAGTTCAAGTGTTAGGTGCGAAAGCGTGACTGCGGACTTTACATGGGTAAATACATATTTCAAAAATCCTAGAACAAATAATTATTTATTTCGTATCAAGTGCCTAAATTTAAAGTTTCATGGTTTTATCTTTAACAATGACAAACTACCATACAAATTTTCATCCCGTATTTCACCCCCACATAGATCAAAATTTCTAAAGTCCTAGAACAAATATTTCTTTCTTTGTTACTAAGTGTCTAAAATTTAGAACTATTTAGACTCTAAATGGTTTTATGTTCAAGAATGACGAACTACCCAAATTTTCATTCCCCATTTTAACCCTTTCAAGCCTATTTTTCGCAATAAAAAGTACCCTATATATTTCCCCGAGCTCAAGTCTATGCCTATTAGTACCAAATTTCATCAAAATCGGTTCAGTGGTTTAGCCGTGAAGGCTTAACAGACGGAAAGACAGAGCTACTTTCGCATTTATAATATTAGTAGGGATTATAAACGTGAAAGTTCCAGTTTAATGACGGTGCTTGCCGTACTATCCTCTTAATGTTGTTGTACTGGGATAATTTTAAGGGCCGGCTCACATTTGGCGAAGTGTAACGAATTTTCGACAAACAGTTGCGTGCAGAAGTTAGTATTCAATTCGTCTAATAACTGACATGTTTGTTACTTTGCGAGCGTGTTATGCGCATTGCTTCGCCGTATATGCGCCAGCCCTGGGAGATGTTCTTATTATTGTATTCTTACCAAAATCAACGCAGCCCTGACCGCTTTCTTGGCTGCTACCGAAGCATGCTGGGTGGTTGGATGTAGCTTCGTCACCATCACACGCAGCACGTTCACCAGGAACACTATATAAGGGCTCAATCCAATTAACCGATATTATAATTTTTTAAAATCTTTGGGATAACACTTATCGAGTTTGTTTGCGTAAATAAAATAAGTAAGTGGATAATGTTATATTTATCTAACAGATAAGGCGTTTGATGATTTTAATCTGTATGCAATTGGGACGCTTTATAATATTTAAGCTCAATCTCTAGGTCACAAATTACCTTGAAACAATGGCAGTGACATAAAAACTTTGTTGATGCGTAAATAAATTACTAAAGTTCAGGAAATACAAAGGCAGGAAACGCGGCTATAGGGCGGTACGATGGAGTGTCGCAATATCCGTTTTTTGTGGCATAAACGGCCGGATCTTTTAGAAGTTTGATTTTTCACAGCTTCAAGGATTGTAGACCTGAATATGTTATGATTTTAATTTCAACTCGATACCTCCACTCCTCCCGAGTTATAGGGTCTTGAACACAGAGAACAGATTACATTTCCATGTCCAATTTCCCTATTTCCGATATCTGTAGTCTTGACAGACAGACGGACGGACAAGAAAGTGATTCTATAAGGTCTCCGTTGTTTCCTTTTGAGGTACGGAACCCTACAAAAAGGTTAAAATTATTAAGCCGACTACCTGTCTACAAGAAATCACACCTGCACCAATTAGTACCGACCGACCCGTCGTACACATTTGTCTGTTTCGGAATCGGAAGCCTGTTTCTTTATGTACTTCATCATAACAGCCTTTGTCATTCGACCCACTGGTGGGATACAAGGCCTCTCCTTGTCACCGAGGTTTAGGTAGTAGTCCACTTGCCCAATGCGGATTGGTGGACGGAGTATAAGGTGACCAATACCCCGTTGCTGATCCATTAGTTGCCTTCTACGACACCCATTAGAGGATATGGCGTGATGCTAGACTATACTTTATGTACTTACATAAAATATGTTTACTTTTGGTTTTGTTTAGAAAACAATCTTCTAAAAATACCCCTTTTCATAAGCCCTTTGACAAGGCTTTTATGCATGGGTGCAGCTTCTTTCCTAGTTATGGTTAACCTGGTACAGACTGCAGCTAGATAGCTCTTATTTATTATGAAACAGTAAGCAGTTGGTTGGTTTGAAGCGAAAGTCATCTTGTTCTACTATGGAAATGGAAAAGTGAATATGCAATACATATATAGTTACATACTACTAATGCCTTAGGTAACACTTCGTTGCGCATAACGTCACATCTGGCAGTACTGGCAGGACCTCAGACCAATGATGGCAGGACCATGCAGTGCGTCCAAATAATGACAGGTTGCCACCCTGTCGCCTACATAAAAGGGGCACCAAGCCCAAAAAGGAACACTCCTTCAGTAAACAAATACCAACTACTAGGACAGATGTTACACTCAAAATCAAGTCTGCTATTGTAATTGCGTCAAAATGGTCAATCATTGACCGCATAATTGTAAGATTTGACAGTTTTGCTAATCTACTAAATCAATGGTTTTCCGATGGCAGACCACTGAAGTACAACTGACACTCCATTGGAAGAGTTTTCGTATTATATATGCTGTTTAAAAATGCTTAGTAATTTCTTAGTATTTCACGGCCCATGTGCATGTTACTATTTTTTGCAAAACATGTGTCCATGTTTTTCTTGTTAGAAAATTTAAATTGATATTTACGCATGTTACTTGTAGATTGCGCTATCGTGCGTCAACGTGCATGGGTGTAACTCACGTCTGATTATTATCTGCGATAGTATAATCTACTTTTGGTCAATTGATTTTATCGACGTAAAACTTTAGATGTATGATTTCAGAAATTTGCGTAGGTAAAATTACATTGAAGAAACAATCTTCAGGCTATCAGGATAATTGGAGTGTTAATAAGCATATTTTGCACTACACCCAGAAAACTTAAGGAGCATAAACACATACAATTACTTACACTCATCATCCCAAAATGGGTTGAATAGGGCTTTACGTAACATTCCTAAAAATAATAACAATGGCTGGCTGCAAAATTAATTAATTGTGCAACCTTATTAAGTAGAATTAATCTAAGGGTACCTCGAAAAAATTTAAGGAGTTGTGTTGAAAAAAATCTCTTCTCTATTAAGAATTATAGTAAACGTTACGTTGGCAATAGCTTCATTAGGCGTTCGTGTAAGGCTTACAACAGCAAACTCATGGATTTGGATGTTTTTTATAACTCATTGCAAGAATTTAAAAGTAGCCTCAAATTTATGTCATTTTAATTTCCCTTGTGATGATAATTTGTTATAGAATAAATTTATGTTGAATTAAGGAAACTAAAGGTCTACATGATATTTTGTATGTATTTAAAAATTTATTGTATATTGACTGTTTGTTTCTGAAATAAATAAATAAAAAAAATTAAAAAAACAAATTAAACAATATTTAAGGGGGCTCAACAACAAACGTATTTTTCGGTCTTAATAACGATAACAGGTAGAAACTTGAAATATTAACAAAATATTTAATTTAAAATTCAAATAATTTTCGGCCAGGTTTGATAAAATCTATTGATTGCACAGTGTTCATGTCCCCTAGCTCATTCTCCACAAGGGTGATACGGCCTTTTACGTATCGTCTAATATTTATTAACCTTAGCTTCTCTTGAAGTATATCGCCGCGTGCGTCGTCGAATTTGTCGCCGGTCTCCATTTTGTGTGTGCGCGGCTGCTTAAGTTATGCACGTTATCAAAGAGTAGGTATATAATCACTACGTTTATCACGTTATGCACAGAAGGACGTCGAAGGACCATGAATACTGCGTTCCAATCAAGAAAAACAGTTGTTAATTAAGTGAAAACTTATTTATTAGTTATGAGACACTATGGCGCGTACAATGGTTTGTAGGAGAGAGAAACGGTAAACCAGATTTACATTGGAATCTTATTTAGTAGCGACATCTAGTAACAAACAGCAAAGTTGTTATTCAGTATAAACTTGAATATCCTTACCAGGCACCGTTTTTACTATTTTGTAGGACGTCTCTGATGACCTTTGAGTCATCAGGGCTTTTAGCAAAGGAGAGTACTTCGATGGGTCCTCAAGCTTTAAGGTCCAATCACTCCAGAGAGGATTCCTGACCGGTGAGCATCTCCCTCGGAGGAGTCTCTGAACCTATTAGAGTCTCTAAGGCGTCCGAATCTGACGCGATCAGTAGTTCCTAAGATAGATAAGCGCGTTCAACCAAACAAAAAACCAACTCGGTATAGATGCGTGCGTAGTACTTGATCATTATGTAGCTGCGGCGTTATGTTAAAACTATGATATCTCTGAAGATATTCATTGAAATATAACGCTGTAAAGAACAATTTTGTACAAAATTAAATACTTGTGATGTTAATTTGTGTGATATATTAATTTTGATAAGGAATAATATTATGTTTACAAAAATACCTTCGCATCTAATGCCTTATTTTAGAACAAATTTTATTAACAAAAATAGGTTATAGCGAGTCATCCTTAAGAGATAGATAATTGCTGTCAGTAACTTGTTTTTAAAACTTTTAAAGGAAAATAATTCCGTCATACATGATTTTTACGTAACTTTAACCGTTTACGCAGCGCACGCAACGAAAGCTCTGCTAATCAAAAATTATTATTTTCCGTTTATTTCAAACTATGATATCTCTTAAGATATTCATTGAAATCAAATTAAGTCATGAACAATTTTGTTCAAAATTAAATACTTGTGATAAATGATGTATTTATTTTGATAAGGCATAATATCATGCATACAAAAACACCATCGCAGATAATGCAATATTTTAAAACAAATTTGATTACCAAAAAGAAAGGTTATAGTGAGCAAACCTTAAAAGATAGACATATGCTGTCGCGGATTTTTCTTTAGAATTTTTAATATAGAACAATTCCGTCATAAATGACTTTTCCGTAACTTTAACCGTTTACGCAGCGCACGTGAAAGCTTTAAAAAGATTTTTTTTTCGCCCGTTTTTGCAACATTCTTCATTGATGCTCAGCTCCTATTCGACGTACCGTCATGTTATATGTATAGCCTATAGCCTTCCTCGATAAATGGACTATCCAACGCAAAAAGAATTTTTCAATTTGAGTCAGTAGTTGGTGAGATCTTAGTGTTCAACCAAACAAATAAACAAACAAACAAATAAACTCTTCAGCTTTATTATTATAACTAGCTGTGCCCGCGACTTCTTCCGCGTGGATTTCCCATTTTTGCAACATTTTTCATTGATGCTCAATTCCTATTAGTCGTAGAGCGATGCTATGGAGGTATATAGGCCTATATCATGGTTTCCCATACTGCGCGTCGCGATGCCCTGGCATCCCAGGGTTCGCGATTCTATCCCGGGGGCGGGCGTAGTGAGACGATCCACATAGAATGGCTGTCTAGCTGCTATGCGAGCTAGTAGAACGAATATAAATGTAGAGAAAGAAATGAAAGTCGCGATTTCAAAACTTGAGCCTGGATCGACTGTCTAGGGCGGGCGAAAAAATCGAACACAGCATCTTTCGCAATCCGGGCGGCTGCGTCCGTTTTTTTTTGTTTTTGTAGGTATGTACTTAACTTTGCTGTTACTATAACGGGGAGAGGGCTCGTAAAAATTGGGAAATTCCTAAGGGCGTCACTATGAAAATAAGTTTGGGAAGTCCTGGCCTATAGTCTTCCTCAATAAATAGACAATCAAAGAATTTTTCAATTTGAATCAGTAGTTCCCCTTTTTAGGGTTCTGTACCCAAAGGGTAAAACGGGATCCTATTACTAAGACTCCGCCGTCCGTCTGTCCATCTGTCACCAGGTTGTATATCATTAACCATTATAGTTAGACAGTTGAAATTTTCTCAGATGACGTAGTTCTGGTGCCGCTATAACAACAAATACTAATAAATAGAATAAAATGAATATTGAAGCTGTTCCCATAAAATAAACGTGACTTTTTTGGTCGATTTTGATAACGGCAACAGATAGACGCTTGAAATATTCACAGAATATTTAGTTATATTATTCACTTTAAAAATAAATAATTAAATTAAAATAAAATTAATATTTAAGGGGGCTCAACAACAAACGTGATTTATTTCTCGGTCTCAATAACGATAACAGGTAGAAACTTGAAATATTAACAAAATATTTAATTTAAAATTCAAATAATTTTCGGACAGGTTTGATAAAATCTATGGCACTTTTTTTTCTATTTTTGTAGGATGTCTCTGATGTCCTTCTTTGAGTCACCAGGGGTTTTAGTAAAGGAGAGGACCTCGGTGGGTCCTCAAGCTTTAAGGTCGAATCACTCCAGAGAGGATTCCTGACCGGTGAGCATCTCCCTCGGAGGAGTCTCTGAACCTATTAGAGTCTCTAAGGCGTCTGAATCTGACAGGATCAGTAGTTCCTAAGATAAGCGCGATTAACCAAAAAAAAACAACTCCGTATAGATGCGTGCGTAGTACTTGATCATTATTTAGCTGCGGAGTTATGTTAAAACTAGACTAGATATCATAATATCTCTGAAGATATTCATTGAAATCTAATGATGTAAGGAACAATTTTGTACAAAATTAAATACTTGTGATGAATAATGTATTCATTTTGATAAGGAATAATATCATGTTTACAAAAATACCTTCGCATCTAAAGCATTATTTTAGAACAAAATTTATTAACAAAAATAGGTTATAGCGAGTCAACCTTAAGAGATAGATAAATGCTGTCTGTAACTTGTTTTTAGAACTTTTAAAGGAAAATAATTCCGTCATACATAATTTTTGTGTAACTTTAACCGTTTACGCAGCGCACGCAAAGAAATCTCTGAAAATCAAAATTTATTATTTTCCGTTTATTTCAAACTATGATATTTCTTAAGATATTCATTGAAATCAAATGAAGTCATGAACAATTTTGTGCAAAATTAAATACTCGTGATAAGTAATGTATTTATTTTGATAAGGAATAATATCATGCATACAAAAACACCATCGCAGATAATGCATTATTTTAAAACAAATTTGATTACCAAAAAGAAAGGTTATAGTGAGACAACCATAAAAGATAGACATATGCTGTCGCGGCCTTTTCTTTAGAAAATTTAATGGAGAACAATTCCGTCATACACGATTTTTATGTAACTTTAACCGTTTACGCAGCGTACGCAGTGAAAGCTTTGAAAAGAAATATTTTTCTCCCGTTTTTGCAACATTCTTCATTGATGCTCAGCTCCTATTGGACGTATCGTGATGTTATATAGCCTATAGCCTTCCTAGATAAATGGACTATCCAACGAAAAAAGAATTTTTCAATTTGAGTCAGTAGTTGCTGAGATCTTAGGGTTCAACCAAACAAACAAACAAACAAACTCTTCAGCTTTATTATTAGTATAGATATAGATTAGTATAGATTATGTTCCTAACGATAATTTAAATATGTAGTCAGTTTACGGTTGTACGGTTTTACACTTTTTGCTTCTCGATACTACGATTTGTGAAAGCTTTTGTTACCACCTCTGATACAGTAAATCTGTCAATTCTATAGTCGTGTTTCCATCATCACACGCCCAGGACCATATAATCATACAGCATACACCTCTCTCACTATCACTTATGGTAGTTGGTGGTATAGGCTGGACCACTCTAATGCATGGCGTTAGAGTGCTCCAGCTACGTTGGCCATATTCACGGAGTACCCAACCTCTTTGGCCATATTCTACAGGCTGATATACACTGCTTTATGTGTAGCCACCCTAAGGCACAGCCCAAACTCTTTTGGGATTATGAGTGTAAATTATATTTGAATGTATATTATAATCGGTAGGAACGATTTTTTGTGGTATCACGCATCGAAAACTAGTGGTTTCGCAATGAAGATATTTCGGAGTACCGTTACTCCGATGCCCGTGCATCGAAGTGAAGATTTTTCGTGATAACGTGCATCAGAGTGAAGATCTTTCACGATAAAGTGCATCGAAGTGAAGATCTTTCGTAGCAACGTGGATCCAAGTGAAGATATTTCGCGGTAACGTGCATAGAAGTAAAGATCTTTCGCGGTAACGTGCATTGAAGTGATGATCTTCCGGGGTAATTTGCATTGCAGTTTTGTAAAATCGCATTGGCATTATTCGAAATTTTGTACATCGAGATTCTGTGACACACCCAAAGAAATCATGTCACGTCCATATCAAAGAATATTAGGAACGGCAGGAAAATGATGATAGAATAAAAAAGATAATTTGCTTAGCCTTATAATATACTTACTGAATGACAGGGACAATGAAATCAGCACAGGAACTGCGATGATCCAAAAGGCGTCACTCCTTTCCATCCAGCATCTAAAAATACGTCAGCCATATTACTTTTAGAGTCAATAATGAGGAGCCTGAGTGAGTAGCGAAGGTTCTCATCGGACATGTCGCAATGAAAAACAAAATCAACCGGTTTTTAGGGATTTAAATTAATATAGCAAAATACTCAAACGCTTCTTTTAAATTTATGTGAGTAAAATCAAAGTAAAATATCTTTGAGTATTATTTTAGCCGTGAATTCACTCTTTAAAAGATTTAGTGAATAAGTTATTTGCTAGCCCTCGGGAACAGTCCTATTTTCTGGATTAAAGGGTTTCACATTCCTATTTAAATATTCCCATTTCTTCCGACCAAATCATCGAAACTAACTTGTCAATTTATTTATTTATTTAATAAACAATGTTTCAACAGCATTAATAACACACAATAACAATAGTTGATGCTACTTAAACTTAAGCCAATTTCAGAAACACATTATGATGACAAATAATATTAACTTAAATAACGTCACTTATTCAATTTTAAAACTAGATACCAATTTAGAAACATTAAACCAAATTACCAAACATGTTGCAAGACAACTTTTCTGGATGAATGCATGTGGGTGTGTGTGTGTCAAGTTATTAATAAATTAAATTCATTACAGTCTTACAATTATCTACATCGAATATTTAACCATAGATATTTTATGGATTTTAGTTAATGAATAAACATTCTTTGAAATGATATAATAACGAAAATACATTGTATTCAATTAAATAATTGGCCGAAAAAACATGTCGTATATTTGTTTCCTTTACAGTTTTAGGTCACAAGTTCTCTTGCTACCGAAACCACTGCGTAACTCTGGCTACATGTTCACAACATTTGCACCCTGAGCTCATCAACAGCTGAAAGCTATTTTATTATTACGCTGATGTCAAAACCACTTGTAATAACAAAAGGTTTACATTATCTATTAAAAAATTGCAGTGTTGTCTCAGCACTTAAAAATTAATCAGTTTTCAAATTAAATTCTTTAAGACACTAAGGTAAGGTCTAAATGGCAAGAAGCTATTAAAATGAGTACGTGTTTAAAGAAAGTATATCTACCTTTACTTCATGATGACTTCTACCCTTTAGAGAGTTTCATCGGCTTACGAAAAGAGCGCTGTTAATATTTCATTGCGAAACCCATTTCTTTAAAGTGGATCCCTTTCGTTGACATAATGTATTTATTCCTAAAATACTTTGGCATAATGATTTTGGCAAATTTTTTGCATAAAAATACTTTTGCATAATTATTTTTTGGCAGCATAATGTATTGTGCCATTATTGTAATTAAGACTCCAATATTTATGCATAATTTTTATTAGCATAATGTTTTTAGGCATAGTGTATAGTCGCATAATAGTACCTACTTTGTCGAGTCTTGTGTTTTATGCACCTACCATGGCTGACTGATGGGTCAGGTTAAGATGATTATGCTCATATTAAATTATGGTTTGATGCCATTATTCCTTTCTAAATTTACGGTGGTTAATGTTATGCTTAAACATGAAAAAATTAATGCGTAAGTATTATATATTACTTTATAGTACCATATGCCAAAATATTTTATGATTAAAAATTTTATGCAAATGAACAGTGAAAATCATCGCTCTTCAGCAACTATTCTTCTCTTATTTTAACTCAACCTAAAAGTACTTAAAATTACTATGCAAAGTCCATTTAGATAAAGAGCTTTTTCATTTAATTTTATTTCTACAGTAAAATGTTACTTTATACATTTTCACTAGACATTGGCAAAATGCGTTATCTGTATCACGAAAGCCATAAATTTAAAAGAAGAAGAATTAGTAATCTCCTATAATTTTTACAAGATTATTTTTTATTGAAACTGTAATGAGCCAGAAATAAAATAAAATATGCCACCTACGAATGGTTTGTGTTACTAGAACAGTAGAGTGGTTTTCCATTATGAATTCGTTTCGAGAGCGAACAATAGATGGCGTATGTAGCCAGTAAAATCGCTTGATTGAGGTGGTCGCACATAGTCTTTGCTCAGCTCAGGTTTCTCTAGGTAAGTCAATACATTGAAGTATTCTGCTTGAAACTTTTAACAAGGAAACATTGGTTTAGTAGTGAGTGAACTAGTGACAAAATTTAGTTTGTATGAATGGAACAATTTGGAGTTATGGTTAACAATAAAACGAATGAGTCTCATTTAAGATTGAGGTTCTGGCAATCGACTAGGTGCATAGGGCTTGGTTTATATGGGATAAACTATACTAAGGATGTTTGGGTGTTTGATACGTGATTAAGACAAGCAGCCGCCTACCCTTGCTAACATAATGATTGTAATAAATAGTAGAGGATTATAAAAAATCAAAATTGTGAAATTAATTTCAAATTTTCTTTACAAACAGATCGGTCAATTAAACTAAATGTAAGTCTTAGATGTAAGTATACGCAATTGCAAAATTATTTACATAGTTTAGAATTTTTGATACACCAGACTATGTTAGCATGGGTAGCTTCATAAATGTGCCAAACAGCCTGTTTATCATTTGGTTTTTCCTTAAAAAGAAGGACTTATTAGTATACGTATATATGTGGTGGTTGTTCACCCGACCGATTGCCATGAAACACAATAAAAAAAAAATATAGTACGGAACTCTCCAATAAAACATTCACATTTTAGTACTTTTCCGTAATAATCTAAGTGACTTAATATTTCACGGTCTGCTTAAGAGGTGTCTGTGTGGTAATGTGATATGATATTGAAATAATAAGCAATTTTGGGACTGATGTTAGTTGTGTTTGAATTTATTTTATTTGGCTGTCGACAATTTTATTCGAAACTAGACAACAAAAGCCTTGGTATCAAATTCTAATGTTGAACATTCCATTTATAACCTATCAAATTTTATCTTTATTCTTCCAGGTACTTGGCCCAGTTTTGCCGAAGATCGATCACAATTAATCAATTGCCTACTTCTGGGTTCTTCCAATGTCATTTGGGGTTTTTTGGGAAGCTCATAACCAACCAGGGTAGAACTTTTGTGGGCCGAGGCTAGTGATTATTTCATCGATAAACATTGAAGTAACTATCGATACTGTATAAATGAAGAAAAACGGGTAAAAACATTGTATAAAATCCACAAAAATATTTTGATGTAAGTACACGTAAACGCACTAAAGTTTTATAAAAATCTCGACTATACTTAGATAAGCATAATCGCTCTTAAATCCCATATGGAGCATTCCGTATGAAATTTAAGAACGATGTGTATAAATTTTATTGTTTGTAGCGCAAGAAAGCAAATTTTACGTCCAATAATAAAAAAAACACGGTAGGTACACTACATGGGTTACAAGCAATGCTGCGATTTAAATGTTATGTTTACATCGGCAGTGTGTTGTTATAATCCACTGTCAGTCATTTGATTTTCTACTGGTAGAATATCGGAATCGGGACTCTCCCATCTGTGACTGTGACATTGAAGAAGGATCATAAATCATATATTTTTTAATTGTCCTCTCCGACCTATCTCCCTGTATGATATTTTGCCCCGAAAAATTCCTCGTCGCATCAAATCCTTGCTGCTCTACCAAAACCCCCCCATTTATAAACAAAATAAAGTTCAAACTTTCAGCAACTTTCCCTGGATATCTCGCCGTACAAGTGTTTGGCCTAACTCGAGATTGGCAAAAATAGTTGTTATCTATAAAGACAACCGATTGCCATTAAATGCAAAAAGTGAATTGAAGAACATCGTAGAGCGGACCACTCGTTGCAAAATTCACGAGTATGAATATTCAAAAATAGCGATTTTAGGGATTCGCATACGAATCTTGCGATTTCATACACGATTTGCAATTCTAATGATTCAAAAATACATCTCCTGATATTGATAAAACTGTGTCTATGAAATGAAATGAAAAACCTCTTTATTTAAATAGACTTTGCTAAGTACTTTTAAATCGTCAAAAGCCCTACCACCATATAATTACAATTTGAACAATAATTAAGAATTTCATTTCTTTGGCGCAAAATAGCAGCATACGTTTTACCTTCTGACAACCCTTGGCACTTCAAGAGGCATGAAGAAGCACCATGCAGGTCAGTAAGGCGAGGGTATCTGCGCGCGCTTTTCTTGCAATTACAATCGCAATTGAATTCCACTTTGCATCCGGTGAGACGGAGTCGTTTATTTTTATGAAAGTTATGGCAAACATAAAAGGCAGCTATTCTATGAAGAAAATTAGAATCTTAAGCACGCTTGACCGCATACGTGACTTACATTAAAGTTGGCTGCTCACATAATTAATAAAACTGATGTGTACTTATTTAAATCAAATGACGATCTTTATTTCAGTATTTTAATTTATGTTTTCAGATTTTTTTTTTATCGTCATATAATATTCTTAAAAGCTTCGGTCGCCTTGAACTCAAATCGAAAAGGTTTTAATTCATTTACCTGCCATTTGGACCCTTATGATTGGATTGTTCAATTCAAAGCCATCACGTAAGCCTTACAAGCGTTGCTCTTCTGAAAAGAACGACTCAGTAACTCAACAAGGTTGTTACCTGTGTAACGTTTTTTTATAGAGAAAACGCGATAGTCTTTTAATTCAAATAGGTTAACTCTAGAGTTATGACCAATCAATACTGTCCGCGCTACGCGGAGCTATGTTAATAGATATGATTACCGATACAAAATATGTATAAAATAAATATATATAATATTAAGTAAATACCTTGATTTCCCCGGTACTTATCACTGGCTTCTTGGGGCGCCCCGTTGCATCCGTCGCCACACACTTTGATTGTTCCGAATCTTGGCACTTATATATAATTACATATAATTAATACTTCTAACACACTAAACGTAAATAATGATTTTCCGAAAACGACCGAATTATAAGCTCGTATTATCTCAAAGATAAAACCGACACGCGGCGTCGACCCGATCAAATTTTCGTCTACTCAACTGACACGAGCCGCGCAGTGGTGTAGGTCTACCCTACATAAAAGAATATTAAAACCGAACATACCCCCGCCCAATCAGTATCAACTGATTTAAAACCGAAATAAAATTAACCCTAAACTAACTAATCTATAGGTAAGCGTGAAAGTTTAGCTATAGCCCGCTTTAAAATTGCACCGTTAGCTACTTTAACATCCGCAAGCCTGGCCACCCCATCCGTACCGGGATACAATTTAATTAACCGACCGCGACGCCAATGAAGTGGAGGGGCGTTATCTTCCTTTAACAACACCAAATCACCTTCCTTTGGTGGATTCTTATCGTCCGTCCACTTCATACGCTGTTGCAGGGTGTGAAGATACTCTAAATGCCACCGATGCCAAAAACTTTGTGTTATTTGTTGTAACAATTGAAACCGCGTTAGTTTATACATCTTCACATCTTGCAATGAATATTCGGGAACAGCGTTTAGAGGCTGACCGATCAAAAAATGACCCGTGGTAAGGACCTCAAGGTCGTTTGGATCCGAAGAAATAGGGCACAACGGTCTCGAATTAAGTACGGCCTCTATTTTACAAAAAACCGTAGCCAGCTCTTCAAACGTGAGCTTAGTTTCTCCGATGCTACGCCTGAGATGTGTTTTGGCAGACTTAACTGCTGCCTCAAACAGACCTCCCCACGATGGACAAGCGGGCGGATCAAATACCCAAGTAATGCCCCGACTAGACATCGCATGACCGATAGAAGTTTGGTTTTTACTCAAAAAATCATTTAAATCCCGTAAATAACTATCGGCGCCCTTGAAATTAGTCCCACAATCCGACCGAATTATAGACGGCAGGCCGCGTCTAGAGACAAGCCGAGTGAGAGTAGCAATAAAAGCTTCCGTGGACAACTCCGATACTAACTCTAAATGAACACATTTAGTGGCCAGGCAGACGAAGACACATAGGTATGCCTTGGTGATCTTAGGATTCCGAAACTTGTGTGTTTTAATATAAAAAGGGCCTGCATAATCCGTACCGACACCTTGAAATGGCCTAGCAGCTACAACCCGATCGCGAGGTAAGTTACCCATTAACGGTTGGCTTACAACTCCCTTTAACTTGTAACACGATATGCATTTAAAGGTTACATTTCTAACAATCCGTCTCGCCGATAATATCCAAAACCTTCGTTGAAGTATAGCCAAGAGGGCGTTTGGACCAACATGAGCATTCTTGACGTGTAAATCCGAAATTAAAAGACGAACGAACAAACTCGACCGCGGTAATAATAAAGGATGACGTGCATCATAATTTAACTTGGCGTTTTTAAGTCGCCCCCCGACTCGAAGAAAACCATCATTGTCAATGAAAGGGTTAAGTCGTTTTAAATGACCCTTCAATTGTTGACCCTCCCGTAACTGCTGAATTTCCGAACAAAAATCTTGTTTTTGTATAAGTTTTATCCAATGCAATGTAGCATGTTTCCGTTCACCTACCGTTAAATATTTACTTTTATTTTTATTATCTTTATTCCGTAAATTATGCAACAACCGTAATATCCAACCCGTTACCGAAATTAATTTATCAAAGCAGCTATAACGTTCTAACAAAAAATCTAAATTAGGTTCCGGATCACATTTAGTTATCGTTAGGCACCGTAAGCCAGGCAGATCTGAAAGTACCTGATTAGCATTCAACTGAGGCCAAGTAGAATCATCTTCAGTCAGCCATTGTGGACCCCACCACAAAGTGTGGGAAGATAAAGTGGAAGCCGTGCAACCGCGAGACGCGATATCCGCAGGGTTTAACTGTCCCGGAACGTGACGCCATGTAATGGAAACCGTAGAATTTTGAATTTGGGAAACTCTGTTCGCTTCAAACACCTGAAGGGTATGAGGCGACGTACGAATCCAAGCCAAAACAATAGAACTATCGGTCCATCCGAATAACTCACTCAGATCTATGGTTCTTTGCAGGCAAAGACAAACATGATTGAGGAGCCTTGTCAGTAACACCGCACCGCACAACTCCAGTTTTGGAATTGTGAGTCGTGATCTGATAGGAGCCACTTTACTCTTACCAGTGAGTAAATGTACCGAAACTGTACCGTCAGCCATCTGCACCCTGAGGTAAACAACGGCTGCAAACCCTAGCTCCGAAGCGTCCGAAAAACCGTGAACACTATAATGTGTAGCCTGCCTTGGAATAATACACCGAGGTATAGATATTTGACGGACACACTCTAAGTCCGCGCGGAAGTTTAACCACTCCCGTTCCAAGTTATTATTTAATGGGTCGTCCCAGTCTAGACCAAGTAACCAAAGCCTTTGTAACAAACACTTAGCCCAAAATAAAATAGGAGAAATCCAACCGTTAGGGTCATACATGCGTGCAATCGTAGAAAGAATATTACGTTTTGTTCTATCGCCGTATAAATTTTTATCTAATTTATAAGTAAAAACGTCACTAACCGGATCATATAAAATCCCTAACACCGAAACCGAATCAAGATTATCTGCGTTGTCAAATAACAGCGGCACCTGCTTGTGATCATCGGGCAAATCGGCCAAAATCGAAGGCCTATTCGACAACCACTTGCGCAACTCATAGCCGCCCGTGCGCATTAATGATATAAGCTCCTGCTGAAGCTCACGCGCTTCAGCTTCCGACCTAGCACCCCCTAAAATATCATCAACATAGGTGTCGCGCTCTAAGATCGCTGCTGCACGCGGGAAACGCTCTCGTTCGCGTTCCGCCAGCTCCAATAACGTCCGAATCGCGATATATGGACTAGACTTTAAGCCGTACGTATTTGTATTCAGCTCATACGTAAGAAGAGGCTCATCGGGAGATTCTCTCCAAAGTATGAGCTGATACTTGCGGTCCGCTGGGTCAATCAATGTTTGCCGAAACATCATGCGAATGTCAGCAACGAAAACCGTATGGTGAAGTCGAAAATTCAAAAGAATTAGGGTTATGTCCCGCTGAAGTTTAGGGCCTGAATGTAGACACTCGTTTAAAGATACCCGATTACTTGTATAACTACTTCCGTTGAAAACCACTCTAATTTTAGATTTGTCCGAATTTTTGAAAACACCGTGGTGTGGAATATAATAATGTTCTTCCCCCGAATTAACATTAAATTTTGAAACCGACATGTGCCCCAAATCCAAATATTCCCTCATAAATTCTATATACTTGTTTTTAAGTTCCGAGTTTTTCATTAAACGTTTCTCCATAGAAATAAATTGTTTTTCAGCTATACCGCGCGATTGACCCAACAACGGGCGATTTGTTAAAAAGGGTAATCGTGTCATGAACCGGCCGTCATTTAATCGAATCGTATTATTTTTATAAAATGTCTCACACTCCTCATCACAAGGAGTCAGCCGAGTTACCGATGGAAGTTCCTCCACCTCCCAAAATTTTAGTAAAGTGTCCGATAAAGAAATTCCGAAATATTCCGTATCGTCCGAAAAATGAAAATCCGAATTATTTTTATATTCTACTGGTCCCAATAGAACATAACCGAAAACTGACCGATAGGCAGTAAAACCATCCGAAGTTAAATTAATTCTATCTCCACTAACAAGTTTACCGAAAACATCTGAACCGAGTAATACATCCACCGGTATGGACTTATAAAAATCTGGATCAGCCAAAATTAAACCTTTGGTCAACTCGACCGTCGATTCAGACAAATCAAGTGACGGTTGGTTTCCGACAAGATTAGACAAACAAGTCACTGGTGTTGTGATGATAGGAAACCGTTTATAAACTGGTGAAAATGTAATAAAAGACCGACCGAATGTTTTAAGTGCTTCAAGTCCACCCACTCCTCTCACTCGCTCTTGAGTTGATTTTAAGGTCAACCCGAGTCGCCTTGCTAAACCGATAGTAATAAGAGATCCCTGAGAGCCTGCGTCAAGTAAGGCCCGGGCCGAAATACTTGTATCCGAATTGGTGTGAATTTTAATTATAGCCGTAGGTAATAAAATAGTTTTCCTTATTGTGAGTGAGTGGAGAGGGAGCGCCGTATCCTATTCCCTATTACGGGGACCTTCATCGTGACGACGGTTGTCCACTCGTACGTCCTGACTTCTCCCGTCGTACGCGTCATATTCTCGATTATAACGGTTACCGTTATCACGACGATCATCAGATCGCTGTTCCCGTACGCGCTCAGGTGTGCGTGATGGACGCCGCACACGGGAAGGCGAGGTACGCGGGGACCTACCTTGGTTCCTGTGGGACCGGTATACCGGTCTGCCCCCGCCCGTGCGAGGTGGCGACTGCCTAGCAACGTGGTACGCATTATCACGGCGGTCGCGCGGTACGACACCCGACCTATTAAAACACAACATCGGATGATGTTTTTGACTGCCACATCCGTCACAACGAGGAGTATTCCGACAGGTACGATAACTATGATCACCGAAACAATAAAAACAAAGCCGATTAGCTCGAGTAAAATCCTTACGGCCGAATGGAGACAATGATCGAAACTTAGGACACTTCGTTAACCCGTTATGGCTAGTGTCACCACAGCAAATACAGTTTTGTGTACGCGTCGCAACTAAGTATGTATTGGGACGCCTGGGTACCCGAGAAGACGACGGCACTGCCTCGCCGGAAGAATAGGTAGAATCCGATTTCGTACATTCAATAAGCCGACATTCCGTTTCTAAAAAATCGATTAATTCCGAAAAGGTAGGTATAACATCCGTATCAGCCGAACATTTTTGTTCAAATCTAGTTTTAAGTGTGTTAGGCAATTTAGTAAGCACTATATGCAACAGTAAAAATGACCAGTCCGTAACAGGGAATCCTAAACGTTCCAACGAATTAACCGCCATAATTAATGGATTAAGGAACTGTGACCGAAGTCCATTTAACCGAACCGAAATATTAGGCAATTTTAGTATTTGGTCAACATGTATATCTGCCAAGTGACGAGTGTTTTGGTACCTCTTCATAAGAAGGTCCCGTGCCGTACGATACCCCTCATCCGAAATCTTAATATGTTGAACCAAACCGCGTGCCTCTCCTGTCAGACAAGACATTAGATACGCAAGTTTTTGTGCCGGTGATAAGTCACTCCGTGAATCTACTAAACTATCAAATAAATTGTTAAACCCGACCCACTGGTCCATCTCACCCGAAAACGTAGGTAACCGAAGTGTAGGTAAACGCGAAATTAAAGCGTCCGAATCAATTTTTGTGTCCGATTTCTGATCGGTGGAAGAGGGTGAAGGAGGCACGGCACTATCCAATTTAATAATCATAAGTTTATCGAATGATTCTAAAGCCCGCATATAGTCTCGACGAGCACAAGACGAAAATTCATTTTCAGTTGGAATATTCGGATCGGCGAGTTCAACAATACGTTGATAAGCATCCTCTAAAATATTAAACTCCGTATTTACTGTCATAAGACGCACCTGTAACCGATTTGAATGCTCAGGTTTATCAATTAAATCCGCACTATCAATAAGCCATTGTAATTTGACTTTAAAAAGAGCCCAATATCGTTTATAAGACATAATTCAAAAAAGGTTTACGGAAATAGAACAAATAAAAATTTAAAATCCTGCCGTTTACAAGTAACTACGTATTCTTTATTCAAACGTAACCAAGTTGAACGAATACAATGCCGGACGAAAGATAAGAGATAATAAATCAGTGAGTCACCCCAACGCTATACAATATGTGTCTCCGTAAAATACAATATCAATGGCGTTACCATACGAAGAAAATAATTTTAATTTACGTAAATGTTTAATTTGTTGGTAACAATTTTTAACTCACTAGTAAAACCTACTAGTAAGACCGATGTCGTTATATGGCCGTTATAGAACCGAAAATAACCTAACAAAATACCACGCGAATCGAGAAATTAACCACGCTCTGCTACCAAAGAAATGTCCGCGCTACGCGGAGCTATGTTAATAGATATGATTACCGATACAAAATATGTATAAAATAAATATATATAATATTAAGTAAATACCTTGATTTCCCCGGTACTTATCACTGGCTTCTTGGGGCGCCCCGTTGCATCCGTCGCCACACACTTTGATTGTTCCGAATCTTGGCACTTATATATAATTACATATAATTAATACTTCTAACACACTAAACGTAAATAATGATTTTCCGAAAACGACCGAATTATAAGCTCGTATTATCTCAAAGATAAAACCGACACGCGGCGTCGACCCGATCAAATTTTCGTCTACTCAACTGACACGAGCCGCGCAGTGGTGTAGGTCTACCCTACATAAAAGAATATTAAAACCGAACAAATACTAATCTGAAATCTATATTAGTAATTAGTATATAGTTAACATAAATTGAAATCATAACAAGAGTTGTTTTATACCTATGGAAACGTCCTTTAAAAAGATCGTGGGTGATGAACATGTAACAGTAAGTAATATGAGAAAGGCACTCATGTACGAGTACATGAGTGTTTTAGCAGTCATAAATATAATATATTTTTATTAAGAGCCACCAAAAAAGTAGATTAAAGTGTATGTCGATTCAGTTGTATTCTCATACAGACTCAAGTCTAAAGGTGCGGCCACTTACAAACACCTTTAAACTTTCATCGAATAATAATATGGTAATTGCGAGATTATGCTAATTGCTTGATATTATGGTAAAATATATCAACAGCGCAATCATTCAGGCACATTGTTTTAATGATCGATTAATTGTCAGGTGGTGGGCGTTTAATAGGTGAGTTAGAACCTTAACATTGTAGGACGCGTAGGTATGTCTTGTTGTCAGGACGGCAAAGAAATGAATAACGTGTTTATGTTTATGGAACATCGCGGGGATGATTGTATGTAGGTACCAAGTGACGCAACCGAGCCTCTCCTGACAACGATACGAAGGAGATTGATGGTTTTATTTTTAAGGTACCGCTGTAGAAAGAGTCATATTCATTTTATTGGCGGGCGTCTTAATTTACATTCTTTAAAATAATATTTCTTTAATAATAATAATCTTTTTTTCTCATCACAAACAGTAAAAAACATAATTACTGACGTAATAATTATACAGCAATATTGTTTGTGCGAGACTGACGCCTGTGCTAGGTACGTGTGTACCTGTATTACCAGTCGTCAGGCTCCTTGATCCGCCAGGTATCCAATTCAGTACAACTTGATGTGATAAACAAATATGAGGACACACCTAAACTTGAAATTTTGCACATAGATACCTAACAGTGTACGCATCCACTAAGGATTTTTGGAAATTCCACCTCTAAGGGGTATGATAGGGGATAAATGTTTCTATGAAAGTCCATCAGTTTTGAAGTTAGGATCTTCATCTTTTGTATACAGGCTGACTATCGAAAAATAATATATAATAATAATAATAATCTGTAAAGTCCTTCATTTAAATTATTTAGGCCTAAGCTAACATATATTTCATATTTTTTCGAAAATCAACCGCCTAGAGGTTAAATGGGACGACTAAACAGTAGCTGTCATAATTATGATAAATACTAGCCCAGACGAAGTCGCGGGTGGACATTGGAGAAAATCCTTAAGGAACCATGATAAATGGGACAATAACCAGGATAAAAAATATTTTGATTACATTAAAACATAATACTTTTTATCCTGATTATTGGTCCCTTAAGGATTTTCTCGAATGTCCACGCGGACAAAGTCGCGAACGGAAGCCAGTATCTAGTATTGTTTTGAACAAAGGCGTTGGCCTCGCCCCTCACATGACCCATCTTACGCTGTCAATATCGAAAAAATACGAGAAACATACTTAGTACTCGTTGTTTTTAAAACAACAGACTATAGATTATGGGATCCGCTAGATTATCTTAATACACATAAATATATTTGGGTGACTAATTAAAGTTGACTGAAGTGAAGACCTTATAGAAGGTATTTGTTTCATTAACGAAATCAATTACTCCACTCAAATGAAAAGCCAACGTTAGATTAGAGCAGGCCGCTGCCAGATTTTATAATTTTACCATAGTTATGTAGGTAGTTCTGTGGAGGGACTGTGACAGCTGTTTTGCTGCGTTTGATCATAGATTTTAGCTGCCTTAAGCAGCGTCCCCACTAGGGCCGCGCGGCTCCATGAGGCCAAGCCGCGCGGCCAAGCCTCGTGAGTGTGTACGTGAGCGAGGCCTAAAACTGCATAACAAATAAGCCTCGCGAGGCCGGGCCGCGCGGCCACAAAAAACCGCGCGGCTCTAGTGGGGACACGGCTTTAGGTTCGTTTATTGAAATACTAACCGAACAGTTGTCTCGGGCGTATAATATCTTGTCACAGTGTAAGCACCCACAATGATCAGTGGCAAGCCCCAGCCCGCTAGAATGAACCACTTCATCGCCGAATTATCCTTCACGAACACCTAGAGAAAATAAATTAGATGAATATTAACAGAGAAGAAGACTAGTTGGACGCGGTATGGGGACAGATGGTTGAAAGGCACACAACAAGTATAATTATACTTAATCATAAAAGGAATCTCAATGGAAAATACAGCTATTTAAATATACATTCTAGACCCAGCGGTTTGGGCTGTGCGTTGATATGCCAGTCAGTCAGTTTCTTATTTTATATAATTGATGGCAATAATTCATTCAACATTTAAATTGACTGAATTTTCACTATATTCTGCGCCCTAAAGTCATATATCCTATTAACATAAAGAAAAACCTTCTAATAATAGATTAGTACTTTTACATTATTTACTTTATACGTTTCATATTTTACGAATTTATAAATAAATCCATATTATTTCTTCGACATAAAATACATTTGATAGTAATACCACTCACTACGTATAAAGAGCACAAATAATCAAATGTGATCTTTGATTTGATGTTAAGCAAATTTGATATTTATTTACTTATTTATTACTAGAGCTGGCCCACGAAAAACATGGAAAAAATATCTGTCATGGATGAGTGTTGAGACGGGACTAGATCCCGCGATCTTTCGCTGTCAAGGCGACTGCCCTTCCAACCGAGCTACAGATGACTGTTTAACCACAACGAATTTCGGGTTGAATGGAGTCCAGTCTCAGCACTTATCCATGACAGGATTTTTTCCATGCTTTCCTTATCTTATCTTATTTTGGTATTAATTTCAATCATAAAGATAAATAAACCTAAATGTACAGGGTATAAAAGACATGAACAGTCAAACGAGAACCATGTATTCTGCTCACCATCATAACATTTTTTTTCTTTAGATTACACCTGGGAAATTGATAGTTACGAATTTACAATTTTATTGAAGGTCAAAGTCATATATTTTTTTTATGAAAACATACATACTTTAATTGTTTATTTTAATATTTCATAAAGTTTCGCGAGTTTTGTGCGAGTTGAGCGCTTTACATTGCGCGGTACAATTTTCATTTTTTTAACACCTCAGCAATTATTTTTTTAAATGTTTCTTATTTTGATGTATAGAATACATGGTTCTCGTTTGAATGTTAATTTTTTTTTACACCATGTATACTTCAAAAATGATGAATTGAAATTATTGTTATGCCGTTTTTGGTTTTCACATTTAAATTACCAATCAATCAAGTAAATCTTCTTTTAGAAAATAAGGACATGAACAAAAAAATCAACGTTCTTAATCCTTTCACTCTGGACCAAACCAAACACTTCTGTATGCTTCTGTTGTGCCGGTCTAACATTTTTGTCACACCGAGAAAATTAAGGTTCAAACACTGTACTTATTCTGCGTTTGGTGTATCCCATTGGCCACTGAAAATAATTGCGTATTGGTTAGTACTATTATATGTTTAATTTACTTTATACTTTTCATATTTTACTAATTAATAAATAAATTCATACTTTTAATTTTAACTTAAAAATGTGATAGTAATAGCATTTTCTTCCAACTACGCAAATATTTCATCACAACTAGCCTAAATAGTGAGAACAAAGCAGCACTTTACTGCTTCAGAGTAAAACAGTGCAAGTTGTATGAAAATCCATGGAATAGTACATTATGATACAAATGAGCAGAGATCACGCGTGTCATTTGACTGTTTTCAATGCACTTGGAAGAAGTAAAGCAAACTTATTTTTGATTTTGGCATTATTAGACTTTCATCAAAACCATTAGCAAGTTTGAACTCACAGAGGATGTCGAGTGGTGTCAAAATATTATATATATTTTATATATTTTGTATATGTATATGTTGTTCGTCTTTTCTCTTTAAAGTCATCATTTCTTTACAAAATCGCGATAAACTAGGTACAGTCAACAGCACGTCGGGCTATAAAAAACTGTTAAATTTCTTTCTCTAAACGATTTTCAACCTAAGACTATTCAATATAACTCGACGTTCGGCAGCCGTCATATTATGACAACTCGACGTTCGGCAGCGGTCATATTATGGCACGTCACATTTTTAATTTTTCTTAAATGGAGTTATTTTTTATTGAGGCAAAGGTAACTTAAACTTCCATCCTAATTGTAAAATCACACGGTACAAACAACAATCGTAGAGTTGAGACATAACAAATTATCGAAAAAATGGTTTTTAAATGTAATGACAGCATGCCATATTGGCACGCGCCCGAATAGTGTATTACAAACGATGTCATAATATGGCACCCGCCGGCTCAGGGGAAGTGCATAATCGATTGGGAAAATTTGACAGTTTGTAACCCAACGTGCTGCCCCCCTAGGACGGGACGTGGACAAATTCTCCTCGGGGAAAACAAAATATTTTCCTCTCGCTCTAACTCTCACTAAATCCTGAGAAGAAATAGTGTCAAGTGGTGGAGAGAGATTTTGTCCACGTCCCGTGCTAGGGGGGCTGTTGTCTGTACAAAGAACAATTTCTTGCAAAAAGGGAATGATATTGTGGCAACAACTGCTGGCAATACAGCCAGGCTTCAAAAATTAATTAAACAAAATATTTAGTAGTCCATTAGATATTGTAAAATGTTGTAAAAAGTTAATATTTAATTGAATAAGTAATGTTATGTATTTTAACAAAAAAATCGTTTTTATTTTTTCACAAATAAGGACGTAGTTCATAGACATGATTACTTCTTGCTAAAAATAAAAAAAATGTTGTTTTCGCCCTAACTCACGTGACTGTCCAATCGCAGGCTTTATCTTTTCAATCATGGGGAACTAGATTTATACTAGCCAATCAGCGCAATTCTGACCACACAACAGGCCAATCGCAAGCTACATGCAAGACCAACTAGTTTTTTACCAGCCAATCAGCGCTATTTTTACTCTCGGGAACAATGGCAGAATAAATGAGAAAATAAAATATGAAAACGAATTGTTAGAATGTTAATATAATTTTTTCTTATAATTTGTTTTTACTTTATTTGACTTCAGTTCTTTATTCGGTAGTTGAAACAAAAAGAGATTATGAACCTCACAAGTGACTTTTATAATTGCACTCGTGTTTTGCAAATTTGCAACTTTGCATCGAGTGTTATTTAGAAGACTAAACTTATGCAATTTTAAGTCACTTTCTACTTGATGCAACAATCTACTATTATTGCTACCTACTAATAATAGGGGTTAAAGTATGAAATTGCCGATTTTTTCTTCATTATTTATTAGTGTATAATTCCTTTAATACAATAACTATGTCCATTATTCTTTTTTTATTTTTTTAACAAGAAATACATCTTCGAAAACAGCTCGTCCTAACAGGTGCCCGTTTCCGTTATAAAAATATGAATATTTTTTTAAAGGTATAAATTCTTAAATTTTTTCTTTCAGTATCTTATAGTCTGTTGTCTAAATATATCCACAAAATTACACAAAATTTAGATTTGTGGTTCTTTAAAAAATCGCAATTATGTTTGTATACAAAAATGAATTATCGTTAAGTTCTCCATACAAAACGGCAATTTCATACCTAAACCCCTAATATTATAAATGTGGAAGTAACTCTGTCTGTCTGTTAAGCTTTTACGTCTAAACCACTCAACCGATTTTGATGAAATTTGCTACAAATATAGACTACAGCTCGGGAAAGGACATAAGCTACTATTTATTGCGAATAAAAGGCTTGAACGGGTTGACATAGGGGATGAATGTTTGTATGGAAGTTCGCAATTATTGCGCATATTATTACAGTTTTATAATTTCTAAGAAAGTCTCCATTCTCTATTAGACCCTCATGGCGATAAAGGTTCACCGTTATTTTTTGTCATGGAGAGCAGCGGTACCTTTTTTTAATATGAAGAGATGGCTAACAAACTTGCGCCCCAAGCGCCAAGCCGTCGCTTATAGACACTTGCAATATTAAGGGGAAATCAACACTGCAAGTGCGTTGCAAGGGACTAAGATGATTTGCCTTCCATGCCTAGTTATTACACTGGCTAACTTTCTCTTCAATGCGAAACACAGCGAACTGCTTCACGGCAGAAATAAGAAAGGCGGTGGTACTTACCCAGACTACCCTACATAATGGTCGTTTTCGCCGGGTACAATTTCGTTTGGAACTTGGAAACCTCCCGCTTCTATGGGAACCAAGCGCCTGTAGATACAGTGGTTTCTCGTTCATCAAGAAGATGGATAATTAAAAAATCTGAATCTTGTGGCAGCTACAAGTGGCACTTTTGTGGGAAACCTTACTGTGTAGAAGTTCCACTTTTAATAAGTTACAATACAAGTCCACACGTTCATACACTAGCAATTCAATTGCCATGATGAAAGTTTGATTTTTACACGTGAAGATTTTAAAAGTTAGCTGCTATTTAGTAAAATATTTAAATAGTCCTAAATAACCAAATCAAAAGAATTAAAAATATTTTATTTGCTTTTGCATTACTATTTAAAGAAAAGATTTTTTATACTCCATCCTTTAAAGTGATCCATATAAGACATGTTATCAAAATTAAATAATAATAAGATTTAAACCATATTAACCACAAGTAACTGCATAAATTTGCTGATAAAGGTCCAAATTAACTTCTAAAATTACAATTTATTGCAATTAATTCGTTATTTCATCATTTTTGGGAACCAAGTGTTTTCACACCCATAACAGTCTTAGTAGTTTGTTTGAGTACACTAGACTTTCTGATATTCTTCTCGTCAAGCAACTGTAGACGCACAATGTTAGTGGACGTAAGGATTAAGGAGCCAGTTTTAAAAACTTTTGTGCCACTCCTCCGTTGGTGACCTCAGAAACGTGTTTTTCATACTATCCGACAGCCTCTAAAGAAATTTGTTGACCACGTAAATTGGTTTTTAATTTTTGCGAACAGAAAAAAGGCACAAGGTGCCAGGTCGAGACTGTACGCAGGATGGCTCATAAGTTCCACGTTTTTCACCTTCAAAAATTCGTTTAACTGTCTGGCCGTGTGGGAACTTTGTCGTGGTGCAAGATGATACTGCGTTTACGGATATTTTTACGGAGTTCGACAATAATTTCCGGCAAAAAAATGGTCATGTACCAGTCACTATTCACGGTACGACGATTCCCTAAAGCAACAGTAGCCACGTGTCCAGTTTTATTAAAAAAAGAAGAAAACATCCGCTTCACGCCCGACGCTTTGGTTGGTTTCGGCTCATCTTGAAAGACCCATACGCTCGATTGCTGCTTTGTTTTGGGATCGTAGCAATTAATCCATGTTTCGTGACCTGTTACTATGTCCCACACCAAATTTAACGCACCTTTGTTGAATCTGGTAAGCATGGCACTGCACCAAGTGACGCGGTCCGTTCTTTGACCCTGGGTAAAATTGTGTGGGATCTACCGCGAGCACAGCCTTCTCCACCCAAATTTTTGTGTAGGATTGATTGTATTTGATTCATGCCTATGTCTAAGGATCGCGAATCTTATAGTAGGTCATATGATTGTCTGTTTCAATCATACGGCGCACAGCATCGATGTTTTTGTTGTTCACAGCGTTGGACGGGCGACCATCGCGGGATTCGTCACTGAGATTGACACGAGTTAAATCCATTTTGTAGACACGCAATTTTTACTTTCTCGTACCTATACGCAGTATAGAGGAAGTCTTGTTATCGTCAAAAAATTTGACCTCGAGAATTCGATGGAAACATTGTAAAAATAAAAATAAAAATACTCTAACTTAATGCAACCAAATTTAACATGCATGCATGACATCAAAATATAAGGTCTCTTTATAAAAAAAACAACTTTTACGGATTTAACTCGCGTGTAATTAGATTTTACATGATGATATTATTGCCCGACGTTTCGTAACACTTTTCAGCGTTCGTGGTCACGGGATGACTCCGTAAAAGTTGTTTTATTTATAATGTGTAGTGCTCGCGCAAATCTAAGAGAACATTATAAGGTCTCTATTAACTTTTGAGTCATCGATCATGAAAGTTAAGCAACCAAGTGCGCGGTCGGTACGCGGTGAGTAACTGAAAATTTAACATTCATGTATGCCATCACAATATAAGGATTCTATCAACTTTTGAATCATTTTCGGTATACGAGAAAGTCAAGGGGAGACCACTCCCGATTTTTTATATTTGATGCTTTGTGATCTGTGTTTCAGTAGATATCTTTCCAAGTTCGTTACTGAAAGTCAGTAGTCACAATACCTACATTTTCAGATACTTTCCGAGATCTGACTGGTGGTATGTGAGGACTGAGGGACCACACTTAATGGGCTATAGTTTTGAATATGTTTAGGCTACATTTTTTTTTTTAATTTGGCGTACATTTGTTGTAAGTCTACTACTAAAACCTTCGAAAATGATTTTGCAAAATACCGACAGTAAAATATTGACACACAATATTATATTGTTAAATATAATATTGACACGTGGATGTTATAAGCTCTACACTGGAAGTTGTCGATTGTTACGTAGGACAAACAGTCCAAATGGGTAAGTCCAACTTCCAAAAAGAGGTAAATTAAAGAATCTAACTCGGCTGGGCAGTGTTCGGCATGCTACGCGGCATATTCTCAGCCAATCTAACGCACAATATGTCTCAAGACGAAATCTACCTATCTAAACCTTGAATCGAAAGTCTTTAATTCGTGTGTGTTGATAGTGATGACCTATGGAACAGAAACGAGGCCACAAAGGGCAGTGGGCAGTGCACATTGCGAAGACGACTGCCGTCTTTTGGGGTGGAAAGGTTCTCGAATGGCGAGAATCGGGAGACGCAGCGTTGGTAGGCCCCCCAGAAAGTGCTGGATGCGGGCAGCGCAGGATCAACCAGTTTGGAGATCCTTGGGGGAGGTCTATATCCTACAGCGGGCGTCTCTCGGTTGTAACTATTGTGTTGAACCATTAAAGACAACACTCTCATAACACCCTCAGACAGATTAATAATGAGTCAACATATCCAACATATCCATAAGCTATCGCCTACAGCTGTATAGGGCGCAAAATCACCCCCACCTTTATGCCCTCGTCTTAGGACGGGCGCATCACAGTAACAGCTTCTTCCTTTACACAGCATACAGAGAAGAGTAGCTCGAATCGTTGACGAACCAGCTTTTTCAGATGGATTTGATACTTTGGCATTGATAAGTTCTGGAGCATCATTCTGCATGCTCTATCGCTTATATCGCGTTCCTAATTACTTGTAAATGCTGGTATATATCTATAGTGATGATTTCGTTCCGCTTACGCTTCGTTTTGTAAATTCCTAAAATCGGGGGCATGAATGCTCTTAACATTCATCAGATCATCGAAATTCCGCTGTCGTTTTATGATATTTAGTGGAGTGTTAACGATTAGTACTGAAATATATTTCGATGGTTACATAGGAACCTGTACATAAAGAAGCTAAATTAGATGCAACTTAGGAAAGAAGAACGGATTTATGAAAATAAATACTTATGACTTACCGAAAGTTGTCTCACTGCGTGATTCCTGTATGGCAAACGTCTTTGGGCGCGCCTAGATCTGGCGAATGCACCACGAATGCGCCGCTCGCGAACCATCCGCGAGTAGCACACGTGCAGATACTGCAATTGTTGGGTGTGCCTCTTTAGCACAACTCACACAAGACATGTATAGTGAACGCACGCGGCTCACAGTGCTCTGCACTTTTATTACGGGTTGTATACCTCACGGTTTAGGCGCGGGTGTAGGAAATATGTGAAGCGCGTGAGCTACTCCTGCGCCGTTCGCCCACGGTGCATAGTTTTCGAAAGAACGGAGCAGGAGCTGTGCGCGGACATAAATGAACTCGCCCAACTCGCAGCGAGCTTTTCGAGAGCGGCACATTGACCAGATCTGGACGTACCCATAACTTGTATCTGGGGTAGTCTGTGATTATGTATATAATTATACTGTGACTGTGTACGAGTTATGGGTTGAAGATGGATATTGATATTGATAAATAAGTGTGGTCAGAATAATTTGATGCTTCATTAAGTAGAATTAATGACATTTGTGTTTTAATATTAGGTTATACATTTTGCTGTTTTATAATAAATAATTTTGCGGTTATGTTATGCACATTGGGTCCTAAGACGAGGACGTCCTAAGTAACGTCCAAAGTACGAGAAAGTCAAGGGGAGACCACACCCGATTTTTTATAATTATTGTCGTCAAATAGATTTGTATTATTTTGTTTTATATTATACTAGTGATCGCCCGCGGCTTCGCTTGCGTTCTATGTCCTCCCCAGGGTGTCAAGCTATCTCCATACCATAGTTCATCAAAATCGGTTCAATAGTATACCTACCTATCTAAAACTTGAACCAAAAATTTAAAACTGAATAAAAGTTTTTGGTGAGTTATCAATAAAATTTTTAAGGGGAAAACCTTCGAGATTACAAATGACAGTTTCCAAAACATTTGTGTTATCTATTTTTACACCGTCATAGCGGTGGAAAAGTGTTACATATACAAAAATAGTTTATTTTATAGATGTAAACTGTAAATCAATAAAAGAAAAATATCATATAATATTATATTTATATCATTATAATAGAGCATTTAAAAAGAATAAAATAATGTATCAAAGTGTGTTCGTTAAAACTATCACAAGTGTAATTTGGCTATTGGTCTTTCATGCTGACACCTTTTGGGAATATTACCATTCTTCACTTCATTTTTTCATTCATTCAGAACGAAACCAAATATACCTGGCGTTGGGCGCGTGCGACAACGCGCCGTACGTTTTAACGTCACGCCCGCCGGGTGCCTAGAGCGCTTTCTATATCATGTCCCTTACGCCTGCCACCTAAAATATTGCCAAAATGTCTCACTCGTTCTATGGAGAACGAGTGAGACATTTTGGCAATATTTTAGGTGTTTCATGACAAAAATAAGCACTACTACGAGAAACTAAAATCATAAAAAATAGATGTAACTATACATATGTATATTGTAAAGAATAAAATTCGTACAGTTATAATATAACTGTACGAATTTTATTCTTCACAATATTAAAAAAAATGGCGCGAAATTGTTATAATAAATGCGAGAAAGCTCTCACAGACGTTTTTCATTTCTGACCTCGTGTAATTTTCAATGCAATTGCCACTTGACCAATCAGTTACCTGCATCGTGTAAAATGACTCAACTGCTCCAGAAATTAATAGGATCGGTCACGTAGCATGTATAGTAACCGATTTTCAAAGAAAATAAAATATGCCGGGTCTCACAGACCCAACCCCAATGACGCAGGGTTAAAAGTGCAATCATACTCCTAATTACTTGATTTGTAAACACAAATTCAATAAATATCAACAAATCAAGCCAACTGTTTTGTATTGTAAATATTTACATAGAAAATAAAACTGTGCGGCTTCGGGTGAATCAAAAACTATACCCGAAAGCTTAATCTGAATTCAAAAACAGAGAAAGGTGGTCTGATTTCAATGTTAGTAGAAAAATATGAATTGTTTTAGATAGGTGTTACCGCAATTTAAAAAAAGAAAATCTTATATTCATTGGAAAAGTACTAAACAAATCAGGTAGTTTCAAATAAAGAAATCCGTATAAAAGGATGACCTGAATCTAAAGTCGGCAGGCAATAGAGACGCCAGGGTATGGGCTCACCGGTAAGCTCGATAACATTGTACCTTCTTAGTTAAAATATCAGTATTTAAGTACTTTTTTAAACAACATAATAATATACATCTAATTTTCAATATGAAAAAGAAATAGAATAATCATCGAAAGAAACCCAGAGTGCCCAGAATAGTGGTCAATCGATTGCATAAAATAAAACTTCTAAAAGTTGACTTTCGCAAGCAATATATATTCATTTCATTCATTGTGAGCGGTTAGCTAACTTCCTTCAACTTTTCAACCGACTTCAAAAAAGGAGGAGGTTCTCTATTCGACTGTATGTTTTTTTTCTTGTATGTATGTTCCGCGATTACTCCGTCAATTATGAATCGATTATACCGAAATTGGTTCAGTACTTTTTTGTTGAAATGATAATTTCATTGGGGATGAAATAATGATATCGTCCACGAACACAAAAATGATGTCAAATTTTTTTTGAACTTGCCATTACCTAATATGCAATAGTGAAATTTTGGTTAGTAGGTCCAATAGTCAACACAAAAACTATGACAAATTATTTTATGAACTTAAGTTAAATAACTAGGCATTTGTAATGAGCTATAGGTCTGAGACGTGATATTATTTGTTAACCGACTTAAAAAAAGAGGAAGTTCTCTATCCATTCGGATAGAGAACTTCCTCTGAATGAAGAATGAATTATAAATGTGTATCAATACTTTCCTTGGTTTTCAATGACGCTCTTTTCAACTACTTTACAAAAATATTATTTATTTCTTATTTTTTAGTTTAAATTTGTATGCATTGAAGTCGGTTGTCCTATTTTTTGGCTAAAAATATTTTATTCTACTTTCAAGACTTGCTGCAACTCCTTTGTGACGAAACATTAAGGCGGCATATACTGTGAAATGTTACCTACTTGTAGAGTAGTAGATATTTATATTCGTTCGATAGAAGTGTTGGTATCGTTTGCCAGTTGTATGCAGAGAGGCCTTTTTTCTTGAAGACGTTTTATATTATATAGCTATATTAGTACATCTATCGAGCATCGATATTTTGCTCGGGTCCACAGAAAAATTGCATCCCTAGCTGTCGAGTTTCTCTTATCTCTGGAGTATTCGTTTGTGTGTCTATATCACGACTAACTTTGAAATGAAGTTTGCGAGACTGGACGCAATATTAAATTTGTGTTATTTATTAACACAAATTTGATACCTTCTATTATATATAATATTTTGTTAAAATCATTATATTTTTGAATAACAACTTTTTCTACCTTATTAATAAATGATCATCATCATCATATCAGCCGAGAGACGTCCACTGTTGGACATAAGTTTCCCCCAAGGATGGCGATCCTTATGGAGGCTTATGTCCAACATGTTCCACAAGTTGGACCGACGACGATCTGTTAAAGTTCGCGGTAAGCCGCTGAATGCGGGCAGAGAAGGGCCGTTCAGGTTGGAGAACCTGAACGACACAGCCATCCTCTTCAACCTCAAGCGCGCCGTCGCCTCATACGCTTCTCCATTCGGATGAACCCTCGACATCACCGGTTACTTCTTCTTCTTATAAAAACGTTTCGAGTAACCCTTCGTCAAACCAAATGCGAATCCTGACTAGTCTTGGTGACAGTTCTGTGGTCATGCTATCTATTGCTTACGTTCAAGTTCACGGTTATACTGGCAACTTTAAATCATTTCGGGCTCTGATTGACTCGGGAAGTCAAGCGCACTTCATAACCGAGCGTTTTCTTCAATGATTGTGTTTGGATCATACACCAACAACTCATAGTGTTCGTGGCTTAGGTCAATCCTCTACGTCGGTGTCTGGTACTGCTCAGCTTGAAATGACAGCGCTGACAATCAGAAACATTTTTCTATTATAAACGCGTTAACGTTGTCCAGTATTTGTGGCCTGATGCCATTTACTCGTCTTGATAAATGCTTATGCCATCATGTCCATAATTTGAAACTAATAGAAATCATTAGCGTTTTTCTTTAACTTTGATTTACATTTATCCGAGAATATTTATCTTCATTGAAAAGCTCTTTTAGAAGACGAGCTTCTAATTTACTGTTAGGTCTGGAAAACTTCCCCTATACAACTTAAAAATTATAAAAAGTAATTGTTGTGAATGTCGAACGATATAAAACTCATTCAGGTCAAATGTCTAGAATGCTATCAACAACCGAGAAAGAAGTTTTTTTTAGTTATGCAATGTTTGGCCATTAGAAATATTCCGGTGGATATTGAAAACAAAGTCATACCTTCCCTAAAAGTGCGTAACCAAAATTCACAATCATATTTTGTTAATAGCAATCTTTCTATTTTCTTAAACTGACGAATTACTATTTTTGGGTACCAGTATCGGCCTTCCTACATAGTTCATTCTACCCATAATTAGGACACATGCATACTCTATAACAGCATTGTTTTTTCATTTGGATAACATGATGAATGATGGTTTGAACTTAATAACGTAAATACTTATTTAGATACATTGATTATTAGATAAAAGAAAAAAATCTCGAACCTGCGACCTTTTCGGGCGTCCAAAAAAGGGTTGTAACTGAACCCCCCCTTAATGTAAAATAAAATGAATATATGAATATATGAATACTCATATAAATTATACAAGACAGAATATAAGTAATTTGTTTCAGAAATTAAGAATTTCCTAAGGCCAATATCGTCTAGTACCCATGTTGTGTAGTAGTAACCAAAATTCTTTTAGAAAATAGAGAATGAAATATGGACAGCATAAGAGAACTTATAACGTCGAAATTTAATAACGTTCTTTAGTAATTGCATAAAAAATAAATAAGGAAGTTGAAGCTCCACCCTCGCTTCAATCGGTGAGTGACAAGGCCAATGTCAATCCACTCCCCCCTTCCAAAACCACAGGAAGTTCCTCATTAAGAAAACCTAAATTATAAATATAGAAACGCTTGCCAACACTTTGCCATGGACTGTGAATGTGGTATGATTTTAAACCAAAATGTAAGGTTGCAATTGATTAAGATTGAGTTCACCAAACTTCTGACATCCTAAGTTTGAATGAAAATTATTCCAACCAAGAATATTTAAATTCTGAAAAGGAACTGAGTTGTGAGTTCAGCCAGCGCTATTCGCAATGTATTGTTTGTGTTGCAATACATCCCTTCCTTAATCTAAATAATTCCGTTTTTTTGTTTGAATTAGATCCATTCTGATCGTGTCGCGATCACCGTAATGTATCGTTCAGAGAACTCGCACAAAATAATCACTCACTTAATTTTGGAGCATGTGGAGTGTATTTAGTCATAGTCTCAGCTGCGTGTAGAGTATTGGTTTTATTTTGGTACGCAAAGTCGTTCATTTAAACTGACTTATTTAACCTATGCCCAAACTAAAGCCAGGTGTATATCCATAACGAAATGTCTCCAAACTGTCCCATACTTACAATGTTATTAAAGAAAATATAAAATTACATAGTTTAATTTCGATAGTTATAATTTCTTGAAATACGAGTTTATTTGAATGTTGCTCTTCATAAGAATATTAAAGAATTTATAACTAAATATCGTGAAGCACAGTCGTAAAACAAATTCTCGAATGATCTGAAATTCATAGTAGATAAATTGGGTTATAATAGTTTGAGTATAGTTTTTAGAATAATCTGGAATTCACAGTAGGTAAATTGAGATATAAAGGTTTAAGTATAGATTTCAAATTATAGTTTAGATTATTTCAATATTAAAATAGTATAAGTTTTGGTGAAAATTCAAGTTAATAAGTTTTACTTTGTTTTATTACAGGGTTAATGTATTCACAATTAATATCTTATTATATTTTATGTCGTTTAGATTTATCCTAACCATATTGTAATAATAATAATATAATAATAACAATATATTTTCACGCTCACACCAATCACCCAGCCGGAGGCAAGCATCATTTAGAACCTGTGCCACGGACACCAGATAACGGACATTCTTTTTTCCAATATATATAATAACTGTAGATATCTTTATAAATAAACCCAAACAAACATACAAACAACCATGACCCGCAACCAAACACTCGCGTTCGTCACACAAACACTCGCCGATACCAGGACTCGAACCCGGACCGCCCGATGCGCAGCCAGCCACTCTGACCACTCCACCACGACGGCGTGTCCCCTTATACATAACGAATATTACCTACCTACACCCTAATCCAAATAAAATATTAATATTAAAGTTCCGTATGAAATAAACTCAAAACGTGAACCAACTGGACCGAATACCCTTTGTTGGTTTATCACGTCGGTATACATACGCCCATAAAACTACAAATCGTCACTTGTCACGAAATTTATCCAATAATCCGTTATAACATAACAAGAAATACATAGTATATCAAAACAAAACAAAACACAAAACAAAGTAATTAAATTGAAAAGAAAAAAGTCACACCCATAACAACCACCACCTTGTCATTTTAAATTGAGTAATTACATTATTTACTATGTCCTAAATTATATCAAAACACTAAATCACTCAATTTTTAAATGACCTGACTTGCTTGGTTCCGAATATATATATTTTATATTTATGTATATTTTCAAATGACAAACAAAATTGTCAATACAATTGTGAAATAATAGGACTGCAATATTTCAAACCAAGCTAGTCTAAACAAAAGCACAAACCTACGTAGTCTTCTCGATCTTGGGTCTCCAGCTATTTCTGGAAGAAAATAGCTATAAAATACACCCCCAATTTAACTACCTAATAACCCATAAGCATGGAGACCCCAGATCTATCTGGATCATTCGGAACATTTCCTTGAATCCACGCCGGCCGCCAAATCACTAATCCACTCCACTTAAAAATCTCCTCCAGACTCCTCGCAGTGCCCGCCTTGCCACCTGACCACTTTACTTAAAAATTCAACACTGACTGTCCTGTTCGCAAGTTTTTGTTTCTACGTCGTCTCGCACCAACGCCCTATTATTTCCCTAACTTATGGGCGTATGCATACATTATCGTCTACAATTATAAATCTTAATGCTTGTTAAAACGAGAGAAATTTGCTAATCACATTCCTACTTACCTCAAACAAAACAACAAAAAAAACGACACGGAGGTTTTTCCCAAAAAAGCTATTAATTATTGCATATTCGTCCCTTACGTTCAACAATTTAAGGTTCATTTCTATTTAACCTGGCCTGAGACTAAATCTCTCGTGGGAATATTAGTGCCATAAACGCACCGATTTATTGTCTTTTTTTTTGTGGAATCTTCCAGATATAATCTCGTAGCCGACTACACTATCGAAATGAAATTAAAATATTATTTTCCTTAAACTTGTTAATTTACTTAATATTATGATTTTTATACGTATACAGTATTGTCTAATTGATTAATTTGATTATACCTACTATTAATATGATTATAACTACTCATAGAGGCTTGTCCGTTACAATCACCCCCAAAATTTTTGTTTGGTGAAAGCGAATAATTTCAACCAAATAAAATTTTTCCTTATATACATCGTAACAGGTAAAATATGGCAGTAAAAGAAAATAATGGTCTTACTGATTCAAGGATATATATGTTAAGAGAGAAAATATATCAACATTCACTTATACATGCCATAGGCAAGTTCGAATAACTATATAGAATACAAAGTATTCCTAAACTCACAGTGAACCTAATTACTAATTACTACATTTTATACGAATTAACGTGATTTGTTTATTTTTAAACAACTGCCCACCTCTAAGGAGACATGACAAATATAATACTGAATGTGATGATTCGATCATTTCGATTGCAACGTTGAGCAAAAATAACAATATGTCAAACACGCGAATTAAATATGTAAAAGTCGTTTTATTGACAATGACAATTCAACTTTATTTAATTATAAAATATGTATTTAGTAAGTTAAAAGAACATATTTCAGAATTTTAGAACTTCCTATCACTCATTTTTTTCTACTAATTTAATCATAAACCTCACCCCCGATTCTCTTAGCCGCCCAATTAAATTCATTCTCCCAAATTCTCTCCATTTCACGGACAACAAATTGTAGGCCATTCAAGCCTACTGTGTTAATATATTATTATATTCTGTCTTTACTAATTTTTTTATTATTATATTCATCCTGGTCACGGCACCAAATTGTAACTGAACCCCCCCTTAATGTAAAATAAAATGAATATATGAATATATGAATACTCATATAAATTATACAAGACAGAATATAAGTAATTTGTTTCAGAAATTAAGAATTTCCTAAGGCCAATATCGTCTAGTACCCATGTTGTGTAGTAGTAACCAAAATTCTTTTAGAAAATAGAGAATGAAATATGGACAGCATAAGAGAACTTATAACGTCGAAATTTAATAACGTTCTTTAGTAATTGCATAAAAAATAAATAAGGAAGTTGAAGCTCCACCCTCGCTTCAATCGGTGAGTGACAAGGCCAATGTCAATCCACTCCCCCCTTCCAAAACCACAGGAAGTTCCTCATTAAGAAAACCTAAATTATAAATATAGAAACGCTTGCCAACACTTTGCCATGGACTGTGAATGTGGTATGATTTTAAACCAAAATGTAAGGTTGCAATTGATTAAGATTGAGTTCACCAAACTTCTGACATCCTAAGTTTGAATGAAAATTATTCCAACCAAGAATATTTAAATTCTGAAAAGGAACTGAGTTGTGAGTTCAGCCAGCGCTATTCGCAATGTATTGTTTGTGTTGCAATACATCCCTTCCTTAATCTAAATAATTCCGTTTTTTTGTTTGAATTAGATCCATTCTGATCGTGTCGCGATCACCGTAATGTATCGTTCAGAGAACTCGCACAAAATAATCACTCACTTAATTTTGGAGCATGTGGAGTGTATTTAGTCATAGTCTCAGCTGCGTGTAGAGTATTGGTTTTATTTTGGTACGCAAAGTCGTTCATTTAAACTGACTTATTTAACCTATGCCCAAACTAAAGCCAGGTGTATATCCATAACGAAATGTCTCCAAACTGTCCCATACTTACAATGTTATTAAAGAAAATATAAAATTACATAGTTTAATTTCGATAGTTATAATTTCTTGAAATACGAGTTTATTTGAATGTTGCTCTTCATAAGAATATTAAAGAATTTATAACTAAATATCGTGAAGCACAGTCGTAAAACAAATTCTCGAATGATCTGAAATTCATAGTAGATAAATTGGGTTATAATAGTTTGAGTATAGTTTTTAGAATAATCTGGAATTCACAGTAGGTAAATTGAGATATAAAGGTTTAAGTATAGATTTCAAATTATAGTTTAGATTATTTCAATATTAAAATAGTATAAGTTTTGGTGAAAATTCAAGTTAATAAGTTTTACTTTGTTTTATTACAGGGTTAATGTATTCACAATTAATATCTTATTATATTTTATGTCGTTTAGATTTATCCTAACCATATTGTAATAATAATAATATAATAATAACAATATATTTTCACGCTCACACCAATCACCCAGCCGGAGGCAAGCATCATTTAGAACCTGTGCCACGGACACCAGATAACGGACATTCTTTTTTCCAATATATATAATAACTGTAGATATCTTTATAAATAAACCCAAACAAACATACAAACAACCATGACCCGCAACCAAACACTCGCGTTCGTCACACAAACACTCGCCGATACCAGGACTCGAACCCGGACCGCCCGATGCGCAGCCAGCCACTCTGACCACTCCACCACGACGGCGTGTCCCCTTATACATAACGAATATTACCTACCTACACCCTAATCCAAATAAAATATTAATATTAAAGTTCCGTATGAAATAAACTCAAAACGTGAACCAACTGGACCGAATACCCTTTGTTGGTTTATCACGTCGGTATACATACGCCCATAAAACTACAAATCGTCACTTGTCACGAAATTTATCCAATAATCCGTTATAACATAACAAGAAATACATAGTATATCAAAACAAAACAAAACACAAAACAAAGTAATTAAATTGAAAAGAAAAAAGTCACACCCATAACAACCACCACCTTGTCATTTTAAATTGAGTAATTACATTATTTACTATGTCCTAAATTATATCAAAACACTAAATCACTCAATTTTTAAATGACCTGACTTGCTTGGTTCCGAATATATATATTTTATATTTATGTATATTTTCAAATGACAAACAAAATTGTCAATACAATTGTGAAATAATAGGACTGCAATATTTCAAACCAAGCTAGTCTAAACAAAAGCACAAACCTACGTAGTCTTCTCGATCTTGGGTCTCCAGCTATTTCTGGAAGAAAATAGCTATAAAATACACCCCCAATTTAACTACCTAATAACCCATAAGCATGGAGACCCCAGATCTATCTGGATCATTCGGAACATTTCCTTGAATCCACGCCGGCCGCCAAATCACTAATCCACTCCACTTAAAAATCTCCTCCAGACTCCTCGCAGTGCCCGCCTTGCCACCTGACCACTTTACTTAAAAATTCAACACTGACTGTCCTGTTCGCAAGTTTTTGTTTCTACGTCGTCTCGCACCAACGCCCTATTATTTCCCTAACTTATGGGCGTATGCATACATTATCGTCTACAATTATAAATCTTAATGCTTGTTAAAACGAGAGAAATTTGCTAATCACATTCCTACTTACCTCAAACAAAACAACAAAAAAAACGACACGGAGGTTTTTCCCAAAAAAGCTATTAATTATTGCATATTCGTCCCTTACGTTCAACAATTTAAGGTTCATTTCTATTTAACCTGGCCTGAGACTAAATCTCTCGTGGGAATATTAGTGCCATAAACGCACCGATTTATTGTCTTTTTTTTTGTGGAATCTTCCAGATATAATCTCGTAGCCGACTACACTATCGAAATGAAATTAAAATATTATTTTCCTTAAACTTGTTAATTTACTTAATATTATGATTTTTATACGTATACAGTATTGTCTAATTGATTAATTTGATTATACCTACTATTAATATGATTATAACTACTCATAGAGGCTTGTCCGTTACAGGGTTCATGCGTACACTTCAATCCTGACGATGCCTATGCTATGGCTCAATATGCTATAAATAAACAATCAAAAAGTATTTTTCACGTGTTCAGTCAGTGGCAATGGATTTAAAAGATAAAATTTATCAATTGCTTGTTTAAATGCCTTTTTATGATTTACTTGTAATTTATCAAAATATTAAATTTTCAAACCGTTACAATTTTCCTTGCGCTTATCGCCATGACTACAGTCCGTTATCAAAACGTGAGCGTCCTATATTTACAACCTCCTAATTAACGGTTTATTTTAGTACTATGATGTATTAAATGGATTTCTAATGTTTTTAATCATGTACCTACTTAACCAATTTGAATTTTTTCACAAGTTATGAATTAGTGGTTATATATACTTATATTCCTTTCTTGATCTGTATTTTCTATATATATGTATCTGTATTTTACAGACCAAGAAAGGAATATAAGTGTATATGTTACGGTAAATGTGATTAATTGAAAATTATTACATAATAAAAGATTTAAATATACAAAAAATAGAAATAACTAATTTAATAAACTTAAATACTTATAAATAATAAAATAATTAATAGAAATAACATAAAAACAATTCACAGAGTAGTTCATAAGTACGACAGCAATATAGACCTACAGCTCTATTTCTACTATCAAAATGTAATTTAAAGTAGAAGCTATAGCAATAAATTACGTTTACATTCTTTCTATTATCTATTGATAATAGAAAGAATGTAAACGTAAATATCACAGCTGGCTGTAGGATATTCAAAAGCACATATCTTTGCCAATTGCTTTATGAGGTGTTTCATAGAGATAACAATAAAAGAACCCTTACTTGCGTTTTCTCATTCTGTCACAGCAGATTTGTTGCCCTATCTTTTCAGAAGTTGGGCTCAAAATATTCCCAATATAACTATGTAAACTTGTGAATTACTCCTAGATATGAAAAGCATAAAAATATTCATGTATTACCTTAAGCTCTCCTATACCTAGATATAAAATAACGTAGATTTAATCGTAACCTCTTTTTAGAGATTAGTCATCTAATATACAGAGTGGAAATGAAAAATGGGCCCTGGAGGGGAAATAACTTAAATCTTTTAAATTTCTCAATTTACTGAATAGAAACATTCCTTTATTTTTAAAAAGACATATTACTGCATTGACTGAATTCTCAAAAAGCTTTCTCGAAATAGGAATCGAGCCAACTAAAAAATAAAAAAATAGCCCTTGCCATTTTATTTTACTAATCGATGCGAGTTGATTTTAAAGATAAATTTTCTCTAAGAAACAGGGTTTTAGAAATAAAAATATTATGAAATCTAACATTTATTTTATTTTGATTCGCGAATAATCTCGATCCTTACAAGAATCTTATTTTATTAGAATTGAAAGACTTGTTGAAAAATGATACTATTTTGTTCCTCTTCTGGTAGGAGGTTTAATCGATGTGGTAAAAGCTCTAATATTTCAATGTATTTGGCTGTATTCAGATGTCCCTCGTAAGTATGCACCAGCACAACCATGTTTTCCCCAAACATTAAACGAAAATCGGACCTGATTGCTTGTTTCGCAAAAACGGAATGGATTTTCACGGATAATGATTGTTACGCCTGTTATACATTCCGTTATTACTGAAGTTTGTTTCATTAAACCATAATAAGCATTCCAAGTCGAGGTTCCGAGTTATTTCTGCCTGTACATTTTGACAGAACTCTTACCTTCTTTGATGGTCTCCGGGATGGTAGTTTCTGCACCAATCGTTCATCATGAAAACATTTATATTTGTACTTTTTAAAACATTACGTACTCGAGTATGACTAGTAATACTATACATACAGAAAATTACCTCTTGAGCGGCTTCCCTGCTAGACGCTGTCGGGTAACACTCAAAACATGACAAAATACTGAGTGCCATATCAGAAAAGTGTTGATTACGATGTTCTTGTGGTCTTCGTACTAAATGTTTTTTGAAACCTTCAACATTTACTAAGTTTTTCACCATTCTCGCCAAAACTTTTCTCGACGGCATTTGTCTATTCGGATACCTGTCACCATAGCACTGAAGGGCTAAATTGTAATTCTTGTTGTTTAAAATGTATGCTTCTATTAAATCGAATTGCTCTTGATACGGCATTATTTTAATAACTAATAACGCAAAATACCTACTTATTACGAAATGGTGGCACAACAAAACAAAATCGATAAAAATTACAAAGATTCCGTTCGAATTCCAAAACTGCCTCAAATTGCTACACAAATTAAACGTTTCAAGTAAATAAATTAAATGTTCCATTTCGGTGCAGGACCTATTACTTCTTAGTCTGCAGGGTTATGTTTAATGGGCCAGAATTGATTGTTACTAATAAAAATGGTCAATGTGGACCCGTACGGATATAGCAAGACTTGAGTTTTTCAGGATGATCGAGCGATATATATCCTTCTTCCTAGATGCTAAATTCCAAGCGTACGAGGACGTCCGCATGCCTGTATGGCCGTGACGGCGGCGTCGTCATACGCCTTATTTCAAAACAACGCTTATAATTGTTTGGCTACGGATATAAAAGGACAGACGGCAGCGTGACGAGTCAGTCCTGTCCGATTCGAACGCTCTAGAGACCGTAATCGGTGCAGAGACTCCCCCGAGGGAGATGCTCACCAATCAGGAATCCTCTCTGGGGTGAGACAAACAGGTAAGAGGACCCACCTAGGTCCTCGCCTTCACCAAAAAACCCCGGTTACGTAGGTTATCAGAGACATCCTGCTAAATTAGTCAATAAAAAAGACGAGTCAGTCTTGGCTCTGGCGCGACGCGGTGCACTTGTTGTACCTTCCTCTTAGCTTATCCTAGACCTTTTCGATAATTAATTTGTAAATCGAACTAATTATTATTTTTAATTGTAAATCTGTCGCGTGACGATTTTGCTACAAATAAGCGAAGCTCAAATCAGGATTGTGTTCAGAATAAAAGGGGTCTTGATACTTCTGCCTTACTATGACTTTGCTTTGAATATCCACCGGAATATTCCTAATGGCCAAACATTGCAAAACTAAAAAAAAATTCTTTCTCGGTCGCTTGTGTGCGCGAGTTTTAAATGGCTTTTCTGTTAGAAAATTAAGAATGACGTATTTTAGCTTTCCCGAAATTCAACCCCTAAGGATGAAATAGGGGATGAAGTTTTGTATGGGAAATCTGTAATATTTGAAGTAAAATCCGTAAGGATCGCTGATTATGAACACAACAATGATTTTAATACCCTGTTTATCCGTAGTGGGCAGGGAAGTGCGCAGAGATATGGGCATGACGAGTACCTATGTAAACGCAATACTGCCCAGCCCCTGTCGCTGCAAATTGCACTGCCCCGAGGTTGCCCAAAGGAGCGGTTTTTGTGCTGACTTCCAAGGATGGACAGCGCGAGCGCCAGCGTGCGTTCAACGTGACGGACTTGAAATACCATCACCCGCCTATTATTCCGTTAAAAGAAAAAACTGACTGAGTGACTCATCGATGAGTCCTAACGCTCTGACTGACTGGTCAACGCCTAACCCATACTAACTATGGGCTAGGCGTTGACCAGTCAGTCAGATATAGCTAAAATTTTGCACAGAGGTTCCTTTTATGATGTAGGCAAGAGATAGGGCTGGATTTTTCAAATTCATTAAAATAGGGGATAAAAGTTTGTATAAGAAATCCGTCATTTTTGTAGAAAAAAAACATGAAAATATGTATATGACTTTTCCGTTACAAATCAAGAATGACATACTTTAGGATGTCTTGGAAATTCAACCCCTAAGGGGATAATAGGGTATGAAAGTTTGTATGGGAAATCCGTCACTTTTATAGAAAATCTCTGAAAATAGGTATATGACTTGTCGGATTAAAATTAAGACCTATTTGATTCCCTTATGGATGAAAAATTGTATGGGAAATACGTCATTTTTATAATAAAATGCATAAAAATTGGTATATGGCTTTTCGATTAAAATCTTCCTATTTCTCGAAAGTATACCCTTGTGGGTATAGAAAATAGGAGATGAAAGTTTTTTAACCGACTTCCCAACAGGAGGAGGTTCTGTATTCGTCTGTATGTATTTTTTTTTTTTTATGTATGTACACCGATAGCTCCGTCATTTCTGGACCGATTATTAAAATTCTTTTTTTATTCGATAGTGTTTACTCTTGAGGTGGTCCCATTGTCACCAAGTCAGGATCTGATGATGGGAAGCCAGGGAAATCGAGGGCAACCCTCAAATTTTGTAGGCATGTACAACGTTTTTCATATTTTTTCTAAAGCTATACTAGCATTTGGGTCTGGTAGTCACCATCTCATGTTGATGAGCTGATGATGGAAGGTAAATGTATGTTCACCGATATCTCTGTCATTTGTGGACCGATTTTCAAAATTCTTTTTTTATTCGATAGTGTATACTCCTAAGGTGGTCCCATTGTCACCAAATCAGGATCTGATGATGCAAAGCTAGGAAAATCGAGGGCAACCCTCGAAAAACAACGAAAAGGGAGGGTTATTCATATTTTTTATAAAGCAACTCTGGTATGATTGCGTCTGGTAGTTATCTCATGTTGATGAGCTGATGATGGATGGTAAAACTCTTTAATTGTTAGGAGTTGGTTGTTGATTATTTAAATATTAAAGGTACCTAAAGACCGATAGTTGTGTTCTTTCATGTAATTTAGGTGAGCTGATGATGAAACAAAAAACTCCTTAATGGTTAGGAGTTGGATGATAATTCTTTAAATATTAAAGGTGCCCAAAGAGCGATAGTTGTATTCTTTCAAGTTATTCAGGTGAGCTGATCATGGAAGGAAAATCTCCTTAACGGTTAGGAGTTGGATAATAATTCTTCAAATATTATAGGCACGTAAAGACCGCTAGTTGTACCCAAAGAACGATAGTTGTATTCTTTCAGGTTATTCAGGTGAGCTGATGATAGAAGGTAAAACTCCTTAATGGTTAGGAGTTGGACGTTAATTCTTTAAATATTAAAAGTACCTAAAGAGCGATAGTTGTATTCTTTCAGGCTATTCAGGTGAGCTGATGATTGAAGGAGAAACCCCATAACGATTAAGAGTTGGATGATAATTCTTTAAATATTAAAGGCAGGTCCTAAAATTCGATAGTTGTATTCTTTCAGCTTGTTAGGTGAGCTGATGATGGAAGGCTAAGCACCGTAATAGTTAGTATTTGGATGTTAAATTTTTAAAAAAACTGTAACATTTTGTCACACATAACACCAAATCTGGCAGTATGGACCATGCAGTGCCTCCAAATAGTGACAGGGTGCCAGCCTGTCGCCTACATAAAAGGGGTACAAAACCCAAAAAGCAATCCGCCGAATGGCAACGCACTTCTAATGTTAAGTGATTTATCCTTAATATTGCAAGTGTCTATAGGCGACGGAACCACTTAACACCGAGTGGGCCGCAAGTTTGTTGGCCATCTCGTAATATATACAAAAAAACAACAATAATTCCACAAAAAAACACTAAAAATAGAAAAATAAACAACTTTTAAAAAAAAAGTCCAACCGACTTCAAAAAGTATAAAAATAACATATTATTAAAATGTGTGCTAGGTACCTGCTGTACTGTTTGAAGTCGGTGCCAAGCCAACTAGGTATTCTATAGGTCCGCCTGCCACATCACATTCATTGATCACACCATCCCGCGATTGCGACCGACCGAACGCGCCAGCTTAGGTGATGAAGGGCTCGTGGTGTTGAACGATTGGCATGGCTTGGCACCGGATTCAAACAGTACAGCAGGTACCTAGCACACATTTTAATAATATGTTATTTTTATACTTTTTGAAGTCGGTTGGACTTTTTTTTTAAAAGTTGTTTATTTAGATAAAAATTTGTAAACGGGCCTTTGGTTAAAGATTAAGAATGAGGTATCTTAGGATTTGACGATATTCTATAAGGGTATAAAATAGGCGAAGATAGTTGTCATTGGTTTGAAGTCAACACATTGTTTTCTTACATCATCCTCCAGCAATTAATATAATAGGTCGGGGAAAAAGTTTCTTCGCATTTTTTAAGAAAATTCAAAACATTTTTTAATATAGTTTATTTACATTTAACTAAAGTATGTAGGTACCATTTTGTTCGATAACCTTTTGCCATCTTGTAGGTAGGGACATGATCCCATTGCTATAGAAATTTTGGGACTTCTGGTCAAAATACCGCGACAAGTGGTTTTGGCAGTCCTCTCGTGATGTTAACCTGACACTGCCTAAAGAATTCTGAAGAGACCGAAACAGGTGGAAATCTGAAGGTGCAAGGTCAGGACTATACGGCGGATGCATTAACACCTCCCAGCCAAACTCTCTTAATTTTTGCTGAGTGGCTAAAGATGTGTGAGGGCTAGCGTTATCATGATGAAAAACTACACCCCTTCTGTTGATTAATTCCGGCCGCTTTCTCTCAACTTCTTGCTTTAATCTCATCAGTTGTTCGCAGTAGAGTTCAGAATCGATGGTCCTGCCTGGTGGTAACAGCTCATAATGAATAATGCCCTTCCAATCCCACCACACACACAGCATCACCTTGTTGCGAGTTAACCCGGGTTTCGCCACAGTCTGTGAAGCCTGACCGGCCTTTGACCACGACCTTTTTCGCACGTTCTTGTCGTACGTGATCCACTTTTCATCACCAGTTATCAGCTTCTTCAAAAATGGTTCGGTTTCATTACGTCGTAATAAAGAATCACAAATGAGTACACTCTTCATTAGGTTTCTTTCAGTGAGCTCGTGAGGTACCCAAATGTCGAGCTTTTTTGTGTACCCAGTTTTTTTCAAATGCGCCAAAACTGTTTTGTGGTCAATTCCCAGTTCTTCAGCTACGTCGTAACTACTGACATGCCGATCTTGCTCCACTTTTTCAAAAATGGCATCCATTTTATCTGTAATAGGTCGACCAGAGCGACGTGCATCTTTGACATCAAAATTTCCGGATTGAAAACGCTTAAACCAAATTTGTGCTACTCTCACAGACACTGCACTAGGTCCATAAACATCGCAAATTTTTTTCGCGGCTTGCGTTGCATTTTTACCTTTTTTGTAGTAAAATTATAAAATGTATCGAATTTCTTCATTAGATTCACTCATCTTGGCGATACGAAAAACAAATGAAAATCACACATTTTCCTAATTTGAATTTGGAATTATGTTCTTTAAAATTTAAACTTTTAATGATACCAAAACCAGCCAGATACAAATAGTATAGCCAAAGAGATTTTATTACAAGTTTATACATACTATAATGCGAAAAGACTTTTTCCCCAACCTAATATTAAATAAAATTAATTAAAAGAAGACCTCAGATCATATAACTTAAATGATCTGAGGAAGAAACTGACCGAGTGACTGACTGACATAATATTAACGCACGGCCTAAGCCGCTGGGTCTAGAGATTCTAAATTTGAAGTATTGAAGTATTACTACTGATAAAAAAGGCATTTTTTTTGAAGTATTCCTACTGATAAAAAAGTACTTAAAGTATTGAGGATTTTTTTTGCAGAATTCTACCCCAAAAAGGAAAAAATCTGCAAATGAAAAATCACGAACTCTAAAAATCAACATAGGTCTTGTTTGATCATTATTGAAGATAAACCATGTGACTTTAAATTAAGGCACTCGATAAAAACTAAATAAATATTTGTTCTAGCGTTTTTGAAATTTCGACCCACATGGGGATGAAATCGTATGGAAGTCAAAATCTAGTAGTAATCTATTAAAATTTACGAATTTATAGGTGCTTAAGTTCGTATTATTATTTTGTTATTGAGAATATCGTATCAAAAATTTTCATCGTCAATAAAATAGAGTTATAATTTTTGTCTGGTGTCGATATCAGCGGTTCCCAATATGTAACAATTGTATTCTTATTCCTGTCCATCTACACATACATATTAATAAAATTTAAGTGTCTATCTGTGATTTCAGAATAAATACTTTTTTCTAAGCTCTTACAATATGATTATTCGCATGTTGTGAAAACCTAGCCACATTTTTTATTTTTTGTCTGTTTGTTCGTCTGGGCTTATCCAGGAAACCACTGAACCGATTTTAATTGGAAAGTAAATGTGTTTGCTTGGTTCAATTTAGACTATAGGATAGTTTATATTATATATACTTAGATAAGTAGTTTTCATTTTTTATTTGCAAAAACTACAATAACCTGTAGCAGTAGCGGGTCAGATAGTAAACAATACAGAGGGTACTTAACTAAATGAGAATTGTAGTCTGAGGGCCGATACAAACTCAAATGGCAGAGACATGGCGACCGCTTTTAGCCTCAAAAATTTTGAAATCTTCATACCTACTTAAAAGACTAGCTCCCGTAGACAAAGTAATAAATAGAAACGATATCAAAGTTCGATAAAAACAAAATGTAGGGGTTAAGTCACGTGACCAATTGTAGCTTGGTAATTTGGTATCGAAAGCTAAGACGCTGTAGTTATCCAATCAATATGGCCTATGATGACGGATTTCGATATCTTATCGTTATAAAACGATTGCCACTTGTCTGTGCCCCCAGGTCTTTTTAATACAGTCAACATTAGAAACTAACACTTTAGTATCTAGTCATATCAACGCCAGCACTTTGCAGTAATAGTTGTGACCATAATGTAATTATTTATTTATTAGTTGTAAGTATTTATTTTTAATTAATTATTTTCGATTATTATAACAAGGTACTTACGGTAAGTGTTAATCTATTTCTGATGCTGACCGTACCTATGTAGATAAAGTTAAATGCTATTTATCGCGTCGATCGCTGCCGACCGCAGGCATTCCGGTGTGCATCGGCCCTTACGGCTTACTAATGTTTAATTTTGTTTACCATAATTTTGTTTGTCATAATTTCACTAAGTAATAAACAAAGTTTTATTTGCCATAATTTTGAAATTACAAAAACACATTTTCATTGGTCTTTACCAATCAATTATTATAATATTTTAAATCCATAATTTAAGTTGCAATATACCTATACAACATGTAACAGAAATACCACAAATCCTGAATATAACTGGGTAAGGATCGGCTTCTGATTTCAATTAATAATAATTATAATAAATATGTAATAATCAATATTATAAGTAATTACTTATTAGCACAGTCACCTTCGAATCAGTCTAAAAAAGAAATATTAGACATAAGATAAAACAAGATAATGAGGTTATTTTTAAAAGCACATTAAAAACATTTATTTCTTAGATAATTTTACAACTTGATACAACTTGACAAATTGACGTTTACTGCATGGTAATCTTAAGTTAACTTCACAAAAACGTTACAATGTACAGTCAACGTCAAAAGTAGATGATCAAAATCAGACATTCAATACTAATGATTGTAGTTTGCGTCAAAATAGGGTGACGGCGAAGTGTTTCTAAAGTACGTGATTGTTAAGTGTACCAAATATTAGCTGATGGTACTGCCGCCCAATATACATGATCATTCATAAACCCAAAAACTCTAAAGGTATTTAGCGTCAGAACTAAGAAGTGAGAAATTGTTTCTAAATGAGATGAGTGTCAAATGTACCAAAATTAAGTCAACCACTTAACATTTTTAAAAAAAATCTTCGAATTGACAAGCATAAGGCCTGCCTGGTAGCAGCCACCGTGGCCCATTGATGCTCGCATCATTGACGTGATGCGAGCATTAATTGGGCGCTGCCTTTTTTTTGTCGGGGAGGTCAAATGCATTTACGCATCGTGGTGCCAACCGCAGGGGATATGTGGACTCGAGGTAAAGGCGTTCCCTGCATACCCACTAAATATCCTCCCCGGCCTGACATCCAGTGCGCTATTGCGGGACGGCTTAGGATCTGCGCACGTGAGCGCAACTACACCGAGACCGTCCCAACGCTGCCCGTCTAGGCACTCTTTGTGCACCAAGTGGTGGCCAGCAGCCCACAGGGGCTACCGACTAACGCCAGCCCCTGTGGGCCGCTGGCCGAAGCCGGCCTTATAGGCCGCCTCCTCACCGACGGCTGCTCGACCTGGCGCGTCCTCCTGACGAGGACACCGGGAGCAGCCATCGGACCGTACCCGGGGACATTGGGCGGGTCGTGGCCCTGAAAAGGGCCGGCCGGAACTAGCCGTGGTGGGAAAACAAGAACAACTCGACGATGGCATGTGACTTCGAATGCCAAGCGGACACACTTGGCATCAAAAGCCACACACCCGCCGAGAAAGTTTCCCCACCACGGCACGTTACCAGGGTCCGCCACGAGGAGACTTCTGGACGTGGACCCCAGTGCGCTGTGCCCTAACCTCGACTAAATATTACGACGAATATCACATTCTTTGCATCTTTGCTAAAAGGGCGTCGAATATCCAAAAGTAACTGATGTTAATCAAAATCATAATTTGATGAAAATCACATTCTTTGCATTTTGGAAGAGGGACACCCTTTTCCAAATGTAACTGAGATGTAACACCAAATCAAAATTGCACTCGTACTCGTTTGGTAAAAACTGGTCTAGGGTGTCACGTAATATATGGTTATATTAAACGCGTATTTAATTGTTTTAGTATTACTACAACAATAGTATGAAATACATTATGATGTGTCTAAGACACTGCAGTTCATCATCTAGTATTTAGGAGTCCAAGATGGCGGACACGACTTTTTATTATTATAAATCAACATGAGTATCATTATCGTGGTTTCCAGGGGTCTCGATGTTGAATAAAACATCTACCTCGAATCGAGATCTAAGATGGACGTGACATTTTAATACGAGTATATGGCAGTATTTATTGAAATACATATTAATATTCAAGGAATTTTGATTTGGTGTTACATCAGTTACTTTTGGACATTTGACACCATTTTCCCAAAAGTGCAAAGAATGTGATTTTCATCTAATTATGATTTTGATTAACATCAGTTACTTTTGGATATTCGACGCCCTTTTAGCAAAGATGCAAAGAATGTGATTTTCATCTAATTATGATTTTGATTAACATCAGTTACTTTTGGACATTTGACACCATTTTCCTAAAAGTGCAAAGAATGTGATTTTCATCTAATTATGATTTTGATTAACATCAGTTACTTTTGGACATTTGATACCATTTTCCCAAAAGTGCAAAGAATGTGATTTTCATCGAATTATGATTTTGATTAACATCAGTTACTTTTGGACATTTGACATAATTTTCCCAAAAGTGCAAAGGATGTGATTTTTATCGAATTATGATTTTGATTAACGTCAGTTACTTTTGGACATTTGACATAATTTTCCCAAAAGTGCAAAGAATGTGATTTTCATCGAATTATGATTTTGATTAACATCAGTTACTTTTGGACATTTGACATAATTTTCCCAAAAGTGCAAAGAATGTGATTTTCATCGAATTATGATTTTGATTAACGTCAGTTACTTTTGGACATTTGACATAATTTTCCCAAAAGTGCAAAGAATGTGATTTTCATCGAATTATGATTTTGATTAACGTCAGTTACTTTTGGACATTTGACACCCTTTTCCCAAAAGTGCAAAGAATGTGATTTTCATCGAATTGTGATTTTGATTAACATCAGTTACTTTTGGACATTTGACACCGTTTTCCCAAAAGTGCAAAGAATGTGATTTTCATCTAAATAAGATTTTGATTAACATTAGTTACTTTTGGATTTTCGACACCCTTTTAGCAAAGATGCAAAGAATGTGATATTCGTCATAATATTTAGTCGAGGTAGGGCACAGTGCACTACCCGTTAGAATTCGGAGCAGTCTGAACTGGGGTAGTACCTCCATCTTACATAAGACCACAATCAGATAGTTATGTTTCTGTTGGTGAGTAAGGTTGCCAGAGCCCCACGGGGGTGGGGAAGGGGACTCTGGATGGCAGCGCGCAAGTGTCACGTCAGTGATGCGAGCGTTGTGCGTGTATGACGGCGATGTTCCAAACCTGCACCTGCACAGACGCTATACTTGCTGGACTGGTAGGTAGGTACGAAGACGGCGGGTCAGACGGGGGGATCCGGAGCAGAGGGTAGGCACGACGGGGTCGACGGAGAGAGTAAAACTCCTTATTTTCTTCTAGTAGTGTTCTTCTTTATTTCGCTGGAGCAAGGCATGCCCTACTGGCGCTTGCGTTTTCTTATATCTAAAATTTACATGTTGCACCTTGCACTTGTGCAACGGATGTGAGCGGACCAATCAGAGAGCGTATCGACCTTTACGAGACAGGTGTCGTCTGTCTCTTTCTAATTAATGTAGCCCCTCTGATTGGCCCGTTGTTTTACAATTTTTACATAATTCTTAACTTATTTTGCCTTAAGTGCTTATAATTATTCTCTCATTACACATTGTTTACCTAACTTTTACTACTTATTATTGTTTCAGGTAATGAAAAGACGACCCAATTAATGTTTTATTTGCTTACGAACTAAATAGAAAAATAGAAACCTAACTAATGATAAAAAACAACTTATAGAATGAAATACGACACTTAAAATATAAACAACATAACACAATTAAAGTTAACTTATAAAACATTTTACAATTAGAATTACGCTTAACTATCTTATAAAATTACATTGCACTTAACTATCTTATAAAATTACATTGCACTTAATTAACTTAAATATTTCAATTAACATTATGTAATCACTTATTGTTTTCTTGTTCGTCGCTGACAGTCTCCCCCGCGGTGCGAAGCTCCTCATCTTGAGGTGGCGACGATGTCTCTGCAGGCACGAGGATGATGACTCGACGTGTTGGTCTCCGTAGGACTCCCCAGGGTGTCTTGACGTCGAGGACTCTCACGCGGCCGTCTGGCCCCGGATATGTTTGTTGTATTTTTCCTCGCGGCCATGTACTTCTTGGTAGTGTTGAGTCAACTATCATCACGACGTCCCCTTCTTTGGGGTCTTCTGTTGTCTGTCCCGTCACTCTTCTTGGCATCAGCGTAGGTAGGTATTCTTTTATCCACCTCCTCCAAAAGTGGTCGGTCAGCTGTTGCGCTGTCCTCCAGTCGGCCTTCCCGATGAGGTTCCCGTCTTCGAAGTCACCGGGTGCTGGTGCTCCGCAGGACCTTCCGATGAGGAAGTGGTTTGGCGTGAGGCTTTCTTCATCACTCGGGTCCAGATTGATGTGGGTGAGTGGTCGTGAGTTCACCACATGCTCCACTTCGGTCATGAGGGTGTGGAGGACTTCTTCGGGTGGTGACCTTGTATGTAGTACTGCCATCAGCGCCGTCTTGACTGTTCGTACGAGTCTCTCCCATGCGCCGCCCATGTTCGGGCTGCCAGGTGGGATGAACTTCCACTGGATGCCTTCTCTGCTTGCTGCCTCCGTCAGCTCTCGGTTGGCCCCCACGAAGTTGGTGCCGTTGTCGCTGTATAGTGTCTTCGGAGTGCCCCGCCGCGCCGCCATTCTTCTTAGTGCCATGATCATCGAGCTGGTGCTGAGCGAGTTGGCCAGCTCGAGGTGTACTGCCCTCGTGGTCAAGCAGGTGAAGAGGGCCCCCCAACGCTTCTCTGTTCTCCTCCCGATGGTGACCAGCATCGGCCCGAAGTAGTCGACGGCCGTGCACGTGAATGGGTGTTGTTGGTGTCGTAGGCGCTCGATGGGTAGGTCTCCGGTCGGTGGGGCTTTCGGGACCCCTCGGTGGACTTTACACCACTGGCAGCGGTGAATGAGCCCTCGCACTGTTGTTCGTAGGCCCATTATCCAATATCTCTGTCGTACTTCGTTGATGACCGTCGCTGCGTTGCAATGCATAAACCTTTTGTGATAGTGTTCGATGATAAGGCGGCCGACTCGATGTTTTCCACTTAGTATCGCCGGGTTCATTTTTCTATCTTCGATTTTCACTTTTCTTGTACGACTTCTTAGTTTCACGATGCCTCGGTCGTTGATGTAGACATCTATTTTTCGTAGCGGGCTTGATTTTAGATGGGCTTGTTATCTCGTAGACGTGTTATTTCTGTAGCGAAGCTGTCGTATTGGCTCCTCTTGATCAATTCTTCTTCGGCTCTCGTGAGGTGAGATTCTTCTAGAGGAATGAAGTTCTTCGGTTCATACATGGTGAATGGTACCGCTACTGTGGGTTTCTTTGTGGGTGTTTGTTTCTGTGGTTTCCAGCTGTCGTCTTTCTTGGCGGCGTTGACTTGTTTCTTGTTGTTTACTTTTCTTCTTAGTACTTCTATGTACTGTATGACGCGCGCAGTACTTCTTAGTAAACGGGTCCAGCTGGAGAACTTCTCGGGGTCCGGCGTGTGTGTTGTGACGATTTTGGTGGCGGCCACTGTGTGTACTTTTCTTTCTTCATCGGTGCTGTCTTCGGTGGCCTTGAAGTGTCTGGCGGGCCATTCTTCTTCGTCGTCACGTAGGAATGCTGGCCCCGTGAACCATCTTGCTTGACTGTCGAACTCGTTTGGTGTGTTTCGTGTGGCGTCGTCGGCCGGGTTCTGTTTGGTAGGTACCCAGCGCCAGTCTTGCGGCCTTGATAATTCTTCTATCTCCGCTAGGCGGTGCGCTACGAACGTCTTGAATCTTCTGGGGTCCGACTTCACCCACTGGAGCACGGTGCTGGAGTCTGTCCAGTATACTTTCTTCGTTATCTTGAGTTCGAGTTCCTCTTCTATTGACCTTGCCAGTCTGCTGCCCAGGAGTGCCGCTTGCAGTTCCAGTCGTGGTATTGAGACTGGTTTCGTGGGCGTCACTCGGGCCTTCCCGGCGATCAGCGCGACGTGGGGGCTTCCATCAGGTCCCACCGTCCGCCAATATACCGCTGCTGCGTAGGCTTCTTCACTGGCGTCGCTGAAGGTGTGCAGTTGGCTTTACCGTGATGTGGTGATAGACATCTCGCGATCTTCAGATTTTGTAGTGTGGTTACTTCTTGCAAGTATCTTCCCCAGGCTGCCTTCTGTTCTTCTTGGATTTCAGTTTCCCAATCGATCTTGGTTCGCCATATGTCTTGCAGGAGCTTCTTCCCTTGTATGAGTACCGGCGCTGCGAAGCCCAGGGGGTCGAAGGTCGACATGATTGCGCTGGTGACTTCTCTCTTCGTGGGTGTTCGTTCTCCGTTCAGAAGCTCAGGACAAGTGTTGCGAAACCCGATGTTGAAGCTCAGGGTGTCTTCTGTGGTGTGCCATCGCAAGCCGAGCGTGCTTTCTTCAACCGGCGTACTTTCTTCTTTAGGGTAATTCTTGATGCTGTCGAGTGCTTGGCGTTCGTTGCTCCTCCAGCCCCTCAGATGAAAGCCGGCTTCCCCCTGTATGTATTCCACTTCTCTTGCTATCTTCTTGGCTTCCTCTATTGTTGCGAAGCTTTGTAGGTAGTCATCCATGTAATGATTCTTGCGTATTGCTCTGACTGCTGACGGGTATCTGTTTTGAAACATTTCTGCATTCTTGTTCATGACATAGATGGCTGTCGACGGGGAGGACGATGCCCCGAAGACCACCGATGTCATTCTGTATTCTTCTGGCTTCTTCTGCCTGTCGCTGCCGCGCCACAGGAACCGTAGGCTGTCTCTGTCTGCCTCTCTCATTCGTATCCTCAGGAACATCTCCTTGATGTCAGCGGTGATGGCGATGGGTCCTTCTCGAAACCTGATTAGTACCCCGAGGAGAGATTGGAGTAAATCAGGCCCCTGCAGCAGCGCGTCGTTGAGGCTCTTCCCGTTGAACTTGGCTGCAGCGTCGAGGACTATTCTTGGCTTCTTCTTGATAGGGTGTATCACCGCGAAGTGTGGTAGGTAGAATGTTCTTCCTTCTTTCTTGACGAGTGGTGCCTTTTCTGCGTACCCGTTGTCTAATAAATTCTTCATTTGCTCTTCGTATGCTTTCTTCAAGTTTTCATCCTTGTCTAGTTTCTTCTCAATGTTCACGAGGCGTCGGTGGGCTTGAGCGTAGTTATAAGGGAGAGTTTCGTCGTTGCTCTTCCATAGTAGCCCAGACTCGAAGTTCCCGCAGGGTAGTCTTCTGGTAGTCTCTTCCAAAACTTCTAATGCTCTTCTATCTGCGTCGTTGCTCGGGCGGCGTGGCTGCACTCCGATTGATTCTATCTCGAAGTGTTGACGTACTAGCGCTTCTGTTTCATCTTCTATGAGTCTGCTGTGGTTCACGAACTGCACGCTGGCGTGGCTTCTGGCGTCGCACCCATGTAGTACCCAACCCAAACTCGTAAGCGATGCGACGGGTTCGGAGGTCTTGCCCTTCTTGAGTCTTCTGGTGACGATCAGCCCCCAATTGTCTTGACCTAGCAGTAGACGTGGTTCTTCACGCGTGTATGTCAGCTGTTCTGCTAGCTCTCGTAGGTGCCCGCATTCTTGAATTGTTTTGGTGTTGACTTCTTGTTTCGATAACTTCAAATCTTCTATGGTGCGGACTTCTATTGATGTCTTCTATTATCTTCATTCTTATCTTCTGTGAGTCACGCTTCCGTATGGCCCCCCCGCCGACTGTTTCTATTGTGATAGCTTCTTTATGCCCCTCTGCTCCGATCTTCTTGGCTACGGCGGCGTCCAGCAGTGACACGGTTGACCCCTCGTCGAGCAGTGCCAGCACGCGGGTGGAGCCCCTCGGCCCGTATATGTCTACGGGTATCATCTTCAAGTAGGCCCTCCCGTCGCTCGTAGTGTGCACCGATGTAATGACTGCTTCTTTAGATTCTTCTGTTATGTGCGCGCTGTAGCTTGCTTTGTTCTCTTCTCGTGGTGGTGGTGGCTTGTCGGAGTGGAGGATTGTGTGGTGCCATCTTCCGAATTTCTTGCATGTTGGTGCCTTGCAGGTCGGTCTTGCATGACGGTAGCGTAGACACTTGAAGCAGATTCTTGTCTTCTTCGCCATTTCCCACTTGGTGTCTATGTCGGCTTCTCTGAATCGACGGCAATCGATGAAATTATGTTCTTCATTGCATTCAGGACACGATGGTTTTGGTGGTGCTTCATTCGTCTGCGTGGAGTATACTGTCTTCTTCTGTGTGCTTCTCTTCTGTTCCCAAGGTGCTTCTCTCTGTGCATTCAGTTGGCGACTCTTCTTCATCTCCCAGGACACTTCAGGTGGAGCGAAGTCACCGCACATGTCGGCTTCAATTTCTAAGAAGTCGTTGATGAGTTGCAGCTCTTGTTGTTCTTCATCTCTCTTGCTTCGATGGTATATGAACCACCTATACTTCATTGCAGACGGCATCTTCTCAATAAGTGTCTTCATTGTTTCAGGTGAGCATAAGTATTGTGTTCTTCCAAGCGCCTTGATTGTTGCGACTGAGTTTCGTACTTGACTGGCGAACGTGCAGACGTCGTTTGGGTTCTCGGTGACTCGATGTAGATTCTTGAGCTTCTCCAATTCTGATAGTGCCAACGCCCCTGGTCTTCCGAAGCGAGCTTCTAGTCCCTTCATTATCTCTGCTGGTGTCTCGGCGGTGAACAAAAGGCTCTTCACCGCTTCTCTTGCTCTTCCTTGCAGCGATCTTCTTAATCTTGCTAAGTTCTGCGTAGGCGTGAAGGCGAGGGCGGTGTCTTCGAACGATCGCTTGAACGCCAGCCATTCTTCACTGGCGCCGTCGAAGTGTGGCAGTTCGATGACGTGTCTTGTTACGCTGGCTTCGGTGGGGTTCTTCGTCAGCTTGGTGATTGCGTGTGCTAGTTCTTGTATGTCACTCCTCTTCTCAGGCGGTGCTTGGTCGCGGTCGGTTTGGTTGAACCAGGTTTCGACGTGCTTCTGTCGAATGTCTCGTACTTCGATTTCTTCTTCATTTTCTACGTCGGAGTCCATCTGCAGCAGCTCCAGCTCGGCGGCAGCTATCCTGGACTTGGCTTCGGCGATTTCTAGTTCTCTCTTCGCAATTTGTATTCTTACTTCGGCTTCGGCTCTTTTCGACGAGCGTACTGAGTGTGCGATGGTTGTCTGTCTTCCCTTCGGTTGGTGCGGTGCTTGCTGCGGTCGGTCGATAGGTGCGGGCGTCGCAAAGTGTGCTTCGTCCGCGTGTACGATCGGTCTTCCTTCTTGATTAGCAGCTGCGTGCATCGTGTTCTCTTGCATGACGGCAGTTTGTTTCCCCTTCGTGTTGGTGGTTGCGGTGTAGATGCCCGCGGTGTGCGCTGTTCCTTCTGCGGTACCGACACCTGGTGCGGTGCCGACACCTGGTGCGAGGCTTGGCGTTACTTCAGTGGTGGGAGACTGCGTCTGTGGCGTCAGGGTAGACTGACTCGTCGAAGAATCCGTCGGCGTGTTCATGCTCCAATCGGTAGACGTGGACGGTTCCGTTGTCTTGGATCTTGCTTTATCTGATCTTGTGCAGGGCATTTTCTTCGTTTTTCTTTTTCTTTCTTCCAGAATCCGGCAACTCGAAGGACCAGAAATTGTGCGTGTATGACGGCGATGTTCCAAACCGGCACCTGCACAGACGCTATACTTGCTGGACTGGTAGGTAGGTACGAAGACGGCGGGTCAGACGGGGGGATCCGGAGCAGAGGGTAGGCACGACGGGGTCGACGGAGAGAGTAAAACTCCTTATTTTCTTCTAGTAGTGTTCTTCTTTATTTCGCTGGAGCAAGGCATGCCCTACTGGCGCTTGCGTTTTCTTATATCTAAAATTTACATGTTGCACCTTGCACTTGTGCAACGGATGTGAGCGGACCAATCAGAGAGCGTATCGACCTTTACGAGACAGGTGTCGTCTGTCTCTTTCTAATTAATGTAGCCCCTCTGATTGGCCCGTTGTTTTACAATTTTTACATAATTCTTAACTTATTTTGCCTTAAGTGCTTATAATTATTCTCTCATTACACATTGTTTACCTAACTTTTACTACTTATTATTGTTTCAGGTAATGAAAAGACGACCCAATTAATGTTTTATTTGCTTACGAACTAAATAGAAAAATAGAAACCTAACTAATGATAAAAAACAACTTATAGAATGAAATACGACACTTAAAATATAAACAACATAACACAATTAAAGTTAACTTATAAAACATTTTACAATTAGAATTACGCTTAACTATCTTATAAAATTACATTGCACTTAACTATCTTATAAAATTACATTGCACTTAATTAACTTAAATATTTCAATTAACATTATGTAATCACTTATTGTTTTCTTGTTCGTCGCTGACAGTCTCCCCCGCGGTGCGAAGCTCCTCATCTTGAGGTGGCGACGATGTCTCTGCAGGCACGAGGATGATGACTCGACGTGTTGGTCTCCGTAGGACTCCCCAGGGTGTCTTGACGTCGAGGACTCTCACGCGGCCGTCTGGCCCCGGATATGTTTGTTGTATTTTTCCTCGCGGCCATGTACTTCTTGGTAGTGTTGAGTCAACTATCATCACGACGTCCCCTTCTTTGGGGTCTTCTGTTGTCTGTCCCGTCACTCTTCTTGGCATCAGCGTAGGTAGGTATTCTTTTATCCACCTCCTCCAAAAGTGGTCGGTCAGCTGTTGCGCTGTCCTCCAGTCGGCCTTCCCGATGAGGTTCCCGTCTTCGAAGTCACCGGGTGCTGGTGCTCCGCAGGACCTTCCGATGAGGAAGTGGTTTGGCGTGAGGCTTTCTTCATCACTCGGGTCCAGATTGATGTGGGTGAGTGGTCGTGAGTTCACCACATGCTCCACTTCGGTCATGAGGGTGTGGAGGACTTCTTCGGGTGGTGACCTTGTATGTAGTACTGCCATCAGCGCCGTCTTGACTGTTCGTACGAGTCTCTCCCATGCGCCGCCCATGTTCGGGCTGCCAGGTGGGATGAACTTCCACTGGATGCCTTCTCTGCTTGCTGCCTCCGTCAGCTCTCGGTTGGCCCCCACGAAGTTGGTGCCGTTGTCGCTGTATAGTGTCTTCGGAGTGCCCCGCCGCGCCGCCATTCTTCTTAGTGCCATGATCATCGAGCTGGTGCTGAGCGAGTTGGCCAGCTCGAGGTGTACTGCCCTCGTGGTCAAGCAGGTGAAGAGGGCCCCCCAACGCTTCTCTGTTCTCCTCCCGATGGTGACCAGCATCGGCCCGAAGTAGTCGACGGCCGTGCACGTGAATGGGTGTTGTTGGTGTCGTAGGCGCTCGATGGGTAGGTCTCCGGTCGGTGGGGCTTTCGGGACCCCTCGGTGGACTTTACACCACTGGCAGCGGTGAATGAGCCCTCGCACTGTTGTTCGTAGGCCCATTATCCAATATCTCTGTCGTACTTCGTTGATGACCGTCGCTGCGTTGCAATGCATAAACCTTTTGTGATAGTGTTCGATGATAAGGCGGCCGACTCGATGTTTTCCACTTAGTATCGCCGGGTTCATTTTTCTATCTTCGATTTTCACTTTTCTTGTACGACTTCTTAGTTTCACGATGCCTCGGTCGTTGATGTAGACATCTATTTTTCGTAGCGGGCTTGATTTTTCGATGGGCTTGTTATCTCGTAGACGTGTTATTTCTGTAGCGAAGCTGTCGTATTGGCTCCTCTTGATCAATTCTTCTTCGGCTCTCGTGAGGTGAGATTCTTCTAGAGGAATGAAGTTCTTCGGTTCATACATGGTGAATGGTACCGCTACTGTGGGTTTCTTTGTGGGTGTTTGTTTCTGTGGTTTCCAGCTGTCGTCTTTCTTGGCGGCGTTGACTTGTTTCTTGTTGTTTACTTTTCTTCTTAGTACTTCTATGTACTGTATGACGCGCGCAGTACTTCTTAGTAAACGGGTCCAGCTGGAGAACTTCTCGGGGTCCGGCGTGTGTGTTGTGACGATTTTGGTGGCGGCCACTGTGTGTACTTTTCTTTCTTCATCGGTGCTGTCTTCGGTGGCCTTGAAGTGTCTGGCGGGCCATTCTTCTTCGTCGTCACGTAGGAATGCTGGCCCCGTGAACCATCTTGCTTGACTGTCGAACTCGTTTGGTGTGTTTCGTGTGGCGTCGTCGGCCGGGTTCTGTTTGGTAGGTACCCAGCGCCAGTCTTGCGGCCTTGATAATTCTTCTATCTCCGCTAGGCGGTGCGCTACGAACGTCTTGAATCTTCTGGGGTCCGACTTCACCCACTGGAGCACGGTGCTGGAGTCTGTCCAGTATACTTTCTTCGTTATCTTGAGTTCGAGTTCCTCTTCTATTGACCTTGCCAGTCTGCTGCCCAGGAGTGCCGCTTGCAGTTCCAGTCGTGGTATTGAGACTGGTTTCGTGGGCGTCACTCGGGCCTTCCCGGCGATCAGCGCGACGTGGGGGCTTCCATCAGGTCCCACCGTCCGCCAATATACCGCTGCTGCGTAGGCTTCTTCACTGGCGTCGCTGAAGGTGTGCAGTTGGCCTTCACCGTGATGTGGTGATAGACATCTCGCGATCTTCAGATTTTGTAGTGTGGTTACTTCTTGCAAGTATCTTCCCCAGGCTGCCTTCTGTTCTTCTTGGATTTCAGTTTCCCAATCGATCTTGGTTCGCCATATGTCTTGCAGGAGCTTCTTCCCTTGTATGAGTACCGGCGCTGCGAAGCCCAGGGGGTCGAAGGTCGACATGATTGCGCTGGTGACTTCTCTCTTCGTGGGTGTTCGTTCTCCGTTCAGAAGCTCAGGACAAGTGTTGCGAAACCCGATGTTGAAGCTCAGGGTGTCTTCTGTGGTGTGCCATCGCAAGCCGAGCGTGCTTTCTTCAACCGGCGTACTTTCTTCTTTAGGGTAATTCTTGATGCTGTCGAGTGCTTGGCGTTCGTTGCTCCTCCAGCCCCTCAGATGAAAGCCGGCTTCCCCCTGTATGTATTCCACTTCTCTTGCTATCTTCTTGGCTTCCTCTATTGTTGCGAAGCTTTGTAGGTAGTCATCCATGTAATGATTCTTGCGTATTGCTCTGACTGCTGACGGGTATCTGTTTTGAAACATTTCTGCATTCTTGTTCATGACATAGATGGCTGTCGACGGGGAGGACGATGCCCCGAAGACCACCGATGTCATTCTGTATTCTTCTGGCTTCTTCTGCCTGTCGCTGCCGCGCCACAGGAACCGTAGGCTGTCTCTGTCTGCCTCTCTCATTCGTATCCTCAGGAACATCTCCTTGATGTCAGCGGTGATGGCGATGGGTCCTTCTCGAAACCTGATTAGTACCCCGAGGAGAGATTGGAGTAAATCAGGCCCCTGCAGCAGCGCGTCGTTGAGGCTCTTCCCGTTGAACTTGGCTGCAGCGTCGAGGACTATTCTTGGCTTCTTCTTGATAGGGTGTATCACCGCGAAGTGTGGTAGGTAGAATGTTCTTCCTTCTTTCTTGACGAGTGGTGCCTTTTCTGCGTACCCGTTGTCTAATAAATTCTTCATTTGCTCTTCGTATGCTTTCTTCAAGTTTTCATCCTTGTCTAGTTTCTTCTCAATGTTCACGAGGCGTCGGTGGGCTTGAGCGTAGTTATAAGGGAGAGTTTCGTCGTTGCTCTTCCATAGTAGCCCAGACTCGAAGTTCCCGCAGGGTAGTCTTCTGGTAGTCTCTTCCAAAACTTCTAATGCTCTTCTATCTGCGTCGTTGCTCGGGCGGCGTGGCTGCACTCCGATTGATTCTATCTCGAAGTGTTGACGTACTAGCGCTTCTGTTTCATCTTCTATGAGTCTGCTGTGGTTCACGAACTGCACGCTGGCGTGGCTTCTGGCGTCGCACCCATGTAGTACCCAACCCAAACTCGTAAGCGATGCGACGGGTTCGGAGGTCTTGCCCTTCTTGAGTCTTCTGGTGACGATCAGCCCCCAATTGTCTTGACCTAGCAGTAGACGTGGTTCTTCACGCGTGTATGTCAGCTGTTCTGCTAGCTCTCGTAGGTGCCCGCATTCTTGAATTGTTTTGGTGTTGACTTCTTGTTTCGATAACTTCAAATCTTCTATGGTGCGGACTTCTATTGATGTCTTCTTTTATCTTCATTCTTATCTTCTGTGAGTCACGCTTCCGTATGGCCCCCCCGCCGACTGTTTCTATTGTGATAGCTTCTTTATGCCCCTCTGCTCCGATCTTCTTGGCTACGGCGGCGTCCAGCAGTGACACGGTTGACCCCTCGTCGAGCAGTGCCAGCACGCGGGTGGAGCCCCTCGGCCCGTATATGTCTACGGGTATCATCTTCAAGTAGGCCCTCCCGTCGCTCGTAGTGTGCACCGATGTAATGACTGCTTCTTTAGATTCTTCTGTTATGTGCGCGCTGTAGCTTGCTTTGTTCTCTTCTCGTGGTGGTGGTGGCTTGTCGGAGTGGAGGATTGTGTGGTGCCATCTTCCGAATTTCTTGCATGTTGGTGCCTTGCAGGTCGGTCTTGCATGACGGTAGCGTAGACACTTGAAGCAGATTCTTGTCTTCTTCGCCATTTCCCACTTGGTGTCTATGTCGGCTTCTCTGAATCGACGGCAATCGATGAAATTATGTTCTTCATTGCATTCAGGACACGATGGTTTTGGTGGTGCTTCATTCGTCTGCGTGGAGTATACTGTCTTCTTCTGTGTGCTTCTCTTCTGTTCCCAAGGTGCTTCTCTCTGTGCATTCAGTTGGCGACTCTTCTTCATCTCCCAGGACACTTCAGGTGGAGCGAAGTCACCGCACATGTCGGCTTCAATTTCTAAGAAGTCGTTGATGAGTTGCAGCTCTTGTTGTTCTTCATCTCTCTTGCTTCGATGGTATATGAACCACCTATACTTCATTGCAGACGGCATCTTCTCAATAAGTGTCTTCATTGTTTCAGGTGAGCATAAGTATTGTGTTCTTCCAAGCGCCTTGATTGTTGCGACTGAGTTTCGTACTTGACTGGCGAACGTGCAGACGTCGTTTGGGTTCTCGGTGACTCGATGTAGATTCTTGAGCTTCTCCAATTCTGATAGTGCCAACGCCCCTGGTCTTCCGAAGCGAGCTTCTAGTCCCTTCATTATCTCTGCTGGTGTCTCGGCGGTGAACAAAAGGCTCTTCACCGCTTCTCTTGCTCTTCCTTGCAGCGATCTTCTTAATCTTGCTAAGTTCTGCGTAGGCGTGAAGGCGAGGGCGGTGTCTTCGAACGATCGCTTGAACGCCAGCCATTCTTCACTGGCGCCGTCGAAGTGTGGCAGTTCGATGACGTGTCTTGTTACGCTGGCTTCGGTGGGGTTCTTCGTCAGCTTGGTGATTGCGTGTGCTAGTTCTTGTATGTCACTCCTCTTCTCAGGCGGTGCTTGGTCGCGGTCGGTTTGGTTGAACCAGGTTTCGACGTGCTTCTGTCGAATGTCTCGTACTTCGATTTCTTCTTCATTTTCTACGTCGGAGTCCATCTGCAGCAGCTCCAGCTCGGCGGCAGCTATCCTGGACTTGGCTTCGGCGATTTCTAGTTCTCTCTTCGCAATTTGTATTCTTACTTCGGCTTCGGCTCTTTTCGACGAGCGTACTGAGTGTGCGATGGTTGTCTGTCTTCCCTTCGGTTGGTGCGGTGCTTGCTGCGGTCGGTCGATAGGTGCGGGCGTCGCAAAGTGTGCTTCGTCCGCGTGTACGATCGGTCTTCCTTCTTGATTAGCAGCTGCGTGCATCGTGTTCTCTTGCGTGACGGCAGTTTGTTTCCCCTTCGTGTTGGTGGTTGCGGTGTAGATGCCCGCGGTGTGCGCTGTTCCTTCTGCGGTACCGACACCTGGTGCGGTGCCGACACCTGGTGCGAGGCTTGGCGTTACTTCAGTGGTGGGAGACTGCGTCTGTGGCGTCAGGGTAGACTGACTCGTCGAAGAATCCGTCGGCGTGTTCATGCTCCAATCGGTAGACGTGGACGGTTCCGTTGTCTTGGATCTTGCTTTATCTGATCTTGTGCAGGGCATTTTCTTCGTTTTTCTTTTTCTTTCTTCCAGAATCCGGCAACTCGAAGGACCAGAAATTGTGCGTGTATGACGGCGATGTTCCAAACCGGCACCTGCACAGACGCTATACTTGCTGGACTGGTAGGTAGGTACGAAGACGGCGGGTCAGACGGGGGGATCCGGAGCAGAGGGTAGGCACGACGGGGTCGACGGAGAGAGTAAAACTCCTTATTTTCTTCTAGTAGTGTTCTTCTTTATTTCGCTGGAGCAAGGCATGCCCTACTGGCGCTTGCGTTTTCTTATATCTAAAATTTACATGTTGCACCTTGCACTTGTGCAACGGATGTGAGCGGACCAATCAGAGAGCGTATCGACCTTTACGAGACAGGTGTCGTCTGTCTCTTTCTAATTAATGTAGCCCCTCTGATTGGCCCGTTGTTTTACAATTTTTACATAATTCTTAACTTATTTTGCCTTAAGTGCTTATAATTATTCTCTCATTACACATTGTTTACCTAACTTTTACTACTTATTATTGTTTCAGGTAATGAAAAGACGACCCAATTAATGTTTTATTTGCTTACGAACTAAATAGAAAAATAGAAACCTAACTAATGATAAAAAACAACTTATAGAATGAAATACGACACTTAAAATATAAACAACATAACACAATTAAAGTTAACTTATAAAACATTTTACAATTAGAATTACGCTTAACTATCTTATAAAATTACATTGCACTTAACTATCTTATAAAATTACATTGCACTTAATTAACTTAAATATTTCAATTAACATTATGTAATCACTTATTGTTTTCTTGTTCGTCGCTGACAAGCGTCTATAGGCTACGGTGGCTGCTACCAGGCAGGCCTTATGCTTGTCAAACAACCACTTAACATTTAAAAAAATATCTTTTAATTATGATGTTTATTTACATACCTACAGCTACGAGTAGGTACTTTTTTTTCATAATTATGCCACCAATATTATTAGCAGTTTTGGTACATTTGACACTCATCTCATTTAGAAACAATTTCTCACTTCTTAGTTCTGATGCTAAATACATTTAGTGTTTTTGGGTTTATGAATGATCATGTATATTGGGCAGCAGTACCATCACCTAATATTTGGTACACTTAACAATCACGTACTTTAGAAACAATTCCCCGTCACCCTATTTTGACGAAAACTACAATCATTAATATTGAATGTCTGATTTTGATCATCTACTTTTGACGTTGACTGTACACAAAATCTACTAGGACAACACAACAGTACATTTATTATCTGGGGCGGTTAAAAAAAGAATGTCTCAGATCGCAATTTGACGCCTGAGGTTTTCTTTTTGACCGCCCGAGGTATTATATGTAAGTAAGAAAAATTATGTCACCCCCTTACCAGGAAGTAAGAGGTTTGGCATAAAAACTTATTTTTATTACTTATTATTTATGAAATACTTATGGAAGTCACACACGATCAATTTGGCATGACAAGTCTGCAGCGCGTTTGGTGGGGTGTCAAATCTGAAGCGCGTCCATAAAGCCTACCTACACACGATGAAGTTCAACATTGTTCACCGTCAATTTTGCATAACGCCGCACCAGATGACCATGGCGTCACAAGAGAAATTTATTACCAAAATATTCATACTTGATAGCAAAATTTTCTAACTCCCTTGAAAGCCAATTATATCCTTCCAAAATCCCTTAAAAATATTTTCCCGCCCAAACGCCCAACTATAAAAATCCTCAAATTCGGGGAAGGGGACATCACCCCAAATCTAGCCTCAGTTGCGTCATGCGTACTTGACGGGTGCCATACACGATTAATTTGGCAAGACGCTTCAGGCTTGTCAATTAGGCACCGTTTTCGCTTCAAGTAGACTTGTCATGCACACCTACAGCCACACACGATCGATTTTATCGGACGGCCCAGAATTGTCCTGCCAAATTGATGGTGTGTGGCGTACATTTCTAACGGCAAACTTCACAAGTTAAGTCAGTCAGTCGTATACCGCCGCGCTGCTACATTGAATGTTTTTCCTTACTTTCGCTGGATGTCAAAAAGGTTGCTGGCGGCCAGTGCTATCGCTATCAGCTGTAATAAATAGACACATATGAGCACCTTGATCACATGAGCGCAGTTCTCTACACGCGGTTCGTTGCCCGATGCCCGATGCGTAGTATATGTACCCATACGATGCGCTTATAATGAGGATAAATATTTTTGTTAAAAATTAAAAAAAAAACCTAGTGCAATTAATTCATGTGCATGTTAATAACAAACTACTTCCAGGCATTGCGTTATTTCTGTTACGCGTTGTGTATAATTTTCATTACTGTTACTATAACGTACTTACCATAATGTCACCTACGTATACACCATGCAAGCGAGTATGCAGCATGCAACTAACCTGTGCATCAAGTAAAGCATACAGACAAGCAATTTTACTGCGCGTGGTCACAAGTCTAACCTACCCTATGAAAAAAAATAATCCCCGACTAATAATCTTTCTTTATAACACATTTGCTCGTAAAGGTCTCTTATTTAACTAATTTCAATATCGTATTGTATCTCATTTCGCACTTGTGCGTTATTGTAAAGTAAGAGGCACGGTTTATCTAGAAGGTCCGTCTAAAAACGAACGATACTTTCTTAAATCTCAGCAAAGAGTTTTTATGTCAGAAAAGTGGTTAACATTTATGAATAAAATTAACTTTGGGAGATAAAATATAGTAAATAAACATTTAATTCTTTAATTTAATTAATTTTGACAAATAATTATAACCATTTATGTGTAACAAAAACACAAAAATATGAATTTACTTTATTAGTAATACCTACTGGCTGTTTTTGTGCCTTTGCCTTTAAAAAGCGTTGATGCGCGCCTTAGACAAAGAATATGCGCGCGCATCGCTAATTTGTGAACAAGTAAAATTTATTCCGCGCGTTTTTGTTGCTGTATTGTATTTATTTGGAAATGTCGTCAAGTTGGCAAGTTGTCGTGAATTTATTAATGATATCCTCGCAAATATGTTATAAAACGTCGTATAAGATACGTGCGCTTTGTTAATTACATAACCTCTGCTTTCTTGTAGCCCTCGCCTACGTCTCAGGCTAGCAATATCGCCTCGGCTGTAATTTTCAACTTACCGCACTTATATCATAATGTACTATTATAAACCCCCCCTCCCGCAAGCATCTTACAGGCAGCTTAATTACAGCATTCAGTACCTAACGCATTAATGGTTTTTTTTTACAGGGAAACACGCAACATGCAAAAATTTAGTACTATGTATGCTATATAGGTATATATTATGTCATCTATGTAAAATGATAAAGATACTATTACTTATGACATTTGTTATTATGGCACCAACTTTTATGGCAAACGAGAGTTAAAACTAATAAATTGTTATGTCATGCGTAGTTATTATAAATGACAATAGTGCAAATAATTATTATGACTGAGGATCATTATGGAAATCAAAATATAAAATAGTGCAAATAATACCTAGTCTTGCCATAAGTTCTGTTAAAACTTATATGAAAGTATTTTAAAAGAATTATTATGATAGTTTAAAAATATTAGTTCCTATTATTTGATGTCATTATATTATGTAGGATTTATACTATTCATTCCTATCTAACACATAGCTGTGTAAACTTGGAGTGGGGTACTACTGAGAAACACCAGCCGCGATTCTCAACTTGCTATATTTATTAAAATAACATACACCGGTCCATCAAGCGTTACAATGAGTTGTCTTCTATCGATGATAGGCCAAGGTCCTTGACCTCGAACAACCAGGACACCAGCAGCTATTAAAGCTGTCGGAGAGAGAATCCGAAGAAATCCGATCCGTAAGCAGAAAATCATGGCCAGGGAATTGAAAATTTCCCCTAGGTAGGGAATTGAAAATTTCCCCTAGGTATAGTATCAAAAAAGAAGACATTAGGCTTATAGAAGAATATATAGTATAGATGGCAGGTCAATTTATGTCTGCAGCCCTTCGTGACGAACCATGAGAGCGAAGAAGTTGTTGTAGAGACGTAGGCGGTGGCCACCAAAAAATTCTCATAACGGATGAAAAAAAAATAGTGTTGAAAAGAAGTTTAACCGTGAAAACGATAGGGTCTATGTAATCAGGTCTCAAAACCTATGGAGATAATTCCGAAGGTCGAAAGAGGCCACTACCCACCAGGTTTAGTGGGGTATGACCTACAAAGGCGTGACAAAGCTGAACTTTTTTTTACAAAAAGGTCGGACAAATGCCTTTAATTTCACCTGGTGGAGTCTAGATGTGAGTATAGCTAGCGCGAGAGATAAACCACCGCGCTAGCTACTGGCGCCTTGCTGAAATGCAAAGTTTTTCTTTATGCCTTCATTTTTATGAAAAAATGAGCAACTAACTACCAAAGCGAAGCTAAATTAGAGAAGGCAGTTAAGCCAGTACGTAACACTATGTTCGCTGGTAGACAATGCATATTTCATCAAGACTTAGCATCAGCGCAGAAGGCGAAACCAACTCAGCTCTGGTTAGGCGTGAATTTAACAGATTTTATCGCCTTTGAAGACTAGCTGAATCTTAATACTTAGGATAATCTTATGGAATGTTTTAGAGAAGAAGGCCTGCTCAAAATTTCATCTACTATCTAATAGCTCTGAATAGTTTTAACATAAGCTACATACCCAAACGTATAATCTATTATAATAACTAATCACTCTGAATAGTTTTAACATTTGTACTAATCTAAATAGCCAAACGTATAATGTACCTGCTATAAAAATTTCACTTATTTTTTTTCTTTATATTAGACATGTTTAAATTATGGGACAGAATTTATGGCACGACTAGGTATTATGGAAAAAATACTATTACCCATACTTACAACAACTAGAGCGATATGAAGGTGCAATCCCTCGCAAAACATCCAGATGTAACTTGTCACCATGAAGTAGTTCGTAATGACGTGGAGAATTTGACACCAAGGCTGTTGAAAATAAATTACATTAAAATGGTACACAGATTTATTACTAGCTTTGTGGGTAAAGTGCCTCTCATTAAATCGAAAGTTCAGTTATTTTAGTCAGTACCATTCCTCACCACCAGTCTTCATAGAACTCGGTTTCCAGATTTCCACGGGCTTGTCTATTTCGAAGCCGTGGATAAAGTGTAACAGTTACACTTTTTGTCTTTATTTTTACAAGTTACATAAAGATGATAATTCTATCGGCTACCTTATCAGCATCATCATCACCATCATCATTAAATTCTTCATAGTTTTCCTCACGATGTTTTCCTTCACAGTAAAAGCATCGATTTAACGTACATATGAATTCAAAATTTGAAAACACATTGGTACATGGCGGGGTTCGAACCGGTGCCTCCCGGGTGGGAGACAACGCTGACAATTCAAATAGTTTATCTTTGCCAATCCATACATTCTCCATAAGGGTTAGTGTCAGTGACACGAGCTTGGGAGAGATCTGTGCAGAGAACCTTATATTGAATTACGTAAATCCGATAAGTGCTTCTCGAATGCACACTTACAACAAACAAACTATTTAATGAAGGGTTTATCAATTATCTTTTCAGGACAGCACACGCGCAGATACTTACACGCGAGAATAAAGGACAGAACAAGAAAACTATTTGTTAATATTATTTTGATCTAAAAATTATGGTTCTCTATTTTGTTTCATATTTTTTTATCCATTCCCTAATGAGTAACTTAATATCACATCCCTCAATACAATATACTCTTATTTTGCTATAAATATTACAACCAATAAGATACAAAAGACAAAACTCATTTCAATGAGTAATAGAACATGGTCATAAAAATACTTAGGAAAACCTGAGGTTATTTATGAAGCCATTTAATCGCTGATCCATTGCGAAGCGGCTACCCACGTGTGTTGAGTTTCGCTTTGAATGAAAATGGTAGTGATACATCCACTTCAACCCACGGACACGCTAGGCATGAAATAACAAAATCGGTACACGCGGGTACTGATTGGATTTGTCACCCACATAGCTAAACACTGCGTACGCTGCACACATAGAGGCTGGCTTTGTGGGTCAACAGGACCAAGAATGTTGAAACGCACCCACAGCTACGTGGAGAGCACAGCGCGGAAAAAGTCAGCGTGTATAGTGTGTGCTGCGGTCACAGCGTGGGTCAGTCCATGCATGTGTACCTGACATCATCCGTGTATTGGTAGTGGCTACGAATTTTATTAGTACATACAGTTAGTTAAACGTCATCCCACGTGGGGTGACAAGCGGATACATGCAGCTAACTTGGGCGTGGACTTAGTGAACCGCATCCGGCACAGTGGAGCAGCAGCTTCAATGGGTAAAGATAAGCGTGGACATTTTACCGCCGCGAAAATGTTCCACCGACCACCAAACTTCTACGGTAGCGCCTACCCGCAGCGATTGGTGGCCACTGCTGATGCGCTTAGCCATCACCGGCCACAAGTATGCGCAGCGTCTATACTAAATGTATGGGAAAACGTGTACAGCCTGTGTTTCCGCACTGACACACACAAAGAAAATGTCACCAAGGCTCAGTATCGACACTGACGTGGAAAGCGACAGTCAACACAAATTCGACCCTATTATTATAGTAGCAATACATATTTAGGTGTGAATGTCAAATATCCTCATATTTTTAAACGTCATTGTACGAAGATCCAAAAAACAACCACAAATTAGGTTCTTTTTAATTCTTATATGTAATATTTCAACCCAGTCTGGCACTGACAATATTTTACCCCAACTGTTTCTGTATAATAAAGGACAAAGGGACTATTACAAAAAATACTCTTTTATTACGGCCCGGATATATCTGTGAAACTTAACGTTTATCCCAACCCAATTGTCTCGAGATGGAAAACTTTCGGCAAGATGTTTTATAAGCCACGCAATTTATATTACGGCGTGATTTCATCGTACAGTTTTCGAATATGTTAAACTGAAGTAGGATCGAGTGGCAGACGTTTGGTTTATTGATGAATTTTGATTTAAATGAACGACATAACAAAAAGCATTATAGTACATTATAATACAAGTGAGTAATGTTGAAAATTACGTTCGAGGCTGACATTGAGCACGAGCGCAGCGAGTGCTTAATATTCAGCCGAGAATGTAATTTTTAACTGCTCACGAGTGTTATACGACGTTTTTCAACACCACTGCGAGTAATTAATACATAATGCAAAATATCTACTTGCAAAATAGTACTGAAAATTGAAAAATGGCGCGCTTTTACTTTTTCATTGACGGCTTTGTGCGCGAAAGACTAAGGTACCGACGCTTATACAGCCAAAACAGCAAATTATATAATTTTTACAAAACAAATATATTCTTTTAATATTTATGTATGACTTCTATTTAATAGTTGTAATTTTAAATAAGGTTTTTATAATTGTATATCTTTAAACAGAGTGTTTCTAAACGCCAAACTTATTTAATTTACAAAAATGTTTCAGCATTTTGCATATAAATTCTCTTTGGTTCCTATTTTTTTTCTTATAAATAAAAGCGTGACTTTTCTTTACGAAACTATTAACTTTTGATTACCAAACTGTGCGGTAATCGAATTTAAAATTCGAAAGATATTATAAGTTGGTAATATGATACATTGTGAAACTAAAATTGGTGTAGTTACATACCAATTACGAGCAATGGTGTTGTAAAATAAATTTAGGCTACATCTATCTTAAGAATCTAGAAGATAGTAAAGAAAAGACATAGAGAGGAATCTGTTGATCGGCACTGTGAAAGAGAAAGAGCATACTAACGCGTATATTAGGGCAGATAGATAGACGAGACCATTACACGTATACGCAGGCGGCCCAAGTATACAAAGAAGAATAGAATTAGAAATATACTAAGTATTATATATGTATGTACATTCAGTCAAAAAGTATCGGGGTTACCTGTACAATGGATTTTTGGACAAAATGGCAAACAGAATTCCTATCCCAATCACAACAGCCAAAATGGATGACTCCCCGAAAGGAATTTAAAATAGGTGATAAGGATCAATTAAAGATCCGCGATATAAATAAAAATACAAGAGAGAAGTACATGTAATAAAATAAGGATTATCTCATAGTAAATATTGAATTATGTAAGTGAAAAGAGAACTAGTAAAAGCAAATGTAAAGTAGACATAGAAGTGACATAGTATTGTATAGTAGTAGAAAATAGGAAAATAGAATTAAATTAGCCATAGTAATATTATAGATTAAGCAGTAATATACACATAGAAATGTAAATTGTATTAACCCGGCGTCAATGACGCTACAAGATACAAGCGATAAAATGACAATATTGCATTACATTGCAAGCTCGGATTCGTCAGATGATGCCGGTCTTTTGAGACATACATGAAACGAATACCAGATTTATATAATATGTCTTGATCATAGCATTTCGGACTGCAATAATTGTAGCAGTTCCATGGTTACGTATGAAGAAAGTTAAAGACTGTTTAGAAGTAAAATGTATATTCCTAAGTTGATTTGATTTCCTGGCTATTGAAAATTGTTTTTTGGTAAATAATATAGAAGTCTATTACATTTTATTTAGATAATTACGTCAGTTGTGTTTTCAAAGATGATTTAGCATTGTATTTTGGATAAGAATTATTATAGTCCTTTTTTTAAATAGTTAATAATAACACATGCTATAACATAAATAGGTAATTAAAACAAGCTCTTATTATTACTGTTAGAAAATAATGTCTGACAAAATTCGGGTCACCATGACCCGACGTCATTGTCCACGTAATTATTTTCACGTCATTGGCGCCAGGTTAAACAAAAGCTCCAAAAACATATTGGAGAACTTTGAATTAATAAAAAATAAAATAATAATAAAAGATCCGAGATTGTCACCAGCCAGCTGACAGCTCGCTGTTACTTAATTAGGTATATTTTATTTTAGATTGCATTAAAGCAAATCTTATGTGACTAACACCTTGACCGAAAAGGACATAGTTATCAATACGAAACCAATTTTAGTGACCATACCAATAACTGGCGTATTGCCATAAAATCAAAAGAAAGCTTTGCGTTAGGAAAGGAGAAAACCTTTCAACAGGCCAACCTGAGCGTGTTGATTAGGGCTTTGACTGGTCACTGCAAGCTGAACAGACATCTCTACAATATGAGACTAAAAGATATTGATGCTTGCAGATTCTGTGAACAGGAGCGTGAAACACCAAAGCACCTCCTGTGCTCTTGTGGATGTCTCATTCACAAAAGAAGCCGACATTTGGGAAGACACATTCTCGACCCAGACGATATCAAAACAATCCAAGTTAGGAATATCTTATCATTCTTAGATAGTGCCCAGCTAAAGGAGCATATGTAAGGCCTCAATAGGACTTACTTGAAGGCTAGTCACATTAGATCTTTATAGAGGTCGCAGTGACGCAAAAGCCCCGAATTGTATAAATAATAATAATAATAGGAAAGGAGACAAGGACGCAATTGACTCTAATTCACGTAAGCTTATTCTTTCTTCCCCTCGAATACAGAAATGCTCAGTTATGGATGGCAGGACACTTTCCATCACATTTTGCCGCGCAGTGATAAAAAGTGATAGAAACATTTCCGAAAGCCGAATTGTCCCGACAGTTGTGAATAGCTTCACTAGTCACAGTAGGAACTCAATCAATCATTTTTTATTTGCCAGAATTTGTTACAGTCTGGTTTCGGTATATTGGTAAATTAGATTTTTTTCAGCCGCCATTCATCTGGCAACAATATCGGAGTCCATGTTTATATATTAAAAATTAGGTGATGGGGAATAACCAAAATTATGAATAATTTGTAAATGTGCAAGAATCATTTAGGGTGCTCACAAAACAAAATTCAATTAATGTTATTATGCTTCATTAACAAATAGAAAATTAAATTTTCTCAAGCTTTTTCTTTTTTAATTATGCCCAGCATTTGGGAAAACCCATTTAGTCTCGTCTTTCGCTCGAGAAACTAACAAAGTACCTACTGAGAAAGAAAGAAAGAATTCTTTATTCAGCTTATAAAATATGATCACATACATAAAAAAAAATAGTACACATACCTAGCATATTTTGCTATATACCTGAGGACTAATTGAAATTAACTGAGTGCGGTGATTGGGGCTCTTACCGTCTTCTGGTGTCTGAATTATTAACATTATAAAAGTATGCGGAGTTGTACGACGGCCTGTTCACTCTTCAATATCTATCGTTTTAATGTTCTAAGTCTTTAAAAACCATCATCTTCATAATTTCAGTTGAAAGTCACCCACTTGGACACACGCTTTTCAGGTCGCAATTAACCCCAAAACCGCGAATGATAGGTAAATAAAAAATAAAATAATACATGTCCTAATAAATACACTGAAAATCTCAAATGATGAGGTCTTTACATCAAAAAATGTTTGATTGTCCACCACTCGCAATGATATCTGAGTGATTTCTGGTTCCAAAGTTCAAAAGTTCAATATCCACTTCTTGTGGAAGTTGAACTGACTAATAGGGAAGACCCGATACAGCGTCGAACTAGTCATCCCTCAGACGTTGGAAGCCTAGTGTGCATCACTCATGGCTCCAAAATGGATCCTAACGTAGGATGTAGTATATATGCTGCCAAGACAAAGGTTAGCAGAAGCAGAAAAGCAGAAACCTTGGTCAATATGTCTCTACCTCCCAGACAGTAGTTTGTGCCTTAATTAAATGTGTACAACCCAAGTCGCCAGCGGAACAATGTTAATCAAAACATAGTAATATACTCTGATAGCCAACCACCTCTATGCTACTAAGCGGTAACGGTGGTAAAAGACCTCTTAAAAGACCGTGTCAAAAAACTAAATGACCTGGGGCAGCAAAACAAGATCACCCTCTTATGGGCAGTGCCGTAAATAGGCCGGTGCCAGCGGTGCCCAGGCACAGGGTGCAGACCCTGGAGGGGCGCAGAAATGACCAGACCACGTGTTTCAAGGACGCAGTTTTGAAAGCTCGCACCGGGCGCATAAAAGGCTAGTTACGGCACTGCTTATGGGTACCGAGTCATTCTGGAATTATCAGTAACGACAAAAACTGGATGAGCTAGCAAGAGCTTGGGCTCAAAGACTATAGATTAGCCTAGATGCATTCTGTGGTATCTCAAAGAACCAGGCCTCGGTTGAACGAGGATATGCAATAGATACTTAAAAACGGCTTACTAATATTTTGCCGAATTTTAGATGCAATAATTTTGTTTGCCATAATTATCAAATTAAACAGCGGACTGGTAAACAAAGCCTGGGTTAACAAACTCAAAACACTATTTGATTAGTGTTTTGTTACTGCTCTTACGTACTCTAAGTTTACTACCCAAATCTATGCGTTCACTGCCCACTCTACGTTTTTATTGCTTTCGTAAGCGCACTGAAGAACAAATCATGGACAAATATTCGGCACACCGGAGAAATCTCCGTGATTTTTGGTGATAATTTTGTACTTTTATTTTCTATTTTTTAAATAATATTAAAACTACTGAAGCTCAACAAAAATAAGATGACCTTACAGTAAGGTGACACCAATCAGAAAACGAATCTCCACACTTGATACACTGCTGGCGTCCGCGAAGAGAGTCAGAGAATCACTTAACACTGAAAGTGCGTTGCCATCCTGGGTACTTAGATGATATTCCTTCATGCCCATTACTCTGGCTACCTATCCCTTCAATCCGAAACAAAGCAAACTGCTTCACGGCAGAAATAAAAAGGCGGTGGTACCTACCCAGACAACTTTACATATTGGTCTACCACCAGTCTACGTTACTATATAGACTAATAAAATGAGACTTACGTCCACAATATGCCTACACAGTTACAGTACCATATGGATCGGTATTAAGCTTAAATTGGATCGTAGCCAACGCTTTCATACGTTGTAGTCATTTGGTACCCAATAGCTTTTGGCTAGATAAAGATGAAAAGAGCTTTTCTCCTTTACGTTTTTTGCTATGAATAGATGAGTACCTATGTACCACATTTTAACCTATGAAATTCCTGAAACAGCAAAAGCGTGACATACTATATTCAAGGCGAACACAAAGTTTTTAGGCTCTTTTACAATTGTACATACATATGATCACTCTCGTAATTCCATAAGGGTTTGAGCAAATCCTCAGTTAACATTTTGTTACACATAAAGCCACATCTGGCATCATGCAGTCAACAACTAGGACAGATGTTACGTACTCAAAATCTTCTCAGCAGTTCGGATATAAAAATAATTTTAGCAGTAAAACCACAGTCTATAGAAATTCTTATAACTATAGTTCTATCCTACCTACCTACATGTCGCGTCATCACAGTTGCGGGTGCTGCGATCACAATTTTGCGACATTCGAAATTCTCGACAAAGAGTAAAATCGTCATGTTGTTTGGTTCTTTGAATTGTATAACTAATTGTAACGGTTAGCAGTTCTTTATTTTATTGAAGTTCGATAGTTCTACAGTATTATTTGGCAGCCATAGCCAAATAATACTGTAGAATAATTATAAACTAATTAAGTTTTGGCAGAAACGTTTAGTACAGTATACTAGGTCATGAATTAAACATCAAATCCGTCATTATATCTTATGATACCGATAAAAGGATTAATTACACGGGGATTTGCTGCAGGTATTAAATCCGGTTCAGATACGACAATTAAGGAAAATAAAGATATATAATAATCTTTATAATTTAAAAGTGAAAGAAGTGTCAATCTAGATATGACGTGGATAATTTCCTTATGACCGTTGATCCGTCCGAATGGGATATAAATCAATTACTTTGGAATGAGTTATAAATTTTTTGATATGTTGGAGTGTATTGAAGTTTATTATATCTATTAATAACCTATTATCTATTAACTCCGTAGATGTCTTTGAATTAGAATGCTTTGGTTTATGCAATGGTATTAGTTAATATCTTGACTATGATAATTATTGTCTTACTCTATTTTTACTATATCGCAGATAAAACCGATATAATAAAAATAGGATCCAATCATACGCTTGAAGATATGAGCGTCTGCTATGTGTTTGCAGGGGGCTTGGATAAGTGGCAATCGTTTCATAATGAAATTCGTCATCATAGATCATATTGCTTGGTTACTACAGCATCTTAGCTTTCGCTACCAACTTACTTAGAACTACGATTGGCCACGGGATTTAACAACCTTATCATTTTTAATTTGTTACTTCGTCTACGGACCTTGTTCTAGAGCTAGTTGTGATTGCCAGACAGTCGCGTTTAATTTCTCGTAGAGGCACTAGACGAGATGAAAGCTCTTACCATTCTCTGGATTCACAGAAGCAGTGCCCAAACATTTGACCGCATGCTTATAGGGTTAAAAAGGCCTCCTTGTCGTGCACCTGACTTCTCTTTCTGCTGTCCTAGTCATATATATTTTATAGCGTAGACGTAAATTCAAGCAGCGCTTGAATTGATTTGTAATTATCATTAGGTATAGTTCTTTCCAAAACTTTGTAGAGCTATAGGTAACTAATTATCTATACCGGCGTATCGCCCGGCTCACCGTTGGGCCGGGACAGCTTTCGGTGACTATGTGTGCGTAAGATTCCGAATCGCCACTACAAGCTAGGCCTTCAGCAGGGTGGGGTCCACGCCCGGAAGTCTCCTCGTGGCGGACCCTGGTAACGTAGTGGGGAAACTTTCTCGGCGGGTGTGTGGTGTTTGATGCCAAGTGTGTCCGCTTGGCATTCGAAGTCACATGCCATCGGTGAGTGGTTTTGTTTTCCCACCACGGCTAGTTCCGGACGGCCCTTTTCAGGGCCACGACGGCGCCCGATGACCTCGGGTGCGGTCCGATGGCTGCTCCCGGTGTCCTCGTCAGGAGGATGCGCCAGGTCGAGCAGCCGTCGGTGAGGAGGCGGCCTATAAGGCCGGCGTCGGCCAGCGGCCCACAGGGGCGGGCGTTAGTCGGTAGCCCCTGTGGGCTGCTGGCCACCAATTGGTGCACAGGGAGTGCTTAGACGGGCAGCGTTGGGACGGTCACGGTGTAGTTGCGCTCACGTGCGCAGATCCCGAGCCATCCCGCAATAGCGCACTGGAGGTCAGGCCGGGGAGGATGTTTAGTGGGTATGGAGGGAACGCCTTTACCTCGAGTCCCACATATCCCCTGTGGTTGGCACCACGCCGCAGGGACGATGCGTAAATGCATTTGTCCTCCCCGACAACAAAAAAAAAACAAAAAAAGACCTTCAGGAGGGTAGGTACCGATGGTTTTACTGGGTAGGTTGTTTTCGAGTCCCACGCATACCGTAAGCCTAGCCAGCGCACAGCATTAAAAAATAAAGTAGGTAATGATTACTATAAACAATAAATATTACCTATAGCTCCTTAGCACTTCTGTAGTCAATCCGATGGTACTGACACAGCCTATATAAGATCCAATAGTCAGCCAACGAGCACGCCTAGACAGGACAATCGTTAGGTAGACGCGGGACGAGAGGGGCTCGGTTGCGTCACCAAACTGGCATACACTAGTTTGGTAGACGCTGGTCCATTGTAGGATTTTCCTCAACTTCAAAGGCGTCGAACCACTGATGTTTTTACGCTGTAGTGTTAGTGTTACCATGCTAAACTTCTCTGATGTTTTAATTATTTAGTATAATGTTGGTAGTCATCATACCTATACGTAAGGGCCATTGGAATTACTGGGTATTATTATATGAGGTATTGAAGTAAGGAAATTATCCTAATCCACCCGGACCGCTGAGATGATTTTGAGTGTAACATCTGTCCTGGTCATTGGCTTTAATTAGTGTGTTTACTGAAGGATTGTTAATTTTTGGGTTTGATGCCCTTTTTATGAAGGCGACAGGCTGGCAACCTGTCTCTATTAGGAGACTCTGTATGGCCCAATGTAGCTTTATGTGTAACAAAACGTTGTCTTAGGCTTTGCTCAAACCGCATGGGATTACGAGCGTGATCATATGTATGTAATTTATATAGGTAAGTTGTTTTATTTCTAATAATTAAATTAGTACCATTAAAGCAAAACAGTTATTTCATTATTTTGTACCTTTGAATTCCGGCAATGTTTTATTTTTGTAGATTGTGCTTTTAAGGAAAAGGATTTTTTTTCTAATTCGTAATTTTCGTATTTTTTTTAATTTTCTAACAATTAAAGATTTGGTCACTATTTTAACACCACTTTATATGAAATTCAGGGTTGAGTTCTTAATAAGCTTAATAATATTTGCAAGCACGTGCAAAGTAATAAATTAACATAACAAAATAATTGCAGTAACTGAAATATGATAACAATCCTTTATCAAAATTTTCAAATATTTTGTTTTCCCTTGCATACAATTTTGTCTTTAAAAAGCATAACGTGATTTAACGAGAAAATGCGGAACATTATCTGGATTCATCTAGCAGTGGTATTTTCTATTAAAATTTCGATCGTTTTATCTATTAAGTGAAAGATATTTATATCCCCTCACATTTTTGTCTTTTTTGGCTTTAATGGAGTAGGCACATTATTACAATAACACAAATATACCTTCATTCAAATCTGTGCATAAAAAACGTATGAAACAAAATTAATAAAAACAAAAATTGCACCAAAAGTTACAGTTGGGAAGCAAATAGCAAGTTTTGTGAACTCTGCATATTTATGCCATAAAATTAATTCCAATTTAGTTCAACATTGGTTGTAGAGAGTAGTTATGCACAAGCATTCCGTTGAATATCTTTATCTATACCTATAATATTATAAAGCTGAATAATTAGGTATACTTAAATGCGTTTACAAACGCGTAAACATTTTTTCACTTCTCCAGCACCAAAAGATCTCTTTTGCTTCGTAAAATCTCGAAGTAAAACGCTTTTTGCTGTAACGTTCAATCTAAGTGTTTGTAGTAACGTAGCTTTTAATTTTTTTAATTAATTTAAAGATATTTAACGTGTATAAAAGTATTGTCTTATTTTTTTCACCTAAAACAAATTTCTCTGTGGAGAGGCGAAAAGTTGTAATGTTTCACACGAGAGCAAAATTTTTTTGACTCGTGCCTTGAAATCACTCACTGCGCTTAGTAGTCTATTTTTGAATCACTTGCTATGCTCTTGATTCAATGCTAGGCTACTTCGCTGGTTCGTGATTTAATATCAGTAGTCGCAGCCAAAAGTAACTTTGCTCACTGATTGAACAAATAACTATTAAAACTAGAAAATACACTGAAAAAAAAACGACCGGAGCAAACGTCTCGTTAATTTTTTTCAGAGTATTTTCTAGATAAATAGCTAAAGAGTTTGTTTGCTTGGTTTAACGCGCTATCTAAAGAACTACTTACTTATTCAAATTGAATAATTGTTTTTGTGTTAGATAGTCCATTTATCAAGGAAGGCTATTTATTATAATACATTAACGCTAGCGAAGTCGTGGGTGACCTCTAGTGTGGTATAACTGAAATACCTATGGATTTTATGGTGTGAATCACGTCAGCCATATTTTAGTGCATCTGTCGCTTCATCAGTTGCCTTATATAACGTTGTGAAACAGTTTTCGCCAAGCAGCTCAATGAAAAGGTAGAGTTAAGGCCGCTACTCCACTGCGGCGCAGGCTGTGCACGATTTCCACGCTCACGCTTCGCTGTATACCATTTGCTTGACAACCACGTTGTTTGACGTTGTCATTCATTACTAATAACAAAATTTCGCGGGCGTGGAAATCGTGCACTGCATGTCCCAGTGGAGAAGCGACCTAAACGGGGTCAAGAGCCTGACTGGCCATGTGATGCCAGCAGAGTAGAATATCATCACCCCTATCCTCCAATGGGTGGCGTAGAAGGCGACTAATGGAGCAGCAAAAGACTATTGATTACTTTATACTCCATCCTCCAATCCGCATTGGGAGATTCAAGTGTTCCTAAATTTATACCATTTGTGAAAATTGCTTGTCTTCGTAATAAACACTTTGTCAAATGAAATGTACCTACCTACTTGTATCTTCTGAGCGGTGTGTATAATAACTTAAGCTTTGCTATGGCGACGTAGGGCAAAGGCCTGACGAATTCGAATAATTCCAGTATTGTTATATTATGTAGGTGGATTATTACGCGAATGTTTTGTAAAATATTCGCTCTAAGCCCCAACATGTGTTTGGGTCATTGTTTGATGTATTCAGTTTACAAAAACATGAAAATCTGTGTGTTTGTAACATTAATAATATTTTTAGATAATAATGAAGTACCAAGAACAAATTTGCTAAATAGGTTAGGCACCTACGTTATTTCTTCCACGTGTAGACGTAGAATTATTTTACACTGAGTGAAGCTTATTTATTTTCATATTTCGGATCCTTACATACAATAGCTAAACGACCACTTATGTAAGTCTTATGATATACACTTACGCTAGGCAATTCAAATCTAAGCTTATTAGTCATTTATGTAATCCTTTACACTGTAAATAAAATAGGATTTTGAAAGAAACTTTGTCTTAACAACAGGTCTAAATTTATAAAATAAAGGTGTCTTATTGGTGGATTTTTCTTCTTGTATCACATAGCCAACCTGTGCGGTGTTGAAACGGATGAAAGGTCGCATGGAAGTCCAAGTAAAGTCACGCTTTCATGCCTCCGATTTGTATGAAATTTGGTACAAAAATATACTAGACCTTAAGATAGGACACAAAGAATTTAGAAAAAAAGGCATAAAAAAGCGTTGATATCAGGATGAAAATTTGTATGGCAGTTCGTTCTTTTTTTATGTTACGAGATAGCATACAAGCTTGCGGCCTACCTGATGTTAAGTGGTCACCGCCGCCTATAGACACTTGCAATATTAATTGAAAATCACTTAACATCGCAAGTGCGTTTGCCATCCTGGGGACTAAGATGATATGCCCTCCATGCCCGGTAATTACTCTGGCTACCTTTCCCTTCAATCCGAAACACAGCGAACTGCTTCACGGCAGAAATAAGAAAGGCGGTGGTACCTACCCAGACGACCCTACATATGGGTCTACCACCTAGTATATGTTCAATTGAAACTTTGAATTTAGGCACTTGATAAGCAACAATTAATATTTGTTCTAGCGTTTTTGAAATGTTGACCTGTATAAGGTCTAACGTTTGGAAATCCAAACAAAGTCCAAAAAATAACTATTCCACGCGGACGAAGTTCTCCTCGGCAAATGCTAGTTTTATACTTAGGCAAATATTGTCTATAGTTAAAAGCAAGTGTTGCGAATCGGCCTCCTTTGTATTCTCTTTGCTTTTAATAGATTGATTTGTATGACGTTTTGCTTGTTATTAAAAATATATTGGATTTTCTTGTTGTTAGAAAGTCGCCTTTTTCTTTCTCCCGTTTTACTCCCTTTAATTACCATTAAAAGAGCTATCGATAACAGCAAGGAAGAATTAATTATGATCGTATCTTAAATTTGCTCTAAATAGATTGAAATTAGAGTGTAAGTTTGTACAACAACAAATTACAAAGTTGCACAACTAAAGTCTGCAGACCATATCGAGTTAATTGTCAAGATTTAAAGACATAGGTACGTCTTTGCTTTGACTGCTTAATGAGCAAGGGTTCTTTAGTGTCCACTGTTTGCAACATTTGCTAGAATTAAAGAGTACTTAATTGCGGAGTAGAGATGTTGTTTATCTACGTTTAGAAGAATAATTGTTTGACGAAACTGTTTCTGTTTTTCCTTCAAGAACAAAAATATTTCAACATTATGTAACTGATTTTTGACCGACGTCAAAAGGAGAAGGTATAGTTGTTATTTGGTCCCATAAAAAATTTCATCAATCAAATCAATCACTTTTAGGGGTTGAATCTATATCTATACTAATAATAAAGCTGAAGGGTTTGTTTGGTTGAACCCTAAGATCTCAGCAACTACTGACTCAAATTTAAAAATTCTTTTTACGTTTCCATTTATCTAGCAAGGCTATAGGCTATATAACATCACGGTACGTCCAATAGGAGCTAGTATGAAGAATGTTGCAAAAACGGTAGAAAAATATTTCTTTTCAAAGCTTTCACTGCGTGCGCTGCTTAAACGGTTAAAGTTAAGGAAAAATCATGTATGACGGAATTGTTCTCCATTAAATTTCTAAAGAAAAATCCGCGACAGCATATGTCTATCTTTTATGGTCGGCTCACTATAACCTTTCTTTTTGGTAATCAAATTTGTTTTAAAATAATGCATTATCTGCGATGGTGTTTTTGTATGCATGATATTATTCCTTATTGAAATAAATACATTAATTATCGCAAAGCATTAAATTGTTAACAAAATTGTTCATGACTTCATTTGATTTCAATGAATATCTTAAGAGATATCATAGTTTGAAATAAACGGAAAAAAATAAATCTTGATTTGCAGAGCTTTCACTGCGCGCGCTGCGTAAACGGTTAAAGTTACGCAAAAATCATGTATGACGGAATTATTCTCCTTTAAAAGTTCTAAAAACAAGTTACAGACAGCATTTATCTATCTCTTAAGGTTGACTCGCTATAACCTATTTTTGTTAATAAAATTTGTTCTAAAATAATGCATTAGATGCGAAGGTATTTTTGTAAAAATGATATTATTCCTTATCAAAATTAATACGTTATTCATCACAAGTATTTAAGTTTGTACAAAATTGTTCTTGGCATTATTAGATTTCAATAAATATCTTCAGACATATCATAGTTTTAACATAACTCCGCAGCGCAAAATAATGATCAAGTACTACGCACGCATCTATAATAATAATAATAATATAATAGGCTGGGGAAAAAGTTTCTTCGCATTTTTTAAGAAAATTCAAAACATTTTTTAATATAGTTTATTTACATTTAACTAAAGTATGTAGGTACCATTTTGTTCGATAACTTTTTGCCATCTTGTAGGTAGGGACATGATCCCATTGCTATGGAAATTTTGGGACTTCTGGTCAAAATACCGCGACAAGTGGTTTTGGCAGTCCTCTCGTGATGTTAACCTGACACTGCCTAAAGAATTCTGAAGAGACCGAAACAGGTAGAAATCTGAAGGTGCAAGGTCAGGACTATACGGCGGATGCATTAACACCTCCCAGCCAAACTCTCTTAATTTTTGCTGAGTGGCTAAAGATGTGTGAGGTCTAGCGTTATCATGATGAAAAACCACATCCCTTCTGTTGATTAATTCCGGCCGCTTTCTCTCAACTTCTTGCTTCAATCTCATCAGTTGTTCGCAGTAGAGTTCAGAATCGATGGTCCTGCCTGGTGGTAACAGCTCATAATGAATAATGCCCTTCCAATCCCACCACACACACAGCATCACCTTGTTGCGAGTTAACCCGGGTTTCGCCACAGTCTGTGAAGCCTGACCGGCCTTTGACCACGACCTTTTTTGCACGTTCTTGTCGTACGTGATCCACTTTTCATCACCAGTTATCACCTTCTTCAAAAATGGTTCGGTTTCATTACGTCGTAATAAAGAATCACAAATGAGTACACGGTTCATTAGGTTTCTTTCAGTGAGCTCGTGAGGTACCCAAATGTCGAGCTTTTTTGTGTACCCAGTTTTTTTCAAATGCGCCAAAACTGTTTTGTGGTCAATTTCCAGTTCTTCAGCTACGTCGTAACTACTGACATGCCGATCTTGCTCCACTTTTTCAAAAATGGCATCCATTTTATCTGTAATAGGGCGACCAGAGCGACGTGCATCTTTGACATCAAAATTTCCGGATTGAAAATTCTTAAACCAAATTTGTGCTACTCTCACAGACACTGCACTAGGTCCATAAACATCGCAAATTTTTTTCGCGGATTGCGTTGCATTTTTACCTTTTTTGTAGTAAAATTTTAAAATGTATCGAATTTCTTCATTAGATTCACTCATCTTGGCGGTACGAAAAACAAATGAAAATCACACATTTTCCTAATTTGAATTTGGAATTATGTTCTTTAAAATTTAAACTTTCAATGATACCAAAACCAGCCAGATACAAACAGTAAAGCCAAAGAGATTTTATTTCAAGTTTATACATACTATAATGCGAAAAGACTTTTTCCCCAACCTAATATTTCCACGCTCACACCAATTATCTAGCCCAAAGTATCATTAAGAACTTGTGTTATAGATACTAGATAACGGACAGTTTTTTTTTAATGTACATAATATTTTTAGATATTTTTATAAATAAACTTAAATATATATATAAATAACCATGACTCGTTAACAAATACTCGTGTTCATCACACAAATATTTGCCGCTACCAGGAGTCGAACCCGGACCGCTTGATGTGTAGGCAGCTATACTGACCACTCCACCAAGACGGCATCAAATCTATACTAAGTTGTTATTTGGTTGAACGCGCTTATCTCAGAAACTACTGATGCCGTCAGATTCGGACGCCTTAGAGACTCTAATAGGTTCAGAGACTCCTCCGAGGGAGATGCTCACCGTCCGGAATCCTCTCTGGAGTTATTCGACCTTAAAGCTTGAGGACTACAGAGGTCCTCTCCTTTGCTAAAAGCCCCGGTGACTCAAAGAAGATCATCAGAGACATCCTGCAAAAGTAGTTAAAAAACCGCCAAGTGCAAGTCGGAAGCGCTCACTAAGGGTTCCGTGATAATAGGATTTTATCAAAACAGTTTGAAAATTATTTGCATTTTAAATTAAATATTTTGTTAATATTTCAAGTTTCTACCTGTTATCGTTATTAAGATCTAGAAACATATCCCGTTTGTTGTAACCTATGTTATGGGAGCCCCCTTAAACGTTATTTTATTTTAATTTTATTATTTATTTTTAAAGTGAATAATATAACTAAGTATTCTGTAAATATTTCAAGCGTCTATCTGTTGCCGTTATCAAAATCGAGCAAAAAAACAATCATGTTTATTCTATGGGAGCCCCTTCAATATTTATTTTATTCTATTTATTTGTATACGTTGTTATAGAGACACCAGAACTACGTAATCTGAGAAAATTTCAACTGTCTAACAATCATGGCTAATGAGATACAGCGTGGTGACAGATGGACAGACGGAGGGACAAACGGACAGTGGAGTCTTATGAATAGACAATCAAAGAAATTTTCGATTTGATGATTCAAATCGAAAATTTCTTTGATTGTCTATTTATCGAGGAAGACTTGACAAGGAATTTTCGAACTTTTACGAGCCCTCCCCGTTATAGTAACAACCAAGTTAAGTACCCACAAAACCAAAAACATAGCTTTTTTGGCGATAACGAATGCGCAAATATTTTAAAATTAGAAAGTAGGCTGAAAAAATGTTACCATAAAACATAAGTAGTACCGACAAATTTCGACGGCGAAAGCAATGTCCCGGTAGCGAAGATGCTGTGTTCGATTTCCGCCCTGGACAGTCGATGTTTTTCAGTGTATTTTCTTATTTTAAAAACATAGCTTCTCAAAACCGGGCTCAAGTTTTTAAATCGCGACTTTCATATCTTTCTCTACAGTTATTTTCGTTCGACTTGTCGCATAGCTAGCTAGACAGCCATTCTATGTGGATCGTCTCACGTCGCCCCCGGGATAGAACCGCGACACCCCAGGGCGTCGCGACGCACATTTTGGGAAACCCTGATATAGGCCTTTAAACATAACAGCACTCTACGACTAATAGGAGTTGAGCATCAATGAAAAATGTTGCAAAAACGGGAAATCCACGCGGACGAAGTCGCGGGCACAGCTAGTTCTGAATAAAATAACTGAAATACGAGTTAACTCTTTTATCGATATGAAGTTTCGGATAAAATAGTCCATCTAATCTTGTTTCACCATACAAACTTTAGACCATCGTTTAACTTAAGGGGGATTTTTTCAAAAATCCTTTCTAAGTTACCCCTAGACTTCATAACGAACCTAAGTGCCAAAGTACGAAGCTAAAATAGTCCTCAAATTTTCTGAAATCATCTAATTTTCGTAATTTTCTTTCCGTAAGAGTCTTCTACAAAGTGAGTCGGACACGAAGTACGCGCACGAAGGGTTCCGTAGCATTATTCAAAAAAACGGCAAATAGTCCCTTAATTTTTTTTTAAATTTTAATTTAATTATTTTTAAAGTGAGTATACAACTAAATAGTATGTGAATATTGCAAGCGAGAATTTGCTCGTGGTCGATATTGGTAACGGCAACAGGTAGAATAACGAGCAAAAACAAAACAAAAATCACGGTTGTTGTATGGGAGCCCCCTTTTTTTGTTTATAAGTATTTGCCTCTTGCTGAGCGTCAACAGAAATACAATATTTGTGAAAACCTCAACTGTCTACTACCCACTAAACATCCTCCCCGGCCTGAACTCCTTCACGCTTTTACGGGGCGGCTCGGGATCTGCGCGAGCACAACTAACATCAAGATCGAATGTATATATATTATACAAGGTGTTTGGGTATGAAGCGGGCACCTACCCATGCTAACATAGTCATATAAATACTGTGGTGATATCAAAAAGGTTAAATTGTAAAAAAATGAATTCCCCATACAAATAGTTCGTTCAAAAAACAAAATGTATGGAATTTTTTTTTTCTTTACAATTTTGAATTTTTAATATCACCATTGAATTTATATGACTATGTTAGCATGGGTAGGTGCCGGCTTCATACCCCATGTACCAAACACCTTGTATATAAACACACAGATATAAACACATACACAGGTATTCTCCCATATTTCATATCCTCATAAACATGTATTCCTCGGAAAAGAAGAGAATACCTGTTAATTAAAGAAGATTACTTATAATATTTACCTCATTATTCTGCACGACGCTGACTTCGTCGATGACGGTCTTATACCACACTATCCATAAAATGTTGTTCAGAGCGAACGACGTAAAGAGGTGAATGTGGACTTTGATTCTCGTGCACTGAAGCGTCCTAGAAAGAGAGATACACTTTTAACAAATAATTTAAGCTCTATATAAAATTCACACAGAACTAAAATCAATTTAATGTATGTGGAAACTCCAATTAAATCTCTTTGGCAATGCAAACTCTGAATTGAAATACAACGAAAGTTTGGTTTCGATTACGATCTCATGATCTACGTGATATGGGCTATCATTCAAAGTTTTTGAATTTATCAGTGATATTACTGTAAAAATTTGCATTGCAGTTTCCAAATGCAATGTTACATATCATGCGGTAGATCATCAGTACACTTGTTATTTGGAGACTTACATGGAAAATTTTCTCAGCCGCTGAATTATGGCATGTGATGATTTTAGGTAAGGCATATTATAAATGTACAATAATCCGTGATTCTTATTTTTGAGAAGTTATGTATTTTTACCTAATTATGAAAACCGTGCTGGTCCAACGGTTGATTTTTGGATGCAAAAATGTTTTTGATTTTATTAAATATTTACTAATTTTCATTGTGTCTTTAATGTTAAATTTTCATTTCCAACGAAACTAGAAAACGGTTTTTGTAATGAGTCTGCAGTATAACCAGAACACATAAATATTTAATAAATGAACAAAAATCCGTATTCAATCCAACTTGGGGCTCGTAGTCACGACTTCAAAGCAATCACAGAAAAGTTAACCATTAGACCAGAACGATGTTAGTCATACTTTTTTATGACGATGGAAAATCCATTGACGGACCATATCGCAGGTTGGCTAGACGTACAGCGTATGTGGGACTCACCCGGCGCGGAACAACGCCGGTCCTACCCACTTAAAACCACCGGTACCCTCCTGACTGTTCTGGAGGCGTTTTGAGGTCGGCGCACTTTACGCACGCCATTTCACCAAAACGTCCCCGGGATGTTTAGTCATACTGGATTTATAAGCGATTTTCATGTTTAGGTAAAAATACCTAAATACTCGTAAAAAAATCGGGAGTGGTCTCCCCTTGACTTTCTCGTATACCGGAAACGACTCAAAGGTTGATAGAAACCTTATATTTTGATGTCATTCATTTATGTTAAATTTTGGTCAGCCATCCGAGTCCCGACCGCGAACTTGGTTGCTTAAATTTCGTGATCGACGGCTCAAAAGTTGATAGAAACCTTAAATTTTGATGTCATACACGCATGTTAAATTTGGTTTCAATAAGTTAAAGCATGCTCTAGTTATCGTGCTAACGCACAGACACACACACAGACACACACAAAGACATATTCCAAAAAAATATATTTTTTGACTCAGGGAGGTCCAAAACGTGTAAATCCGTCAAAATCTCGAGGTCGAATTTTTGATGATTACAAGACTTCCTCTATAATACGTACGAGAAAGTAAAAATGGATTATTGTGCTTTTACATATGCCCCGAAATAAAAAGTATAGATGGAGCGCTCAGAAAATCCAGAATTTCTGAGCGCTCCGTCTATACTTTTTATTTGGTTAGAGATAACAAGTATCTAATAAATGGGCGAATGCCTTTAGATTGCGCCAACTATAAGAATATTTATTTTTCCCATGCGCGCGTGGATTCGCATACGCTTAATATGTACACTGTTTACGTCTATCCAGAAAAATTACACTGAAAAAAAATGGACGTGCTCCAGACGGGAATCGAACCCAACAACAACAGTAATCTGGGCGACTGCGTTAACCACTACTCTATCAGGGCACTGCTCTCGCCGTCGAAATTTGTCAGTACTTGGTGCTTATGTTTTTATTGTAAACATTTTTTCATCAAGTCTTTGAAATTTGCGCTTCTAAGATTGACTCACAGTTAATATGAAACTACCATAAATTATGGAATAATTTCTGGGTTTACAAACGCGTAAATATTATGTATCTACTTTATATAAACTAATCCCAATGCTGGACGCAACGGGTCGGCTGTGGGTCGGATTTTAGTGCGTGCGATGCGACCCACCCTAGCCCGCTGTGCCCCATCAGTCGTGGTGTTATCCTATGCGTATGAGAATAAACGCGCGCAGGTGTTAAAATTTTTGAATCTTAGTTTTTATTGTATTGCTCTTGGTAACTTTAATTCACGGGCATAAAGAGCATGACCCGGCCTTACTAATGTGCTAGTGTGGCATTGTATACTCGAACCACATGAATAAATATGCGACCAGAATACAAGCTTCATACAAGTGGTCGCTGTAGGTACCATCGCGGGTGCTATCTCACAAATTTTTCCAACAATCACGTCGGTTATTAGCGCAATGCAAAGGCTGACAAATATCAAAACATTCGTTCAAGGGTATTTGTTATCTCTTTATTTTCATTCGTCATAGTAAAATACTATATCAATCAGTTACGAGTCTAGTCGATTTACACAAGTGTATGGGTAAGTAGAGTCAGTAACAGGCGTGAGTGCTGGTGCCGAGAACTGACCACACCGCTTACACGCTTACATGCGATTTTAGTCTTTCCTCGAATTCGCGAGTTAGATATTTACCCCGTGTAAAGCCTTTAAAGGAAACTGATTTCGACACATAGCGCGCCGAGAGTAAAAGCTTCATAAGGAGCCATCAAAATATTTACTACTCTGGTCAAGAGTATCAAGTAAATAAAAGAAAATATAGGTACTGACTCGGTTTTTACAAAACGATTTTTTACGGATCACTCACCCTAAATATCTTATTTCAGTAGTTTAATTTCTCAGTAGTTGATTTGAAGACATATTATAAACTATTGAAAAAATAAAAATAGAAAAGTATAAATCAATTCACAATATAATAATTTTATCAAGATTCATTTATATATGTAGGTAGGTATATAAAAAATTACGAATAATAAACAATCACATGGTCAAAGCAATAACAATGCACAATGATAATGGATAGCAATATAAGAGGTCGTGTATTATAAAATACACGTTTATGATAATGTTTACTTGTGTTTTTTGTAAGAGGAAGTCTAATAGCTTACTTCCCATTCCAATATGCTATACAACATCATATAGCTACATCACAACACATTATATATATATACAATACACCTATATGACATATACATAACACACACACACACACACACGTCATACACTGCACTCTTTATGGTTATTATTATTTTCTATTTTTTTTTATTTCTCTATTTTGGAAATGTAACAAAACTCAGTTCTGGGTTTACATTGTCTACTCCGGAACCCATAGTGCTGTTACACCAAGAATATTTAGCGGCTATAAATTTTGTCAATAATTATGGAAGAGCGAGACTTCCTGATACAGGCACCGTATGGCCGTATTGCATATGTGCTTAAAAAGAGGCCCTAACCACTGTAATTTAAAGATGTTTTTAATGAATAAAGCACTTATTATTATTTAGGGGGGTAAGGAGTAGGTAGAGTAATCTTTTATAACTTAGTCCATAACGGGGCGAGAGCGACAGAAATTTGTCTTAGAATAGCTGACCACTGATCAGTAATACGAAACAAAGGATGACAGCAAAGGCGCCGTTCACCATTGAGAACGGATTTTTGATAAACGAAACACATAAGTATTTTTTAACAACTTACTTTTTTTGTTCTTAAACTGTATTTATTAAACATATTCGTTATTTCATATTTTATATCAAAAAATAGTTATCAATGAATAAGTGTTTATTGATTGCTCATAGTTTATAAGTTTTGGTGGCGATTTTTTAAAAATTATAACATTATACCTAAGTTAATAATTACCACCTTGGGATAGTTGACTATATTGGTCGTCTTGCTTAGGTTCTGAAAAGCTACCAAAGTTGATTCAGATTAATGAAAGTTTAATAATATGTAGATTACCAAATCTTTGTAATTAGGTATTTTATGTTCTTTTTTGTTAAAACTCAAGAATATTATATGTTAAATATTCTGCATTTATGTTCTCAAAAGTTACCAAAAAAGATTACCATTTTGTGGAATAAACTTTTACTATTGAAGAGTACCAATAATATTTTTTTCGCTGTATTGTCTTATGACACACATGTGTAATCCTCATGCCCACATAGACATTGCTCGAAGAACGATAGGTTCACTAACTGGAAAGTCCTGGGGTGTACGATTGATAAATGGGCACGAGCTCGGATTTAGACCATTTTTCGAATAATTACTAAAACTACTGCCCAAACATCCGGTCAATTTACCCCGCGCACGGGGCAAGGTGACCTTTTTCCAATCTTTAAAATAATATCGTCAAGTCATTAGAAATACTACAGTTTGAAATTTCTATATTTGGAAAACACATATTGTATTGATCTGAAAACATTCGCATTGCATGTCAAACGGTTCTTTAAATAACGGAATAAAGTAGAATATAATAGGATAGAAATACATCAATGGCCACAACACAGATGACGCGCTTAGGCGCTTACACAAACAATAGGCAAAAAATAAAACAAAGAAAAAACTAAACTAACAGTGAAAATAAAATGAAAAGTATATTTATTGATTGTTTCAATATGATTTCTAATATTTAGAATTTTCGGGTCATTTTTGTTACCAAAATCAATTTGCAGTCACTCATCTGCAGATGAGTGACTGCAGAATGACTTGGTAGCTTAGCTTTCATGATCGTTACGAAGCACGCACGACCACAGTGCCATCATCCTCTACATTCCATATTAGATTCGGACTGTATCACAGAAAACAAATATTTTAAGATACAATAAAAATAAATTATTTGGGGTTAGTCATTTAAAAAAAGAATGTGTCAAATTAGACAGGAAAGTTTATCTTTTAAAATTTTATTAAGTTTATAATTTTGGAGTTTCTCCCGTGTTTGTGTTGTAAAAGCACGTGTTGAGAGACTATTTTTAACCCAAATCAACCGTACATTTTTTTTACTTTAGTTACATTTTCACTTGACATTGGCAAAATGCGTACGCTTAATGCGTCGGGACGCCATTAATTTAGAAAAGAATAGAGAATTTTGTAATTTACCTTATTTTATTTATTCACTCATGTTCACGATAGAACAAACTTCTTTTGTTAATAAAACTATGTCGTTGAAAAACTAGGTTTAATTATAAATTTACATAAATAGGGCCAAAACAAACAAAGATTAATTAAGATTTAAATATTAATTATGTAGAAAAAAAATCTAGCGAGCCCGCTCTTTCAATTGTTAGTTGTGTAATTTTCCTATTGCTTCGAGGTCGCGGGAAAAACCCCGGGGCGCTTCTTATTGGTTCGTTGCATAAAGCGTCACGGCGCGCTCATCCGATTGGTCAGCTTCTGGCGGGGCGCTTGGTGATTGGTGAATATGTAATCTGTGTTTGCATTACGGCGCGAACAACTCACAATTTTTTTTTAAACTGCAAAAGGTGTAACAGTTTGTTTTACCTTGTGAGTATGATTGTTGTCAATTTTGCATGTTTTTAGAGAGCTTGAACTCTGGTCGGATATTTACTCGTGTGATCGTACGTATATAATTATTTTAAAATGATACATACGATAACACATATTTATCGCTACTTGAGGGAATATTTCCGCTTATGCGCCGCGCCTTGTTGCAGCCCGACAGTACGGTCTTATGGCTGTACCTTTTGAACAAATAAAGACAGATAGTAATTTCAGGTAATTTCACAAAAAGTTGAACGCCGCTAATGTAATTTTGTCGTAATCGAGCGCGACAGTATGCAGTCATGACATTGGTTTGTATTTTTCTAAGGTATCACCCTATACAATGTGTTTGTGTACCGAGATCGTAGCTTTTGATGCTATAAAAACAATCATTTCACTGATAAATCACACCTCTTCAGTATTTCCTATACAACTTTGACAACTATAATAAAATGGCATCCTTTTAATTTTTTTTTTCAGTTCTCTTGTAGCGGCCCTATAAATACAAAAGAAATCTCCTGAAGTCTCATATGAAAGAATAAAATGTATGCAATAAGTTAGTCGTAAGGCCAAATCCCAAATTTATTAATAAGAGACAAAAAAATATAATTGACTTGAAAATTATCATATTTTTTTTTTATCTTTTTGAAGTACAATATTTACTTTAAAATGACGTCGTAATTTATTCTCCTAATAAAAACGATAACATGTAACTTAAATATTTGAGAGAAGGGTCGCCTCGTGGTTTTCAACAGTACATGGTATTGTAAAATTCATTATTTACTATTTACTTGAGAAAATTATGTTCGTTCTACAAAGCGAATGTTCTATGACTTGTTTTCACTTAGTTGTGGGCGTTTAACATTCCTGGCCCCATGGGCTCACGTAGCTACCGTGCATAGCCTCTGCGTGGATATCCTATTCAGTCAAGTGTATGTAGCGTTGAGCTGTGTAGGTGACATATCCGATTGGTTAGTGACAATGGCATTGACGTTATTTCATGCAAAGCGTGTCCGTGGTTAGCTTATATTTTACCTATTGCAGTGATGCAGTGGATGTTATCACTAATATTTTAATACAAATAACGGCAAAATCTATAGCAAATATATTTCAGACAGCGAAATTACTACCAGTTGATACTCTTTTTAAAATTTCTAATTCCTATTAAGGCAAAGGACTTACCCAAGCAGGAAAATTTTACTCCGCTGGAAATTTTGTCAAAAGCCGCTGATATAACAAATAGCTTGGTTGCCAGAAAATTAAAAAAGGCGCATAGAAATGCTATTCCATTCTACTCTAACTGCATATAACTTGGTATTAAAACACTCACGTGATACTATAAAAAATCGACAAGGCTCGTTTTTTAGACAACCGCTCGTGTTCTAATAACCCCTATTATGTGACAGTTAATTACTGGACATGGAGGGAGGGCATAATATCATCTTAGTCCCCAGGATGGCAAACGCACTTGCGGTGTTAAGTGATTTACACTTAATATTGCAAGTGTAGGCGGCGGTGACCACTTAACATTAGGTGGGCCGCAGGCTTGATTGCCATCTCGTAACACAAAAAAAATAAAAAATGTGACAGTTACATAAACTACTAATATTATTTTACCTGAAGAAGACAAAGATAGCGATGGACAGAAGCAATGCGGCGACTGACACCGAGTATCCGATTACGTAGATGCTGTTCACGATGCTCCGGAACTGAAAACATAACTGTTATTAGCTTGATTTTGAAATTATTCGAACGCAGGGAAGAGGAACCCATATTGAACTTGGATTTTTCACTATATAGATTGATACATAAAGTCGATTATAGCGCTAATTAATAAATTCTTTTGCCTTCCAAGTAAAGGGTAATTATTACTGAAGCAGGAAATCAGTGCTGCATTTAATTAAAATATAACTTTGTAACACCAGCCTGCTTAGATATAAAAAATAAACCATAAGAAACCATAATTCGTTAGCTTATTATTGAAGTATGCATTGTGGGTTTGTTATTTATCAAGCTTTGTGGACATTCTCCTATCAAAAGTGTAGGTATCTATGCAGAGGCGGATTAAAAGTTGAGAGCGCCGTAGGCAAGCATCTCATCGGCGCCCCTACTTTTAGGGTACTTATTTTGCAATTAATACTCATAAACTGATGTAGATTACTGTAAATTGCTTATTTTAATACCTTTTATAAACTAAGTTTTTTGTTTTTCCATATTTTGCTAACTTGCATACGACCTTTCATTCCCTAGTTCATCCCTACATGGGTGTTAAAATTCAAAAAACTACAACATTTTTTTTACTTGTTATCACGTGCTTATACAAAGTTTATTGGTTTTATCTTCGATGAGGAACCCCAAACAAACTTTCATCCCTTCTTTCAACCCCTTCATGCCATTTTTACAACAAAATTTAGCTTATATATACCTTTCTCAAGAGATAGGTGGTCTATTTTTGTACCAAATTACATAAAAAGCGGTTCAGCTGTTAGGCGTGAAAGCGTGACTTTGTTTGGTTTGGTTTCTTTCTTTCTCTTTCTTTCATTCAAAGTTCCATGGTTTTATCTTAGATATTGAAGAATCGCATACAAACTTTCATCCCTTATTTCAACCCCTTTATGTCCTCTTTTACAAAAAAAGTTAGCTTATGTCCTATTTCAAGGATATCAAGGTCTACTCTATTTTTGTGACAAATTTCATCAAAATCAGCTTAGCGCTTTCGCGCCTAACACTTCAACTGATTTTGATGAAATTTGAGCGTGACTTTTGAAAAAGCGTGACTTTTTTTGGACTTCCTTACGATCTTTCTTCCCTTATTTCATCCTTACATGGGTAAATATTTCAAAAACTCTAGAACAAATTAATTATTTATTTCGTTTAATTATTTAGTTTATGGTTTTATCTTCAACAATGACGAACTTCCATACAAACTTTCATCCCCTATTTTAAACCCTTCATGCCTATTTTTCGCAATAAAAAGTACCCTATGTCCTTACCCGAACTCAAGTCAGACAGACAGAGTTACTTTCGCATTTATAATATTACTAGGGATAAATCTTACCATAGTATGACCGAAATCGCTGTACCGCGCCTTGCAAAAAGGGCTGAGATACGGGCCAAGGAAAAATGAGGATGAGTTTACATGAGATCGATATTGTCGGATAGATCGTACGATTTCGGTTTACAATATTTTCAAGCTTTAAGGTACGACTGGCATGTAAACGTCAAAATTATGAAATTCTCTATATAATAATTTCTGGATTTACACGCCAGTGGTATGAATTAAATTGTTGAACAGGATAAAAAAAATTAAATCAGTGTATCTAATATTAAATTTATATAATTAACTGACATTATTATAATAGGTTGGGTAAAAGTTTCTTCGCATTTTTTAAGAAAATTCAAAACATTTTTTAACATAGTTTATTTACATTTAACTAAAGTATGTAGGTACCATTTTGTTCGATAACTTTTTGCCATCTTGTAGGTAGGGACATGATCCCATTGCTATAGAAATTTTGGGACTTCTGGTCAAAATACCGCGACAAGTGATTTTGGCAGTACTCTCGTGATGTTAACCTGACACTGCCTAAAGAATTCTGAAGAGACCGAAACAGGTGGAAATCTGAAGGTGCAAGGTCAGGACTATACGGCGGATGCATTAACACCTCCCAGCCAAACTCTCTTAATTTTTGCTGAGTGGCTAAATATTTGTGAGGTCTAGCGTTATCATGATGAAAAACCACACCCCTTCTGTTGATTAATTCCGGCCGCTTTCTCTCAACTTCTTGCTTTAATCTCATCAGTTGTTCGCAGTAGAGTTCAGAATCGATGGTCCTGCCTGGTGGTAACAGCTCATAATGAATAATGCCCTTCCAATCCCACCACACACACAGCATCACCTTGTTGCGAGTTAACCCGGGTTTCGCCACAGTCTGTGAAGCCTGACCGGCCTTTGACCACGACCTTTTTCGCACGTTCTTGTCGTACGTGATCCACTTTTCATCACCAGTTATCAGCTTCTTCAAAAATGCTTCGGTTTCATTACGTCGTAATAAAGAATCACAAATGAGTACACGGTTCATTAGGTTTCTTTCAGTGAGCTCGTGAGGTACCCAAATGTCGAGCTTTTTTGTGTACCCAGTTTTTTTCAAATGCGCCAAAACTATTTTGTGGTCAATTCCCAGTTCTTCAGCTACGTCGTAACTACTGACATGCCGATCTTGCTCCGCTTTTTCAAAAATGGCATCCATTTTATCTGTAATAGGGCGACCAGAGCGACGTGCATCTTTGACATCAAAATTTCCGGATTGAAAACGCTTAAACCAAATTTGTGCTACTCTCACAGACACTGCACTAGGTCCATAAACATCGCAAATTTTTTTCGCGGCTTGCGTTGCATTTTATCTTTTTTGTAGTAAAATTATAAAATGTATCGAATTTCTTCATTAGATTCACTCATCTTGGCGGTACGAAAAACAAATGAAAATCACTCATTTTCCTAATTTGAATTTGGAATTATGTTCTTTAAAATTTAAACTTTCAATGATACCAAAACCAGCCAGATACAAATAGTATAGCCAAAGAGATTTTATTACAAGTTTATACATACTATAATACGAAAAGACTTTTTCCCCAACCTAATATTATAATTACTTAATTCGACCTCGATAGTATAGATAGTGGCCTAGGTGTCTGCTGTGAGCGTGGAAGGTCCCGGATTTCTTTCTCGGTCGGGCAAATATGAGAAACGAACGCCTCGTGAATTGTCTGGCGCTTTTATTTTAAGAATTTAAAATACTCGGTAAATAAATAAAATCAAGCGCCCTACCACGGTAATATTATCATAACCGTGGCCCTACCCTCATCTCCGTAATTTTAGAAGCAGGAACGCGGTCGACGCGACGAGCATTGCAGTAGTATCTTTCCAACTTCAATCAGAGATCATGTACCATCGGCAAGGTTCTTTGTAGGCGTGTTTTAGTGTAATGGCGCACACTATGTGCGACTACGACGATCCCAAAAAGGGTAGTGGGTTTTAGCGGAGTAGGACCGGCGCTGTTCCGCGCCGGTGAGCTGTACACCCCGCACACGCCGTACGCCCCACGTACGCCCAGCCACCGTGCGGTATGGTCCGTAAATGGATTTCCCATCGTCACAAAGAAAAAGTCTTTGTAGGCTTAAGTTTTAGTCAGTCATCGTTTGTTATATTTTTATATTATATGTCAAATTGAGGTTGTAAGCAAAAATAATAGTTTTAATTTGTGTAAGTACCTAGCTGGCTTCTTAACTGGCGCAATAAGTTTTCTTTTTTTTTTACATTTCCGCCCGCGCGCCCCTTTGTATCCTCGCGCCCCTAGGCAGATGCCTAGTTTGCCTTTAGGATAATCCGCCTCTGTATCTATGTATTTTTGTATGTTTGTCCCAGCATATCTCAAAAACGTGTATACTATTTAAAAGTATTATAACATTTGATTAATATTAGTTTTAGTAATTACGGGAAGACCTATCGTATAATAAGCTTTTATGGTAAAATTCATATTTTGATTAATAAAGCAACTTACAATTTTATACAAGGACATATTTAAATAAAATCTAAGTTTGGTGCTTGGAATAGCAAAGGACATGGGATTAACCCCAAGAGGAGTTCCGTAGCAATTTATCTTTAGCACCAGTTTTATTATCAAGGGTGCGAAGATTTCATTGTCCCCTAAAACATTCAACGGCCTTACATAATGCAGTAAAAGAAATACGCTGACTCGTTATTTTATGTCAGAAATTATAAGTATGTGTTCATATTGAGCAAATTCTTTTTACCTATATTTTGGGTAACTTTAGTAATACTGCAATATATTATCACATAAATGGGCATAGGTATAGACTGGAAAAGTAAGAGGGTAGTTATAGAGACAGTACCCTAAATATAGTAAATTATATTGAAAACATTCGTTCATCTAAAAATAATTTCAACTGCATTCAAAGCTTGAAAATCACTAGTTTGAACGGAGTCGAATGTCGATTTGACTTCGCGTTCGAACCGGCTTTTATATTGATAACATGCGATGTTTAGAAGATTTTTAAAATATTTAAACGAATTTAGCTCAAATAAAGTATAGATAGTGACCACGTAAGTTTAAAACAATACAAATTAAGTATAATTTAGAACTTGTGTTATGGATACCTACTAGATAACGGACAAATTTAATATACATAATAATATAGATATTCTATACATAAACTTAAATAAATTCATAAAAAGCCATGACTCGTGAACAAATGTTCGTGTTCATCACACAAACATTTGCTCAACGGTTCGTCGCTTGATGTGGAGGCAGCGTTACTGACCACTCCACCACGACTGCGTCTAGTAATATTCTGTAAATCTAAAAATCATTTGTAATAATTAGCTTTTCACTTATTCAGGGTGTTTGGTACATGGGACATGAAGCGGGCACCTACCCATGCTAACATAGTCATATAAAGACTATAGCGATATCAAAATTTTTAAATTGTAAAAAAAATTTTTGATTTCTGCATACAAATAGTTTGGTCACAAAAACAAAATGTATGAAAAAGTCAAAAGTTAGTTTTACAATTTTGAATTTTTAATATCACAATAATATTTATATGACTATGTTAGCATGGGTAGGTGCCCGCTTCATACCCCATGTACCAAACACCCTGTATGTAAAACCCAATTAAAGACCCCGTGGAGGCTATCGCACCAAGGCACTCGTGCGGTGACGAATAACCCAAAGAGGGATGATTTCAGGCAGGCGCTAGGCGGCCGGCCATAAAACTATGGCTTAAGCTGTTGCAGTGTGGCAACATACTACAACGACTCCGAATAAATTGGGACCAGCTCAGGAAAAGATGAGTATGTAAAATTAAAGATAGAACCTCATAAATGTAAACTTTATTTAGTTTCATAGCATTAGCCACGTGATGCCGGTAGAGAAGAATAGCATCACCCCCTGTTCTCCAACGGGTGTCGTAGAAGGCGACTAATGGATCAGCAAAAGGGTATTGATCACCTTATACTCGTCCAACAATACGCATTTGGTAAACGTGGTGGACTAATGCCTAAACCTCTTTCGATGACAAGAGGCCCTGCTATTTTATCTTTGGCCGTTACCAGAAAGGGGACTACAAAAATGTGCATCACTTATGCTGGAGAATTCGCAGTTATCTAATTCAAAACAAATTGTGACAAAAAGTTTACTAATTATGGTGACTAATTTACAAATTACGCCTAGCAATTTGAATCGCGCTCCCTCACGAACAAATGGGATTGCTTGAAAAGTTAATAAGATACTTTATTAGATTGAAAAGCGCTCCATTAATCCCTGTTAGTTGGACTGTGTTTTGATTTAAAACATTCCAATTACATCGTTTTGTACAGACACATACACACACGCGCGTAAACATGTTTTATTCGAATATTCTTTTTTATATGTTGATTGGATACTCGCAGATACTCGTCTCATTTTCAATGCCAAAGGTGACAACTTAAGGAGTACTGGTTGTTACTCGACAAATATTGGAAAGCGATTTTACTTTTTTTTGTAGGAAGGTCTGAGTTCCATTTCTTGCTTGTGCGACAAATTTCTTAATTCGCTTTGGAATTGTAGCCACATTTTATCGATGACAACGTAGACCAGCACGTGTACTCCCTATAAAGAAAGGAGATGATGATATTAGGAAAAAGCTGATGAAAGTACTCGCCGTGGTACAATCGTTAGAATGCGATCATGATCCCAAGAGGGAACAGAGCTTAGATAAAGCACGGAGCACAAAATAAAGCAATATCTGGCAGGCGGGCTATGAAGTACCTCCAAATAGTTACAGGTAGCCAGCCTGTCGCCTACATGCAAGGTACACATAATCCAAGTAACAATCCACAACAAATCAACAAAAGACAAAAACCAGCAAAAGATGTTAAACTTAAAACCATCTCAGCAGTCCGGGGATTTTCATTCGTCTGGATTAATTTATAGAAATATTTTTCGAGGACTATTTTTAGGAAGTCTTAAATTATTTAAAGTTAAGAGAGACAAAGGGGATTATAAGCCGACATTTAGAGTGCTCGTGCCCCTTCTCCTACGTAGAACCGTTTTCGGGTGATGGAAGATTTTAGTATATTTATTTTCATTATTATAACATCAATAATTCAGGAATTTATATACGTTAAATTAAATTCATACCTTTAAATGTTATATATCAAGAATTTGCAAAATACAGTAAAAAGATTACAAATCAGTCATTCTATAGCAAAAATAATTCAAAATTGGAACTAAAATACTATGTTAATCAGACCGATTGTTACATAATATGGTAGCAACTGTTTGCAATAATTGAAGAAATTCACCGAAACGTGGGAAATATGATTCTAAGTGAGCAATGTACGTGTAATTAGAACCGAGCACAAAAAAAAGTAGATTATTTTTATGTTTCTCCGATTTGAAGCCGTATTTATTATTATATTTCTTCGTTTGTTTTATGTTTTAGTTTAATATTTTTAATGTACTATTTATTTTTGTATCTATTACCACTATTACTTTATAGAAAAAAATAGAAGTATTCCCGTGTCTGCAATATTAGTTCCACACCAGGGCCCCGATCGCCGTAAATCATTTCAAGATGAAGCGCAAATGGAACACAGACGAAACGCAACATTATAAGATATAAGCTATTGAAGGACTTGGCTCATGAGTTAATAGTGGAATTTTGTATATTTGTATTTTTGTGGGTTTTTACTGCATTATTTATTAATAATCAAGCACAAGCTAATCGAGTCGTCGATCATGAAAGTTAAGCAACTAAGTGCGCAGTCGGTACTCGGATGGGTACCGAAAATTTAACATGCATGCATGGCATTAAAATATAAGGTTTCTATCAATTTTTGATTCGTCGATCACGAAAGTTAAGTAACCAAGTACGGGGTCGGTCATACATGATGTCATACATGCATATTAAATTTTCGGTCACCCATCCGAGTACCGACCGCGCACTTGTTTGCTCAACTTTCGTGATCGAAGAATCAAAAGTTAATAGAAACCTTATATTTTGATGTCATACATGCATGTTAAATTTTCGGTAACCCATTCGAGTACCGACCGCGCACTTGTTTGCTTAACTTTTGTGATCGACGAATCAAAAGTGGATAGAAACCTTATAATTTGATGTCATACATGCATGTTAAATTTTCGGTCACCCATCCGAGTACCGACCGCGCACTTAGTTGCTTAACTTTCGTGATCGACGACTCGATCAGCTTGTGCTTGATTATTAATAAAAAATGCAGTAAAAACCCACCAAAATACAATTTTACAAAATTCCACTATTAACTCATGAGCCAAGTCCTTCGATAGCCTATATCTTATAATGAACATTCTCTCATTTTTAAAATATAATTTTAAGTAAAGCACCAAAAATCCTCTAACATTCGTGTAACGTTTGAGAAAAAGTAGCGTCATTTAAAATGTAACAGAAACGTAACTTTGACAGCGTTTGTGTTTCATCTGCGTTCGACATGCGTTCGCTCCTACGTCATTGGTTCACAGCAGGCTAAGGTTCGCAGCATCTGTCAAATCAACGTCGCGATACGAAAACATCGAAAAGTTGCATGCCTCTCATTGGTTTGAGTTGCATGCTGTGTTCAATTTGCGCTTCATCTTGAAATGATTTACCGCGATCGGGGCCCAGGTCAATTAGCTTTGTACCTACATATTTTTGCAAGTGCCAGAACATCAATTGTGAGTAAAATGTTTCATAAATCCTCTTGGAAACATTCATTGCTATGCAGACGACAGAATGCGATACCGTCTGTACCACGGCGAGTGCTCAGAGGAGCTTTTTCCCTTCCTTTTAAGAACTACGCGTGCTGGTTAACGGTTTTACCGACAAACTGTGGCTAACATTCCAACGCGAACTAAGAAATTTGGCAACTTGTTTCTTTGTCGCACAATCAAGAAATGGAATTCACTGCTTGCACACGAGTTCCTCCTTTCTACAATCCTGGGTCATTCAAAAGAGGCTTAAAGTAGCACCATGCAGGTCGGCAATTCGAGGGTGGCTAGCGCAACGGTTTATCTCTCGCAATTGCTATCTTCGCATTTAGACTCCACTTCTGCTTACCATCATGTGGAATGTAGTCATTTGCTTGACCTTTTTTTAAAAAAAAAGAATACTTACACCCATATCTTCAACGTCAACGCAGGTGGTGTAGTTAGTCCACGACTTGACTCCCTCGGGATGCCGGAACCAGGTCCCGTTCTCGGTGCATCTGAAATGAGACCTAGATTTACAACGTCTGTATTACTGAGCTCGTCTGCACTTTATTGTTACGACCGCCTGAGATTTATATTGTAGAGCTTGCAATTATTATTCTCTACTTCGCACAGAATCCCTGCAAAGTTTGTAAGCAACAAACACAAAGTTATAAACACTGTTAGCCGACTATGGAAAATAAGAAAGGAATGAAATCGGTTTAAATGGGTTAAAGTTAGTTAAAATGTTACCCAGACCATAATAACGAATCGATTAACACCTTTTTCATCGAAATAGGATGAATAGCTTAGGCAGTTCGGAGAAATGTACGTAAATACAAACGTCGTGTTTTAGTGCCTTTGCGATGTGCAAGACAAGAAAATTTTGTGTCTGATGTAGCCACATATAGCGTACACATGGCAAACAAGACGCCCACGACGTCTTGTCAGAAGCGTGTAATCACAACTCACGGACAATACACACGTACCCATATCCTCCAAAGGGTGTCGTAGAAGACGACTAGCAAAGCAAAGGGGTATATTGATCACCTTATACGTAGGTCACACTAAAAGTTTCCGAAACTGGCCACTTTCATAATCAACAGCTCATATTATAATGTCCCCATCGAGGGGCTCGAGCCTACCCCACATTAGGGGCGATTAGGCCTTAGTCAACCACGCTGGCCAAGTGCGGGTTGGTCGACTTCACACACAACCTAAGAATTTCTTCATAGGTGTGTGCAGGTTTCCTCACGATATTTTCCTTCACCGTAAAAGCGTCGATTAAATGTACATATGAATTCAAAATTTTAAAACACATTGGTACGTGGCGGGGATCTTGCCAGTGCCTGCCGGGTGGGAGACGACGCTCTTACGCACTACGCCACCGACGCTTCCCCCCTGGCCACTTTCATAAACAATATTTAAAAAGTGATTGTAACATTTGAAAATTGAATTCTTTGGCTGTCGAATGCAGTTTGTTTCATCCTCGTTTCATCTGACTGTAATTTGTTTTTACATTGTGCGCCATTTTCAAAATTGCGTGTTTACATTAACAGGGATGTAACTCGGGAAAATTTTAGAAGTATGATTTTCTACAATTTTAAGTGTAATTTGACAGCTCAACAGAGCATCGGTAGGCTTTAATCTGCTTTTGGCAATGAAGCACCACGCAAGACGATTATTTATAGCTGGTTTGCAGAATTCAAGCGCGGTGGTGTCAATCTCAGTGACGAATCTAGCGATGGTCGCCCGTCCACCGCTGTGAACAACAAAAACATCGATGCTGTGCGCCGTATGATTGAAACAGACAGGCATGCGACCTGCCATGAGATTCGCGTATCCTTCGCCATAGACATGAGTTAAATACAATCAATCCTACGCAAACATTTGACCGAGGCCCAAAAAACGGACAACCTGCGTCACTTGGTGCAGTGCCATGCTTACCAGATTCAACAAAGGTGCGTCAGATTTGGTGTGGGACAACATATACGCAGGCGGCTCAGGTCGGCTCGCCAGTCACGTAGAAGAAGAGAAGAGACAGCAACTGTCAGGCTGCAGTACTATTTTTCATGCACACATGCGCGTTTCTCACACATAGGTGCATGTTTTTGGTCTCCCCTAGTCGTTCATTGCCAATCTATAAATATCAGTAAATGTAAATCTATGAGCAGTATTGTATCAGTACCCCAAAATAGTGAAGTTGCCATCATGTCGCCTACAGAAATGGTGCATCAAAACAAAATAATAAAATATTAATAATATTAATGAATAAAATATTCTATGGAATACCTATTCTATTAGAGTGTTTAATATCGGAATGGTATCGTGTATCATAAAGTTTCAAAGTTTCTACAGAACTCTGCCGAAGAAGAATATACGAATACAGGTTTCATTTGATTGTACTCTCTATAATAAAAGCTTGTTGTGTAATGCTATTATCATATTTCTTTAGAAAAGTAGACACTTATATACATACTGGAAAGAGACATAGGTCCTATGTTGTTTATAAAAATACTATATTTAAATTAGTGCCACGGAATTATTTACTTAATTATAAAATAATTTAAGGCTTATAATTTAAAGATTACAAATGAGAGTTCGGAGTAAACAACGTGGGTTCGAGGAGCTCAGACGTAAATAATTAGTGCGTGGATCGTTCTTTAAGTCTTTATGACGTCACCTATGAAGAGGGGGCCGAATTATCCTTTAATATTTATTCCGCGAGCCAGTAAGGGGTTATCATAGCCTAGGGCGAATATGCAACAGAGCGTAGCATAAAGTAAGTTGTCTTCATAGAAACGTACTAAGCGTGTGCACGCCCACAGTGACACAATTAGTGATAACTAATACGCTAGTCAAGGTTGAGCCCTCAGCAGAGATGTACAAAATACTTTTAAAAATGTATTTAAATACAAAATGCAAATACTTTTCTAATTTAGTATTTCAAATGCAAAATACAAAATACTTTTACTTTTCAACCGACTTCAAAAAAGGAGGAGGTTCTCTATTCGACTGTATGTTTTTTTTTTTTTTTTTTTTTTTTTTTTTGTATGTATGTTCCGCGATTACTCCGTCAATTATGAATCGATTTTGAAGATTCTTTTTTCGTTAGGAAGGACATACTCCAAAGGTGGTCCCGTATAAATTATACCGAAATTGGTTCAGTACTTTTTTGTTAAAATGATAATTTCATTGGGGATGAAATAATAATATCGTCCACGAACACAAAAATAATGTCAATTTTTTTTTTGAACTTGCCATTACTTAATATGCAATAGTGAAATTTTGGTTAGTAGGTCCAATAGTCAACACATAAACTATGACAAATTATTTTATGAACTTAAGTTAAATAACTAGGTTCATAGTTCATTAACTTACCATTCATTTTGAATGAATGGCAGGCATTTGTAATGAGCTATAGGTCTGAGACGTGATATTATTTGTTAACCGACTTAAAAAAAAGAGGAAGTTCTCTATCTGACTGTTTTTTTGTGTTTGTTACCTGATTACTCCGTCAATTATGAGTATTACGACTCGATTTTAATGATTCTTTTTTAGGCACGTCAAGATCAGAGATGGCCCGTATAAATTGTATCGATATAAATTCGACCCTTTTTGAACAAATCAGTAATAACGTTTTAGTTAAAGTTTTCATTAAGTTTTAATGAGCGCCTAGTAGGCCTATCCGTTTTCAATAAAATATACTTTATTTCCACTAAAAATTATAAAATAAAATATTTTTAGCAAAAAAATAGGACAACCGACTTCAATGCGTACAAATTTAAACTAAAAAGTAAGAAATAAATAATATTTTTATGAATCAGTTGAAAAGAGCGTCATACAAAACCAAGGAAAGTATTGATACACATTTATAATTCTTTATTTATAATTCATACTCCGATATATTTGGAGTCGGTGCCAGCCTAAGCAAAATAAACTTACCTAATAGATACGAACTTAATTAATACATTAACTATACATAATAATCAATGCATACTAAAGATGAGAAATAATCCGCCGCTCTGTGAAGTTCGAAAATTGCAAACGCTATCCTCCTTGGCTATCTGGCACCGGCTCCAAATATATCGGAGTATGAATTATAAATAAAGAATTATAAATGTGTATCAATACTTTCCTTGGTTTTGTATGACGCTCTTTTCAACTGATTCATAAAAATATTATTTATTTCTTACTTTTTAGTTTAAATTTGTACGCATTGAAGTCGGTTGTCCTATTTTCAACCGACTTCAAAAAAGGAGGAGGTTCTCTATTCGACTGTATGTTTTTTTTTTTTTTTTTTTTTTTTTTTTTGTATGTATGTTCCGCGATTACTCCGTCAATTATGAATCGATTTTGAAGATTCTTTTTTCGTTAGGAAGGACATACTCCAAAGGTGGTCCCGTATAAATTATACCGAAATTGGTTCAGTACTTTTTTGTTAAAATGATAATTTCATTGGGGATGAAATAATAATATCGTCCACGAACACAAAAATAATGTCAATTTTTTTTTTGAACTTGCCATTACTTAATATGCAATAGTGAAATTTTGGTTAGTAGGTCCAATAGTCAACACATAAACTATGACAAATTATTTTATGAACTTAAGTTAAATAACTAGGTTCATAGTTCATTAACTTACCATTCATTTTGAATGAATGGCAGGCATTTGTAATGAGCTATAGGTCTGAGACGTGATATTATTTGTTAACCGACTTAAAAAAAAGAGGAAGTTCTCTATCTGACTGTTTTTTTGTGTTTGTTACCTGATTACTCCGTCAATTATGAGTATTACGACTCGATTTTAATGATTCTTTTTTAGGCACGTCAAGATCAGAGATGGCCCGTATAAATTGTATCGATATAAATTCGACCCTTTTTGAACAAATCAGTAATAACGTTTTAGTTAAAGTTTTCATTAAGTTTTAATGAGCGCCTAGTAGGCCTATCCGTTTTCAATAAAATATACTTTATTTCCACTAAAAATTATAAAATAAAATATTTTTAGCAAAAAAATAGGACAACCGACTTCAATGCGTACAAATTTAAACTAAAAAGTAAGAAATAAATAATATTTTTATGAATCAGTTGAAAAGAGCGTCATACAAAACCAAGGAAAGTATTGATACACATTTATAATTCTTTATTTATAATTCATACTCCGATATATTTGGAGTCGGTGCCAGCCTAAGCAAAATAAACTTACCTAATAGATACGAACTTAATTAATACATTAACTATACATAATAATCAATGCATACTAAAGATGAGAGATAATCCGCCGCTCTGTGAAGTTCGAAAATTGCAAACGCTATCCTCCTTGGCTATCTGGCACCGGCTCCAAATATATCGGAGTATGAATTATAAATAAAGAATTATAAATGTGTATCAATACTTTCCTTGGTTTTGTATGACGCTCTTTTCAACTGATTCATAAAAATATTATTTATTTCTTACTTTTTAGTTTAAATTTGTACGCATTGAAGTCGGTTGTCCTATTTTTTTGCTAAAAATATTTTATTTTGCTAAAAATATTTTATTTTTGTATTTAAATACTAAATACAAAATAGGGATTTTCAAAATACTTTATTCAAATAAAATACTTTCATATGGAATGATAATAATAATAATTTCACTATTGGACATAGGCCTCCCCCAAGGACCTCCAAACCGGTCGGTCCTGCGCTGCCCGCATCCAGCGGCTTCCCGCGACCTTTGCCATATCGTCGTTGTGGAGGGCCTCCCAACGCTGCGTTTCCCGGTACGTGGTCGCCACTCGAGGACCTTTCCGCCTCAACGGCCCTCAGTACTCCTCGCAATGTTCCCTGCCCACTGCCACTTAAGGTTCGCAATTCTTTGGGCTATGTCGGTGATCTTGGTTCTCCTGCGAATCTCAACATTTCTGATATGATCACGCAGAGAAACATAGCTCTCTCCACTGCCCTTTGGGTGACCTTGAGCCTTCTTACGAGGCTTATTGTAAGCGGCCACGTTTCGGTTCCATAAGTCATCACTGGCAACACACACGAATTAAAGACTTTCGTCTTGAGACACTGCGGTAGATGGGCTGAGAATATGCCACGTAGCTTCCCGAACGCTGCCCAGCCGAGTTGGATTCGTCGATTGACCTCTTTTTTGGCCCAGGTCTCCACAGAATAAAGGCTTTCTCATAGTCCACAAACGCTAAGCATAATGGCAGATTATACGCTTCGGTCTTCTGTTTAATTTGGCTCTTGAAAAAACAAGGAACAGGTGTGGTTGATGTCACGTAAAGCTGTCCATAAACGTTTTAAATCGCGGCCAAAAGCTTAGGTTGCGATAAAACGATTCTGCCGTCCTCTGTCTTCAGCTTCGTCAGCAAGCTCTCTCCACGCGCCAGATCTCTAACGAACACTTTGGAGCCTTTGTTCTGCTCGAAGACCTCTTTAATACGTTCCGTATGAAATTGGCGTATGTCGAGAGTTAGGAACTTGAAGATCTGTTTAGTGAGCTGCCGGCGCCGACGAGCGTCTTCAGAGCACTGCAGAATCATTTCACGTCTTTCGTAAGCTTTTCGTAAGCATCAGCCTTAACGTAAGCTCTGAGATTATCTTGTCTTTTTGGCACAGCGGGGATTAAAGATCTTTGAACCCACCTTAAGGACAGCTTCTACGAACCTGTCATTGCATGTGTCCACATCTATGCAGTTCTCCAGGCATTCGAAACAATTTTGTAGTTCGAGTTGAAAGTGTTCGGGGTTTGGGACCTTTCGGATTTGACCTTGAGATTCAATGTGCCTCTTACCAATCGGTGATCGCTTCCCGTGCTTAAACTTAGCAGTGCTGCAGTACCTACTTTAAGTCAAAAAGTATTTTGTATTTTACACTGTATTTTACAAATACAAAATGCGTCTCGTATAGTATTTCAAATAAAATACAAAATACTTTTAAAAAAAAGTATTTTAGTACAAAATACAAAATACGTATTTTGTATTTGGTATTTGTATTTTAAATACAAGTATTTCAAATAAGTCACAACTCTGGCCCTCAGAATACAGTTCTGAGTTCTGAGGCAGCGCCCATATGTAACACAGCACTTATGTAAAACAAATTTTTATAAATGATCTTGTGATTCAGAAAATAGAATTAGGATGTAACTAGTATGAGAGGACTAAGAAAAAGCTTTTGTTCGAACCTGTGACCCACCAGCTTCCACTAAGGTAACTAGTCGGAGTATGTGCAAGACTATGAATACTACCCAATGTGATGAGTCGCATTCTTTAAAAGTATGGGAAAGTTTTTTTGTAGCAAAATTAAGAATTAATATTAAAAAACTAATTTTCGTTTAAGTATACATGCCCTTCTAAATGTATAAAATGCTTGAAATAATGCACAAAGATTTTCCTTAAAAGGCACAAGAATTGTTTTATTACCTACAGTTACACCCGAGTCATTTCTTAGAACCCATTTACAAAAACACTAAGAACACTATGTTATGAATAATCCCCGAACAAAACTGAAAATATTTACCTACTTACATTATTATTAGAGAACTGACTAGGTTAACGAGAAGCTAAAAGCCTTTTTTCACATTTTCATATTTAATATTATCAATATCAATCATGACGTCGTTTATGTATACGGTTTTGGACTGTTTGTGTGAAAGAGAGGGCCTCTTAAACTACATATTACAATGTGGATTGCGCCTTATGAGCGCCAGCCAGGCAGATGAAAGTTAGTAAACAGATACACTATTTGAAACTGAATGAAAAACCAAAAATTGGGAAAAATATTTGGTTTGTGTTAAAATAGAAACATACTACGAAATGATATGAAGGTTATCATTTCGCAATATGTTTTTATTTAAACATACTGCATGGGTTAAACAAACCACATTTCAATAATAGACGCGAACTTCGATGTAGTGGATCAAAAATGCCCAATGACCTTTCAACGGTTTAAGTATAAAGCCAGAGACAAGTGACAAACGCTACAAAGCGTTTCTGTGAATAACAACGCCAACTGTAGCATTTGATACGGACACATTTATTTACTCATGTGACACGGATGCCATCGTAGATACTTATAGGAAACTATAGGTCGGCAATGTAAAAGAGTGATAGCGTCTATTAGAGCGGGATAGATTGACGAGATCATTTCACGTACACACAGGCGGCCTAGGTAGGCCTGCTAGTCACGTAGAAAAGACTGCAACTGTCAGAGTGCAGTACTATTTTTCACGCACACATGCGCACTACTCATTGCATTTTTTGTTCTCGCCCTAGTCGATTCATTGCCAATCTATAAACGTCAGTAATTATAAATCTATGGATGCCATGGTGTTTTCCCAATGTCACGTTAGTTCCATACGTTAAATTATTTTGGTTAGGCGTTTGACTCGAATCGATTGGCCACTGTTTTAAGCACTTCAGTAATGGAATAATTTTATTTTTGCGTTTACAAACGCGTAAATATAATACTAGAAAAATGCACTGAAAAAAATCGACGTCCCGCCTGAGGCAAGTCGATTTTTTTCAGTGCATTTTTCTAGTATCACTTCAGTAATTTCAAGAAAATTGTAAAACCAGTAGGTAACTTTCTTCAAATTTTGAACATACTCGAAATTAGTATAATTATGTTGGTAGCGGTATTTCATAGATATTCCTAACACATACTTTTCAGCAGCAAATGCTGAATAGTGGTATGCTTTCGTGCTTTATTAAGTTTGTCTATTAACATTGTTGAGTAGGTTTAATAAAATATTATTCCTTCTTTATACGCAATTTTATCTATCATTAATTGTTTTAGCAAGATTGTGCTGTAATGTTGATGGACTAACAACTTATAATACAAAAATGTAAACTAATGAAGAAATTTTTCACATCAACTAATCGCAACTTATTTTTCAACACCATCGTAATTGGTATGTAACTACACCAATTTTAGTTTCACAATGTATCATATTACCAATTTATAAAATCTTTCGAATTTCAAATTCGATTACCGCACAGTTTGGTCACGGTAATATTATCATCAGAAAACTTAAGCCATGGATGTATGGGCTAGATGCCTTTGCCGTCCAGTAATAGGGAAAATTTAAAAATGTTTATTCGCAAATCCTAACTAGTCTGTGCCAACAACGGTCGTTTTAGACATAATTAGAATTTGTGGCCACCCTGCTGTCAAATCTTACTTAGTGAAAAATTATTTATACAATAAAAATTCAAATATTGTTTTCTGCAATAATAAATGAGTCTTTCAAATTACTCTTAATGTCAATTTATTTCACACTTTTTTTTCACAAAAACAGAATACCTTAGCTTTGTCAAATTATGCCAATATATGCCAAATAACAATACATAATGAAGAAAAACAAGAAACAGATGGAGGATTGAGGGCCCAAACATTATCAAGGTCATTTCTATAAAACCAGGAGGAGTTGGCGCAAGCTCTCGGTTCCACAAAATTTCACATTTTTTAACTAACGTATTGGATAAGCGGACAATATCTGAAAGTAAACCAATTTTGTTTATTTTTGGTAACAAATTTTTGCAAGCGTGAGGATTGAGGGCCCCTCTTTGAATTGCAGTATACCAAATATGTACTATAGCGTTATGCGCTGATATCTTTAACTTCACAGTTTTTTTTAACGTAGCGTTAGATTTTGATATAAAAAGTTTATCTGTAGAGTGTTTAGTTTACTAGTTACAGGTGGGCCCTCAATCCTCTATGTGAGGATTGAGGGCCCAACCTTTCAGCCTATAACTCGCCTTTCAAAGGTTTCACAAAGTCGTTTCAGGCTTTCACATTTCTTTTAGAACGCACACTAAATCATAGGTACATTTTTAAGAGAATATGACAAAGTGGCCCTCAATCCTCACACACACATAAAATATACTTGCTTATTGTTTCTACATACGGAATACATAAATAAATATAATTAAGAGTACGCATTGTGAAAATATAACGTTACAGGTTTTAAGACTATGTTATCGACAGTTTACACATCTCATAACTTTTACAAATTTAACTAATATATTAACTTAAATCAATTATTTATTCTATTTCTACAACTTTTTCTCTTTCTACGCAGTATCCAGGCCCAGTCACAAAGCTTGGTTTACAAATTTTTCTACATAATATTTGATTTTGATTTGATTATGATTTTAAATTTCATACTTTGCTTATTTCTAACTTTTTGATGTCTTTTTTATAGATACTTTTATTATTATTTAAAATCAATTGCACATACCTATTGACTTTAAATGTTAATAAAGGTATCTTAATATGTACATCAGTGATGACGAATTGAAGTTACTACTGCAATTGCTACTAATGCGTTACATTTGCAATGTATGTGCAATATCAATAATTGTTGTTGTAGCAGAGGTAAGAGATATCATTTTATTACCAGTAACTCCACGAGCAGAACTATAATTATGCGGCCACATGGCAGGCGAAGCAGCACGGATGGATACCTTTTATGGACCGTAAATCCGTTTATGGACCATACCGCACGCTGGATAGACTTACGGCGTGTGTGGGATTCACCGACGCGGACTGCGTCGGGCTCTTTGGGATCGGCGAACTTTACGTGCGCCTTTTCACCACGGCGCCTCCGGGCTGGCCCGGCCCAACGAGTGAGCCGGGCGAAGCGCCATTGGGGAATTGCGCTAGGGTACTAGGCAATCCCCAGACGGGGTGACCTGTGCTAGAGCACCAGGGGCACACGGGAGCCATCCCGTGTCCAGATCACCTTAAGGCCGGACAAGACCGGCGGTCCTAGCCGCCTGCCTTCTCCGACCCACCCGTCTACGCCGGAGGGGAGCAGCTAGAGCGTCCTCCTCCCGCTCCATCCTCCTCCGAGCGCCGCTCGTTTCGCCAGGCCGGGCACACGATTAGCGTGTGCTCGTCGGGAGAGTCGCAGTGATGACACCGCGACGACTCCTCCCGACGGGCGACTCGGTGCAGGTAGTGACCGAAGCACCCATGTCCGGTCAGTACCTGCACCAGGCGGTAGGTGAGGCTGCCCCGCTGGCGCCCGACCCACTCCTCCAACACCGGACGAATCGCCTCGATTGTCCGGTGGCCAGCGGCTGGGTTGGCGAGTGCCTCACCCCATTGGCGCAGAGCCTCTCTCTGCGCCTGGGTGCGGACCCATTCAACCTCCTCCAACGGATGGATACCTACTTCAGATGGAATAAACTCGAGTTGGTCGCTGTGATAGACATAACTACCTATTTATGCAGGGCAAACATATGGCAAACAATTAATGGTAATTTCAAAGAAAGCGTCTTTTGGTGAATCTATTATAAAGCTATATAGTTATAAATACTGGTCGATCGAAAAATGTTTACGGTTTATTTTTTCACCATTAGGTTTATTCTAAAAAAGCTTCTTTTTAAAAGAAAATATCAATAAATTATAAAATATAACCACTATAATTATTGTCGGTACAATGAACATAGTATTGCACGAAATCCCTAGTTGAGCCAAGACACATCGTTTGAATTCTTGTGTCCTGGATTTCCCGGTTCCCAGTTCAGATCACTCGTTCCTATATAAAACCTATGCCTTAATCTTCTCTGTATTCATTACCGATCGTCTTGGTGCATCGAAAAAGACGGGAGTGCCTTAGTGTGTATAAGTAGGTAACGTAAGTATGCAATGAGGGTAAAAAGCCCTTTTGTGATTTTTCGAACATTAATAAGGCTGTTAAATGTAAAATTAACCAATTACCTAATCCCACGCAGACGAAGTCGCGTAGCGTTTTTGGTAAACTAAATACTTTCGTATCTTGATTGTTTTTTTATTAAATTACCTATATAAACATAAGGAGGCATTTACCTCTATAGAAGAGTTAATAAGTGTAGTTGTGTAGTTATAATATAGATTTAATTAAAGAGATATCAAAGATTAGGAGAAACAAATCAGTTTATTAATGAAGATTTCTGAAATATTACCAACGACCGCCACTAAATTGGTAGTGTCAATCTCCCCTAGTCAGTCAATATAATACCTTTGTCATTATGTTTTCAGCGCATCTAGAAGTCAATGCATAAAAAACCAAGTAAATTTCAGAGTAAATAGTATTATTGCTGTCAGTGATAACTCCAAACATTTTAAAAATGGTTAAAACAAAAATGTTTGTAAGTTTCTTAGCCCTGTTAAATTTATAGGATAGAACGTAAATTTTACTTTACGATGACATGGCCTTCCCATCAGCTGTTTCGCTTTGTTTTCATTGTAAAAAGAATCTACAGTGCACGGCTGAAAATCTACATTAGAATATTCAGATTTTTCCAAGGTCGAGACCGCGGCCGCGCGGTAATGTAAGCGATTAACTTTGAAAGTAAATTAGAGGAACTACGTATAATATTTATGACTTATGATATGTTATAAAACATTTAGAAAATATGCATTATTAAAAAAGCTGCATTAGTAATGGTAATTATTAAAAAGGCGAGCAGTGAAGACATGTATGCCAAACATACTGGATGACTAATGCGAGGTAGCCGAGTTCATGTGAGCGTACTGCAGGAGCACAGTATACCAAGAACAGTAGTTTATCTGTGGGCTGCGTCGGCGAGTTATTAACCTACTCTGCGTTGACGCTAGGGCTATCGTAAATGTGCCGGGCGGGAACGAGCGGCGAGCGAATGTGGAATGACATAAAAAACGCGCGATCACACCGAGACGGCGCGGCCCGCACTGCAGCCACCTTATGCCTTCATATTTTTATGTCAATAAAATTGCATTTTATGTAACGAAATTCACGATTTTGCACTTCCACTGATATTTTGCCACTTTTCAGTGATTTTTATAATTGTGTTACTTTCTGTATTATTTTATACTTTAACTTGCTATGATTTCCTAATATTATGTTTACGTATTGAACTGATAATGTCAAAGTTTGTTTGTCATTAATTGTTTGTTTTGATTTTACAGTCTAATAATGTTTATTTGAATAATAGTTAAGAAATAATGTTTAGAATATGCTTTCATAAAAAAATCGAAAAAAAATTATGACTTTGACCTTCAATAAAATCGTAACTATCAATTTCCCAGATATAGTCTAAAGGAAAGGAAAAAATGTTATGATGGTGAGCAGAATACATGGTTTTCGTTTGACTGTTCATGTCTTTTACAACCTGTATAGGTATAGGTCAAATAATAAAATTATTTAATAATTATTGGAACAATTTCATTATAAATGAATATTTTAAAACAAGAATACGTATAGATGTTTTCAGTAATTAAATTTATTAATACCTCTTTCTTGTTGGTTAATTATGTATTTTACTTTCATATTTTATAAAATAAATAAATACTTAACTAATATACACATTATAATTAAAATTATCAAAGTATACTAATTTTAATTAATTAATATGTAAATAACAGTAAATTGTAGAATATTTGCAATGCCCTTGCAGGGCGTCACATGTAAACCTTTTATTAACAATATGTACCATCTTATACTATGTAATGTGACATGCAATAAATGATTTGATATTTATTTATTTTACTTTTTTGAATTTTTTTTTATAGCTAGGTAACGATACCGGTAAAAACATTTGCATGTCTGTCTATCCCCATCTCCAATAAGACGCGTAATTGCAATTTATTATATATATTATATATTTTATTATTATATAATTAATTTATTATTTCCCAACAAAATGAATGACATTTCTCTATTAGTTTTATGCTCGTGTTCCTGATCCAATGAGCTATCTCACATAATTTTAAGAGCAGTATCTCTATTTTAGACTGTTTTTAGGGTTCCGTACCACAAAAGAAAAAAAAGAACCCTTATAGGATCACTCTATAGTCCGCCTGTCCGTCTATCAGTCTGTCAAGACCCTTTATATCGGCGACGAGTGGAGGTATCGAGTTGAAATTAAAACATTTACTCAGGTCTTCAGGTCTACGGTCCCATGAAGCTGTAAAAAATCTAAACTTCTTAGATAACGCAAAAAAATACGGCCGTTCTGCAAAATACTTATATTTCAACACTCTCAAGGGAATCAAAATTCATAGGGGTAAGTGCGAGTCGGATTCGCCCACTGAGGGTTCCTGTACAAATTTGTATTTTTTTTTTGCGCCATAAACGACTTTATCTTTCAGTGATAAATTGTCACAAAAGTAACTCTAAGCCTTCAGTGAATAAATAAAACAAAAACTACAGTCCTAATTTCCCGACTTAGAACATTATATAAACATTGTTTTCTGTTAGTGGAATAGGAAGCCTAAATAATAAGTTTTTATATGCAGAGGAATTTGAATATTATTTTTGTTTTGAAAAAATCGTATTAATTTTTAAGCTCGAATGTAATCTAATTAGTAAAAAATTAAGTCGCTTAATTACTCTATAGAATGGTCTATAGAGTAATTAAGCGACTTTTTTCATCACGGTTGAATAATGTTCTGTACATAACGAAGAGCTTAATTTCGCTTTTGAACTACTGATATCGAGAAAAGTTCTATTCGATTACTTATTTGGGACTCGACTGCGGCGAACATTGTTTTAATTTTACGATGGTTACGCTAGAGCGCACAGTCCATTACGCTCCGAACCATGTTTTATAATTGATTTAATTAATTACGATAACAATAATGTTCTGGAAATGTAATAGATTTAACCCACCAGTAGTCGCGTATGGGTCGAAAAGACCCAGAGGTGCAGAATTTGATTCGTAATTCTTTTAATATTATTAGTTATAAGTTGCCGTGCTAGGAACCTTCAAGTGACTTTATAGAGTACTCGTACCCCCCACCTCGGTCATTTCGCTTGCGGCGTTTGGACAGCACAGAAGTGTCAAGTGAGTGTGGGTCGTTTAGACCCTTGCGCGACGATTCGTGTAAGTATTTTTTACCTAAAAGATTTATCTTTTGTTTAAATTTTTAAGATTTATCTTTTATGGTAAATGGTAATTATTATTATTATTCTTTACAGAATGTCTCGTATGCGAATAGACACAGCTACTATTGAAAAAATATTACAAGAAGATGAAATCGATGGGGAAGAATGTTCGGAAATTAAAGATAAGTTGGAAATGGACGAATATGATTCCAATTCTTGTGAAAGTTCGGAAGAAGAATCTGCTGAGTTTTTACCTTCAAATCCAGTTGCTACACCTGATAATTTATTTCAAAGAAGAACTGATCTAAATTATGTACCACTGGTCTACATACGAATTACTATATCTACTATGTCACGCCAACGATTTCACTTCTTGCTTCATTGTATAAGATTTGATGACATAAGTATTCGTGAGCAAAGACGGAAAAAGATAAATTAGATACTACAAATATACCAAAAATTGGTCTTATCCTAAGATAACATAGTTTTATAGAACTTTTTTTGTGATAGATTTTGAGGCTGATTGTTATAAAACTGAGATTTTCTTATTACTTATAACTTTGTTTTTCATACGAGGATACTCATATATTGTTATAAAAATATAATTTTAGTTGTTTATATAAATAAAAACAAATATTTAACTAAGTTTCCCTAACTAAAGTTTTAAAAACGTTTTTTTTGTTAGAATATTTTTTAAATTTTTAGTATAGATGATTGTTTCTGCAAAACAAATAAAAATGTTGCATTATATTCCTTGCTTTATTGTTAAATTAATGAAAAAAGTATTATTTTATTTTTAAAAATTTATTTTATCATTTAAATCATCCATTATGATAACTGGGTCTTATCGACCCGCGCGCGACTGTTGATGTCACAAAATTAAGCGCGAGTACTGGCGGGTTAAAACAAAAGCTATCGGCTTTAAGGCGGTTATGTTTCTGAGGATCAAATCGTGAACGGCTTTATGAGTTTTGTCCCACTGTCTAATTTGAGTAGAATCCAATATCAAAATTGATAGTCCTTTAAATTTAAGAGAACTTTTAAATTTTAGTAGCTTTTAATATTTGACGTCGAGACATATTTTAGTCTAGTATATCGATTAAGCTATGTTATTTAACAAAAAAATAAAAATAGGTGTTATCATTGAAATTTAAGACCTCTCTATCCTGGGTCGTCGTGACCAGAGTATAATTGAATATACACGTGTAAACCGTCCCTGACTTCAGGCGCTAGCCAGTAGCCAGCCAATTGTAAGCACATTGAGATATAATGTACTAACGTACAGTAAGCAAGACAAGAAATAGAAATTCTTTTTGTCCGCGCCAATTGCGACGACACAGGCAGGCTCTTTAGCAACCTACAGTTATGTCTACACTGCTAGCGACATGTCCTAAAATTCTAAAGAGTATTGACAACATTGATCGTCACTCTGTCTATGAAATTAAAAACATAGTTCAAAATATTATTACACTACTACAAAGTATAAAAAAGTATACTCTGCAGAGCTCAAGATGTTTCCTGGGTTCTGATTGTTCGTGAGTTATTAAAATTACATTTTAGATTACGTTTGTATGTAGGTAGCCAATACAGCAATTAGGGTTGGCACAAATTATAAAGGAATATAAGAAACGATCAAAAATATTATTTATTATTCAACGCTTTTATGAATTGTTGCTTTTTATCTGTAGCTAATATTTCGGGACTCCGGTATGTATAGTACTTTCCGGTACATCATTTACCGGCGAACACCGTTTATTCGTGGGACAATTTTTATTTGTTATAATCAAGCATAACGATGACTGATAACTGGTATTTAATTTTGTAGATCTAATATCTTTTTTTGCGAATAACTATTCGCAAAAACGTAAATCAATAAAATCACCACGTTACACGTCTACACGTTAGTATAAATAGGAAACTCTACTTTGGGCCACAAGCGGCATTTGACAGTGAGAAGTCTGCCTCTTCTCACTCTCTATTGTCATGATACATTGATGGATACTTTTGCACTCCTATGTCCACTTTAATCTTTAATCCAGGTTTTTTCAAAGCGGTTATTGTTAAACTAACGTGTGACTGATAATATATACCTAGTTCTAGAGTGAGTGTGCATATAAAATCCTCCTTCTTCATTGAATAAGTTTAATTTATTTGGCATAAAATGTTATGTTTGAATATTACTTTACCAAATTAAATAAAAACGGAAAACCGAAAAAATCGTGTCACGATAAGTGTAGATTTATAATTATTGGCAATGAACTAGGGCGAGACCAAAAAATGCACCAAATGTGTTTAACGCGCATGTGTGCCTGAAAAATAGTACTGCAGTTTAAAGTTGCTGTATTTTCTACATGACTGACAGGCCGACTTAGGCCGCCGAGTACGTGAAATGGACTTGTCTATCTATCTCGCTCTACTATACGCGTTAATATGCTCTCTCTCTTTCACATTGTCGATCTACAGTTTCCTATATCTCTGGCTAAGACAACGTTGGTACTTATAAATCTATGGCTGAGACGGACTCAAATCTTTGAACTTTCGCAATCCAAGCTGCCAAGTGAAATGAAATGAAATGAAAAATCTCTTTATTTAAATAAATTTTGCTAAGTACTTTTAAATCGTCAAAAGCACTACCGCCATTTCGGGACGAAATAATTACTGTATATAAATAATTATTATTATGCTAAGATGGAGTAGAAATGGCAAAAGGAACCCCACAGCTTACAATGGATTATTACAATTAGACATAGGACTGTGTAGCTCATTTCGAATAGCAAGACGAATTTATTCAAGTCTTTTTTTTGCCTCTGATTCTGATCTGATCACTGGAATGATTTTCAAACGTTTCCTCAGCAGTTGCTCCTACTTAATGCCATTCTAATACTTCCCATGTTTGTAGTTTTCAATTCAGCAAAGGCTCTATCATCTCCATTGTGGAAACTGAAGTTAACATTAGCGTTTTGGTAACAATTTGGGGTATCGAAAAAACGTTCATAACAGAACCTCAGTGTCTTCTACGCCACCGTTCGTAATTTTAATTTACCTTAAGTTATTATCTAACCTAACTTTCTCAGTGCTACCACGTGTTACCAAGTAGATTAGTGTGACGCATATTAGTGCAAATAATAATGCGCCGACAATTTAGACTCAAAAATAGGATGTATTTTAATAGTCAAGAACATAGCATGTCTATTTTACTTTCCAAATGATTGCACCTCATATAAATTTTCATACGCATTGACAGCTTCATAGATGATCGAACTCAATAGGTATACTATGAATTTTTTAATTATTGACGGTGCCAAGTTGAAGGTGCAGGTTTTTGCACGTCATGCTATCACAGATGTTGAATATTTTAAGATCCCTAAACAGGTTATCGACACACCATTTTCCTACCATCAACACTTCATTTAATGTCCCCATCGAGGGGCTCGAGCATATCCCATATTAGGGGCGATTAGGCCTTAGTCAACCACGCTGGCCAAGTGGGGGTTGGTCGACTTCACACACAGCCTAAGAATTTCTTCATAGGTGAGTGCAGGTTTCCTCACGATGTTTTCCTTCACCGTAAAAGCGTCAATTAAACGTACATATGAATTAAAAATTTGAAAACATAATGGTACGTGGCGGGGTTCGAACCGGTGCCTCCGGGGTGGGGAACAACGCCCTTACGCACTACGCCACCGACGCTTCTCGACACATAATTTTCCTACCTGCTCCCAATTTAAGGGATTTTTTTTTGGTTTCGATGCAGTCGGTAGACCAGGTACTGATATCGATAATACTGCTTATAGATTTGGCATTAGATATTTAAGGCTGGCCGCCTGCCTTACACCAAGTTTCCTGGGGAACGACTTCTATCATTCGACAGCTCCCGGGATCACTAGCTTAAAGTGCCTTGCAAGCACGGAGGAAAACCGATTTGACAAAATTGTTAGTCAGCCATCCGAGTAGTCATCTACACATACGAAATTAAAAACGTTGTTATCATTAACTATGTGTAACTATCATAAAACACTAATAATCGTTTTCGAAATCTTCATATTTTATTAACCATACCTACTGTGACGTTACCTTATTATAAACTCAGGAATAGCGGGTGTCGGAATTTAAACGAACAAAATTATGAGACTTTTTATTACAGTACTTGTAACTACATCAACAATACACCTGTTTACATTCCTTTTTACTTTAAACATAACTAAGGACTAGTAAAATATGTATCAATAAACATTTAAGTAATATTAGTAATTTATAAAAAGAATATAATATTAAATAATGATAAAAGTAGTAATAAGGAGCTATTCATAGTAGCCATTAAAATTATGCTGACAAACATTTAGGCGCGAACTGAACAAAAGTAATCAACATTACCATTTAGCTAATTTTTAGGGTTCCGTACCTCAAAAGGAAAAAACGGAACCCTTATAGGATCACTTTGTCGTCCGTCTGTCTGTCTGTCTGTCTGTCTGTCAAGACCCTTTATCTCAAGAACGCGTGGACGTATCAAGCTGAAATTTACATGAAATACTCAGGTCTATTGTCCCTTTATGCTGTGAAAATAGCAAACTTCTATACCAAGCCAATCAAAAGATACAGCCGATTATGTCGATATTTTCAACAAATTTCCGACACTCGCAAAGGAATCAAAACCTACAGGATACTTCCCGTAAACTCAGAATCTTGAAATTTGGCATGAAGCATTGTCATATAATGCAAATATAGGAAAAATTGCGAAAATCACATTTTTTTAGTTATAGTATAATATAATAAAAATATTTTAATAAAATGAAACTTACTACCTTATTTCTCACGAACGAATAAAGGTATCAAATTGAAATTTATACCAAATACCTAGGTCTATTGTCCCTTTGAGCAGTGAAAAAATCAAACTTCTAAGTTAACGCGATCAAAAGATACAGCAGTTTATACCGACACCTTAGACAAATTTCCGACACTCGCAAAGGAATCAAAACCTACAGGATACTTCCCGTAAACTCAGAATCTTGAAATTTGGCATGAAGCATTTTCATATGTCGTAGGTATTTCATAAAATTAGGTTTTTGATCAAAAAACTAGGTTTTTGACCAAAAACCGGAAGATGACACATTTTAAACTCAATTTTATCATAAACCTGTAACAATCCAGATTTTTGATCAAAAACCTGAACTAGTTTGGGTTTATGATAAAATTCTTGTCGCCGCCCTAAAGTCGCTTCTGAAAACGCTCAAAAAACGCCCTAAAGTCGCTTCTGGCACTCGCCGGCCGCTGCCGCGGCACGCTCGCTTCGCTCGCTCGGCTCGTGCGCTTTGTTCATGTCAACCTAACTCGCTCGTCGCTTCGCTCCTCGCTAACCTATTGTTCAATTGAACATTCGATGAAATGAAAATTATACCACCTGAATAATACATCAAATGAACATTATACTTTTTGATCAATAGCGCAAATGTTGTTATCGCAAATGAACATTCGATGAAATGAAAATTATACCACCTGAACAATACATCAAATGAACATTATACTTTTTGATTAATAGCGCAAATGTTGTTATCGCAAATGAACATTCGATGAAATGAAAATTATGTCAATCGATATTATACAAAGTGATTATTTTCTTAAACGTTGTTCGAAGAAATGATTTTCGACTAAACGTTGTTATACCAAACAAGGGTGAACCGATCATAAACCCAAACTAGTTCAGGTTTTTGATCAAAAATCTGGATTGTTACAGGTTTATGATGAAATTGAGTTTAAAATGTGTCATCTTCCGGTTTTTAATCAAAAACCTAGGTTTTTGATCAAAAACCTAATTTTATGAAAAACCGGCGACACATATAATGCAAATATAGGAAAAATTGCGAAAATCACATTTTTTTAGTTATATAATATAATAAAAATATTTTAATAAAATGAAACTTACTACCTTATTTCTCACGAACGAATAAAGGTATCAAATTGAAATTTATACCAAATACCAAGGTCTACTGTCCCTTTAAGCAGTGAAAAAATCAAACTTCTAAGTTAACGCGATCAAAAGATATAATAAAAATATTTTAATAAAATGAAGATTTTTGATCAAAAACCTAGGTTTTTGATCAAAAACCTAATTTTATGAAAAACCGGCGACACATATAATGCAAATATAGGAAAAATTGCGAAAATCACATTTTTTTAGTTATATAATATAATAAAAATATTTTAATAAAATGAAACTTACTACCTTATTTCTCACGAACGAATAAAGGTATCAAATTGAAATTTATACCAAATACCTAGGTCTACTGTCCCTTTAAGCAGTGAAAAAATCAAACTTCTAAGTTAACGCGATCAAAAGATATAATAAAAATATTTTAATAAAATGAAACTTACTACCTTATTTCTCACGAACGAATAAAGGTATCAAATTGAAATTTATACCAAATACCTAGGTCTATTGTCCCTTTAAGCAGTGAAAAAATCAAACTTCTAAGTTAACGCGATCAAAAGATACAGCAGTTTATACCGACACCTTAGACAAATTTCCGACACTCGCAAAGGAATCAAAACCTACAGGATACTTCCCGTAAACTTAGAATCTTGAAATTTGGCATGAAGCATTGTCATATAATGCAAATATAGGAAAAATTGCGAAAATCACATTTTTTTAGTTATAGTATAATATAATAAAAATATTTTAATAAAATGAAACTTACTACCTTATTTCTCACGAACGAATAAAGGTATCAAATTGAAATTTATACCAAATACCTAGGTCTATTGTCCCTTTAAGCAGTGCAAAAATCAAACTTCTAAATTAACGCGATCAAAAGATACAGCAGTTTATACCGACACCTTAGACGAATTTCCGTCACACGCTAGGGAATCAAAACCTACAAGGTGAACTCAGAATTTGATTTAATACGTCATAAATTGTAAACCGCTACGTTTGTACGGCGGAACCCTCGGTGTGCGAGTCCGGCTCGCACTTGGCCGTTTTTTTAAAGGAAGATGAAGTTTTACATAGTTAGGTTATTACAATATAATTTAAAAAGATTATTAATGGATATTAAAGGCTTGTAACAATTGGAAAAGTGGTTTACGACACTACGTTGTGAAATATTTCTCATTTCTTAAGAAAGATGACAAAAATCTTACGCAGATGATTGCCAACCCTCGATTGTAGTAATATTTATGTAGGATTGAAGCCAGGCGCGGTGAAACAAATGTTTCATTCGTTCAGCCACTCGATACACCGAGCGGCTATAAAATTTTGTTCTCTAAATAAACATCTCGCACTTTTAGTTAATAATTTTATAGGTTATTTATTTTCTCTTTATAGCACTATTCGACTTAAAAGCAAGCTATAGTCTGTTCAACGGCAAATGATCAAATAAGTATAAAAAAAATGCTTCAAAAGTTACATTTTTGAAGCATTTTTTTTAAAGTCTAACAATGATTGGAGATCACATGATTGGTAAGGAGAAAAGTCTAAATACTAAGGATATACGCGCCGTACTAGCCACTTTCGCTTTCCAACCTGCAAAGCGACTTCATGTCTTTCGAATGGCCCCATAGGTTTGTAAGAAGTGAACACATGTGTGCTGCCCGCATCCATCGGCTTCCCGCGACCCCTACCAGATCGTCAGTCCACCTAGCGTACCAGAACACTAGAAGTGGTTTAGATTATAGAAGGCGCTCAGTCGAATAAGCGTGGCGTATTTATAGAAAAATTATCTAAAAATAAATACTTCTTTGCTTCTTTTTAAATCGAGCTGTGTGTTCCTCCTCCTCCTCCTTGCTTCGTTTTCCTTAATGCTGAGGTCAGGGAGGTCATATACTGTTCCTCATTGCGCCATTTGTTTGTGTATGTGGCGGCATGGAGGGCATCATATAATTTGGTGTGTTGTTAAGGTCAGAAAATTACAACACAGAATTCGGCAAGAAAAACTGTTCTTAACAAGATAATCATGGTTTCACTGATTGGTCTGATTCAAACTGGTCATTCGTTAATGTAAACTGCGAAAAATACGTTACAGAGATTATTTCCTATAGGAAATGAGAGATATACTTTACAAAGGTTATTCATAGAAAATAAGGAGCAAATGCTTACCTTGTTGCTATATTAAAAGCCATTGTATTCCTCTACAAATAATTCATTTTTCCTGCCATTTATCAGGAATTGTATACGGCATTAAGACAAGTTTTATAAGCGGATATTACACGTGAATTGGCAATATAAATACGGTAGGTCGCCTACGCCTATTTGTCAAAACATTTCTTTTGAAATGAAAATATTATTGTTTGCGTCTTAAATATTTATTCACGGTCACTCTGTCAGAAATTATTTTATAATGACTGATTGGTTTGGTAACTCGTTTAAGATATTAATATAATTTTGGTACGAGTGTCTATTTTCATCTGGTTGAATTTCCTAGAGATAAGTCCTTGACTACAGAAATGTAGTTATTTTTTAGTTTAACAGCCGAATGCTGCTACGATTCTTAGTTAGATTAACACTTAAAAATCAAGCGTATGGGCTAGATTTATTTGCTCTACAAGTAGGGAAAAGCTCAGTGCTCTAATAGGGATCGTGACTGTAAAAATCTGTTTAGTCCATCTGATAGAACACCAAAAAATATGAGACTCGTATTTTTTCTTTAATCGCCTAAACAAATAATGACGGCGGTACATACATTGCGTTGAAATAGCGTGAGGCGTTTGTACGCGTTTTACTAAACCGTTACGTCACAAACCCTGACGATAGACGACGAATTTAGATGCTCTATATCTTTTTAAATTCATTGATGAAAGGGTGGAGAAATTATTACCACCTGGCAGTCTTTTTTATCTTGACAGCGAACTCTTTTCCTCCTATTTTGATGATAAGTGATGGTAAGGTTGAAAGTGGAAGCTAGATCAATCACCAAGAACTGGCTATTTTATCATTTACTGAACACAATATTGCTGTCAACACTATAATATGGCGACAGATAACTGGATGATAGGTGGACAAAAAAAAACAAATGGAGTAATCTTTCTAAATACAATGACAATGTCTAGATTTTATCAACATTAATATCATATTCATATTGCCTTTTAAAAGTTAATACTTGTGAGACAGCGGCGATCCTCTTTAATGTTGATATCTCATTTCATTTCTTTTCTAAAGACATTGGCTTGAAAAGGCTTACACTATTTTAGAACAGCTACGTATAATCTCAAAAATATGTTTCCGTGCATTTATGAATTCATAAACATGAGAATTCGTTTGTGTACTTGATAATTGACCGCAATACTTTTAAAAATGCGCTGCTTTTTTGAAAAGATACTTTTCTTTGACTATGTGAAACATCATACAGGCGGACTTATTACTAATGCTTATTTGAACGTATAAGTACAAGAGTGCTTTGGCAATAAATTGTACTTTAGATAAATTTTGTTGATTTAGGGCACAGGTGGACTAGCTGCTCTGGGTAGTAGGTACTTCCAGCTTTCAGCAGATTGCAGTAAAATAATAACTACATATTTGTATTATTTTAAACACTATCAATTAAATGTGAGAAAACGGGATTTATACCACGTACCTCTGTTTTTTGAATTATCCGATATTTCGGCGCAGTTTCATGCGCCATGGTCACGGATGAACTTATTTCGTAGTTGTAGTTCATCCGTGACCATGGCGCATGAAACTGCGCCGAAATATCGGATAATTCAAAAAACAGAGGTACGTGGTATAAATCCCGTTTTCTCACATTTAATTACATATTTGTAGTTTAAGGCAACTTCACTTAATGAATATAGTCACCAGAGCTCCACGAGGTAGAAAAACAATTAATAAAAGTTGTTTCGGTAACCAAAGTATTCCATTTCATTGCGTAAGAGGATAAAACTTTCATGCAAAGGTTACATTAAAATATTATGACCTTATTGTAAACATCATAAGATCCTTAAATAACAAATATTTTGAGAATTGCCGTTAACCACGCAGTACACACTCAGCTGTGAAGTCCCAATGTCAGAGATTGTCAGCTGTTACAAATGTTACAATACACGGCAAGGTAACAGAGTAACAACTTTTTTGTAGATCGTAAGTTTACATCTCATCCCAAGAGCTGCCACAAATAGTCTGAGACATTGAACACGCTACATTTGTAAATAAACAACCGACTCAAAACATATATCGTTGTAGTCAGAATATTCATAAAACTAATCTTAGCTAACTATTTTCCTTTGTCCTTAGCTCTACCCCTAGTGTAAGTTGTTTAGTGTAAAAAGTAGCTGTTTTAAGTGTGTTATAAACTTAATATGTACATAAAGCATGTTAATTGTTGCAAGAAGACGTATCCCTGATGAAAGGTGTAATAGTTATCTGGTGCCCATTTTGAAATTGAAAGTGATTGCGAAGAATGAAACAAATACAGAGGAATCAAGCTAGTGATATAGCTTGAAGTTATGAGAGGAAATGATAGACATATGATTGAGAGAGGTGCACGTTTAGCTGCATACAATTCAATCGACAACCCAAGCGGTTTGATCGCATAACTTGTTGACTATTGAATGAGGTTTGTAATTTTTCTTATTTTCTTATCGTCAATTTTTATGCAAGAACTGAACCGGTTTTCAGGGTAATATATTTTATTAATATTTAGGTTGTTAGTGCAATATTTTAAACTGTACTGTGTATGTTTTAGCTCTTATAAAATTAACTGGTCAGAAAATTGCACAATGACTGCCTGAATCAGGCGATGGACGAAGTGAAACTTTACAACAACTTGCAGAACAGTAAGTATGAAAAAGACGACCCTTTTGGCTCCCAAGGAAGGTGAAATACCTTGAAACAGACCCAAGTCTACAAGGTGCCATGACTGTGGAAGGACCAAAGATCGGTCTACAAGGTACGTATGCCAGAAGTACCATAAGCCCATTTGTAATCATCAGAAATATTGTCTCATATCACAGTTATAACCACGTTCTAAATAATATCATTAAAAACTACTAGACGTAAACTAAAAACTACTAAAATCTCAAAAGTTTTGTTCTTATGTTGAGAGTTATGTTAAGAAAACATAAAAAAAAAATCAGTAGACTTAAGGCTGATTTTTTGTTTTAATTATAAGCGTCAATACATATTGCGATTACGTAGGTATATGATGTTTTTATTAATCTATCCCAATAATACCACAATGTTACTTTGGAGCACAAGGTTTAAATTATACAATCTGCCGCGCTATTTTGTAATACGGCATGTTATACGATCTGCCTGGGACACATACATAACATAACTTCTTTATTTTAAATCACAAAGAGAATATGCAACAAAGGTATTTCGATCTTAATTTGCATTTGACTGATTACGTATTGCACGATCGCACAGGTCAGGTTTCAAGGAATAACTATGAAATTACCATTACTAGTTGTTTACATAAAAGTATTTGCATTTTGATGTGTTGTGGACTGTATGAATTTGGTTGTGAAGTGAAGCTAGGTTGTAGGAAGGTTCTTGTTGTTTTCTTTGGAAGTAAAAGTCTCATCGGTAGTTCACTTAATTTATTTCAAAACACATTGGCTATATACATTTTATACCTATTGCACTTATCACTAGTCTCAACGATCGATTACAAGATTCAACCTTGAGTTCCAAAAACGGGAGGGTATATCGGACGGAGGTATTGCAGTTAGTGACTGGTAGACCGATCGCGGCGCGCTGTCCTCTACAGCTCTCCCCCCGGCGTAGACTCGTCGCAGCCATCTTTCACTGGGAGGACGGCGAGCTTGGTAGTTGGACGTCGCAGGATCCCTCCTCGTGTGCGGACGTCGGCGGAGCGCACTCGGCCGTCGGGGCCTGGGTGCACCTCGATGACCTCTCCTCGGGGCCATACGTTTCGTGGCAGGTTGGGGTCGGCGATCACGACTAAGTCGCCTCGTTGGAGTTGCTTCTCTCCAGGTGTGGCGGCAGCTTGACGGGGCACGAGTGTAGGAAGGTACTCGCGCACCCATCTCCGCCAAAATTCGTTGGCAAGCGCTTGACTCGCTCGCCAGACGCGTCGATCGGCTGGGTCGCAGGGTCCCGTGTGTGGTAGGCCCATGGAGGTTCCCAACAGGAAATGGTTCGGTGTCAGCGCCTCCGGATCATGAGGATCGACGGAAACGTGGGTGAGGGGCCGAGCGTTGATACTGTGCTCGGCCTCGGTCAGTAGTGTTGCCAGCACTTCTTCGGTCGGTGTCTTTTCGTGCAGGACGCTGGTCAGCGCGACCTTCACTGACCGCACCAGGCGCTCCCAGGCTCCCCCCATATTAGGAGCCCCAGGAGGGATGAACCGCCAACTTGTGCGGTGTCGCTGGCCAAGGTCCTCCAAGGCGGGCGCCCACTCGGCGTAGGCGGCGCGTAGCTCGTTGTCAGCGCCCCGGAAGTTGGTTGCGTTGTCGCTCATCATCTCGCGTGGCCAACCGCGGCGCGCTGCCATGCGACGCAGCGCCATCAGGGCAGAGTCGGTGGATAGCGAGCTCACTATCTCGATGTGTACGGCGCGTGTTGTCATACAGGTGAAGAGGGCGCCCCATCGCTTCTCGTGGCGCCGTCCGATCTTCACCATCATCGGCCCGAAGTAGTCTACGCCGCAGTACGTGAAAGGGCGGTAGTAGGCAGCTACTCGGGCTCGAGGTAGGTCCCCGAAGATAGGTGTTCGTGGTCTTGATTTTCTCAATTTGCACAGCCCGCATTCTCTTGCTATTGTGCGGACTGTGGGTCGCAGGCGTAGAATCCAGTAGCGCTGGCGGAGGTTGTTCACTACTGTTTCTCGATTGGCGTGGTGTGCTTGTCGGTGTTCCTTCATCACCAGCAGGCGTGTAAAAGGGTGCCTGCCGTCCAAGATCGTAGGCTCCTTCATGTCGCGAGGTACGTCAGCTACGTGTATGCGTCCGTTCAAGCGCAGCACGCCGTCCCGCAGGGTGGGGTCCAGCCTGTAAAGCGGGCTGGACCGGGTGATTCCCTTCCCGTCCTGTAGGCTTCGGATTTCCGCTTCGAAGCTGTCTCGCTGTGCCCTCTGGATCCACATCTTCTCGGCCCGTTCTAGGTGGTGAACTTGCAGCTTGTTTCCTCGCTTGCGGCAGCCATCGATGAATACCAGCACGAAGGCGGTCGCTCTTATAAGTCGTTCGTATGAAGAGAACCGCGCGACGTCCGGTAGGTAGGGCTCCGGGCTATCTGTTGTGTGCCCTACGAGTTCGCTGTCATCTTCTTCGACTTCCTCTTCTATTGGCCAAGTGTCCTCTGGTCCAAGCAGGAAGGCAGGCCCGTCGAACCACCTGTCGTTGGCGGCTATGGGCTTGCTAGATGTGCGCGTCGCGTCGTCGGCTACGTTGTGCAGGGTAGGCACCCATCGCCAGTGTTCGGGCTCGGTGCGTTCGGCTATCTCCCCCAGACGGTGCGCGACGAAAGGCGTGTAGCGTCGTGCGTTGCGTCGTATCCAGTGTAGCACCGTGCGGCTGTCACTCCAGTAGACAGTGCGATCTGGTACACACTCGTGCTCGGTGACGACAGCGTCGGCGAGGCGCGTTCCTATGACCGCCGCCTGTAGCTCTAGGCGGGGTATGCTTTGTGTTTTGATGGGGGCCACCTTGGCCTTGGCTGCGGCCAGGGTGACGTCGATGGTGCCGTCGATGCGTCGCGTCCTCCAGTATGCAGCGGCGGCGTAGGCTTGCTCGCTTGCATCACAGAAGACGTGCAGCTCTCTCTGTTCGGCGGCTCCGTACCAGCGCGGCAGGCGTAATTGCGCGACGCTGCCTCGTAGCGTTCGCAACCAGCATGCGAGGTCGTCAGCTTCGGCGTCAGGCAGGGGCTCGTCCCATCCAAGTTTGTGTCTCCATAGATCCTGCAGTGTGATCTTGGCTCGTATCGTGAAGTGGCTCAGCAGGCCCAGCGGGTCGTATAGCGACATGACCGCACATAGGGCTTCGCGCTTTGTTGGTGTGCGCTGTCGCCCGATGACCTCCTCTGGAACTCTGTGTAGCGTCGTGTTGAAAGCCAGCTGATCTAGCTTAGCGTCCCACAACAGGCCGAGTGTCTTGTCTGGTGCCGGCGCCAGGCAGGTGGGGTTGTTCGATCGGAGCCCCGTTTCGATGTGTTCTCTGACTGCGCGTGCATTGGAGTTCCACCCGCGCAGCTTGAACCCTGCTTGTGCGTGCACGAAGTTCACCTCGTCGATCGTGCGTATCGCTGTCTCGGCGTCGTTGAAGGACTCGACGTGGTCATCCATGTAATGGTTGCGTGTGACTGACTTGTACGCAGCGGGATGGGTGACCGCGAAGTCTTTTGCGTTCCGATCTCGAACGCTGTGTGCCAGGAACGGTGAGCTGGAGGCGCCGAAAATCATCGCCGTCATCTTGTACTTTTGCGGCGGCCGATGTCGGTCTTCTCTCCACAGAAACATTTGGGCTGGCTGGTCTTCTTCTCTGATGCCGACGCGCAGGAACATTTCCTCGATGTCGGCGGTGACTGCTACTGGGCCCTCTCGGAACCGGAACATGATGCCTTGCAGCGATCGCAGCAGGTCCGGCCCCTCGAGCAGTAGGTCGTTCAAGCAGATTCCGTGCGACTTGGCGGCGGCGTCGAATACCAGGCGCAGCTTCCCCGGTTTGTTTGGATTGAAAACCGTGAAGTGCGGTAGGTACCACTGCCTCTTGTTGCCCTCTTCGGTCCCGTCGCATGGTTTCGCGTACCCCTTCATTAGCAGTGCCTCAACTTCGCGTTTGTATTGCGAAGCGAAGCCTGGCTCTCGTTCGAACTTCTTTTCGATCGATTGCAATCGCCTGAGTGCGGCGTTGTAGCTCGGTGGCGTAGCGGTATCGTCCTGGCGCCACGGTAGTCCCACCTCGAAACGGCCGTTGACTCGTCGGGCGGTAGCTTCGAAGATCTCGACGGCTCGTCGTTCGGAGTCCGCGACCTTCTCGGCGAGTGATACCCCCAGCGCGTCGATCTTGAAGTGTTCTTCGACTAATCTTTCCAGTCGCTCATTTTCTTCGTCGCTGTGGTTCGGTGTGAACATGTGCAATATTGACGCGCAGTCTCTGCCATATAGAGACCGCGGTGCGGTGCCGTGGATTGTCCAACCGAGTTCGGTGAGAGAAGCGGCCGGTTCGTTCTTGCGGCCCATCTTCACTCGCCGTGATACGATGAGGTGCCAATTGTCGGCGCCTATCAGCAGTTGCGGCTTCGCCTTCCCGTAGCAGACTTCTTCTTTGTTCAAATCCTGGAGGTGCGCATGTTTCAGCAGCGTGGCCGGTACTGCTTGACTGTGCAGTACCAGTTGCTGTATGGTGCGCATCTTCACCCGGTGACTGTCGGCGCCTCTCTTGCTCTTGATCTCTGCCTCGATGAGCTGGCTGTTGACTTCTCGGCTGCTGGATGTCGCGCCGTGGATGTGAAGCGGTCGCGTCGGCCCCTTGAATCCCAGTCGTCTTGCCAGTTCCTCTTCCATCAGCGACACGGTAGAGCCTTCGTCCAGTAGCGCGTAGGTGTCCGCTTCCCCCTTCGGGCCTCCTACGGTGACTGGAACCACCTTCAGCAGCACCATGCTTCTGTCTTCGGCGGCGGCGACAGCTACTGACACGTTCTCTTCGGCGGCAGTGGCAGCGGCGTGTTCCGGCGTCCTGGACTCTTCTCTTCTTTCTTCGAAGTGTAGCAGGCGGTGGTGGGGGCGGCGGCACTCGTTCAGACCGCACGCTCCCCTGTTGCAGCGTTGACGTCGGTGGCGGCTCTCCAGACACTTGAAGCACACGCCGTTGTCCTTGACAATCTTCCATCTTTCGTCGACGCTGGCTGCTCGAAACTTCTTGCAGTTTGGCAGCAGATGTTCTTCGTTGCAGCTCGTACACACGTATTTTCTTTCTTGCGGCGGTGCTGTGGCGTCCGTCTTCTTCACAGGAAATGCGGTGTCTGCAGTAGTTGTATATATGTTGACCTTCTTCTTCACGGCGCCCGTCGGAGCCGATGTTGCTAGTCGGGACGTCTTCGGTATCGCAGCCGCAACCGGGTGCGACGAGTATGTAAACTGTAGCGCCAGGTCCGCTTCCTCCATCAGGAACTGTGACAGCAAGACGAGTTGTGGGTCGCTGCTGCGCATGCGTTGTTTCGCGTAGTCGCACCACCGGGCGCGCAAGTAGGGGCTCAGCTTCTCCAGTACCTCCCTCGGCAGCATCGGGTAGTGTAGATAGTCACGGCGATCTATGTTTTGTAGCACACATACGATGTTTTGGAGTTTTACTGCGAACGTGTTGATTTCGTTGGCGGAGCTCCCCAGGCGCGGCAGGCGGCGCAAGTCTTCCATCGCCTTGTCTATGATGAACTCTGGTCGACCGAAGCATTGTTCCAGTGTGCGCATTACTTGTGCGGGGGTTGATACGGTACACAGGAGACCGGCGACTGCTTCGCGAGCTTCCCCTCGTAGACAGTTTCGAAGGCGGGCCATGTTCTCGGTAGGCGCGAAATTGTAAGTGGCGGTGGATTCTATCATCGCCGCTTTGAAGGGTAGCCACTCGTTGACGGCGCCGGAGAATGTTGGCAACTCGGTGGCCTGCCGGGGCGCGGGGCGCACCCGGGACATCCTCTCGAACGCTTCTGTGAGTTGCTCGATCCCCTTCTGTCGTCGTGTTGGCGTCGGTGATCGCGGTCGGCGAGCGTCGTTCTCATCGAAGTGCACCCGTTCGTGGTGCCTCTGGGTTGCGTATGTCGGTTGCTCCCCCCGTGCGGTCAACGGGGTCCGCAGCGCCTGCGTAGGGACGGCGTCGTCGGTTGTAGGCGCCTTGTGTCCCGGAGTAATTCTCTCCCCCCGTCGCACGGAGGGAATTTCGACGTTCTGTTGCAGCCAGCTATCGATGCGCTCGTTGATGTCGGCGACGCACGAACCTTCTACGTCGACTTCTTCTTCTCGAATGTTCTCGATGTCGACGGCTAACCTCTTCCTGATGAGACTTGTTTCAATTGCGAGTTCTTTCTTCCTTATGTCTGCTAGTCGCTCTTCCGCTTCCAATTGTGCGTTTCGTATGCGGGCCACGGCGCTGCTAGTCGATCTTCGTGATGCTCTGGACCTCGAAGGTGACGGGCGACGTGGTGACTCAGCGCGTTGAGCTTCGCTCGGACGAGAGAGACGCGAAAGGTGCGCAGAGGTGTGCAGCGCTTCGGCGCTATAGCCCCCCCCCCTCGGCGCCCATGGCGACAGTCGCGTCTCTGTTGTAGTCCGCAGGTGCGTTGCTTGATGCCTCAAGTCGGTCGCGAAGAGTGGCGTCGATCAAACCACCCGAACGTGCCGCGCTTTGGCTTGCGTTTGCCGACGGAGAACGCGGAGGATCGGTAAACACTGTTTTTGGTACGCGTTCTTGAGAGCGTGTCCTCACCATTTTTTCTTGCATTTAAATATGGTGAGCGATGAAACCAGGAAACTGTTGTGTCCTGGCGCGGGTTTCTTCAATCTGGCTAACGAAATACCAGGAAAAACTGTTGTGTCCTGGTGCGAGTTCTTGAAATTCGGCTCGAAGGACCAGGAAACTGTTGTGGACTGTATTCGAATTTGGTTGTGAAGTGAAGCTAGGTTGTAGGAAGGTTCTTGTTGTTTTCTTTGGAAGTAAAAGTCTCATCGGTAGTTCACTTAATTTATTTCAAAACACATGGGCTATATACATTTTATACCTATTGCACTTATCACTAGTCTCAACGATCGATTACAAGATTCAACCTTGAGTTCCAAAAACGGGAGGGTATATCGGACGGAGGTATTGCAGTTAGTGACTGGTAGACCGATCGCGGCGCGCTGTCCTCTACATGATGTTTACCGTTAGGAAACATTTTTTAAAGTCATAAGCTCTACTCTGAACTGCGCTATACGCGTAGGCACAAAGTTCCCCGTACTCCATTCGGCAAAGAAATCCTTTACTACGCAGCTGCGCATCCAATAGAATATGGCGCAGCGACTTCAATCCGCTTCCTTAGGTCTCCTCCTAACTGCGCAGTCGCTCTAGCGTGGCCGAAGACGTAGTATACTCTTATTGGCTCAAAACGGTATTGGGTCATCTGTCAATCAGGTGCGTCGTTGCCATAAGTTGCCATACGATTATCTACAAGTGGTACACTGGCAACTTTGTCAATTGTACATTGTGTTGGTGTGCGTAAAGTCACGACCGTATACGTCACTGCTACAACAGGAGCAAAACGGACTCCCTGAAATAAAATCTAAAGTAGAAACAAAATACCGGCGAGGTAATAGCGGTGCGATTGAATCGTTTTATATACCATGCCCACAAAGCGGGTACAATTTTATAGCCTGTACAATACTGACTATCATTTGAATTATCTGGATTATAATAAATTCAGCAGATTTGCACTGTACCTACTGACTGCTCTCTTTATCGGTTAAGTCCTTGGCATTTATGTCTCCTGAAGTGATGATAAACTTCTTTGCGAACTTCACTTGTTACTGTCAACCATTGAGGCTGACATTATATCACTAATTCTAGGAATACAGCAACGTTACTACCAAAGAGTAAATCGTTACTAATATCATAATTATAATGGTGGTAGCTCACCAGGCTGCAAGCCCTACCTTCAACCAACCCAAGGACAAAATTAAATGTTGAGGATGAGGAAGATAAAGCTAAGATAAATCATTAAAAACAAAGCTAGGTTTAAACATACAGAGACTTTCTCCGAACTGCGAATAATGACAGAATGGCTTCAGTCTAGAGCAAAAAGTCTTCTGACTATTTAAACATTTCTTTACTTTCTCAAATAGGACAATCCATGTATACTCGACCAGTTCATAATATTACAATCTTCTGTTTGAAACCAATAGTCTAAATTCGCAAATGAAAGTAAGGAGAGAGAGAAATTGGTATATTATTTATTTATATACAAAAAATTTCATTACTGTATTTAGATATTAATATAAAACATTGATTTTTAGAAGGTATTTCATGTTGATCTAAATCTTTGACTTTGAAGGGTAATTCATAATTAAAAAATTGAGCATTTTTTTATATTTTAATAAGAGACAAGACAAATTATGGATACAAATGAGATTGTGTAAGATTATCATATTGATGCTATGATAATGTATCTTGAGGATGAATATGTCATATCGTAATATATCACGTTAGATTACTCGCATTTTGTTTTATGGGTATTTTTTTATGAAAAGGTCAAGCAAATGACTCCATTTGCTCTGATGGTAAGCAAATGTGGAGAACAAATGGAAAGATAGCTGGCGCGACAAATAATCCGCCGCGCTAGCAATCCATCGCTTTTTCACGCTTCTTTTGAATTAATTTACTTATATATTCTCCAAAATAAGTAAAGAAATTCTCTGTGACAGAACAGAAAAAGTTTTCTTTACAGAAATAAAATCTGGGGTACTTAGAAATTTGTGGATAGTTAAAAAGGAGATTGGAAGTTAACAATGTCAAGATCAAAGTCGAAAAATACTAGGAGATTTTGTAAGACGGTACACATAAAGGTAATGGAAAAGCATCAATGCGACCACAGATATATCAATCTAAGGAGATCGGTCGAATCGCCGAATTCATAGGAAGACCGGGTCGCGATCAGCGGCCGTACTACATAACATGGTTCTAGTTGAGCATGCCGTAATATACACTATTCATTGCGCGCGTCTTAAGGACTGCGAAGCGATGAAAGTTAAGCACAGCCGCAAAGGAGATCGGTCAAATCGCTGAGTTATGTATTCACTTGACTTTATCGGAAGGCGAAGTAGCGGAAATGTATGCCCACAGGGCATACACTTGTCACAAGATAAACGCCGGCTTGGCCTATCTCCTTGTATTATTAAATCTGTGAATGCGACCAACATGAATGTGAGAGCGAGAGAAAAACCACATAAAGAAGGGTGTTAATGTTGAGATGACGGTTGATCGAGGATGGTGGGAGAAGAAGCAGCCAAATGAATGAATCACCGTAAAATCTGAAATGAACACGTTTTAATTTTCCATTTTCACTCATACCTTCGCCAATTTCATTTTACATGACAGAAATATTTTATGCAATACTAACGTTGCTAGGAAAAAGATTCTACTTACGTCTTGTAAGCATACCGCGTGGCGTCGAAGCCGACCACGAATTCCGGGCAGTGTTGGACAGCTGTAGCTGATGGTGGAGTATCGTCCCAGCATGCGAACCCGTCAAATATCCTGGGACACCATGTGGCATCTGCAAGTAATAATAGTTAGTTAAACATATGTACGTATCGTACAAAATAAATACGTTCACTTTTCAAGAAAAGAGTTAAGGAGGAACACTAGCTTTTTTGAGTTAAATGCCCTTCTTAATTTTAGACTTATTCTATCCTAGGATTCCTTGTATGCTCATGTTATATATTGTATTTATATGGGTAATATGTATTTTATTGTATTACATTAAATTGTATTGCTATTGTATTTCTTTTTATCTTATCTTTTATGTATTTAATTCTCTGGCCGTGTGATGCCGGCAGAGTAGAATAGCATCACCCCACATTCTAAAATGGTTGTCGTAGAAGGCGGCTAATGGATCAGCAAAGGGGTATTGATCACCTTATACTCCGTCCACCAATCCGCATTGGGCAAGCGTGGTGGACTACTGCCTAAACCTCCTTGGGTGACAAGGAGAGGCCTTGTGTCCCAGCAGTGGGTCGAATTACAAAAGTTGTTATGATACTGATGTATTTATTTATCTTTAGGTTAGGTACACACGACCATCACATCTCGCATCACATCTCCTATTGTAGGTCGTTTGGGAGAAATTTCTTGTTTGAAATTAGCTTTTGTAGTTTTATTATTGTGTTTTCCATGTTTGTTTCTATGTGTAAAATAAAATTTAAGTAATAGCAGGCGCATGGCATTCAGCAAGTATTTTATTTCCGAAATTTACGAAAATAATAAAATTCCCTGTTCGTTACTGCTTATAGCAGTTCAGTTACGAGTAGTGTTGTAAAAAAAATTGAGTCTTTTATCCTAATATTAAAACTCCAGTCTTTTTTGAAGACTGAAGTCAAAAAAGAATAAGTAAAAGCTCAAGCCTCTCTGAGTTATCAGTCTTCTTAAAATAGACTCCACTCTTGGCAAAGAGAACTCGAGACAGAGTCTTTTAAAAGAGCTTACACTTTACAAAAAGAACCCAATACTTTTTAAAATTCCTTTAAAAGATTCCTTTTAAAAAAGAGCTCAGTCTAACGAAAAGAACTCGCGAATGAGTCCTTTTAAAAAAATATCAGTCTTACGAATAGTAGTCAATCGAATGTTACAATTTAAAAATCCTTGTACGTAGGTATGATGATTATCACCATCTATTAAACGCTTTAGGTTTTTTAACCAGCTGTCAGAAAGACACACACCCAAAAAAATACAAAACAACATTTAGACGAATTGAGAACCTCCTCTTTTTTTGAAGCCGGTTAAAAACGTCACATAAGTGAACACACATGGTAATGGATGATAACGAGAAAAGCTACCGTCACTGCGTACAGTCACGAGTAATAGTATGTATCTACTTTTGCCAATTCAGCACCTTTATTTCCTACGTAATAAGAGTCAAATATGGATACTTGTTAATGCTCGTGACTGTACGTACCATCCCAAGGCGTCAAATAATGTTCCCGTCTCTATTTATATAATTATGCCATCTCCTTTTCTCTCCACTTCAACAGCTTCCACAGAAACGTGGAAATCTACAACATTTTATCATACACGTTCTGGTGAAATCAATACTTTATTTAGACAGTTAATATGCTTATTATTGAATAATAAACGTAGTAGTACGAGAGCCCACGACCAAAACCATGTCTCATAGCAATACGGCAAAAACCATATAAAATCGTTAGATTGTATGATTCTGAACCCGACTAGGTGTGTAGTAACGGTCGAAAGTGTAGCAACTGCGTGGGAGGCCATTTCTGCTGTGTCAAAAAAAAAAGACAGTCGGTATTATAGCAATACGTCTGATAGTGAAAATGTACATAGATTTTATAATTGTATTACGAAAAAGTTTGTTTTCAGACATTTTGCGCGTAGCATATAGCCTGAGCGCATTTTTGAAAATGTCAACAAATTTAGCCGACCTGTATCATAGTAATACGGATATATATTTTTTTCAACTTTTCGTATTGCTGCCATGATTACCAAAAACCTGTTTTCAGACACTTTAAGTGTAGCATATACTCCCAAAACGCAAGGGTAAAAAAAGACCATTGACGATGCTGAAAAATTCGAAACGCTATCAAGAATCTTTCGGTGATTTGGGCAGCTATACTTCTGATAGTGACAAGGTATTCCCCGTTTTGGAAGAATTCACGTGCAGATTGTACAACGAAAAAAAAATTAATAACGTCGATTTAGCTCGACTCAACATTTTTTCGAAGACATATAAAATTAAAAACGACGAGGCTTCGACAACTCCGAATCTCCAGTTATCCAATAACGATGCCTGCAATCTGCCACCATGCAAAACGGAATTGGAGAAACATTTATTACGAACAAAATATATTGCACAAGTCTGGAGCAACGCTCATACCAAAACGCCAACCGAACTGAACCCTGCAGATTGCGGATGGTATGAAGACGAGGGATGATTTCAGTTTTCGTGGTTCTCTGGCAACCAACTACCTGAGTTGAGCAACGTTATTTTGGACGACAAATCATCATCCACAACAGGTACAGTTTACATGGCTTTTGCTGTTAATTTCATAAATAAGTTCGTGATTTTCACTAACGATGTTTATTTTACAGAAAAGGACGTTGAAGATCTCCCGAGCGACGTCGAGAGTGATTTAGAAGACGACGATTCCGAATCCGACAGCGATTGAATACGAGAATATTTTGTAACTTTGAATAAACCGTTTTTTTTTCAACTTCATCTCAGTTTCCTTTTGTGCGATTTATTTCAGTCCTTCAACTTCAATGTTACGGTTTCGGGTAAATTCTTTGTTAATTATCATCTAATAAATTCAGGGTCGCAACGTATTCATTGGTTTGTAACAGAAAATTCAAGATGCCTCATTACGATTTTTAAATGATATCTGAGTATCGAAAAGTTGTCTGATAGAGAAGGTGCTACACTTAATTTGTCTGATATAAATTTTTTGCACATGTGGACAACTTATTTTATCATGTCCAACAATTTTCAGACATATTGCTATGATACCGATCGGTAAAATTTGTTAACATTTTCAAAGCGGTCTCAAAATTTAATGCGTTCACATTTCCGTCTGAAAATTGTTTTGTTCCCATCAAATAACCAAAATTTACTAATAAAAAAGATTTTCAGACGTATTGCTATGAGACATTTTTTTTGTCTCATTTTTAATTTTTTGAAGTGATTTTACGGGTTTGCGCTACACCACTAACGTCTGAAAAATATGTTTCCGGTATCTCAGAACTATCATTCAACTACAGTCTGCAAATCAGACATATTGCTATGATGCAGTTCGGTAAAATTCTTTGACAATTTTGAAAATTCGGTCAGATCAAACGCTACGCGGAAAATGTCTGATATTGGTATTTTCGAGTTCAGGATAATCGTATCTATCGATTTGATGCGGTTTTGGCCGTATTGCTATGAGACAAAAATTTTGGTCGTGGGCTCTCGTACTATAGGAGGATTTTGCCGTAATACTTCAGCACGTTTGACGTCCAGCAAACGAATTCGTGTCAAATTAACCCTGCTTTAATGATCAAATTTGAACATGCATACCGTATTTTGATAAAATCTACATTTAGAACACTCGAGTTTATACTTGGATGCCAAAAACTCCAGATTTCATTGATAAGACAGTATTTTTGCAAACGGTAACATAATCAAGGTGGAAAACAGTCTAAAAATACAATCCACTTGTATGCGGTAGATTTGAAAACGTATATTCCTACTATTTTCACGGCCTGTGTACGCAGTGAATAATGAAAACCTATTATCTATCAAACCGCCAAACACAATCCTTGTTCATTCACATCTTAACAGTACAAAAGAAAAAATATATGCCGGGCGGATACCATTGAAAATTGAATAAACTCCTTCGGGATTTGTAATGGAAAACACCACCTAATAGTATTGCTTAGAATTCTTGCAGCGTATGTGTGGACTATTTGTAGTCTTTAAAACTTGAAGAGTAGGTGATTGAACAATTAAATAGTGGAACATAATGATTATTAACATTTTTTTGTTATCTTATTTTTAACTAGCTGTCTCAAATTTATATAAAAAATACAAAACAACATTCAGATGAATTGAGAACCTCCTCCTTTTTTTTTTGAAGCCGGTTAAAAACGTCACGATGATTGACATGTCTTTTTTTGAGCATGATTTATTGTTATTTCGAACTTATTAAGTGATTAATAAAACTGTAGTCCTCTACTTATTTCATTGGGCTACAGTCCTCGACTTTAAAATTCACGAAAATTCTCAAAAAGAACTCGAAGGCTTCATGACACGAGTCCTTTTGATTGGACTGCAGTCCTGTTGTATAACTCATGACTCATAACACTTGAAAGAACTCAAAGGACTCAAAAAGCTCGAAGGACTGAAAAAAACTGAAAGGACTTAGAATAAATCTAACGACTCAAAAAATTTTAGGACTGAAAGAACTGATAAGACTCAAAAGAACTCTAGACTCAGGACTCAGAAGACTCATTAGTCGTTAGTTCTGCAAAAAGAACTTATAGCCGCAAAATGAGGACTAAAAGACTCAGTTCTTTTACAACACTAGTTACGAGCGTGGACCAAAGGACCAAAACTTACGTAAGCCCGACTATCTCATCAACCATAATTTATATTAAATTATTTTCCTTAAATTCCATGAAAGATATTGATATTATCACTTGTCTCAAGAAAAGCAGATTAATAATCTTAGATTGCTTTACAAGACTAGCTAGTAGATTAGTTTTAATAAATTCAATTATAGAACTCATCATCGTCATTTCGACTGATGGTAATTGATGATAAGGTGGAAGTGAAATTTATATGAAACCCTCTACAACTGAGGATCTGGCTATATTATCATTAACCTTTCAGCGTTCACGAGCGGTCTGTGAGACCGTTGAGAACTTATTTTACTGATTTTGCTCTAAGTGTAAACAATAATATCCTCGAAAAAGTGTGATAAGTCCCTTCAGTAACTCAGTTGCATTCCTATATAAGAATAAGAGTAAGTATTCATCGCAAGCGCCAGTGTTCTTTTTTTTATTTGCGGTCTCGATTCCACTAGCAACTGGTTGTGTAATTGTAAAAATCTTTGAATGATGTATGTAGATTTATGTAGAATTTAGAGTAGAATTTCATGATTTTTGTATCATATTATGTAGAAATACGGTGAACTATATTAGGCATGGAAATTATTGCTACTTTTCGTTCATTTTCATTTAAGTAATGAAATTATGTTTTCTTTTAAATTATTTCACAGGAAATGATTTTAATTTCGCACTGGCCTAATGTCGCAATTGCGAGTGTTTGCTTTTAGTAATGAAATATGACGTAGGATTAAGTAGGAGGAAATTACCGTGTTTATTAGGAAAAGATATTTGACGCTTATTTATCCCAACTTTCTAATACTTTCCAAATATCATTTTCATTTTTATTTTTACGCATTTTGAAGGGAGAAGGTTGCGTGGTACTGAACACGCGCGGCACTGAACACTCGTGGCGGCCACCAACCACCTTCGATTGCACGTTATCAAAGGAGGTGGTACGTAGCATAGCCGCCAGCGGTCCTGGTGGTCGGTGTGCCATTTGCGCGGAGCCTTACATTTGATAGAATAGGTTTTATAGATAAAAAAATCTACAAAATAAGGTTTTATTTCAAACCTGCAATTTATTATATCACACAATTTATCTGATATTAAGGCCGTACCCACAGATTTTTATTAAAAAAACCGCCTTCTAAACTAAAAACGGAGAAATAAAATAATTTATATAATAGTAATAATTTATATAATAAAATATCTTAAAGTTTTTTTAGGTTGTCTTAAAACCAAATGTCCTTTGTTTATTCCAAATATTGAGGTTGGCACCGAACAAAATAACATTTAGATTTTTTATAAACAAAAAACTTTTAGGTGACACACATAATAAAACATAGTCGAATTGAGAACTTCCTCCTTTTTTGAAGTCGATTAAAAAGAAAATACGGACAGCATGCTTTCAATATAATTTTAAATTATTATTAAAATTACAGCTATTTAATACAAATATAAATCTAGGATCATAACTCTGTATCTGGTAATACTGGGAAATACTGAGTTGTCAGCACGCGCCGGACGCACCGGGCGCGTCACATTTTAAGACGTCATCAGCATTCGTTTTTCAATATTCTGGCACCTCCCGCATTTTTGAAATCGCCGCGTGCGGTGCGGCTCAAATGTGCGAGGTTTCATATAATTTCACACAACGAATTCCAAAATGCGCGCTCGGCGCGTGCAGTGCGGCGCATGGTGGTCGCATGACCACCTTTAGGAGGTGAATTTTGAATAAAACTTGAAAAACATGTTTATTTATTTATGGATAGGAGTACTTATGTGATGTTTATAATGAAATAGTCTAGCTAATCGAATCTTGATTTATTCCTTGTCTACGTCACAAATAGAACCTCTGTGGAAAAATTCAGCTATTGAGGTCGAAGGGTATATGGGCTAGGTGTTCATCAGTTATTCATTGAGTCTGGACTTTTATTTTTTAATAAAATTAATTGAAAGAAAATTAATTGTAAATTTTTATAACATAAAACTTTGAAGAACAGAGTTCTGTATACGAGTATGTATTACAACTAAGCACACGACGTACCAGATTTTTAATGGTTGGTTCTAATAACTCCAAGAATAAGGTTTATTCCCTTGAATTCTGTATAATATATTTATAGTCAACTCGCTGCAGACCTAGACCAGAAATAGTGAGGAATAATCAATAGCTTGCTCTCTCATTCCGTATCTCTAGCTGATACTGAATACTTCAGTAGGTGCTTTAACGCCAATCCGTAACCCAATGGCCAAAGCAAAATCTAGTTATGTATTAAGTTATCCTTAGTCACAACGAAGTGGGCCTCAAGTATTTTATACATTGGTATAACGAGGGCACGGTTAGGAAAAAGTTAGTAGTTTCATTCGTTCAATAGGTGTTAGTTTGAAATTCGTTATGTATAATTTATGAGATTCGTAAGCTCTCGATAACTTAGTCTTTTAAATATCATGTTTAAAAGTTTCATTCGTTCAATAGGTGTTAGTTTGAAATTCGTTATGTATAATTTATGAGCTTTGTAAGCTCTCGATAACTTAGTCATATCTTGTTTTTTAAATATCATGGCTAATAAAATTATGTTTTGATTGAAACTTTTAGTGTGACCTGCGCTGCGTATAAGATAATATATAAGAAGAAGATAGAAGGATATAAGATATTGTAATTAATTCAGGTTCACTCAGACGAATATAGCAGTTCGAATTTATGTCGAATAGGCACGTATTATATCCTAGGGAGATACTTAGCAGATAGGAGGGACCGCAGTAAAATACTACTTCTTCGATATGTTGTGACAAGTAGGTGAGTAGACTCCTATGCATTTTACCAAATTTTTTATTAAATCTTTCACAGTATAAGCTATTCGGCTGTGGAATGAATTGCCAGTAACAATCCGTCGGGCACAGACACAGGAAACATTCAAAAGACTTGTCAATCGTCATTATTTGTCACAGTAACTCTATTTATGTATAGGTATATGTACATTACATGTAGGTGTAAAATATATATATAAGTATATATACATCTATATGAATAAAAAATAAAAAAATAAGTATAATACACATGTATTATACGTATTTTTTTATTTTTAATTATTTTTTATTGTAATAGCATATCGGTATTATAAAATTATTTATGTATTATTATGTAGTGTTACGTAGTTTTAAAATATATTAGTACATCGCCAAACCCTCTTTTCGTTTTCTTTGTTTCCTATCCATCCAAAGGTTGTCTGGAAGAGATCGCTTTTGCGATAAGACCGCCCATTGTACAATTTGAATTTCATAATGTCACTAGTTATAAGTTTTATATGTCGATGTACAATAAAGAATATTCTATTCTATTCTATTCTATATGGATATTAATTGATTTAAAAGAATGTGTACAAGGTTAAGTTCATCATACCACAAGCAAAAGTCGTTTTATTACCGCGCGACAACGCGTAGCACTGGGCGGTGATTTACACCAGTATTTACAAACATTACTATGAGGTTTCTCGACGCTTGGATAAGTCAACGCATTGCATTGAATACTCCGTGAATGCTCCGTGATTGGTTCGTTTCTGTTACCTAGTTCCTAGTTCACATCGTTGAATGTACTGACGTTTTATTACAACTTTAAACTTTTGACATTTGGAAGTTGCTTTTGACATCTCGACCTGTGCGTTGCATAATACCTAAAGCTAGCTACCTAAGCTGTGCGTTCGTTTTAAAGTTCGCATAGTGCAGTACCCGTAGTGTAAGTTTTTTAGTATAAATAAAATTGGTTGGTCTGTAAAGTCGGTTTACTGACGATAGTTGAACGTGACAACGTCTTAAGAAAATACTGATGGAATGATAGCATTTTTCAAAAGAAAAATTTAATTTAATTTGTTTTACCGGCCTTACATGGAACGCCTCAGAGCGAGGTAACGCCGCATGCGTCATGTTTTTTCGTGTGTGCAGCCGGCTCTATCGAATTATAAGACGTTGTCACGTCAAAAACGCAACTACTTTAGTAGCGTTAAGAGGTCAATTTGTATAGGAAACGCGAACAGCGCCCCTAGCGGAGAGAAGCGCAAATCAAGTTTCCCATTCAAATTGAGCTCTTAACGCAACTACAATCGGTGCGTTTTGTATACTAAAAAACTTACACTACGGGTACCGATCCCCACTTAAGTATTCTTTATTTGTTTATACGACCGTGCGCGCCCCCGCGCACAATGTTACCTCTAAAGTCTTGCCATATGGCACTCACTGAGAAATGCCTTATTTTGCATAGTATTGTCTTTTATTTTATTTTATTTTATTTTATACTTTTACTCAGACAAGTATCGTTTGTGATTATGTGCGTTACAATATTAGTGACGGTATACTTTTTTTAATGATACCTACCTTGCTTTAATGAATACTAGTATCCTAATCTTTCTAATTAATGTGGCAATACAAACGCACTTACCTTCATCGCCCATTTCTTCAGTAGGTTGGATTTCACTATGGGATGCATTCCCCATGTAACAGTCGCGCCACAGATTGGCCACCAGATCCTCCAATGGTTTCTTCGTCATGTTTACGGAGTTGTTGAGAGACAGCATCTCTTAAAACAACACGTAATACACACGGTTAAGTATGGTGACTTTATTTAAACTCGTGCATACTTTAAATTGACAACGTAGGAAATGTTGTTAAATAGTCAATTTAAATATTGTTTAGACATACTAGACATTTTAAATTATTTTTGTAAGATAAATGTATAGAATCAGTGATACTACAATAAGATATTTTTGGATAGTATATTCTAAATTTTATCATCAAAGTTAACTTTACTTTAAGTTATCATAATAATGACAGCAACTAAAGCCATACCGGCATCTTCGTAGCGATATAGATATCAGACACAATTTTGTTATCAATAACATTTATAGCTCCACATCAGCGCGTAGGTATATTATTATAAATTGAAATTGATTCCAAGTGTATGTTTTACTCCACATATAAACATGTATTTTATTATATTAACCGTATTTAAGATGTAATGTTTTATTAAAGGTCAAAAATTAGAGAAAGCAAATTTTTGGAGTTAAATTTTACTTTTACATTTTTTAAGTGTTATCTAGTGATGCAACGGAAGTGTCTTAACGGAAGTAGAAACGGAAACAGATGTCAAAAGTTAATTTTAGCGGAAGCGGAAGCGGAAACGGAAGCGGAAGCAGAAGTGTTTATATTATACTATGAAGAAAAAACACAAACATTTTTTTTAATGTTTGATAGGCTGAGCGTTTGTCCACAACACCTGATGGAAAGCGTAGATGAGGCCTAAGATGGTACACGCTCGCCTAGAAGATGCTTGTTCATTCTGGCCTTGAATATCCAGAGTATATAGATCCGGAAAAACAGACCTTGGCAACGAGTTCCACTCCTTAGCTGTTCGCATAACGAAAGAGAAAGCAAAGCGTTTCGCGCCGGTGGGAGATATATCCACAACCGTGAAAGCCTTCGCCGCGTCTTGTGGAAAGGGGCCGGGGGATCAAATTATGAAGAACCACCGCACACTCCGAAATGCAACCGATAAAATAATAAAAACTCTTTATTTCAGGCAACAAAGTATAAAACATTAGGCCCATATAATAAATACCTTAAAGACTAACATACACCAAAAATAGATAACGAAATTTTTGATCCCCTTCCACACATATAATGAGCTAATAAATAAAAAGGGAAAGTGCGAGTTTAAATTTTTTTTATAATAAGTACCTACATGATTTATTTTGAGCAGTCAGTTTCCAGTATATGTGTACGCTTAAAAAACAAAATAATCATGAAACTATTATAAAACAATACATGAGCCCTGTTACTAAAAAAGTAATTACTCTGTGCTTTATTACCTGTCAATCATAGTGTAAGTGTTAATTCTTAACACACTTGGCTTATTAAAGGTATCGCAACGGGCCCGGCATATTTTATGACGACAGCCCTATACCATCCTACATGAGTAGGCTATTATCGCATGCGCAGGGTCTCAGTCGGCGTACTTGTTTACTTAAACTATGGGACACTGTCCAGCAGTGCACGCGCCCCCAAACCCCGCGCTCCTTTCTGTAATCTCCGTTTAGAGTTCTGTTATAAAGTTTGCGGAAGCAGAAACGGAAACGGAAGTGAAAAAACTTGCGGAACTTCTGCAGAAGCGGAAGCGGAAGCAGAGTTCTGTTGCAACACTAGTGTTATCCAAGAGTCATTTGAGTATTGTTTATAAGTTGAAAGGCTTGCTGTATGCCACGCACTGAGAGAAAAATACCTTATTTCGCATAGCATTGATGTTTACTGGACAAGTCATTATTATTTTCTTACACTGCTTCCAATTTTATTCGGTGGCTGTGCAGTATGCCTTGATATCGACAATACTGCTATAGGATTTGGCATTAGATTTTTACGGCCGTGTGCCTGACACCAACGTTCAAACAAATTCATTGGGGACGACTGCTATCTTTCTGAAACACCCGGGACCACCAGCTTAACGTGCTTTCCGAAGCACAGAGGAAAATCGATTTGAAAAAAGAATCGGTCACCATCCGAGTACCGACCGCGCACTTGGTTACTTATCTTTCGTGATCTTTAACTTTCGTGTTAGATATCACGCTTACATGGTTTGCAAACCGATTAGGGGTGTGGCCTAACGGTTTTGTTAGGAAAAATACAATAACATGTGTCCCGCGACGAATGGATAACATCCCCCGCGTTCGCCTGCGGGGAGGGGAAGCTAAGCATTTTTTGTTAGTGTTCACTAGAGGAAGATGTATAGTTTGAAGTTTGTGACTATTCTCTTTCGTTTTAATTGTAATAGCTTGAAATAAAGAAAATATTATGTTTTAATACAACTAATAATAAAGATATATTTTTTTTAATATCGAACCTATCTTCAATTTTTAGTTCTTGATAATTATTGAATGAACCTGAATGTAGATGGGGTCGAACCCGGAATCTATTCCTGTTTTTTCTTCTTTGTTAAACTAAATTTACTATTGACAGAACAGCAGCCACGTCTTCTTCGTCGGAGCATGTTTTTGTAACAAAAACAAAACAGGCGATGGGCGGCAATAGTTTTGCTAACATATTTTGTTAACCTGTTTTGATTAACATGTTTTGTTAGAAAATTGGCGCAGCGGACCCGGCTTAAGTGTACGCTTGATTTATAGATCATCTTTAATCGCCTCGCAATCATCTCTTCGCCCATAAGACCACGCCACACTACGTATTTGTACTAAGTATTTTTTGTTATAGCGACAACAAAAATACATCATCTGTGAAATTTTCAACTGTCTAACTATCTCGGTTTATGAGATTTACAGCGGACCCCTCCAACCTCCTCCTTTTTTGAAGTCGGTTAAAGATCTTAAATTTGATGAATATCACATTTACACCTCGTAATACTTTTGGTAAGTAATGATTAATAAATACAGTATCGATTAGCGAGAAATGATTCACACCAGAGTCTGCTCGCGGTAGCTTGGAGTAAATATTATAAAACAACGTTATTTTTGCAATGAATGTGTTATTGGCCACGTGGTAAATTTTATTTCGTATGGTGTGAATTCTAGTAAAGAAATCTTTTGAGTATTGTAAAATAAATATTCTCTAAAATAAATCGTTTTACCCTTCATTCAAAAGTTTCGTAACAAGCTACGAACTGGGAAATAAATATCTCGTTTCGTCGCTGGATACTAAATGGGAAAATTATTTTATAAATTAAATTTTTCTTCTAAAAGTATAATAACATGATTAATGGCTCTGTTTATCTGTTGTTTTGTTTTGTATTCAGCGATGAAACGAGATTTTAATTTCCCGATTCGCAGCTACGAACTGTGACGGAAGGCGCCCGTGCAAAAAAAACCGACACTGAGCCTAGACAAGTGGCAAACGATACAACGTTTCTATCGAACGAAATGATTATAGCCCTCCACCCACAAGAGTTTATTCCTGCCATACTAAAGTCTCTTTGTTTAGTACAAATTGCCTTCACGTGGCAGTATAGCCATACATGCGTTTGTCTTTCGGCACAGGTGATAAATAGAAAATAGGCGGCAAAGCTGTAAATGCGTCTTGATTTGTTATTTACTTACATTCATAATATATTTATATATTTAATAATTAAAATGAGTTCCGACGGTTCTGAGAATGAAATAGAGATTGATTGTACTCCACCAGATTTAAACGACAATCGACCGGATTCAAAGGCAAAAACAAAGCAATTTTAATTAAAGCCCCAGATGATATATAATTATCGACAAAGGTAAAGTATGTTTTATTTCCCTGCGTTCTTCTGAGAAAAGCACTATATACATATGCTTCGGCCGAAATGCCAATTGCCTGTCTCGTCTGTTAGTAAAGTTCTCGCCTGCGGCTCGGCCTTCAAACTCATACCTGACCTGCAATTGCCTATTTCGCGGCCTTTGCAATAATGTACTATTTTAAATCGAAATTTCGAAACATCAAACAAATGTTTCGTAACAAGCATTTTCTCCACCTACCCATTTGCTGCAAAGTTAATTATACTTGCCGATGTGTGTACTAAGAAAGTCTGTTTATGAAATTGAACGTATTTTATTTACGGTTATTTTGGCTTTATCTTATAATTTGTTTGGTGGTGTTTATTTTACGATTTATATTTTCGAACTGACAACAAATGTGTACTTTTTAATTTTATGGTATTGGAGTTTTAATTTTTAATTTATTTAAAAACTAAGGTAGTACCTATCAGCATTGAAATGCAAATGATACTATGTATTTAATCTTGAAAAGGATGAAGATGCCATGACCAATCGTGTTCTCTAAGTAAGGTGAACCCTCACCTTGATGGCATCTTTCGCAAAAGTTTAAATTTGAATGTTAATTAGGACTCTTTTCGAATCGTCATTAGGTTACGAGGAAGGAATAAAACAAACTTTCTGAGCTTCCAGATCATGTCATAATGAGGCAAGATAAACTTACAAGCGAATGACTTACAATTTGACTTTCATAAGCGTACAGATTGAATTAAACAATTTTGAGTTTAAGAATTGCAATATGCGTTATTGGTTCATTTTTATACAATCATAAATTCTCTAACACAGGGTCGTAAAATATATAATTTAAAGCTCATAACATGGCGCGATTGCGAATGCATACAATGCAGTTTTCTCGTCTAACAATACTGTGAATAGAAAACTCTTGAATTTCAATGCAAAAATGCAAATTAATATAAAAAACAAAATAAATCAAACATTGAGAAATTTCTCACTGAATAGCAGAGAGTTGCCCACTATTAAACATAGGCCTCCCCCAAGGATCTCTAACCTGATCCATCATCCAACACTCGCTAGTATTTCCTTGAGAAAACTTTTTCCTTCATATTAATGGAGGAGTTTTTGAGCTCAATAAACCCTCTCTAACTCGAACGCTGGAGGTACTACAAAGAAATCATGGGAACCATCCATTCAAAATATTTTTGCGGTTGTAAATAAAACGATTTTTATGGATTTAGCTCGCATCTAATTAGGTTTCACATAGCATAGTTAAATCCCTAAAATTCACTTGTTTACAATTTGTGTATTGCTCGAACATATCCAGTTTATATATTTATTTAAGTTTATATATAAAAATATCTAAAACTATTATGTATTTGAAAAATGTCTGTTATCTAGTATTCTTAACACATGTTCTTAATGATACTTACTTTGGGCTAGATAATTGGAGTGCGGAAAATTAAAAAAAAATTAACAAGAAAGTTCAAGGTTAATTCACCTATCAGGCTAGCAAACTTTGGTAATGCACCAAAGTTTTATTATGCAACATGAAATTATTTACAAAGGTAGGAAAAAATAAAATAATATTAATATTACAAAATTAATCAAAATACAATTTAGATGTCATGAAATGGTTTTTTTCGCCCTTGCAAACTATGTATTTGAGAACTTTTTGTTATGTACTAGTGGTTGTCAGTGTCTTCGCATTAACGTTGGTCATTTTATAACCTTCCTCAGTAAAAAGACTATCCAACCCAGATATTTTTTTTCAATTTAAATCAACTAACCAAACAAACAGCGTTACCTACAATACTAACACTTGAGGACTCGCGCCCTAATTCGTAACAGTCATACTCGCTACCGGGTCCACCGGACCCAGTAAAAAATCGCAAGTTTATTGTAAATATGCATTATAAGAGAAAGTATTTACTTTCTAAGTATTATTAGCATTATATAAGAAGAAATTATAATATAGAATAAACTACTTTTTTATGATATTTATTTATAAAAAAGGCATTACAAAAATACACTAAATTTCTCCTCAGTTTTATAGTAAGGTGGAGGGTAATCGTTTTATTTGCTATAATAACATATTTAATCTATTTTATTTAATAATTCTTTAAAGCAACATAGTAAAACAATCTAAATAAAATAACAATGAAAGATCAATTATCAGAAAAAATCACATATATCGACTTTGAAAAGTACAAAAAAATATATCCTATGTAATAGGTAGGTACCTATAACCATAATTATATAAAAATAAATAAAACATTTCAAACCATATTATAGGCACTTCACATGCGGCCCTCAAATCAAAACTTTGCACTTTATTCAAATAAAATGTATTTTCTATCGTTTTCCATTGACATAGACCACAACATACATTTCGTCCCCTATTAGAGAACCTACTACAAAATTATTATAACTCTCAGTTTCTAAGCAGTTCATTCAAATACACTTCAAAAGCTTATTAGTGGCCATTTCTTATAAAAAAACCGGCCAAGTGCGAGTCGGACTCGCACACCGAGGGTTCCGCCGTACAAACGGAGCGGTTTACAATTTATGACGTATTAAATCAAATTACTTACTAGATATCGTTACCTTGTAGGTTTTGATTCCCTAGCGTGTGACGGAAATTCGTCTAAGGTGTCGGTATAAACTGCTGTATCTTTTGATCGCGTTAACTTAGAAGTTTGATTTTTTCACTGCTTAAAGGGACAATAGACCTAGGTATTTGGTATAAATTTCAATTTGATACCTTTATTCGTTCGTGAGAAATAAGGTAGTAAGTTTCATTTTATAAAAATATTTTTATTATATTATATAACTAAAAAAATGTGATTTTCGCAATTTTTCCTATATTTGCATTATATGACAATGCTTCATGCCAAATTTCAAGATTCTGAGTTTACGGGAAGTATCCTGTAGGTTTTGATTCCTTTGCGAGTGTCGGAAATTTGTTGAAAATATCGACATAATCGGCTGTATCTTTTGATTGGCTTGGCTTAGAAGTTTGATATTTTCACAGCTTAAAGGGACAATAGACCTGAGTATTTCATGTTGATTTCAGCTTGATACGTACACGCGTTCTTGAGATAAAGGGTCTTGACAGACAGACAGACAGACGGACAACAAAGTGATCCTATAAGGGTTCCGTTTTTTCCTTTTGAGGTACGGAACCCTAAAAAATGACAATAATAAATTAAATAAACAGTAACGAAAGCATCAAAAAATCAGTTACGTAGTTAGTCGCTACCGGGTCCAGCGCACCCATAATTACGTTTTATGACCGTAGTTCTTATTATCAGCGCGCTGATTGGCAACCAACAACATAATTCGCTGTGTTAAACTATCGTTGAAAGGTACTAAGGTCGGCTACTGTGTAGAAATCGAATTCAAAAAGTTATAAAGCCAAATACGAGTACGAAGGACCGGGTCCGTTGGACCCAGTAGCGAGTCCTTAAGCACAAGAAACAAAATATAATATTCAAATAAAACTATGAAATAAACTCTCTATGTAGGAACTACTTACTTTCTTTTGTAGGAAGTGAGGAAGTTAAGCTACCAAGTGCGTGGTTGGTATGTACTCGGATGGGTGACCGAAAATTTTCTATCGATTTTCCTCCGTGCTTCGATTGATATCTTTCGATTGTAGTCGGGGGCTACCACCCCAAGGAGGATTGGAGTCCAGGCTACTTCTAAAACCTATAGCAGTATTGTCGATATTAAAACATTTTCAAGAGCAATAACAAAATACAGATTATGATGCTATGCTATTGTTATTTTTGATATTATGCGCCATACTTGAGCTTGAGCCTCGTTGCTACTAAAAAAGTACAAAAAACTGTAATAGTATAGGCGAGTACTCAATATCAATACTTATATTAATTACGAACTAAAATAGTAGTAGCTAATTTGCATTATTTAAGTATTCAATTATGAAAGAAGCATCATATTTTCATCAAAAAATAAAACTAGCATATTTTTAAGAAAAGTCAAGTGTTTCTGTGTGCCATGCAAGTGCGGGATGCTCCGCTATGAGCAAGGTCTCGCTATAAGGCACTTATCGCAGAACTTATCGTTGTTACAATTAAGCTTTATCTACAAAATTATTTTACATTCCAATATACTCCAAATTAAGTAGTTACTAAAATAAAATTTTATAGAAGGCTTTCTGGACTTTTAAAGAACCTATCTATTTTCAGTCGACACTTAAATTACGAAAAAGACGACCGTACTTAGGAAAATGTTTTAACTTGCTCCATTTAGCAAATAAGTGCTTTGATACCAAAACTCATACCAAAACTATGTTTGACAATGCTTTTGACGTGAAACGATTTTGGTATAGTTAAAATTTTGTTAGTTTGCATTTGTTACTTTGATCGGTCGGGGTCTCTTGTATCCGGACCTATTGACGTAGAAACAACAGACGTACTTTGAAATTGCAGTTTTCCCAATTTATATTTACGCTACAGCTGCCTTGAGTCACGACGGGTTGCACCTAATTATACGTTTTACACGACTACTGGCGAACCCATAAGAAGAGTAATGACTGTAACGGTTTACCCTTGTTTGTTATAACAACGTTTAGTCGAAAATCATTTCGGCTAATTTAAGTAACAGTAAAGTCATTTCGCATAAGTATTCATTTGACCGAATATTTAATTGGTGGAATTTTATTTAACATAATTATTTCTTTGACATAATTTCATTTCACCGAATTTTCAAATGCATAATTTTATTTAACCTAATGTCTAACTAGACTAATAATGATTTAGTCGACAGATCGTATCGACTATTCAGTTCAGTAATAATTCAGTGAAAACGCCCTAAAGTCGCTTCTGGGACTCGCCGGCCGCTGCCGGGGCACGCTCGCTTCGCTCGCTCGGTTCGTGCGCTGTGTTCATGTCAACCAAACTATTGTTCAATTGACATTCGATGGAATGAAAATTATGTTAATCGATATAATACAAAGTGATTATTTTCTTAAACTTTGTTCGAAGGAATGATTTTCGACTAAACGTTGTTATACCAAACAAGGGTGAACCGACTGTAACAGTCTATGTATTTACGTGTGACATCCTATTTTGATGAATAAGGTGTCAATCGATTTGTGATTATGCTCCAGGTAACATAGGCTACATATTAATCGATCTTAACAATAGGAAAAGTCGATGTTACCTTGTAAACCCCGATTTTAACCGTCTTGATTCCAATATTTTTCTTGCTACAATTTCGCAAAAAAACAATTTAAATAAAAAAATGGAAAAACCCACTCCTATGAATAAGTTACTTTTTGCAATATTGTAAACCACAAATTTGGTTGCAACTGACCGTGGAGATGAAATCTCTGAGATGAAATCTCTTAGCATTCCAAGGATTTACTGCTATGGACTCGCACCCATCATGTTGCAGAGAGCGAAGCCAGGATAGCAATAGCTCGCCATTCTGACCCAGCTGTAAGAGTTTATAGAGCCTTCTTATGATACATCAGCATTCGACACAAATTCCACTACAACCTTGGCTTCTGTCTCTCCCAGCCTTATTTGGGGCAAATCCTTTAGACAAGCCGAGATCTTTTAGTAATATATCGAAGAACTTAGCTGGTATGCCTCTTGGGCTTATTCCAAACTCACACACCAACGATAGAGCCATTTTTGTTAATTTTGTTAAATCTAATGACATGTTAAAAATGATTTCCACTTCGGCGTGGAATAGCGAATACACCGAAGTATTTTTTGTGTGGCAGCCATCTTATATATCAATCTGGAATAGCTGCATAGGTACACAATTCCTTACATATCAGTATTAGATTTATGTAGAACAAGCCATTACTAAAGCAAATAATTTTCGGCTGTACCGACTACTCTACAAACACAGTCTGATTAAGTTAGCATCATAAAACTCGAACGGATATTTGCATTAGACAAAGGGTTTTACGACTCAGTGAGATTGTTCGCCATATAATCATCATTCTTTTATATGCTTAAGGTTTTTTAACGACTGATTTAATTGCACTGTTCAATGGGTCTGTAAACTGAAACATTGGATGCAGCTAGAGTGACAGTTATAAATTACCTATTACGTTTTAATAAAAAAAAAATCGTAATAATTTCAATGTGTTCCAATTTGTTATGTTTGATTATCTGAATTTGAATTTTGTATTATAAGAGCGGTAGGCTTATGATTTTTGAGAAAAGTAAAGCACTTTGGATTAGCTACTTCAATTTGGAGTGCCTGGTAGTACCTCCATCACAGAAATTTATAGTTAATAATATAATACTATATTTTTAAGGCGTTTTGTCGGTGAGTAGGTAAGGTTACCAGAGTGCCAGAGGTCGGCAGCTTTGAACACTGTGGCTACTTACCAATAAGCGGGGGCGGTATGCCTGTTTCCCAAACAAATAACATAAAAAAGAGAATAGAACAGATGGGTTTTCGGTGGATATATTAATAAAAAAAAAACAAACACTGTATATGTATTAACGATTCCTTTTAATAACACACTAAGGCCCGTATTACAGAATGACACTCAGAAATCAATCGTGTCTTGAAAATGGTTTGTCACTTTCTATCAAGTACTAAGTTATAGAGACGGCGTTTATTCTTGAGACTCATTCTATAATATGTGTCTAAATGCTGATCTTAAGTAACATTTCGGCACAATAAAAATAACTCTTCACGACTTCTTGGCGAAGAGTCCGCCAACTCTGAATTATTAATTTTGTCCCCCGTGTACCAGTGTTATGTATATTAGAAAATTGTGCCGTCGAAATGCCATGTAGGCTTGGAATGAAACGGGTAGATAAATTACAAACTTAGTATGATTTTTTTTTTTCTAGGATGTAGCGATGAAACAGATGAATGAGTAATGTTATATATCTGTAGCAGAGGCTAGCGCACGGCTTGAGAGGTATCTTTTCGTTTCACGGTACGCCTTAAGAAGGGCTACACAGCATCACACAACTGGCGTGACTCAGAGGTATGAGATGTGACATATCCTTCGCCTCTTCTAACAAAATCAATAGGGCTTATTTTTCCCACGCCCTATACTTATATCTAATATTTTTTTTATTGTGGACAACTAGGCGTTTCCTTTCAAAAGCCCCAGACTTCACACACGAGGCAAATTCACCAAGTACCACCAAAGGGGATAAAAATCATCTTTATTTTACTCAGTGTTATAAAAGGAACTTTAAGCTGGTGGTCCCAGTTGCAGTTTGAAGAACACGTCCTTGACCAGGTTTTGTACCCAACTGCCCCGATGGTGAGAAATACCATAGTTCATAAGTTTTTTACGACTTTTCAGTAAGTCAGTTGTGAAGTCGGTTTAAGTTTTTGAACCGACTTCAAACAAAAAAAAGAGGAGGTTCTCTATTCGACTGTATGTTTTTTTTTTTTTTTTTTTGTATGTATGTTCCGCGATTACTCCGTCAATTATGAATCGATTTTGATGATTCTTTTTTTGAATTACTTTTTTAATACTAGAAAAATTACACTGAAAAGGCAGGTCGATTTTTTTCAGTGTATTTTTTCTAGTGTTAAAATTATTTACGCGTTTGTAAACGCTTAAATTCCATTATTATTCCATTAATTTTTTGTTTAGTTATTATTTTAATTTAATTTTAGTTGTAATTCATGTAATGCCTAATGACATGCCTTATAACTAAGCTGTTAAGCCATCGACAAGCTTTCTTAGTCTATCTGTTACTGATAAACACTGAAATGAAATGACATAAAAAGCTTTTTATTTAAATGGAATTTGCTAAGGACGTTTAAATCGTCAAAAACCCTACCACCATTTCGAGACGAAATAATTATTTTACTTAAATTATTATTATTTTGCTGAGATACAAGGGTTATGATTTTAGCAGTCTATGTCTATTTCTGTTTACGTATGCTCCTCCGTAGCGCCTTAACTGTTAGTCCAATTTTGATAAATAAGGTGGCACTCGACTTATTATTGGTCCGGGTAGGTACCACAGGCTACATTTTAACCTAATTTTAATCGATTTCATTCTTTTCTTTTTTCCGAAGTCGGGTTGAAGTCTTTTAAACTTTTTGCTTGATTAATCAACCATACAGTTGGAAGTGACTCAAATCCCTACATCAACTACAATAGAGCTAAAGGCTTAACTAATATTCTGTAATTATAACAAAAACAATTAAATCAAGGCGACGATAATGGCTGGTGACCTAGACCATGCCGATTGGAACATACCGCGCACACTCAGAAAACACACAGAAAAAGAAAAAAAACCTATTGATTATTATGAACCAGATGCTACTTTTTCTCATGTGCAACTTTTCTTTATTCTGATTCAATTTAAGGACTTTTGTCTATATGTAGACATTCCAGTCCTATCGTAACCTAACCACACATGTAATATAGCTAAATTATTGAACACTATTAATTAATTAATATTATCATTCTCACCGCGTCTGAAAATAGAATGCTTTGATAGATGCTGACATGTACGAAATTTAATAATAAATTAGTTATTCAAATTGTCGCTGTCTCTCGTTCCTGGCACACCCTGTCAACAAATGTAACACATCTTTAACTTGATTAAAAACTTCATAATTAGGTGACTCAAGTTTTTTCATTAGATAGCCAAATTTGTTTATCGGATTGTGCCCGGATCTAAGCCTACGCATTGTGACAACGAACGATCTATTCGGTACTTTACCATATACCTACCTACACTATATGGTAAAGTATCGTATATGAATATTTAATTATTCAAATTAACAAGATGGATTAATGTACAAAAAATAATTCCACTAGTTACCAAGCTACGTCACTTTTTATTTATCACCCCCTTAAAGTCGGATCATCACTTTGGGTTTCCTGGTGCCACAGACAAGTATACTGATACACAAACACATATCAAACTTAAAACACCTTCCTTTTTGCGTCGAAGGTTAAAAGGAAAACCTTTATATTATGATGTTAAATCCAGTAGGATATTCTGTTGTAGGTTTAATCTAACTATTTACCCAATCAACCCCCTGGCAGCCTTACCAAAAGGATAGCTGATATTATTCTCAAACTACATCCTAAGCTAAAATTACTAATTGCTACAACCATTGAGGCATACATACTTTGTTTTAAATAATGATTAAACATAGTAATAACCAAACATGCATAAACAAAAACATTATTGATGCAACGGTTTCACTAGAATCATTATGTATTAAATGATTATGTATTGAGTCCGCTTGATGGAAATAAGCTGTTGCTGTAGCATATAGACGACTAGCTTTTGCCCGCGACTTCGTCCGCGTGGAATAATTACTTTAGGCGGCATTTTTTGTGTAGGTACTTATTATGCAAAAAACACACATACAAACTGCAGTGCACTACAGTAAATGACATTTTTACAATCTACCATTTTATGTTTCTCCATCCTTTGCTACTTACTCGCAACCTTTCATCCCCACATGGGTCAATATTTCAAAAACGCTAGAACAATATTTGCGTTTCATGGTCTTATCTTCGGTAATGAGGAATCGCATAAAAATTTTCATCTCATATTTCAACCCCTTCATTCCCTTTTTCACAAAAAAGGTAAGTAGCTTTTATTCCATTTCGAGGTTTCGTCTATTTTTGTACCAAATTTCAATAAATTCGGTTCAGGTGTTAGGCGTGAAAGCGATTAAGCTAAAAAGTCACGTCCACCATCTTGGATCTCAAAATGGATGCTGTATTCTGAATCCTGACTCCGAATACAGCATCCATTTTGAGACCTCCGAAAACTACAAAACTGATACCCATATCAAGTTTAAAATTCGCGTCCGCCATCTTGGATCTCAAAATGGAACCCTGTAAACCACGAAAATGATATCCATATTAATAATAAGTTAAGTAGCGTCCACCATCTTGGATCTAGAAATTGATGACGTATTTGGAATCGCGACCCCCGAAAACTACGAAATTGATACCCAAATCGCTTTTATGTTAAAAAGTCCCATCTGCCATCTTGGACCTCGACGTAGATGATAAAAAATCCCATCTGCCATCTTGGATCTCGACGTAGATGATGTATTTGGAATCAGGACCCCCGAAAACCTCGAAAATGATACCCATATTCCTATTAAGTTAAAAAGTCACGTCCGCCATCTTGGATCTCAAAATCGATGTTTTATTCGGAGTCAGAACCCCAAAAAATCTCGAAAATGATACCCATATCGATTTTACATTAAATAGTCGCAACCGCCATCTTGGATCTCGAAATAGATGTCGTATTCGGAATCGGGACCCCCGAAAACCACGAAAAATACACCCATATTGACATTTTGTCAAAAAGTCGCGTCCGCCATCTTGGATCTCGAAATAGATCTTTTATTCGTAATCCGGACCCCCAAAAACCACGAAAACGATACCCATATTGACATTATGTTAAAAATTCGCGTCCGCCATCTTGGATCTCAAAATCAATGTTTTATTCGGAGTCAGAACCCCCAAAAATCTCGAAAATGATACCCATATCGATTTTACATTAAATAGTCTCAACCGCCATCTTGGATCTCGAAATAGATGTCGTATTCGGAATCGGGACCCCCGAAAACCACGAAAATGACACCCATATTGACATTTTGTCAAAAAGTCGCGTCCGCCATCTTGGATCTCGAAATAGATGTTTTATTCGTAATCCGGACCCCTAAAAACCACGAAAACGATACCCATATTGACATTATGTTAAAAATTCGCGTCCGCCATCTTGGATCTCAAAATGGATGGTGTATTAGGAATCGGGACCTCCGAAAACCACGAAAATGATACCCGTATTGACATTATGTTAAATATTCGCGTTCGCCATCTTGGATCTCAAAATCAATGTTTTATTCGGAGTCAGAACCCCCAAAAATCTCGACAATGATACCCATATCGATTTTACATTAAATAGTCTCAACCGCCATCTTGGATCTCGAAATAGATGTCGTATTCGGAATCGGGACCCCCGAAAACCACGACAATGACACCCATATTGACATTTTGTCAAAAAGTCGCGTCCGCCATCTTGGATCTCGAAATAGATGTTTTATTCGTAATCCGGACCCCTAAAAACCACGAAAACGATACCCATATTGACATTATGTTAAAAATTCGCGTCCGCCATCTTGGATCTCAAAATGGATGGTGTATTAGGAATCGGGACCTCCGAAAACCACGAAAATGATACCCGTATTGACATCATGTCAAAAAGTCACGTCCGTCATATTGGATCTCGTTATAGATGCTTTATTCGTAATCCGGACCCCCAAAAACCACGAAAACGATACCCATATTGACATATTCTCAAAAAGTCGCGTCCACCATCTTGGATCTAATCGGGACCTCCGAAAACCACAAAAGTGATACCCATATCGATATTATATTAAAAAGTCACAACCGTCATCTTGGATTGGATCTTTATTTCTTATCAAGTCCCTAATTTCAAAGTATCATGGTTTTATCTTTAACAATGACGAAGTCCCATACAAACTTTCATCCACTATTTCACCCCCATACAGGTCAAAATTTAAAAAATCTTAGAACAAATATTTCTTTTTGTCTTATTAAGTGCCTAAATTCAAAGTTTCATGGTTCTATCTTCAAAAATGACGAACTTCCATACAAACTTTCATCCCCTTTTTCAACCCATACAACCTTTTTTTCGCAATAAAAAGTAGCCTATGTCCTTCCCCGAGATCTAATCTATATTTGTACCAATTTCCATCAAAATCGGTTCAGTAGTTTAGACGTGAAAGCTTAACAGACAGACAGACAGACAGACAGACAGACAGAAAGACAGACAGACAGAGTTACTTTCGCATTTATAATATTAGTAAGGATTGTTGTAATACTCCCGTGCCATACCCGCGCCGCCAACCGTAACCTCACCTACCCCATAGAGCACTAACACAAAGCTACTACAATGTGTTACTGGTGTCCTCTGTAAGGTGGAAGTATCTTCTCAGACCGAGCGCTTCAAATTCGAGTGGATAATCCGATGAGTTTGCGTTCCCATTTGTATTGCATTCTTGCCTTCCGGATTTATGGTATTTTCTAGAGCAAAGAACGACCGGCTAGTGTGGCGCCACGCTGAGGGTCCACATTGGAATAGTAAGCTTTTGAATGTGTCATCCTCCCGGAAATAGAGTAGCTAGCCGGATTTTAGAATCACCGTGTCCTCGCCCTGCTTCGGACTTCGGACAATCTCACTATACTCCAGCGAATCCTACTCAACTCTTCCTCCAGTTCCAGCAGCTTCTCCTCGGTCTGCAGTATGCGTGTGTTATAGGTTGCCAGGGCCAAAGTCGTATAACGGGAGGTCATCGCCCGGGGATTCTTGGCACCCCTGGTCCCAGAGCGCCTCGCCAAATTCCATCGCCGCTGACACGGTCTCCGGTACCGCCAAGCACTTGAGGGCCTTGGGTTTTGGTGATCAACCATGGGGGGGTTTGGGCCTACTCCCACCACGCTGGCCCAAAGCGGGTTAGTGTGGAGCGCCAGAGCCTCGTCTGTTGTTCAGCAGGGTGTACCACTTGCAGGTCATGTTGACTTGGGTTCCGTCAGATGTTGTTTGAAATCCCTTACTCCCCCTATCGTAGTAAGTAGTTTTACTAAGAGTAGTCATTTACAGAAGTTGTAAATTTTACCTAGATACCTTTCAGTCGATTGAGGGATCACCTTTAACCGATTATAACTTTGGAGTGTCTTTTTATACAAATGAAAGGTTGAATTTAAAATTGTTTGATAACTTTTTCTATAGGCTGACGCATTCAAAAGCTTAATATTCAAATGTGGAACGCAAACATCCTATGTAGCCTACCTCTCTCATATATTTTACGGAGCATGTGCAGATAATAAAGTATTTAGACTTATTCGTTTTGCTGCTAAGCGTCTCACAATCGACTTTTTGTTGAAGCTATGCTTCGCTATGCCGTGCTTAGCTAAAAATGTTTCTCAACAGATAAGGCATACCGCAGCAAAGTAAGTTTGCTTCTTCTTATTTAATTTCACTGAGTAATTTACATACATACGATTATGCTCGTAGTCAAGAGGGGATGAGCAAAGCCTTAGGTAATATTTCGTTACACAAAACCACATCTGACAGTATGGGCTATGAGGCGGAAACAGGGCCCTCGCGCGAAAGCGTTTAGCGTACAACTGGGATAACGTAAAGATAATCAGATGATGATGGCAGAAAAGGCCATGTAGTGCTTCCAAATAGTGACAGGTTACCAGCTTGTTAGCCTATATAAAAGGGGCACTAAACCCAAAAAGTAACAATCCTTCACTAAACAAACAAACAAAAGTCAACCACCAAGGCTAATGTTACACTCAAAATCATCTCAGCAGACCGGGTAAGCAAAAAATTTGCTAGCATGTATTTGGCAATAAGTTTACCTAAATAAATCATCTAAGAGAAGCGATTCAACTAAAACGAGCAATAGTATTACAGAGCGTAGAGCTCAATTTTGATTGATCACCTTTATTGTCAACTGTAAGCTATTTATGCCCTCAATTACGCATAAAATCCCTTCAGTGTTCCCTTGTATATTTTATATAAAATATTACCGTCTAGACATATCAAGTTCGTCTGTGCGTATAAGTAGACACCATGATTTTTTCTGCTATCAAGGTTATCAGCTCCATTGTTGTTATCCTATGATGTAAATACGTCAATCTGTAAGTGACCTTCAAGGACAAAAGAATATTATTACACTTGTGTCTAAGGGCTGAAGTAATTAGGCTGTTAAAAATGTTGAATTAGCGCGAGAACTTATTAAGAAAAGTCAAACTCTTGAAGGCTTTCTCGTTTTTTGAGGGGCTCTCTTGTTTCTTGAAGTTTGTTTTGAGTCAGACAAGCTAATTACCACCAATTAATATAATCGACATGTAATAATAAAATTGCTAGTCCCTCAGTTTTTGAGGATTTCGGGTTAAGTTCAGTTCCACCTTCCTTCATTTGCATCGTCAGGTAAGATCTTTCTTGATCTTTCTTTTCGCCAAGAGCTTTTTTGGTAAAACAAATGAAAAATTGCATTACACACATGAGTAGTGCGGCATAAAGGCAAGACGAGGGTCCGCACGATCCGATGTGTGTTGCTCTGCTGAAACGCGGTGCAGTATCGGCAATGCTTGCTGATACTTCGTGTTGACGTTAGTACTTCCAGCACGCGCCACGGGTGGCAACCGCCCCGCGCTACGTCTGATGTGCGGTGCTTCATATGCACGCATACAAAATTCGCCAGTCGCGGTTGCCGCGCCCGCGAGCGATATGCGGTTTTCCTCATAGAACTAGTACGTTATGTCACATTATGCCAACAGATAATAAGGTTTAATAGGACGCCAACTGTGATATTAGAAAACGTATCTGGTAAATACTGCAGATGCCAATGCCATGAGCTCCATTATGTTATTTTTATATTAGACGTGTTTGAAAAAGTTGTTCATTCACCATTTTAAGCCAGACGCTATATTGTCTTGTTCAAAAAATGTTGACTCGCTCAACTGCCTCGCGTTAGCGTATATTGTGTCTCTGAGCATTCTTATCTTCTTGGAGATTTAACACAGTTTCAGGCAAATGTTGTCAGAGAAAAAGGTAAAAAATTTGAGCCAAAGCTTTAATTATGGACAAATTATACAGTAAATTTTAACCTTTGTCTGCTGCAAAAGGTTCAGTAGAGAAAATTTCATGTTCATCTCACGCACACTGACCAAGTGTTAACAGAAATTACGCTTTTATAATTAGCTGTAATTATCTAGGAACCTTCAATGCTAAGGTCTATGAGACTTTAGCATTTAAGATTCCTAGGTTTGATTTAAAAAAATATGAACTTCTTTGAATGTTTGGGGATCGATTCCCAGATGTATATTCACACACCCGTTGTCAAAGGTGAACCTACCCCACTATGCCTAGTGCTCTGAGCTAATCACAACGGGACTTTTTTCGGTAAAACTAAATAAAATTAAAGAAGGCCTTGTATAATATTCACCTGTAGTGTGTGACGCGCCTCTCCTGACATAGCAATAAGTTAGAATAAGCATTATATGTAATTAGTCGTAAGTCTTTAGTAATAAACCATACTCCATAAGCAACACACGTTGTTTCTCTGTGCACTCCCGGTCCCCACATTGCACACCCATTTAGTGATTTTATGATCTCTGACTTTAACCAACTACTACTGATGTTAACGTTACTCGTACGTTTTATTTCTATTATAGACTGTATCATGTATTCGTCCCAAAGGCATAAAATTAGAGATTAAAACTAAAGCTGGTAATATAAATCAAATAAATATAATCTATAATATTTATAGGTAATATTACTTTATATGTTGACATAGGAAAGATTTGTATGTTTGTAATACTTTATGTATTTAACAAATTTATATATTCTTAGGGGTCATTCATTTGATCCACGTCCGGAAGTCTCCTCGTGGCGGACCCTGGTAACGTGATGGGGAAACTTTCTCGGCGAGTGTGTGGCTTTTGATGTCAAGTTTGTCCCCTTGGCATTCGAAGTCACATGCCATCATCAAGTTGTTTTTGTTTTCCCACCACGTCTAGTTCCGGACGGCCCTTTTAAGAGGCACGACGGCGCCCGAAGTCCCCCGGGTGCGCTCCGATAGCTGCTCCCGGTGTCCTCGTCAGGAGGACGAGCCAGGTCGAGCAGCCGTCGGTGAGGAGGCGGCCTATAAGGCCGGTGTCGGCCAGCGGCCCACAGGGGCTGGCGTTAGTCGGTAGCCCCTGTGGGCTGCTGGCCACCAATTGGTGCACAAGGAGTGCCTTAGACGGGCTGCGTTGGGACGGTCTCGGTGTAATTGCGCTCACGTGCGCAGATCCCGAACCGTACCTAATAGCGCACTGGAGGTCAGGCCGGGGAGGATGTTTAGTGGATCCATACCCACTAAACAAACATCCTCCCCGGCCGGGAACGCCTTTATTTACCTCGAGTCCCACATATCCCCTGCTGTTGGCACCACCCCGCAGGGACGATGCGTAATTGCATTTGACCTCCCAGACAAAAAAAGGGGTCACTCATTTATTTCGTAAGACGATTAAGGTAGAGGGTTCACCTATGTCTTATTTTTTCTTACAAAAAGGTTTTTTCTCATAAATAATTATACTTTTCCTGTTATAGGGGCGTGAAGTCAAAAACTAGCATAAATCGTCTAACCTACGTTATAAATGAATGGATTGATTGTGATTGTTGGCTACGCAACAATGATACTTTACAGCGAATACAATCTGCCAGACGCGTGCCGTCTGTTTCTTTGTCTTCATCGTGACATATTAGGGGTTTAAGTATGAAATTGCCGTTTTGTATAGTGAATTATGTGAAAATTCATTTTTCCATACAAATATATTTGCCATTTTTTAAGGAACCACAAATCTGAATTTTGTGCAATTTTGTGGATATGTTTAGACAACATTAAGCTATAGGATACTTAGAGAAAAAAAAATTAAATTTATACCTGTAAAAAAATGTTCATATTTTTATAACGGAGACGGGCACCTCTTAGAACGAGCTATTTTAGAAGATGTATTTCTAGTGAAAAAAATAAAAATAAGAATAAAATTTTATACATAAATATATGTCCTTGTAATGAAGTTTAAAATAAAAAAAGAATAATGGACATAGCTATTGTATTAAAGGAATACACTAATGAATAATGATGAAAAAATCGGCAATTTCATACTTTAACCCCTATTACAATGTACCTTCGGTACGCCCCGTACGCCCACGTAAAATTGTCTAAGTACACACATCAATAATTTTTTGTCATTGTGACGGAGCAGTGTTGAAAGATGATCTTGCATTTGTGTATTTTATTACTAATTAGATGGTATTCCTAGAATAGTTAGAATGGTATTGTTAGAGAAGTACCGAACAGTAGGTATGTGGACAGCAGTCTTAATGTAATTAAATTGTTATCGATATTTTATTTTCCTAATTAGGTAATATAAGAATTAAGGATAATATTATATTCGATGAGGGTACACGGAAGCTAATTAAGTCAAGGGTGCTATAATTAGCTACAAATCTGTTGTGATGGTAATTGTTAACACTGACTGTACCTTAGCAAACAATTATTGGAATAGTTCTCACTTCCTACTTAACGGATCAGCGAACATAGCGGGTTGATAAACATGCGTGACACCGAAAGACGGAAACTATACAATACTTTTATATTTAGGTATTTGTATTTATAATAAATAATTGAAGACTCTTGAATATGTAAGAGTCACGATGATGTCTCTTTGTTGTTTGTGCTCGATAATCCTTTTTATACTAAAGTGTTAGTAAAATAACTTTCTTGTTATTACAGTGTACGTACATGCAATAGGGGACAATGATTAGCTCTCAATTTTGTTAACGAAAGAAAATATATCATAAAAGCACCTATGGCTACAATTAATCTCTATTTGTGGCAAAGTGATTAAAGTTGATTTAAATAAACAAAACAAGGTGTTAAATTAAAATTGCAATAACCTCCGACTGACTTTCTATACTCCCCTGCTCCATTCAGAGGTTCTTGGATTATCTATATAATAGAGTAGAATACCACTGCCCATGAAATATATATCTACAAACCGATCATTGAGAAAATTCTAGGACCCCAAACATGACACCTCTCTTAAGATTTGGTGAAAATTTGGGTATTCCGCAGATTCCAGTTGATGTTGCAGCATAAAAAAAAATCATTAAAGTTATAGCAAATAAGAACTCGAATTGCTAAGACCTGTAGATGTTATTCAGATCCAAAAAAAAAGACCATAAAAGAGCTAATAAACTTCAAACAGCGGTAAAAGACATACTAGAGCCATAGCTAAAACAATCCGGTTCAAAATAACTTTCAAACAAAAAAAAAACTAAATCGGATTATATGTTTGGGAGCTATGATGCCACGATGATACATAATATACAGAGATACAGAGTTAATCTTACAACACCCCTCTTTTTTGGAAGTTTTTTCGTTCGGAAGCAATATCGTGTATGTCTGTATTGAAAAGGTCTCTGAAGAAAGCAGCGTCGTTCTGAAAGAGGATTCGCAAACTAACTTTATCCCTTCACAGACTCCGTAAACACTGTTGGAGCTGTAATGTGACACGACACTAAAGTAATAAGCAACTTTAAGAGTGTCCGTGTCATCAACTCCCTGGAGCCTAGAGAAGGAAATACATCCTTCCAGCCGTGTGACAAGGCTCACTTTCTGAATGCAACCAGCGAAAAAATCTTGGTGAGACACAGTACTGGGTGTAGGCAATGTTAACATTTCTAACCTTTTGTTTACTTTTAAACATTTACTTTTGCTGTAATCTATTATCTCTTTTACCTCTATTATTGCCTTATCAAACATATTTAATTGGTAAACAAAGGTCAGCAGGTTTCCTACAACCACATCGTCTCTTTATTTTTCGCCTATTGTTTTATGTTCACTTATGATATTTATTTTAAGCTCCGTATTGCATTAAATGGATTGTTTTACCGTTAATTTTTATTCATTATGTATGTATGATTGTAGTTGTATACTGACGTAAACATGGTTGATTTATAATGCAATACAAGTGAAAACGTTGAATAAACATCTATGCTCGAGCGTTTTGATAAGACTGATGGATAATTTTAACGCATAGACTCTGAATTCTATACCAATTTTATGAATTCTAGAGTATGGCTAAAGAAAGATGAGACTGACCTTTTATTCCACGAAAATTCTTACACTTTTTTCGCCTACACCCTTCCGCCAAGTTCGTGTCGTATGATGAGGAATACGTTCCAAAAAAAACTCAACGCAGACAAAATCGCAGGCGGAGCGCAAGTTATTTACAACTCGCGCCTTTAAAAATCACACTAGCACTTGCGCGTAGAGCATTTTGCTCACGTGTTATAAATCGCCAAATAGTACATAAATTATACCAGATTTATTTATATTATTATTAATATATTACAATAAAACAGTCATGTAAAATCAAATCATATGTTTATTTTTAGTATTTATCTATTCATATAAAATACTTTGTCTTGAATAACTGACTGGCAGATCAACACACAGCCTAAACCGCTGTTCGTAGAGACCTGAAAGTTGGAGGGTGTGTTCTTTGTATGACGTAGGTATTCGATAAGAAAGGGTTTTCTGAAAATCAGCCCTAAGGGGGTGAAAGGGCGCAAAGTTTGTATGGGACAACATGATTCCTCGGTCCAATCTACTTGAAATTTTGCATAAGCGTTTTTTTTAACAGAAACGATGGAAAATGTGTTTCGTATTTTATAGAAATAAGTAGAAAGTTATTTTGGCGATATTTGCTTCGAAGTTGATAATACTCCTCCAATACTCCTTGCTGTTTTTGATTTATATTACATTTTATTTTGAGATGTTTGAAAACTTAATAAAAAAACATACTGTCGAATGACTTCACAGGAGTACTCTTGTCGATAAATAAGTAAATACGTGTCTTAGGTTTTCTTCGGAATGTAACTCCTAAAAGGGGTAAAAAGATAACAAAGTTTGTAAATCATCGTGGGTATTTTTGTATGGTTTATCAAGTCGCTTGTTACGAAGAGAACATCTATTATAAAATCTAACGTGGCGGACGTGAAATACCGTCATTCTCTGTAAGGGTTCTGTATAAAGAAGAAACTGACTGACGACATAATATCAACGCTCAGCCCACGCCGTTGGGTCTAGAGATTCTAAATTTGGCACGTAGATTCCTTAAGAAGTCTGGTGCACTAAAAAAATTTTTCACAATTCACTCCTGATTGTGATAAAACGGGATCCAAACTTTGTATGGGGAAACGAGACTACTTAGACTATTTTATTCGAAACTTCACAGAAATACCTACATTATACTTTTTCCGTCATTACCTAAGGTGAGGCAAATGACACAAAAACAACCTTTGCTATGAAATGAGAACGCATAATATACATCTATAATATAAAAATGAATCGCAAAATGTGTTGGTAAGCGCATAACTCAACAACGCCTAGACCAATTTGGCCCATTCTCTTTTTAAAATGTTCGTTGAAGTTCAAGGATGTTTTTTACGGCGAGAAAAATTCGAATAATTTCTTTATGACAGGACGAAGTCTGTCGGGTCCGCTAGTTATCAATACAAATGGAACCACGTTTCGGATTATGAGAGTGATTAAATTATGTAATTATAGATTTTTCAATGTTATTCGCAAATTGACCACAACAAGAAATAAATAAGTATTTCGTCTACGGTTTTTGAAATTTCGACACACGTGGGGTTGAAACTTTTGGTGAAAGTTCGTATGCAAATCCGTCACTTTTAAATTGGTTTTAATTTCCCGAAAAAAATTGCTAGATATATGGCCGATCGGTTAAAAAATAAAGGAGTAAAAATAGGGGATGAAAGTTTGTATGGGAATCCGACATTTTTGAAGTAAAATCCATAATAATTGGTAACTGGCCTTTCAGTTAGAAATAAAGAAAGCTGTATTATATGATTTCTGACTGGCTGGTGACGCCCGATCCATATTTAGACGTTTATATTGTATTTTACATTATTTTTTATTCGTCTGAGATTTTTTACATTTTTTTAGGACTTCTCTAAGAGCAAATATACCAATACAATATACACGATACCCGACATAAACTTTTAAAAATTGTTGCATCTAATAGATGACCAGATGACCAAATGACAATAATAAGTGTGTACGCTAGTGAGTAGTGGATGACTAATGTTGTTCACTCTCTCATGTTGTTACCGTCATAAGTGTGAGCAGACTAGATATATTATTTCTCAACTCCCACTATTTTGGACTGACTCTATTGGTATATTTGCTCTTAGGGACTTCTCAATCTATGTTTTTGATACTTCACTTTATTGTCAGAGCTCACCCCATACGTGTTCAATAAACCATTGGCTCATAAGGAGTAGTGTTTCCATCATCAGTAGGTATTATCTTATCTTTCAAAGCTGTTTAACCTAAATGTTTCACTATTAAAATGAAATTTAAAAATACGACTTAATTTTTCAGTTGTTCCTATAGAATATATTCCGCGTTGCGTCGTTCCAAAGTGACTGTAACCTGTTGATATCGCAGTGTAGTGAGAAAATGCCACTCAATATCTATAGATGTTTCTAATCCTCAGTGACTACAACAAGCTGTTATCTAAAATATTAATCGCGAGTTCCGTAGACGGTATCGAGTAAAAGTTACTATAACCAACATGTATTGAAATGTGCAGGTGTAATTTTTGTTTAAAGACAGACAAGTCAGACGTGATGATCTAATAAATTGTTATAGTGACATGATTAAGGCGAATAATTGGTTCAACATATCGAAAAAAGTAACCCATTTTTCCTATTTCTTTTTGTGTTTTTAATTTCTCAGTATTAAGGGAAGGCAAAAGGATCTACAGCCATGTCTTCAATAATTTTCTTGTTTCTTGAATTTTCCATTGAAATATGAGCGTCACACATTTTAATGCATTTAAGGAGTGCTTGGCGAGAAATATACGGGAGCAGACCTCAACATGGCGATTCAATTTGTATTTCTCATTCGTCAAGCCAAGGGGATTTAGCTAAAATAGGTAAGCTTCGCCAAGTTTTATGTAAAACTTGGCGAGTGAATAAAGCTATGAACTTGAACATTTTATTTTAAAAACAATAAAGAACAAATGACACACATGACTGAAACTAATTATAGCTAACCCCGATTCGAGTATACAATAAGAAAATATATTTTAAAATGTTCTAATTAAAAATTGATTTCGTAATCTAAGTGAATGGGGTGGACACTTTCCAATGAAAGTACAAAGAGCTAGAATAAAATATAAATTGCGAAAAGGAAAAGAGGTCTTCAGAGACTAATTACGAGTGTATGCTGTCTGTGTGTGCGAGGAGTGAAAACCCAATAAGGATTATTGGATTCTTCAATGGGTAATTAACCCTCCCTGAACCAGGTAGGGTGTGACATACCCTAGTCCAACGATGAAAATATTTTAATATTGTGCCAGCGCCGAACTTGGAATTATAGGTAGCTAGAATTACAATGTCGCTGCTCCGATCAGTATCACTAAGTCAGTCGGGTGGTCACCACTAAGAGAGCAGTAGGACCGTAAAGCGCTCGTGGGCATCACATACCCCACCTCGCACGGTGCATTTTAAATGGAACAAAACTCATTAATATTAATATGTTATGTGATTAATGTCTCCAATTAAAGAAATATCATATGTAATAATGAAGGCAAACGCAAAAAAGTTGGTTCTTTGTTTTTAATTAATAAAACTGTTTAAATACACACTTTCATTTCAAACTTCAACTGAAACTTAATTATTACTGTGTATTGCGGAAATTATGAGATCCGCAGGAGCACCAAGGTCACCGACATAGCCCATAGAATTTTGAACCTTAAGTGGCAGCGGGCAGGGCATATTGCGGGGAAGACTGACGGCCGTTGGGGTGGAAAGGTCCCCGAGTGGCAACCGCATACTGGGAGATGCAGCGTTGGTAGGCCCCCCAGAAGGTGGACCGACGATCTGATGAAGGTCGCGGGAAGCCTTTGGCCAACAGTGGGCGTACCTCGGCTGAAATAATGATGATTATGAATAATTATTTATTACTTAATTTCCTCTAAAAAATATATTTTATATTATTGGGTATGTCAAACCCCACCTACCACGGGAAGTGACTTTTAGTCACATAGTACACGGAGGGTAATTAGTCTATACGCAGAAACATTTGAATTATTTAATAAGACAAGCAAAGCGGGTAACAACTGCCAGTACTTACCCTATCTTGCCAAAGACTCACAGGCAGGGCTGTTAAGATTTTAAGTAAAGAAAGTAAACTCTCCAAATTGTGATTTAAGTGAAAAACTAGAAGTTTTTTGCGATGTAGAAGGTACATTACCAAGAAAATTATACCCATATTTATTTTATCCTAAAAAGTCGCGTGCGCTATCATGGTTTCTCAAACAAACGTTATATTCGTAATCGGAATCTAATGAGCGTTACTTCCGTCAGAGAATCTCAGTTACCCACGCGGTTATTATATAAGAAGTTTTTAGTCAATAAGATAATGTACAATTATGATGTAATGTAATATAGGTAATGTATTGTAATGGACGAAGTCAACTTAACGGTTAATAGAAATCCCTCTCTTTAAAAGAATAAGTTGCTTATTTATACAAGAGTATATAAAAAACATCTTAACGTTTAATATAATCACACACAGACTGATTTCATCAAACTTGAGATTTCCAAAAACACAAAATGTTTTTTATACACAAATTCCTTTTGATTTCGTTCCAAATTAAATTTACTTCCCTACTAAAACACCAAAGCACAATATTCGTTTACCTATAAATAAATTCCGTATACTTTAATCGTAAAGCACGCGCACACGTGGAAAAATAAAGTAACGAGTAGAAATGTATTAAAATAGGTTAACTACGGAGTCTCCATACTTACGATGTTCAGTTTTGGGATAGTGAAAATGGTAATTACTATTTCATTTATTGCCTTATATAGTTTGGTCACGACACGACATAGAGTAGTTTCTATTTTTCAGTTATAAGTGGACAAATAATGGACTATAATTTATTTTCTCTAAGGACGCAATGAGACAAGCAAAATTGTTACGTTCACAAACAGAGACGAAAAGTTTATTATGTTAATGTTCATGACGTTGTCTAAAATTCGTGTCAACAAGGTCATAATTTTCTCAAAAATAGTGATTTACTTTTCTAAATTCATAGATTGATAGCGAAATTCGAAAAACTATGAAAAACAAGAAAATCTTCTAACTGGTCAAAATTATTTAATGTCTTGTAAAAAAAATAATTTAACCGCCTTTTAACCGCTATGAGTAGTTTTCTAATTGTGTAACTTCAGTGTAGAAGAAATGCCTTTTTCGCCGTTGTGGTGTAGTGGTCAGGATCACATCAAGCGATCTCGGTTCGATTCCTGGTAGCGGCAAATATTTGTGTGACGAACACGCATATTTGTTTGCGAGTCATGGTTGTTTATATATTTATTTAAGTTTATTTATAAAAATATCTAAAATTGTTATGTGTATTAAAAATGTCCGTTATCCGGTATTCATAACACAAGTTCTTAATGATACTTACTTTGAGCTAGATAATTGGTGTGATAGTGTAAATACTGGGTGTAAAAGACATGAACAGTCAAACGAAAACCACGTATTCTATACATCAAAATAAGACATATTTAAAAAAAATATTGCTGGGAAATGATTTTTATTTTTTGGTTTTAAAAAAAATTGCAAATTGTACCGCGCAATGTAAAGGGCTCAACTCGCACGCAACTCGCAAAACCGCGATAGTTTTGCCAGACGGCGGTCCCGTTCGTTAGTGTCCGTGCGCATCGAGTGAGCTACATTGAACGCTAACGTTTTGAAGCCATTTTTTGTTATGAAATACTAAAAAAAATGATAATGTTTCTTTGGACAATAATTAAGAAATAACGTATAGAATACGTTTTCATAAAAAAATGAAAAAAAAAAATTATGACTTTGACCTTCAATAAAATCGTAACTATCAATTTCCCAGGTATAGTCTCAAGGAAGAAAAATGTTATGATGGTGAGCCGAATACATGGTTCTCGTTTGACTGTTCATGTCTTTTACAGCCTGTATATTCCTATTAGTGAAACTGATCAATTATCTTCAGATTTTTTTCGTAAATAAATTTAAATTTGTTAACTCGAAATCAGTTTTTACCTTTACTTAGAAAATAATAATCTTTATTATTATCTTTTGATAAAGTTTTAAGTTCGTGAAGTAAACTCAGCAATGCACAATCTAGTAATAAATTTAGTGTCACCTTTACGATGTTTTTTTATTGAACAATCCAGATTATTGGTATTTTTCTGTCTTTCGTATAGGTAACGGGTTCTATATAATTTAGTTTTCATCGAATTAATTTTAGTCTACATTTTTTTACATATGGTTGGTCACCTCTTCGTCACCGATAAAGCGGGTCGCTCGACTCTGCAACCCATCCAAAGCATCGAGTACATACTTGTCGAAGCGATCCCATAGATGCGGGTAATACTCCACGCAAGACCATACTTGCATCTTGTATTGCAAGCACAGTTGATCACGCGTGAAAAAACGCCGCAGTTTGGTCAGGGCGCCGAATTTCATTAAAATTATCATCATTATAATCACAGAGGTTTATAACAGTCAAAAGCTGTTAAAAGGAATATTTCTTTCTATCTTCGCTCTTCGATGTTTCCCATCCGTCTCAAATCCTCTAGAGACGTTAGTCGGTAGAGACACTACACCACGGGAGATCGATTAGAGGTATTATTATTAATTATATTATCATCTGGGGAGGTCCTTACAGGCTAGAGGACCAAGATTCTCAACTTGTTAAAGCCCCGATGAGGCTGTGAAAGCAGGTGAAAGCCATCTGCGGCCAACAACATCAAAAATTCAGTCAAAAATAACCTTCAATATTGACATGTGACTAGTCCCTTTCTTCTCTTCTTATTGGTTTTAATCTACATAATAAAATCCAGTTCTTTAATTTTTTCAGCTTTTTTAAATACGCAGTTCACAATGATATATTTTTAATGTTTGCTTTCTATGCAAGAAGTTCGTTATACATTTATTACGATCAAAGTTTCCTGTATTTCCCCGTCGGTACCCTTGCGAACATTCATTTTGGACGAGCTGTGAACTCGTTGAAGCGATAAAATGGCCTACAGTAGGTACCTATTCACATATACTTTTTTTTGCTGATATTATCTTTACCCATTTTTATTTGTGAGATATCTAAGACCTGTATTCCGTGGCCATTTGTTTTCGGAAAACTCGTTAGAGGAAAACTCGTCAGAGTTTTCCGAAAACAAATGGCCACGGAAGGCTTTTTACTGTTACTATCCTGTTTTCAAAGGGTATGGTGAATATTCTGGGTTTACTGAAAATTCATTATCTATTCAATGCCGCACTCAGCAACAGACAACAGACAGAGGGTTGCTACGTGATGGTGTCATGATACTTAAGATGTATTATAAATACGATTATATTTTTATTGTAAATGCTATTTATTCTTATAAATTGTAATATTTAATAAGCCATGGCTGTATTGTAATATCCGCGCGAAAACGATTGCCGCCATAATTTCAAATTAGTGATGTAAACAAATATTGTTTTAATAAATTGAAATATAATAATTTAAGTACTTCCCAAAAACAACACGTCAGCTACAGTTTCGCATATTTACGAAGCAGGCAACATATACTGAATTTGTATTAAAATATTCACATATCAATGTAAACACAGCGCTATTTGTGGGTTTAAAATTATTTCCTAGAGATACGATACAGTATAAATTATTAAATGATTGTGCTTAATTGTGCTTAAATGTACGATACGTAAATACTAATCAAAATAAAAACATTTAAGTTTAATTAGTTTTCCCGGACTGTTGTGATGATTTGAGTGTAACATCTGTCATGATTGTTGGCTTTTGTGTTAGATTCCTGAATGATTTTTACTTTTTGTGTTTGGCGCCCCTTTCACGTAACGAAATATCACCTAAGGCTCTGTTCAACTCTCACTAACACACTTGTTCCTAAACTTACGTTTTTTACAGTACTGGTTTGAAATTTCATATCTAGACTAATAATGTAAGAGGAACGTCGTAAATGACACCGCATGATACACCACTACTATGATTATTAAAATGTAGAATTTTTTTTTTAACTAAAATCCTACAGCATGCTATGTACTATATGGCTTTTCAAGTGTTTCAAATTTATGGTTTTCTTGATGAACTAAGAAAATCATTATTACGCAAAACTATTAATAATAAGGCATTTAATAAACTTTTGAGGATTTTTAAGCGTCAGTTTAAAGTGCTATTCAGCTTATTTGGTTTATTATCCTATCTTACTATTCTGCTTATATTATAAACGCGAAAGTATGTATGTAATTTTTTTTTTTTACACTTTTACGCAACAACTACTGAATGGATTTAAATGACCCTTTTCAATAATAGCTCATAAAACATTACAATTTATAGCCCTGCACCCGCGCACCTTGCACCCGCACTGCTCACTGGGGGCACGCGGGCAAACGAAAATACAGCTCAATTAGGGTCGCAGTAAGCCGCTGGATGCGGGCAGCGTAGGACCAGTCGGGTTGGAGTTCCTTAGAGGAGGTATATGGCCTGCAGTAGCTGCGTGTGCCTTAGCAAGGACCAAACCGTTGAACGTTGAGTGCTGTCGTTAGGAGAGAGAGAGAGAGCGCGTCTATTGTCTGAAATGATACAGCGGTGGAGATATAAAGCCCAGAGGATTACTATGTCGGCTTTAGTTCTTTTTCGTTCCAAAACCTTTCGTAGTGTTATGGCCACCTTTATTGATCAGTCCACCAAAGCGAACATAAAACTTATCAACATTTCTAAAGACATTGATATTTCAACTTATTTTATAATAACAATTGACAGTCAAAGCTAATTATAATGTTATTTTTATCAATATTACAGATTCACAGCAGATCCACATGAGTAGATAACACTCATGTGGCAGATCTATGGACGGTAGCGACATTTTAGTCGACACCACGACGGTTCATTAACTTTACTTTCTTCATTATGATTCGCGTACACGGCTGCGTTTTCAGTTTAGTTTCTATATTCTGTTAAATGTCAATACTATTAAGACTCAATTGCGACGTTTGCTAAGAACTTTATTATCAAAGTTGTATGCAATTCAAATTTGACTTAATGTGTCTGTCTTCATAGTCGATTTCTAAGTTACAGTGGATGATTGGCGCCATAAACCAATCCTATGTTAGTGGGTAGGTCAGCGGCACGGCTCTCTCTTTCAGGCTTGTGTAGGTTCTGTCGGGGCATGGGTGCTTCGGCTGTTACCTGCACAAGGTTGCACAAAGAGAAGCGAGCCCCCGATGCTACGAGTGCGGGTGCGATTAGGACACAGCGCAGCACACTATGGAGTTATGTCCGGCTTGCAGTGCACAGCGCAATGTCCTCATGGCATCGATGGGTATTGATCTCTCGTTGCCCACTGGCATCAAACACGTTGTTGATGGCGAGACATGATCGGATGTCCTCCTTCAGCCACGTCATAGTGCAGAAGGAGACGGCAGAGAGAATCCGCAAGGTAGACGCTCTCGCCGCTCCCAATCGCTGGCGGCGTACGGGTCGGGTGATGCAAATGAACATCGCAATGCATCCGATGTGAACGGATAGGCGAGCGACGGAATGTGTCTCCGTCGCTTGTGTTTCTTCTTCTGCCGATATCCAAAGTATTCCGCGGATGTTCCACTAATAAAATCGTATCGCAAAGCTACTGAACAAATTGACGGTAACTGGCAGCATACTGTCTGTTTTAGTTGGCAGGTTGCAACACAGAGAGTCCAACATAATCTTACGTAGACTTAGGGAATGCAATCCCGTAGGAGATTTTCAATCTTTGGACGTTTTCAATTCAGCGGGATCCAGATATTTGCTGCTTCCCGTGCGATTAATAAATTTCGCAAATAACAGCAAATAAAAAAAATCATACATAAGCAATACTTACTTCGTTTGGGTGTCCCGTGTGCCGTCCTCACGCGTCGTGTTTCCGAGTGCAAGCAAACAATCAAAGCGATTGTCAGTTATCACACAAAAATGCGCTACGCTAAATGAATTTCGCTTTTCTTCACTCCCGCTAATCCCGCGCGCGGTCTCGTTAATTTCACGAACGGGATTAGTCCTGCACATGGGATGCGGGATTCCGGTATTGCATTCCTACACTATGTGGACCCCATCGCAAAAGATAGATTTAAAATCTTTCAGATAAAGAGACCTATGTCCTAAAGTTAACTTCTCTAAGCTGATATGATGATTATGATTTAGTCCAATTTTACATGTTTTAGTTACTAATGAGTGAGTATTTACTAAAAAAGTAAAAACTGACTTAAAGGTTTGGTTTTATTTATCAAAATAATGTACCTTATGTAGCTGGTAAATTAAGTAATGGAACCATATAAAAAAGGGGATAGAAGTAATAACGTTCTTTTACTGCGGACAACGCACGTGTACAACAAAATGCCATTTACACATATCCAACGCACTGGGGATAGCGTAGGGTAAGATGTTGTATACCGAAACTAATCACAAAAATTAGCTAACCTTTTCCTAATTATCCAGTCATATAGCTCTCCTTGTAAACCCTTTTTCACGCTTCTTGCCGTCAATCTCTACCCTAGTGCAAAGCAATGAAGCAAAGTGTCTATAGGATCCGGTAAACGCTTTATGTAGTATCATAAATTATATATAAACTGTAATATGTTTACACAAAATACTCAAAGTGAAAATTTTTGTGATCGAAAAACCGACCAAACGATGCGTTTACCTACATATAAATTAAAAAAAAACACTATCAAAATATGAAGCGCTGAAAATAAACAGATACAAAATAATTAATTTGCCAATTGCTTTCGATTTGCACTGTTATCATAGGTATTCTATTCCATATTTCAGTTATTTATTTCAGAGCTAGTTCAGTTTAATATGTTTAATTGGTATTATTTATTTAAAACTTTTTTTTTAGATTTCACAGGCTCATTTTAAATAATTAATACGAACCAAAACAAACAACGACTTTAAAACTTTTTAAAATTCCAAATTTAATAAGAAACATACAACTAAAACAAAAAAAATACTTCTAGAAGTCATAATTATCATTTGAAATTTCAGTTGCCACAATTCTTCAAAACTACATTTCATATCGAAAATAATGTTAACAAAAGTAAGGACGGACGAACAAAGCAAAATTTTAGCCTTCAAACAAAAAAATGTTGTCGAGAACATCTTAAGATATTTCTATACCTATGCCCGAATTTATTTACAATAATAAAAGCACTACCTCCTAATGGATTTATTAACTCAATATAGTATTAATATAACTCGGTGAGTGTTTCGGCCTAACTTGAGAAAGAATGTCCTAAAAAGCGGTACACTTTCAATAAGTACAATTTTATTAAATTATTCCCATCGAAGACGCAGATTTGGTTTCGTGAGTCCGTAATGTTTCTTTAAAACAGTAATGTAACTTTAAAAGCTCATTTGAATCCTTTGTAGTGTGTATTATAGTTTGATGATGCTGTATTATGTGACTGCTAATGAATTTTACTATACAGATACAGTTTCATATTGTTTGCATATTTTCAGGGTTTTTATTTAAAGAACTAAAATCTGATAGAATTTGAAAAAAGTCTTTAATTAAAGAAGAATATTAATTTTATTTATATTATTTTTGTTGTTTTTATGCCATACCTTAATTGCTGTCACTATACAAAACATTAGAAATCCAATTAAATAATGTATTCACCTGATTTACTCAACGGACGCAAAGAAAACGACACAAGTTCACGAATTCGCGAGAGGTATCACCCTCTATCGGCCGTCACTGAAGGCGGAAAGACGCGGACTGAAGCAAAAACGAGGCGCTTTCATCTTAGAATCCGAATCTACAGTCTCGGCGAACCAGGTAATACAATATACATTGACGACTTGACAAGCAAACAAGAAAGAAACGGAAATTAATAAGTGACAATGTATATCGAAACCGCGCTTTCGCCGTTCGTGCTAATCTCAAGATAACAATGGTCACTCGGAGGTAATTGTTATGAGCTTCGCTTTCTATTACAGGATAATATTACAGTACAGGATAATGTGACATGTTGTTTATCTAAAAAATCATAACATTTGAAAACATATGAAGGTTATAATCTCAACCTGTATTCAGAATACATTGAATAACCAGTGAATTTGGATATTGAGGATAGTACGGCGCGCACGTGTATACCTACGAAGAAAATGTTTTTCTTATCCGATCTTTATCATGTATTAGAAGGTTTTTATTAATAAATACCAACCTATGCCTGTTTTGTTTTCGTTTTTTTTTTCAAAATTCGATCGTCATTTAATAGTTCGTGTCCAGGATTAGATGAACAAGAGAAAGAGAGTCGTTAATTAGCTCAATTTACTTATAATTAATTAGAAATTATTTAGTTTGTAGCCGTGGTAGTGTGTCGAGTAATGTGAAGCTGATCCAGATCCTCCACTCGATGCACGCTGTGGTGCGATTGGCCGTCCGTGTAAGTTCGGCAAAATGGCAAAATCGACCTCAGGTCCTCACCGTATGGTCGAGTACCGTTGCTGCGGTAACAGTACGTGTTTTGAAAAATAAATGATTTTTGAAAAAAGGAAAACTTAGGTACAGGCATAGTTTTTAGTGCGTTAAAAACATTATAAAATATCATAAAGGGGTAGGAAAACGTGTCGTGTTCTCTATTTGTGTTATTTTGTAAGAAGGCGATGCTTTTCGCATTATCCTCTTGTATCAACATTTGTATGTTTATATTATACAAACCATAAACATAAGAGAGTTAGTTGCATAATCATTTATCTTTGACAGATAAGATTCCTCTATTTATATTCGGTGCGAGTTTTATGGATTACTCGTTATCGCCCCGATGTTGTGATCTTATTTGGCTAAAATAATGCGAACGCGAGGACCAACCAGTCTGGAAATCCTAAGGAGAGGGCCTACTTTGTCCAGAGGTGGTGGGCGTCTCTCGGCTGAAATAATGATGATGATAATGAGGGTAGGAGTAAGAAGAAATGCGAACTAGGTTGTTAATTTATTGTATTGATTTTTATTGCATACAAATAATGGTTTTATGTAAGAAGATAGTGCTTGAAATAAAATATTTTATACAAGAGACGTAACTAGAAAAATCTAATTCGTAAATTCACCCTATGTTTGCAATAATTTTATTGAATTATTTCTTCTTTTAAGAAATGCCTTTTTAAATGTTATAGTATTAGCGTTTGATAAATACAGGTAGGTACTCGAATTTAAGAAAAATTCAGATGTTTTTGATTTATTATATGAAGGTTCTTCGCTACTCTTTTTGTAGGATATTACTTAAAGCTTGTCATACAAAATTATCCACTGATCTACATGAGATTTAATTTTGCAAGAGTGTTAAAAATATAATAAACTCAGAGGAGTTACTAAAGTAAAATAAAATTCTATTCTATTCTATTCTTAATTAATGGCGTCGCGTCGCATTAAGCGTACGCATTTTGCCAATGTCAAGTGAAAATGTAACTAAAGTAACAAAAATTGTACGGTTGATTGAGGTTAAAAATGGACTCTCTCAACACATGTTTTTACAACAAGAACTCCTAAAATAAAATTACTTTTGTATATGAAAAGTGTCTGTCACTATGTCATCCATCATGTTTATCATCTTTTGACTATGATTTGTAACAGTATCAGAACTTATGTACCTGTTTGTTAAAACGTTAACTTTCAACCTTTGGGTTAAAAATAATAATTATTATATTACGCTGTTCGGTGTCATTTATCAGACGAACTCTACACGTGCTCTGTTGGCACGCAGAATCAACATATATTTTTATGATCTCTAATTTAATTTACGAGAATTCATCATAATTTTGCTATCGAATTAATTCTTGTTACCTCTAAAGTTAAATGTAAGATAAAAATTAATGAATAATTTTTTTTTAGGATTAATACATATCATAAATAGAGTGTAAGTTTCAAAGTTGCCCTGCACACAAAAATATAGGAAGATCCTTACAGCTTTGCTGCTTTTTATACTTTATAATGAGCTTAATTCATTTTTAATAAGTAATTACTAAACTTTTGTCCACTTCGTTTGTCTCCAAGCGACCTTATATACATACAGTGGTTAAGGATGCGGGCACCTAAACACCGATCGTTTGCTTTGTTTTTCATGATAAGTTGGGCACTGTTTTGCAGTGGATGCTTTCCGTTGTCCAAATTATCAGTCCACATGTGATATGTACGCTTGTCAGCGCTTTTGGTACCAGGAACGGAAGTGGACTCAGCATTAAGTATTTTAGAAGCAGAAAAGTGTGGAAGATTGAAGTGAATAAGATTGTTTTGAGAAAGGTTTTGTATATAGCCTTGGTTTTTGTCTTCACAGATAGGAGCTTTCGAGATTTTTATCCCGATATCTCGACGTAGGATAAAATTTGTAAGGCAGATAATGTATTTTCCTTTATTAATTCAGCTTTAAAAATATTTGATCTTAAGAAGAACAGTGTGATTTATTTCTAGTATTGTAAAATCTAAAATTCCTTTTGCTGAATCTTCTTTAGCGTGTTTTCTGCAGTCTGCCATTCGTATAAAAATATTTTTCCCGTTCCACAGAAGTATTAAAGTGTATTGCGATACTCCTGTGCGTTGATCATGAACTATTTGATTTTTTTTTCTTTTTGATTTTAACACCATATTGTCTAAGTGTTAACAGCAGATATTATTATATATAGAATTAGGGTAACTACTATAGAATAAGCGCCGGCACCCACCCACGGCGTGGGACGACACGCTTCGGGATTCCTCGGGGCGCCAAGGGATTCCGTAATACGCCGCGGCACACTTCTGAACACCTCGACCTATTCTTTTTATAATAAGAGAATAAGTAAGGTCCAAAATCAATTGTCTACGAAAAATTCCTTTGATACGTCATGCCGTCACATGTAGAATGCAAGAACTATGTAGACTGTGGGGCTTGATTTACCCTTATTTTAATTACTTAACACTCACTTTCCTTTAAGAACACAAAGTAATGTTGCGCCCCACGTGCTGAAGGACGCTGTGGCGTGCTGCGGCATCTCGAAGTAACCTTACTTAATTTCATTTATATAAGGTCGAAAATCATTTGTCTACGACAAAATCCCTTGCTGTACTTTGCTGTGACGCGCTATCGGTGAGCGCAGGACCTAAATATTCGGGATTATTTTGGATTATGAGCCTAATTAATTATAATGCATCTAGGGGAAAGTGGGGGAATTAGGAACACTTTAGTTCTAACGTTAAAAAATAATTGAACTAAGTCACAGGCATAATTAACTTTTATCGCGATATAAACTTTACATAATTTTCTATCTAGTTATAAGTGATAATAAAAGCTCAAAAACCAGCGTTTTACTACAAAAAAAATATATTTCTTAGTAAAACGTTGGTTTTTGTTGGCACATGCCAGTGCCCTAGGTCGGCCTGTCAATCACGTAAAAAAGCAACTGTCAGACTGCAGTACTATTTTTCACGCACACATGCGCATTACTCAAACATTAGTGTAATTTTATGGTCCCAAGTCGCTCATTGCCAATCTATAAACGTCAGTCATTATAAATCTATGGGGAAGAATTACTTCTTAAGCTGTTGTCAATTACCCCACTCTCCCCTATCCTTAGAACAAAGAAATCATTTTGATTATATTATACCATAACAAATACTATCCAATCCCACTAAGCGAAGATGTAAAGAATCTAAAATAATGCTGCTGAAATTAATTATTCCAACGTGAAAGTAATAAAAGACCTTAGACGCCACATATCCTAGCCTTTGTAAATAATTGTTTTATATTTTTTGTCTTTCGTAAGGTCGAAGGTCGTTTCATCCAGGACCCTTGTTCACTGCGGGACCAGCTATCTAATTAACTGTCGGAATCGGAATACAAAAACGCAGTTAACAACATTCTTTTACGACAGACTTTGATAATATTGTGATAAAATAAATTTGAACTCCCCTGGCGATGAAACCTGGACCCCTGGACCCTCTGGATCTAGGTTTGGTGTGAGAACTACTCGACCAGAAAGCTAGAGGCAGAAGAAAAGGTTTTGCCAGCTTGTGACAACTAAGATATTCCTGAACATTGCGCTGCGTTAGACCTCTGCCTCGAACAGCGGCAGTTTGCGGGCAGCGGCGGCGGCGCGGGACCGGCAGGATCTTATGCGTAAAATCAAATGGATCTACTCTCGAACACAACGGCGCGGGAGCGGGCGACGAGCAGTGCACTCCATCAAGCGGTGACGCTCCCGCGCCGCCGCCCCACTGCCCGCAAGATTCGAGGCGGAGGCCTTATGATTTCACATACTAAAGTACTATTTTTTAGAACAAAAAAAATATATCTGTCCAATAAAATTAGAATCGATAAAAGTCGATTAATTTGACGATCGGTAATATGCGTTTGTCGATCGATGCTCATAGAAAATTTCAAGCAGCGCGCGCTATAAGGTGGCTCTCCTAACATATATCCAAGATTTTATAGTTTTCGGAACCCTGGCAGACCCTGGCGTAACAACTAAAATCGTTAGCGTTCTCTATACTTCGTATGTCAGTGTTGTCAGTATTGAGGTGTTAACCCTTATACGCCCTTGAGAACCCACACACGAGGTGCAGAACATTCCAAGAGCGCCTAGAATGTTCTCTCAATAAATAAATAGCATAATAAAATTATGATACTCATTATAAGTAAGCAGATATTTACAGAGACCTATTGCAAAAAATATTATGGCAAAAACAAAAGTTTTTTTTTTAACCGACTAAGGAGGTTATTTGGTTATTACTTAGAGAAAGAGAAAGAAGGTTATTATTATTTATTCTCCCTACGGGAAAGCAAGGGGATCTAGCCCATACCACAACGTCTTCAGTATTTTTTCTAAAATATTGCATTAAAATATTGATATCACACATTTTAATGCATCTAGAGACTGCTTGGCGATAAATGCATGGCAACAGACTTCATGAGAAATACCACTATAAATTTCTAAACGTCATTCAAACCACAAAATCTTTATTTGAATGATTCTTCATTCATAACTGATCGTCAACACAGATGCTTGTGTATCGAAATAAACTAGGTACATACATAAAATACATTCAGAAACAATTTTGAATTATCGAAACAAAAATCTTCCCGATGAAGTCCCGATGCCATGCTTTCCAAATGCTTTCGCGTCAAAACACTCGCTTTATCTGTGTTATTTGGCAGTTCGCTTACCAAATTGACATTAAATTTATCATTGACACGATTATATTTTGTTTACAAACAATCTGAACCTACAAAAACACAGTAAATATCTCTTAAAATAAATAAATAATATTGGTAATCAGTGTATAAAAAGTGTAAAAGATGTCTGCATCACTAGATTCATCTTTAGATCCAATGGAGGAGATTCGTTTCCGCAAAAAGCACGGCGCAATGTGGATTGATATTCAGAAAGACACACATTTCACATTTGACGAACTAGAGCGTAAGTATGAAAATTAAATTTAAAGAAAGTCTTCACATGTACCGCAACAAAACACGTACGTTGACAACAACAAACCATGCCATAATACACACGTAGGCTAATTTGCCCAATAGCGAGTCCTTAAGTGTTAATTCACACGGTTCACATTTTGCCGTCGAACGCAATCCTGTGGTCGATACTGGTGCTGACCACATATCAACCACGACACAACTACCAGCGACACCGCCATAGGTCTCGCTAGTTGCAGAAACAAACGACAATGCAACCACATCCGTCGCTCTTAAGAAGGCTCAATGGGCAATGGAGATAGTGAACCTTAAGCGGCAGTGGGTAGGGATATTGTGAAGAGAACTGACGGCCGTTGGGACGGAAATATCCTTGTGTGGTCACCACACACGGGGAAACGCAGCATTGGTAGGCCGCCGACAAGGTAAACCGACGATCTGGTTAAGGTCGCGGGAAGCCGCTGAATGTGGGCAGCGCCCGACCGATTGGGTTGGAGACACTTGGGAGAGTTCTATGTCCAATAGTGGGCGTTTCTCGGCTGAAATGATGACAGTCTTGTCTAGTCTTAAGTGTGTTTTTAACATTAAACTTAATAAAGACACGATTTATTTTCAGAATAATTTATTAGATTCACATCATTTAAGAGCATATTCACAGCTATTTGCAGTCTTTTCGTGATTTGTCAAGGGAATTAGTGCGCCCTTCTCTAACGTTCTTTCCATGTGAGTTGTTCTTACGGACTACCTGCCGGCGCGGCGGATGGGTAGCAGATATTTAAATAGCAATTAATTATTTTTTCTACTTTAAAAATCATCATCAACAGCTCATATAATGTCCCCACAGAGGGGCTCGAGGTCTCGAGCCTACCCCACATTAGGGGCGATTAGGCCTTAGTCAACCACGCTGGCCAAGTGCGGGTTACTTTAAAAATCACAGCAGCTTAATTTTTACGGGTACCATACATAATTTCCGGCAGGTATGAACGTTGGTACCCCGACTGCTGAGATAATTTTGAGTGTAACATCAATCCTGGCTTTTGTGTTAGATTGTTTACTGAAACATTGTTAGTATTTATATTATATTAAAATTAAAATAAAACAAATATTTAAGTAGGGCACCCATACAACAGACATGATTTTTTTTGGCCGTTTTTTTTATAGATAATGGTACAGAAACTTTCGTGCGCGAGTCAGACTCGCACATGACTAGTTTTTTTTAATAAATTGCTGCGACATTGAAGCTTTAGACGCCTTGCGAGTACTAATAGTCATTATTTTACAGAGCTTTTAAGCTTGTCAAAATATTGTCTCATAAAAATATAGATTCTCATACAATCTCTGTATTTTACTTGAAGCTTTTAATAGCCTCTACTATAAAATCCATTTACTACAAACATTTTTCTACGCACTACATAATATTCTTTGAAGTGGATTAGTCGAGTGTAACATGTACCTAATTGCTTTTAGTTTGTTATTCTTATTCTGAATAGTAGTTTGTGTTAGAGTAATGAGACTGTCCAATCTATAATCAGATATTGCGTTACTAATGAGCTATCGGAGCTAGAAACGAACAAATAGCAATTGATTCAGCTGTCTGCTTGCGTTGTATAATGGAGCGAGTTTGAGTTCGGTTTGGTGGGTTGCTGGGCTGGTTTTATATACGGAGTGTAGAGAACCTTTATGGTTTTTAGTGGGTATGCTGGATTCCCAGAGAGCCTCACATAACCCTTGTGCGGCCTGTTATCGCGACTAGGGTATATATAAAATCTTCGACGCAAAAAGGGTTATTTTTATATACCCAGCGAAGCGTCCTTGCCATATCGCGAGGTGGTGATCGCTGTCGGCCTTGTACAACACATGGTTGAAACCGACGAGTGATGGGAAGCTGCAAGCTCCTATGAACACATCTTGTCGCAGAAGAATGCCAGAACGGTGATACAAGGAAGATACGTGGAACTTGTAAAAGAAGGAGATGGCTCAATGAATAGCTCCAGCAACTGTAACAGCCTTGTCAAGTGCGACAAATCTCACGTGAGACGAATGCCTAATGTTCTAAAGGTATTTACTTTCCCCAGTAGGCCTGTTATCAGGAACTGTCGTCCCTTGAGCTACCTGTGTATACCGAGGCTACGATATCACCTAACCACGTTTGCGTGAAGTTACCCGTTCCTCACAGTAGGAGAATCGTACATAAGCACGGGGAGCCTCATTAACATGTGCTCCCCTTATAGGATTTTTCCTGCAAAGACGTGCTAGGTTTAATTCCGCCTGGTTAGACAACTACGTCTTATCGAATTCTGCCGTCATATTAATCATGTTAATAATGTGTAAATCATGGATTTGGGTCACCTTTGACGTCATTATAATTGAGGTAGATTTAGGTTGTCTGAATAACGTCAATTTGTCTACTTGAACGCCCAGGCGACACCGCGAAGTCAGCATCACAAGTCAGCGAGCGAGCGAGTGGTCCTGGCAAGCAGGCCGAAGTATGAAAAGTGGTGAAACGAAGCTCGCCTGGTTCGCTCGGCTCGCTCGCTTGCTAGCTAGTGCACGCTAGCGATGAGTCCTGCGCATTACATTGAGTAAAGTTGAAAAAGTTACGTTGCTTTTTTGCTTTTAACTGCTTTATTGCATTTTACTTTAAAGATGACAGATTTCCATACAAACTGTCATCCCTATTTTACACCCTTAGGGGTTGAATTTAAAAAAATCCAGCCTTATTCCTTGTCTACATCTCAAGGTATCTCTATGCAAAATTTCAGCTATATAGGTCAAAAGGTGTGGGCCGGTCGTTGATCAGTCAGTCAGTGAATCAGGACTCAGGACAGTAAAATACATGAACAATCAAACGTGAACCATGTATTCTACCTATACGTCAAAATAAGACCCAATTCAAAAAATAATTGCTGGGAAATGATTTTTATTTTTTGGTGTAACAAAATATTGCAAATTGTACTGCGCAACGTAAAGCGCTCAGCTCGCACGCAACTCGGAAAACCGTGATATTTTTGCCAGACGGCGGCGGCCCCGTTCGTTTGTGTCCGAGCGCATCGAGTGAGCTACATTGAACGCTAACGTTTTGAAGCCATTTTTTGTTATGAAATACTAAAAACAAATTATAATGTTTCTTTGGACAATATTTAAGAAATAATGTTAAGAATATGTTTTCATAAAAATATGAAAAAAAAATATGACTTTGACCTTCAATAAAATCGTAAGTATCAATTTCCCAGGTACCTATAGTCTAAAGGAAGAAAAATGTTATGATGGTGAGCAGAATACATGGTTTTCGTTTGACTGTTCATGTCTTTTACACCCGTTATATGTATACAGAATTGTCGTAGAAGATAAAGCTCGCAGCTTATACCATAAATAAGGTCAGCCGGAGTTCAAGGTGCGTCAAGTAGGTTTGAACACGCCGTTACATATGGAAATTCAAAAGACGCCTAAATCAGCTTTTGCTTCTTACAACCATTTTTCATTTCTCCCCTCCTATATCTACCTATCCATGTTGAATAAATGTATACTATTTGCTACTCGATTTACATTTACTATCTAGTTGGAGTCAGGACAAAGTATTTGATCAATACCGTAGCTTTCGCTATCATTGCCTGTGTTACCACGAAAATAAAGTTGAAATTTTATTTACATTACATGGGCTATATATGGCAAAAATTGAATTTTCATTATAGGTACTTTTAACACTAGTGCTGCTCCCACATAATTTTAATGTTTAGTGCCCGCATATTTTTTTTAAATTAAAATACTTATAACCTTTGTTACTCAGTGAAAAAGTAACATTTTAACCGTGAAAGAATTTGTAAACATACATACAAATCTTTTCTCTTTATAATTATTAACATAGACACCTGTTATAGTATAGACTAGTGCTCCGCCCACGACTTTGTCTGTGTGGTTTTTTTTAAAATCAAATATAATTTACCTATGTAAATATTAGTAGTAGTATTTTAATTTATTTCATTTGCATACCGTGTAGCATTGTTTATTTATCAATTTTTCAAAGTCAACATCAAAGAGTATATAATACACTACGTTTAAGAGTCGGGACTTCATACAAGCTTTTTGACTGCAGTTTAGGCTCAGATCTAGTACCAACAGAGACAGACAAAAAAAGTAATGCCAACATGACAAAATCAAACTAAGGATGTGGTGTACGCTACAGAATATGTCGATATCGATAAAAAAGAATGGGTACCCTGCCCTGCACTGCAGACAGGTTTTTAATAATACAAAAGGAAAATAAAAACCTCTGTTAGTTTAGGAAATATTGAGTTTTATTCAATTACATGTAATTATTTTCATACAGTGGAATAATTTTATTTTTGCGTTTACAAACGCGTAAATATTAATACCAGAAAAATGCACTGAAAAATCCCTCCTGTCCCGCCTGAGGCAATTCGATTTTTCAGTGCATTTTTCTAGTTTCATACAATTTATGTCACTACAAAAAATAATAAAGTTAGGATTACAATGTGGGAATTAAATTGTTTGTAGGATGCACTAGAAAACCTTTTCGGCATAATGAGACAACATTTATAGAGTACCATATGCCAAAATATTTTATGGTTTGAATTTTTATGCAAATGGATAGTGAACCCTATTCTGCAACAGTTTTAGATAGTAAGCAGGCATTTATCTGAAATAATAAATAAACAGAGATTAGTAAATAGTATCGTTTGAGTTTACGGTGATCATCAATTCAAATTATAGTTCACCACTTACCAACGCGGACTATGGGTAACGCGTGCCTTGGTCTGGTTGTAACAATTTTTGTTACCTCCGGTTAGTTCAGGGCATCGCACAAGACTCAATCTATTAATTTACTTTTTACCCAGGGCGCCTTTATTTTTAATTAGATTCAGTATTCTAGGGATGTCTAAAGAAAACTACTTATGACACACTATATAGTAGATATTTTATTCAATTAACAATATATATATGTATTTAAAGAAACCTTAAAAATCTAACACTTGATATTAATCTATGTAAAGTACTAAAGTTAAGATACACTGTTTGAATACCAATCTATAAAACTTTTATTTGAATGATAAACACTATAATTACTGATACGAATTTCATCTACTGTTTTATACATTAGTTTGCTTCTTCAAGGTTACATTCAGATCATTTATATCTTAGTAAACATTTGTTATTAAGGAGTAACATTAATAAAGATACATTCTCTAGACTTTGTATTGTCTTTTTAAAAGTTTTATTAAGAAATGTTATAATTCTCAATTCAAATTCTAACAAAAAGTATTTAGGGAATGCAATGAGTAAGCAGGGGCATAAATTTATGGGAGGATTACTTAACTTCAAGACTTGGTAGCAGAAAGTCTCCCTTGCTATCTTTTGTCCTGGTGACCTCGGAAGTTTTCCTTCTGACTTTTCTTATTGATTCCACAAGATCAGAATGGATGCTAGTTCAGGATGTCATCACATTCAATCATACTCCCCTAGCTTCTCAGTCTTACAACAGGTATATAAATATTGTCTAGTGAAGAACCGACAACAATGGGACCACAGTCCAAGGAACCCTAGAAATGCAATACATAACCTAAGAATTTGTAAACTTTACACAACATCTATACCTATCCAACTGATTAAAATCTACTTTACTTACCCTTTTAAAGCAGGGGAACTCACTTTTTATTAACTTTTTATTTTAACAACTTAAAATATTTTTTTAAGAAATACATCAATACCTAGATGGTATTCAAGAAGTCAAGTACACAAATGCATGATCTCCACGCCTCAAGTACTGATATTTATAGGCTCCCTCCCTACTTCTAAGCTTGCGATTCGAACTCCAAATCACTACCATATTTGGTAATAAATTTGCTAACGGAAGTTTTAATTATTACTTACACTTTAGGAATATTCTAGAACAAGAAATAAAGCGACAAAACAATTGGGTGGTGAGTAGCCAAACTAATTGAATCGAACACTTCTATATTACTAGCGACCTCTATCCTACTTCCATGAATCTTCATTATTTATGTCACCCGTGCTATGCTACAATAAGCAATATCTATTTAGCAACAACCATCCTACTTGGTGTGACATATTAACGATAGATGGCTCCACCCCTCTATTATCAAACTTATAGATGATAATTTTGATTTATTTTGACTACACAAAAAAATGATGTTACACAACACCCCCCTTAAGTCAAAAAAATTTTTGTTACCTAGAACAAAACATTTTTTATTTTAATTTCACAAGTATCCCTATCGATTTGATATCTAACGATTTCCTAATTACTCTCTCTTCTACCTAAACTAGTATACACTAAGTTATCTTAAACAATAAAGAATATGAAACAAAGTTATTCTCAGTGCAATCTTACGGATATGAAGCTTACTTATCTATATGTTATAAAGATATAAAAGTTTAAAACAAAGTTATTTTACATGATGTATTTTAATCTTAACTTAACGTAAAGTTTTCTAAACTAAAACAATATTGAAAGTTAAATATTTTCAAATATATACACTACTTGTATCCAAATTACAACATGTAAATACCTTGTTTGGATTCAATGTCCATTGGTATCACATTGTTTACCCTAACAGGGTAGCAAAAGTTAAAAGTTATGATAACTTCACTAACGGCGGATATAAGTTAAAACAAAGTGCAAACACATCACTTACCAAATACTAAGTGTCAATTGTTATTTAGTAAGTAAATACTGACACACAAAATCAAGTTAGAAATTAAGTTTAATTTAAGTAGAAAATACTATCTAAGTATTACTTAAGTGATCAAGTTAAGTGCTTTAATCAAGTCAATATGAAAATTGTTGATTAAAGAAATTATTTTTAATCAATAAACCGATCTTTATTGTTTAACTAAATGTATACCAACACCTATCTATACATATCTCTTTCATACTTCGTACACTATCATACTTGTGTGTTAAAAATAGTTACGCGCGTTGAATAAAAAAATACCTTTCATACCTCTCGCATTCTATATACCTTCCATGCGTATACGCATACCAGTGAGTATGGCACATCAGTTATCCAAGGTCAAATATTGTTAAGGTTTATTAATTTTCATTTTCATTCCTAGGATGAGCAGCGATTAAATGTCTTCTCATCTTTTGGAAGATAACATCAAGTTCAAAGTTTATCATTCCTTGGGTGAGCAGCGATTAAGTGTCTCCTCCCCTTTTCGGAAGATAATATTAAGTTCAAAGTTTATTATTCCATTGGGTGAGCAGCGATTAAATGTCTCCTCCCCTTTTTGGAAGATAATAATTAAGTTAACGTTTTTTCGTTCCTTGGGTAAGCAGCGATTAAATGTCTCCTTCCCTCATGGAAGAAAATAATAAATTAAAAGTCTTTTTAATCCTTAGGTGAGCAGCGATTAAATGTCTCCTCGCCTTTTGGGAAGAAAAGATCAAGTTAAAAGTCCTTTTATTCCTTGGGTGGGTAGCGATTAAATGTCTCCACACCTTTTGGAAGCAAAGATCAAGTTAAAAATGTTTAAGTAATTAGCTACAGACATGCCTGTTGCTGACCGTATAGGGTGCAACATAACATATTAACTGAAGTAATCAGACACAGAAATTTGGTATGTAATTAAAATTCTAGCATTTTAATAAAAGTTCCTCTAAATCATAACCAATATTATTAAAAGGTTTTGTCAATTAATCAAAATATCAATTTTTTGTTCAAGTGTTAAGTTAACATAATCCTCTTTTCCGTTTTTCACAGACAAAGAATTAATTGGATTATCTTAGTTCAAAAAGTCACCTTTAAAATGTGGTGATATTAAGTTTTGTGTCAGACCAAACAAATGCCAAAAGTCTATGCCTAATATGATGGATGTTGTTATCTCAGGTAAAACATAAAATGTAACTACTTTAAATATTGATTTATATTCAATTGGCAATGACATATAACCTATACAGGATAGTTCTGTACTATTCGCTGTGTTAACTTTACATTCTTTATTAAAAGTATTGATTTTAAAGCCTAATTCCTCAAACTTTGTATGTGAATTCATTCCTAGTATTGAGCATGATGCTCCAGAGTCAGCAAGTCCAAGTACATTTAAGTGTAATACTTTAAATTGCAAATAAGGTCTATTATCAAAAAAACTTTTTTTTTTAAAGAGAACTTCACACTTATCTAAGTTTGAATGTGACCTTTTCTTTTTAACTTTAAAAGTGGAGTTCTCAAAAATTAGTTTTTTGAAAAATTAAATGAATTACATTGTGGGCATTCAGGTCTTCTTACGCCTTTTTTACCACACTTAAAACAGATTATTTCTCTCGAATTTCTACACTCTCGAGTGTAATGCTCATCACTATTACATCTCATACACTTTGTGTTACTCATAAAATTATTAGAGGACGTAACAGTTGAGACATGTTTAATTGAGTTCTTAAAATTTTTAATACTACGTGACTGAAGGTCATTAGATACTTGTAACTTATGTAAGTTTGGTTCTACAAATTTTTCAGAACGTACTTGAGCTAACTCTAATCGTTTTCCTAATAACTTTAACATCTCAATGGAGTCAACATTATGGAGAGCTAATTCTTTCATGTACTCCGGTCTAATATTATGCATTAAAATTTCTAACTGCTCATCTACTGACATTTTGGTAGATAGTCTAGCAAACATTCCTTGCATGGTAGAAATATAACTTACTATGGTCTCTTGTTTAGCTTGTGTAAGTTGTCTAATTTCATTCTTAAGGCGATAGTCTAAGTCTGGTATATCAAAGTTCTCTCTCAGACGAATTAATAAATCTGAGTAGGAATTAAAACTAGTTTTATTACATCTAAACCACGCTAATGCTGAGTCATCCAAGAGGTCTGAAAAAGCATTTAGCATACGGGATTTAGGAATCTCGCGTGCCAATCGAAGTTCTTCTAATCTTTCAATAAAACTTCTAACACAAGTTGATCCATTATATTTTAAATTAAGCGAGTTTAGGTTAAGGGGTTTTTCTCTAATTACTACCACTTCCTCTCTTTCTTCTTTTTTTAAAATAGTCATTCCACTTTCATCACTCTCCTGCGCATTCTCTTCCATGACATTCGTTCTCTTATACATAGGAGTTGCCTCTTTCTCAACTAATTCCTCAGAACTACCATCATCTTCAGGTTCTACCTGAGCTAAAATTCGGATGAGTCTGTGGCGTAAATCCACTAGAGAAGAATTCTCAACACCCAAACGAGCTAGTCTATCGATAAGATAATTTGCCCTACTCGCTATTCGTAAGAACAAATTTTTCTCCCTAACGACTTCACCTGAGTTAAGTAATTCCTCCAGCTCGGTCACCTTTGGCGTGCAAATCGCAATCTCGTTTGCCGGGCGTGCAGACAGTACCGGTGCGCTCTTTATGCTACCACGTCTCGATAACTTGAAGACCTGCCGCAACTGCTTCCTTAATGCATCCACCGATGTTTCAGGAGCTGTGGAAATACCAAGAATATCCAGTTCATATCTGATCTCATCCTTTCTTAAGTAGTTTACATATTTTTGTATAGAGGCCATTTTTAAACAAAATTAAAACAAAACTAAGTTAAAGTATCAAATTATTAAATGATATAGTTACCCTATTAGGTAAATATTAATTATTTTATCAAACTAAATTACTCAAAAGTTAAGACTATTAATAAAAATTTATAAATAAAGTGAGGGTACTTTTATCTTAAACAGTTTTTACTTACTATTTTCTTTAAATTGAATAAAAGATCTTATCAAAGTTTTAATTCTAGTGTGTCTTTCAGATTAGTTGGGGAATTAAACCTTACGGTTACCACCAAACTACTTTTTCATCATGTGGACACACCAGAAAATCCCACGAATACTGAACGCTTAAAAAATTTTTTTTTTTTTTGTCGAGCCCTTAAGTTGGTCGCCAATTTGTAACAATTTTTGTTACCTCCGGTTAGTTCAGGGCATCGCACAAGACTCAATCTATTAATTTACTTTTTACCCAGGGCGCCTTTATTTTTAATTAGATTCAGTATTCTAGGGATGTCTAAAGAAAACTACTTATGACACACTATATAGTAGATATTTTATTCAATTAACAATATATATATATGTATTTAAAGAAACCTTAAAAATCTAACACTTGATATTAATCTATGTAAAGTACTAAAGTTAAGATACACTGTTTGAATACCAATCTATAAAACTTTTATTTGAATGATAAACACTATAATTACTGATACGAATTTCATCTACTGTTTTATACATTAGTTTGCTTCTTCAAGGTTACATTCAGATCATTTATATCTTAGTAAACATTTGTTATTAAGGAGTAACATTAATAAAGATACATTCTCTAGACTTTGTATTGTCTTTTTAAAAGTTTTATTAAGAAATGTTATAATTCTCAATTCAAATTCTAACAAAAAGTATTTAGGGAATGCAATGAGTAAGCAGGGGCATAAATTTATGGGAGGATTACTTAACTTCAAGACTTGGTAGCAGAAAGTCTCCCTTGCTATCTTTTGTCCTGGTGACCTCGGAAGTTTTCCTTCTGACTTTTCTTATTGATTCCACAAGATCAGAATGGATGCTAGTTCAGGATGTCATCACATTCAATCATACTCCCCTAGCTTCTCAGTCTTACAACAGGTATATAAATATTGTCTAGTGAAGAACCGACAACAATGGGACCACAGTCCAAGGAACCCTAGAAATGCAATACATAACCTAAGAATTTGTAAACTTTACACAACATCTATACCTATCCAACTGATTAAAATCTACTTTACTTACCCTTTTAAAGCAGGGGAACTCACTTTTTATTAACTTTTTATTTTAACAACTTAAAATATTTTTTTAAGAAATACATCAATACCTAGATGGTATTCAAGAAGTCAAGTACACAAATGCATGATCTCCACGCCTCAAGTACTGATATTTATAGGCTCCCTCCCTACTTCTAAGCTTGCGATTCGAACTCCAAATCACTACCATATTTGGTAATAAATTTGCTAACGGAAGTTTTAATTATTACTTACACTTTAGGAATATTCTAGAACAAGAAATAAAGCGACAAAACAATTGGGTGGTGAGTAGCCAAACTAATTGAATCGAACACTTCTATATTACTAGCGACCTCTATCCTACTTCCATGAATCTTCATTATTTATGTCACCCGTGCTATGCTACAATAAGCAATATCTATTTAGCAACAACCATCCTACTTGGTGTGACATATTAACGATAGATGGCTCCACCCCTCTATTATCAAACTTATAGATGATAATTTTGATTTATTTTGACTACACAAAAAAATGATGTTACATGGTGACCAATCAAAGTCACATCTGGTCCTGAAATAAATCACTCATTAGCTTCAGGAATTGAGCTATCGTACCATGTCAGAAAAATAGGTTATGTAACTTACCAAGGGTGGAGTAGGAGCCGTGCTTATACGGTTGCAAGTAATGATCATACCCGACGGGCACCGTGTTCAAGGCGGCAGTCACGTTGAGATCTGAAAATATGGAAGTGGGGTTAAACCCAGAAAAACTTTTAATGATGATAATGAGAGATGTTAATCTTTTGGCAATGTTTATCTTCTGTGCAATACATAGGCCAGCCCTCTGATCACGGGAAACCTCAATTAATTAACCTCAAAAAATTTCTTTGTATTTAATTTCCATTATTTTATACGATTAGATAAGGATTGAAAATATTTTATATGTATTAAACAAATGCAATAGTAATGAAACATCTCAAATACATTTTATACTCAAATGTACGAATATAGTTTTATCGATAATTTGGTACGTAGTAAGGACATCACTACGGAGCATATGGTTTTTGGTAATGATTTTAAGACAAAGTATTAAAGTGACCTGAAATTCTTTCTAATTACTTAGCGTCAATAAAATAACATGGAAAACTACTTACCGCTTCTCATCTAGTGGGGATTGAGCCATGAAAACCCGCTTTTGGTTAAATTTCCTAACAGATTTTAGTCCACATATTTCACATCTTGTGTAATACATTTTGCTGTTATGCACTTATATAAATGATAAAAACCAGTATACACTTAATGATAATAGTCACCGAAAACAATAAATACGCACACAGATGGAAAAATAAACTAAAACGACGCTTTTTTTAAATTTTCAAGAACCGCCCGCCGCCATATTGACATTAGTGACACTCCAGCAGCGCGAGACAAGGAAGGGTAGATATGAAGTAAGAGACAAAACACCAGTCGCCATTAAAAATTGCCTAAATACATACATTTTTTCTGCAGTATTGAGTTTCGGCAGGCTGGTCAACATCGTCATCTGACAAGTGACATTACGTTCCGTTTCGCATTAAGTTTGACATTTAGGCAAAGTGATAAATTCTATACCCAGCGACCTTGTGGGTGTCTGTATTAAATTTTTGCACTTTGTTTTTGAATTGGGGCGCGTTAGAGCGTTTTCTCTAGTCTCGTCAGTATTTAGGTGACGTTAGGTTTACGTGGGTCATATTAGTTGTTCAGAATTCCTTCAAAGTAGTTATTCGCAAAATTCATATTGACAAGAATTCTTCGTTCATTCGGATGTATGGACTCACTTTCCTTTGCCTCAGACGTTAAAAAACCATAGGTAGGCCGACCAATCAGGGAGGTTTGTTTTTGCTTGTCAGATTATTCATTCGCATTTCGAATTTCAAATTCAAGGCTGAATTTATTTTGGAGAAACATTATAAACCTTCGTGATATTAACATATGCGAGGATTATATTAACGAAGGAGAACTATTTTCTAATTTAAAAGGAAGATAATTCCGTATTTACATAATATCCTGGAACGGATAAATAACCGTTAAGGAGTTAATAATGCACCCGAAAGGTAACTATAAAACTCTTATCGTTTTTCAATTATTCTGAAAGTTAAAAGTAAATTCTGTGATTGCCTTGATTTTGTGTTACAGTAAATTAGTAAATTCGGTTGTAAAAACCGCCTCATCTTGTAAAAATTGCCTGACTACCTACTAAGGTAATTATATTTTGTCGGGTTCGAAATTTTAGGCAATGAATGATCTATTTGTTTAAATTATTAATAATTCGCATCTCGAGATATCATATTCTAAGTACTGTTGGTCGGGTTTCGTAATTGCTCAAAGATTTGCGGTTGTTTTATATTAGTTTTTGGACAAGTTGTGGTTCCAAATCCCTCTTGGGGTTTTATAATGAGTAGTATAACATTTATTGATGTTGTTTTATTATGACACATCTTCAGGGTCGTCGGAACGGGTTTAGAGACCCAAATTTCCATTACACATATAGTCGGCGGGTAGAGAAACCTGCGCAGAACCAGAGTTTGGAGTTGTGAGATCAATTTGGAAAAGTGACCGGTGAACTACAATATATAGAGAGAGCTAGCTAGAGGCTGATCTATCAGAGCCAAGACACAACGCACTGATCCAGGTACACTACACTAACCAAACGGTAGCGGCTGACTGTCGAAGAGTTCTACAAGTACTCTGCAGAAGGTTGTCTCATAACGCGTTTACTAATAATTTATACATATTAATACCCAAATTCCACCCGTTAGCGATCAGAGCAGACTCCAGGACCCTACCTTTCATTATTTTTATGGTTGTATTTTACTATTAGATATATAAGTTAGAAGGTCTAAATTGTGTAAAATCTAAATTGTGTAAACTAGGTATTTTCAAGGAAGAGAATTCTCACAAAGGTATATTATTTGGAATATGTAAGTAAATAACTTTTCTAGTGCAACAAACAGAATATTGTCCACCCTAAATAAACATTGTACTGCCAAACCATCAAATTGTTGTTTCACTTCATATACTGGGTGTAAAAGACATGAACAGTCAAACGAGAACCATGTATTCTATACATCAAAATAAGACATATTTCAAAAAAAATATTGCTGGGAAATGATTTTTATTTTTTGGTCTTAAAAAAAATTGCAAATTGTACCGCGCAATGTAAAGGGTTCAACTCGCACGCAACTCGCAAAACCGCGATGATTTTGCCAGACGGCTGCCCCGTTCGTTAGTGTCCGTGCGCATCGAGTGAGCTACATTGAACGCTAACGTTTTGAAGCCATTTTTTGTTATGAAATACTAAAAAAAATTATAATGTTTCTTTGGACAATTATTTAGAAATAACGTATAGAATACGTTTTCATAAAAAAATGAAAAAAAAAATTATGACTTTGACCTTCAATAAAATCGTAACTATCAATTTCCCAGGTGTAGTCTAAAGGAAAAAAAATGTTATGGTGGTGAGCAGAATACATGGTTCTCGTTTGACTGTTCATGTCTTTTACACCCTGTATATACCCATTTAGGAAAGGAAAATACAACCAGTTGAAATCTAGTATTTCAACCGAAAGGTGAAATGTCGGCGAATTTTTGAAATCGGTTCAATAGTTTATGCTTGAGTTTATTCGTTACAAAATATTGGTATTGATTATTATAACCGTAGCACAGATTGTAGTGTGTTTCTAGGATGCGTCTTCTGGGTCTAACGACCGGTTTCAATATTCTCCCCGCTAGTAAAAGTTGGCGTACTGGAACTTGGTTGCCTAGCACTAGAGTAACCATTTTTTGAAAACTGTTTTAAATCAATCTTGAGGTAGTAGTTAACCGGTAGAATTTTTATTTCAATCATATAAAACCAAAAAAGCCTTAAAATCTTAGTTTTATTTTCGAGTTTGAATTTTCGCGCAGAAACGCTAGCCGCCATGCTTTTTCGGCCCGTGACATCGCTCCGTTAGTAAACAAAACAACTGCGATTTCAAAATCAACACAAAGCACGATACAAATCAACTTTGTTTACTAACGGAGTGACGTCACGTCGCACTCCAATATGGCGTACAAGTTTTAAAGATTTAAGAATGAATGAACATATATCTATGTTTCTCGTTTACTTTTTGTAATATCTATCATTAAAATGCAATTTTATATTTTTTATTTCATGTTGTAAAATTCCCTATTATTACTAAAATTTTTTTGATATACTTATGATAGGTATATCATAAGTATATCAAAAACGGAGTTCATTCCACGATGATGACTTGAGTCAAAAAGTATGTGTCGATCGTTGAGCGGCCATAAATTTTATCTTACTGTTATATCAGCCTTATTATCTTCACAAACAACCTATAATTGGCTAATATGTATTATCACGTAAAGTGAATTTAAACTAATATTAAACCATCAATATTGAGTCAACGCCTAATTCTAATAGGAAAATCTATACATTATACTGTTTTTTATAGCGACAACAGGCATTGTGGGCATAAAAAAATCGCAAACCGAAAGTTCGCTTCTTCGTTTTCTTGGTAATGGCACAGCGTAAGAATATAGGGGTGTGACTAAAATACATCTGAAATAATTGTTGTTGGGAAATAAATTAAATTGAATCCCAAAGAGAAACGCACTAACTACGCACTTACGTAGTCACCTTACATACATAATTATACCTTAACGTTACCTAATATAATCGAAATTTGTACAACTTGTTTTGTGACCTGTGGCAGACTTTAGTAAAAAGTTATAAATCCATTGAATTATGATCCTGGCGAGAGTTGGCAAATTTGCATATTAATCGATTTGGCTCCATAAAAATTATTGTCTTTACGTGGAGATTAAAAGGAATACTCAAAAATTTGTTCCAGCATTTAGACGATCCATTTAGCCAAATTAAATATTTGGGTAGAACCACAACAGTGTTTGATTTAGTTAATAAAAATTATGTTTTATGTAGATTAATACTAGGACGTGACTTATCTAATATAAACGGGAAAATATTAAACTTTGTTTTTTAGTTGATTTGATTATAATCCGCTTTTAATAAAGGCCTTCGCAAACTTCACATTTCGTAGAAATAGAGTTCGACCTTCAAGTTGTGCTATCTTCAAACTATTTCAGAAGTAAAATAGTTAACTATTCTGTGAAATCTCACGGGTCCAGCTGACATTCCGCGGAATAAGTTTTTTTGACGATGTTTCCATCGGACTGTGAACGAGTAACTGAATTTAGTGCATAGTTTTTCTATGTTTCTACATTCTTTGTGATTGACAGTATCAATAAAATAGCTGTGTAATGAAAACAAACTTAATTCTTATTACTGGCTGGCTTCATCACCAAAGCTCTTGTATGAGAAAGTAACAAAAAAATGAAAAAGGATCTATTTATTTTCCTTAGTTTAGATTTGAAGCTACACTTCACTTTGGTCATTTTCTTCCTTGTATTTAGTTTAAGCCGTCTTTCGTCTTATTATAAAACGAGACTTAAATGTAAATTAAACCACGGACTAAATATATAACTCATTATAAAACGAAGTTCACTAAAGCTTTAACTGACTATGATGCTAAAGTTAAACCCGCGAGACCCCTAGTTACCCCTGACCAATGTGAACTTATTTGGAATCTGTAAATCTGTCCCTTAGTGTAATAAAACGAGTATATAGTTATAGAATAATTGTATTATAGTGTAGTATATAGAGTACATAGTGTTAGCAGAAATGAAGAATGAATCGTTGCGAATCATGACGTCACCACAACGCCGCCATAAAAGCAATCGCTAGTTCGCTCTCAGCCCATTTGCTTGTCGGACGTTGTCGAGTGAGGTCGGTTGAAGTGGTAATCGATGTGATTTGCAGTTAGTCATTTGTTTCATCCTTATTATTCGGTTATTGTGTAAAGAGTTGTTTTCTGTGCAATCGCTTGTTACTTGTTGTGAAAATCTAATTGAAAGTAAAATTGTTTTAAGTTACGATGATAATTCTTTATTTTTATTTTATTCCATTCCTGATTCCTAAAATCAGAAGTGGGATAATACTTCCTACGCCTACATTAGAGGTTTTTTAGTTTAAAAAAGAAAATAACAAGCAGTTGCAGGGATTCGATTTATTATGCCGCTACCGTCACAAAATCTGAAAATACGCCACCGCGCCATGAGATTAAGCGTGGTATGTACAAGCAAATCACATCGACACCATTATAGATCTCGTTCTTGTAGTCGTGGGTCGCGTTCACGGTTGTCTAGGAGTGAAAATCTTTCACGGTTTCGTAGGAGTGATACTCGTGTGTCTACTCGGCACGTAGAATGTAGTTTGCGGTCTCAACGCGACTTCGTCACAACAGAACCGATTTACAACATCATCATAGTGACCGTCGCAGGTCACGTATAACGATTCGATGGCGGAGACGTTAAGCGCATAGTGTCTACACTAAATGCCATTGGGGAAAATACGGCGAGTGTAACGTCAACCCCGTCTGACCGTGTTCGTGTTAGATATACTCCGAATGTAACGCCAAACCCGCTGACCGTGTTTGTGTTAGAAATACTGTGACTGTACCGCCAAACTCGCCTGACCGTGTTCATGTTAGAAATACTGCGAGTGTAACTCCAAACCCGTCTGACCGTGCTCGTATTAGAAATACTGCGAGTCTAACGCCAAACCCATCTGTTAATAGTGTTAGTCCTACCCCTAATGCGAGAACAGCAACTCAACCGCAGCGCAGGTGCTTGCCGATGCTATTCTAGCATTAAATAAAACAAGGTCCCACAGTAACTTTGATCTATCAATAATTTTGGTGCGAGGAGGTAGAACGCACAAAATTGGCTAACGGCTGGTATGATTTAGTGTCTTGCTCGAGATTCTCATGTCTAAAAGGTGACGCCAAAACGAAACAGAAAGTTAGGCGAATGGTCAACCAATGACCGCAAATGGTCAAATTTCGTTGAAGAGTTTAAGTCTATGTGCCATAACATTGTTCAGGCGCAAATACTTTTTAAGGTTATGAACACAACGTCCGACAAATTTCCGACATACGCAGGGTACGCGCGTCGATCTCTGCTTTGTTTGCGTATGGTTCGGGGTTTGAGTGAAGATCTGATGATTTGAGTGGTGATGCGTGGTGTTGATGACGCCCAAGTGGGGGTGGCGGCCGCTGGTGCCGGCTTGGCTACGGAAGGCATTGTTTCGTTTCTGGCCATTTGTGTCAAGCCTAGCCGCAGCAAATTGATCGGTCATGCACCAGCTAGTGCTTTTGGGAAGCGCTACACTACGCCACTAGATTTCGACTGCCACAGCGATCAGACTGGACATGTGGGTGTGGAGTATACCGGGGAAATTGGGGATGCGGGTAGCTCAAAAATTAGGTACATGTTCTTTGTGTAAAAAGACAGGTTACAAGGAAAGTGATTGTGTTGCCAAGGCTCGCTCACAGGGGCGTAATACTAATCAACGCACAGTTAGTTTGTGTAATGAGTTAAATAATTCTTCAAAAATATTGACACATCCACAACAGTTATTCAGGGTACACCTGTGGACGTTTTGATAGATAGTGGCGAGCGCGATTTCCCTGATATGCGATTGGGCTCTCACTTTTCTTCTATTCTATTCTATTCTTGATTGATGGCGTCCCGATGCATTTACGTTGCGCGTTTTGCCAGTATCGGGTGAAGGAGTGATTGAGTGACTAAAAATTATACGGTAGATTTGAGTTGGAAATGGAGGTTCTCAACTCGTGTTTTTGCAGCGAGAACTCTGGAGAAACTCCAACACTTTTCTTGTCCGCGTAATCAAACTCATTGCTTTTTGAAAGGAATTAGTACAAACCATTAGCGCTCAAATATGTGAAACTTACAGTGGAGTTCAGTAACATTGCTCTCGATATTGATTTTATGGTTGTACCCGCAAGTTGTCGCAATCAGGGTATTCATACCCCGATTATTATCATAACTGACGTTCTCAATAGAAATGGTGTAATGCAATGTATTGAAAACATTATCTGAGGCGGGAGTCTTAATAAATCTTCGAAAGTGTACCTTTCTAACTACCGAGGTAGAGTACCTGGGCCGAGTTAGGCAGAGTGTCAGGTTAGGCCGAGCGTCTGACAGATGGAGGCGCGCAGAGCGGGTGCGCTAGTTCCTGAGCTGCGTGGCCGGGTTCGTTCGCAGTCTGCGTGCTAACCTACCCGGCAGTCGCGCACCCTCCACGTGCGTGCCTTTACTTGCGTGCCTTGACGTGCGCGCCCTACCTGTGCGCCCTGTTGCGCGCCCTACCTGCGCACCCTACCTGCACGACTCACTGAGCGGGTGTCTCAGGGCTTGTTAAGGGGGGCGTGAGGTTTGAGTTGGGACTTGGACAGGACGGGGACCGTTGGTGCGTTGTCGAGCAATTGACAACAATTGAGTGCCCCCATACTTGCAATTTTCGATCTTCGCTGGCCAACCGAACTGCACATGGACGCCTGTGGCGCAGGCTACGGTGCTGTATTGATGCAGAAACACGCTGATGGTAACAAACGTGTTGGTGCTTATTTTAGTAAGGTCACCCAAGGCGTAGAGAGCCGATACCACTCATATGAGTTGGAGACGCTGGCAGTCATCATAGCATTACAAAATGTTAGGCATTATTTGACAGGGTTAACTTTCAAAATCGTAACCGATTGCAAAGCTCTGAAGGCCACCGAGTGCAAGAAGGATCTTCTGCCACGAGTTGTACGCTCTTGGATTTACCTACAAGTTTTTAATTTTACTATCGAATATAGAAAGGGGAATGGTGTCCCGAGAGCTGTGCAGAATTTTTCGAAAATAATTTTGTGGTTTACCTAACGCTCTTATGTTACAGTTCTTACTTGCGAACGTCTATGTGTGCGTGTGTATGTGCGTGTGTGCGTATGCAAGTCACGTGGCGCTCTGGCGTGGATCTAAGGAGCGTTACCCAAGACGCAAGCGAAAGGTACCGTGCAGACACGTCAGCGGACTAGTGGGTGACATACCTATGTAGTGGGATGGACGAGCGGTACTGGGTTGCGCGTCTTATGACATGCGTGGTCTCGCTTTGCGAACCGGCAGACGTATCATTCGATGCGTGGTCTCGCTTTGCGAACCGGCAGACGTATCATTCGATGCGTGGTCTCGCTTTGCGAACCGGCAGACGTATCATTCGATGCGTGGTCTCGCTTTGCGAACCGGCAGACGTATCATTCGATGCGTGGTCTCGCTTTTGCGAACCGGCAGACGTATCATTCGATGCGTGGTCTCGCTTTGCGAACCGGCAGACGTATCATTCGATGCGTGGTCTCGCTTTTGCGAACCGGCAGACTTATCATTCGATGCGTGGTCTCGCTTTGCGAACCGGCAGGCGTATCATTCGATGCGTGGTCTCGCTTTGCGAACCAGCAGACGTATCATTCGATGCGTGGTCTCGCTCTTGCGAACCGGCAGACGTATCATTCGATGCGTGGTCTCGCTTTTGCGAACCGGCAGACGTATCATTCGATGCGATGTCTCGCTTCTTCGGCCTTGCAGACATATCTTACGATATGTGTTGGGCTTCGGCCTTGCAGACATATCATTCGATGTGTGTTGGGCTCCGGCCTTGCAGTACCTTCTTAATTACCGATGTAGGGCCGATCCAGGCCGAGCGTCTGACAGATGGAGGCGCCGAGCGGTTGCGCCAGTTCCTGAGCTGCGTGGCCGGGTCCGTCGCAGTCTGCGTGCTGCCTACCCGGCAGTCGCGCACCATCCACGTGCGTGCCCCTGCTTGCGCGCCCTACCTGCGCGCCCTGCATGCGCGCCCTGCTTGCGCGCCCTACCTGCGTGCCCTGCCTGCGTGCCCTGCTTGCGCGCCCTACCTGCGCGCCCTGATTGCGCGCACTACCTTACAGACATATCTTTCGATATATGTTTGGTTTCGAATTTGTATCCATATCCATTGATATGTGTTGGACTTTGGTCCTGCAATCTCGTATGGCTTAGCCTTGTACGTAGAATTGTGAGAATAAGCGATGTGTGTGGTCGATGAAGCTTGTAATACGATGATTGTTAGTGAAGTAGAAGAAGTTAAGAAATAGCATCGTGTGTATCATTGAAAGAGGGCCTTGATTGTGTGAGGAATGAAAGAATAGGCAACTTTACAAAAAAGTTTTGTTTTTGTGTTCATGTTGTTTCTCATCGACAGATTCCGAAGCTGAAGACAATGATGACACCGGTGCTGAGCCCTGGTCTGCTCAGGTTGACCCTGTTGAGGTCTTCCATGAAGATATCTTGTGAAATGCGGCCGAGGACGGCGCATGATCAGGATAGGCCGTGTTAGCAGAAATGAAGAATGAATCGTTGCGAATCATGACGTCACCACAACGCCGCCATAAAAGCAATCGCTAGTTCGCTCTCAGCCCATTTGCTTGTCGGACGTTGTCGAGTGAGGTCGGTTGAAGTGGTAATCGATGTGATTTGCAGTTAGTCATTTGTTTCATCCTTATTATTCGGTTATTGTGTAAAGAGTTGTTTTCTGTGCAATCGCTTGTTACTTGTTGTGAAAATCTAATTGAAAGTAAAATTGTTTTAAGTTACGATGATAATTCTTTATTTTTATTTTATTCCATTCCTGATTCCTAAAATAGTTTATATTAATTTGTGTTACTATGGTGTTAGTATTATTATCTACACTCATGTCATAATAAACGAATTACGATATCAAAGGTGAACATAAAATGACATACTTTTTAATACAGATAATCAAAATTAAAATTAAAAAAAAACAACCTGTAACATAATGACCATTATAACACCGGTTCGACTCATTATGATATTCCTATGTCATTGTTATGATACAGTTACTTTTCTTAAATACTCGGGAAGGCAAAGGGATCTAACCCATACATTTGTCTTTTCTGTTGTTTTATTTGAATTTATGTATGAGTGTAGATAAAGTAGTGTATGATAATTCTTTATTTTTATTTTATTCCATTCCTGATTCCTAAAATAGTTTATATTAATTTGTGTTACTATGGTGTTAGTATTATTATCTACACTCATGTCATAATAAACGAATTACGATATCAAAGGTGAACATAAAATGACATACTTTTTAATACAGATAATCAAAATTAAAATTAAAAAAAAACAACCTGTAACATAATGACCATTATAACACCGGTTCGACTCATTATGATATTCCTATGTCATTGTTATGATACAGTTACTTTTCTTAAATACTCGGGAAGGCAAAGGGATCTAACCCATACATTTGTCTTTTCTGTTGTTTTATTTGAATTTATGTATGAGTGTAGATAAAGTAGTGTATGCAACTGCATATAACACGGGTATTAAAACACTCGTCACTATTATGAAACTCGCTGCGCTCGTTTCATAAACTCACACTCGTGTTTTAATACCCTTCATTATATGACAGTTGCATAAACTACTATTAATACTCATTCGCTAAATTGGTAGTGGAGTGTACGATGGCCTTAAATTATTACAACTGTCATTTCACCCACACCGCATAGACATATCGGAGTAGTAAGATAACACCTAGTTGATCTGTACTTTAATAAATTAATATTCACCTGCCTCGTCAATGAACATTGATCTTGTTTATCACGTTTTTCTCCAATGAGAATAATTACAGGGCTTATCTACAGGGATTTTTATTATGAATATGAAATTATTTGTATCATTAGTTTGTTTTGAATCTGGGAGTACGAGGACTTTGACGCCACGTGTATTGTAAAAGGTTAAAAGGTTGTTACGTATGGTGTTTAACTTTATTTCTCACAAGCCTATCTGTTTGTGTAGATAATACATCATAATGCGTCAGAAATACGCAGACATGGGCTTACCCGCATTCCTAAGATGAAATAACTGCATAGAAAATTATCTGCTAGTCAAAAACGTGTGGACGGTGGCCACGCGCTTGTGCAGTGTCCGCGGTAGCCACCAACGGTGGCGGCCACCTTCGTTTGGTTTGCGTGGTATGAAAGGAAGAGGCTCGTGGCTGCCATCGGTGGCCGCCACGGATGGTCCATTTGCGCAGTCTTTAAGCGCACCGCTCCCTTCCCACTCGAACGCCCTACAGACTTTAATCGCTGTAGCTGTAGAGCAAGCCTTCTGTGTACACTTCATCTGGGGTAACACGGTAAATTCTTCATTTTGTCAAACAAGTCGTAATGCCGCTTGGTGTTTTATGTAGCTATGTCGTAAGGTGGAGACAACAAGTAATTTCGTTTGTTTCTAACAAAGAACAAATTTGGGTTTTTAACGAATTATACTTTTTATAAACCGCTTCTGAGTTTCATCCACTGATGTCAGTCATACAGAATCAGGGTTTATAGGTTTAAGCGCCAGGCGGTGAAGGTTAGTTTATCACAATAGCAAGGATCCAAAAACCCGGATCGCGAAAGCTGTTCAAATACGGATTTTTCTAGATTATTAATTTTTAATTTTAAGTACTATTTATTTCATATATTTTTCAACATCTTTAAATAATTTCAAATTAAAGTATTAACAAAAATATTTACATTGCTTGCCTTGATTTACAAAAATACTTTTGTAGTCAAAAACAAGACCATGATTGATGTATTTTTTTTACTAGTCTCATTATGATATCTTAATTTCTTGTAAAACTAATCTTCGTCTATAATTATTACGGCTCAGTATTAGAGATCTTTGAAATAAAACTGTGATGTGGGTGTTGGTACTGATTGACAATGTTATTTTTGTAATAAACCTTGTTTACCGGACCATTTCTAAGAAAAATACTTGCTAATTAATGTTTTGTCTAAGTTTCTGCTAAACATTCCTTAAGTAAAATAGGTAAATCACGAAGTCAACGCTGTTTCGCTAATTAAAATGCCTTTCCATCAACATCAACGTGAATTCGAATAGAAAATACAACCTTATTCTGTTAAGGATATATGTTAAATTCTATCCTATAGGTATATTTAGGTTTATGAGGAAAATAAAGATGTTTGGATTATCCCTTTTTATCTCCAAAGAAATGTTTTGTCATTAAGTACCTACCTCCTAAAAATAGGAAATGTTTTCAAGAATTTTCTCTCAATCATCATTTATAAAGCTCTTCGGATACATTAATTGGAGTCACGGGTACAGTTTTTATTTTGTCAAATCTTTTATTTTGGGGCGTGGGATGTTTGACTAAGCTATGATTTTTTTAAAATTGAAATATAATCAATGCACTTGGGTTTTAAATAAATTATTACATCTTTCCGGTTATATTCATAAGCATATCTTTAGTAAAATATAGGTAATAATGTTACCTATGTGCTTTACTAATAAAAATAAGCTTTCAATAGTTAGAATATGCCAGCACAAGGGATTTGAATTTTTTTGAATTGAAGTGAATACTCAGACGCAAGCATACAAATAAAAACACCTATGGTCTCAGAAGGTTTTTCTAATTTAAGTGCTTTTTTAAAAGTAAGTTTGATGGTAGATTGTAAGTAAAAGTATATAGTCAAAATGCAAAATTACTAGTGCGAGAAATTATGTAAGCACCACACTTATTTTTTTACAGCCATCTTCGACTTCACGACCTCCAGGATGCAACTTCACGCCTCTTGAGTGACCCAGTATGTATTTCATCGAGCAAGATACAATTTTAAAATTACAATTGCTGTTTCAGAGATCATGATCATTTTCTTTAAAATTCAAAAACGGGATGAAAAACCCGCTGCGTCTGACCTGATATCCAGGTGTGTATGAATAATATTTAACTTTTCACGAACTTGTAGCTTTCATTCATAATTGTTACGAAGAACGCGAGATCGCGACTTTGTTGACGTCCGTTCGATAAAAATACTATGCTGTATTATTTCCCAGGGCGCACTTCAGAGACGTGCTACACACCGGCCTTGGCATGACAGACGCCTATATGATGGAGCGTGTGATGGTAGCTTTAGATAGAGGCACTTCACCTTACGTCACTATGGCCACGTTTGCAAAGGCGTTTTCTCTTTATCTTCGCGGCGATCTTGAGGAGAGGATAAAATATGCTTTCACGGCAAGTAACTCAATTTTAATTTCTTAACTCGGCGCATCCCGTAATTTAAAATTATATATTTTTAAACATAAAGCTTTCATTTCTCCTTTTTTACTTTTACAGGCGGTTTTTTTAAAATTTTATAATAATTTATTTTTAGCGTTTATTGTTGTACCTAAGTATAAATTTGGTACTTTGAATAGTTATTTTTTATCAGCTTTGTATAAATATTTGCGGTTAACGATTTGCCGATATTTTTATCCGACTTCAAAAAATGAAGGTTCTCAATTCATACTCATCTTTTAGAATAATAAAATCCTAGAGTTCTTAAAACTGTAAGTTTTTTTGGAAACTATCTCGAGACTTTAGTCTTTAATGTAAGAAAAAATCATCGAAATTGGTTAACAACTTTCGAAAATATCGACGCATAAATTTGGAACAGTTGGAAATATCCATATTGCGTTTTCTAAAAAATGTAATAAACTGATTCATGTAAATTTTTCATGTGACCGTTCAAAAAGTATTTTTCTTCAAACAGTAATAGGAAATTTCTAAATGGGTCTAGGCATGTTCGAGTAATCGGGGAACATACTTTAAAAAAGGTGAATACAAGTTGAGAACCTCCTCCTTCTTTGAAGTCGTTTAGTAAGATTTTTTAATGTAATATCAAGTAGGTACATTATATTTCTTGGAGCGTTTGACTTTAACACCATTTTTTCATTAAAAAGACTACCAAATTAAATTTACTTTCGTACTTACATGTCATTGCAGAAGAATCACAGCAGCTCTATTCCGTATATTTCAGTGCTATGATTTGCTTGGCGAAGGTTCTCTCAGAAGAGAGACAATGTACCAACTTATGAAGAAAAGCTTAGCAAAAGCATCACGAGATGACGACGTCGAAGAAGCCGTAAAGGTTTGGTATACTTTATTTAAAAAATAATATGATACGAACGCAGATGAACCTTAATAGTTTCTGTAGATTCCCATAATACATAATTTATTGTGCACACAAAAATTGACAAGAATAAACAGGAAAGGAAAGAATAAACATGTAAAAAGATGGGCTTCATTATATCTAGCAGAGATCTCTTCCAGCCAACCCTAGAGACTGGTTAAACATTTATAAATCCTTTATTGATAAAATAACAATTGTAAAACAGTAAGAAAGACATGTACAAAGGTGAGCTTATCTCTAACAGAGATCTCTTCCAGCCAACCCTAGCTTTAGTGAGACCATTTAAAAGCGGGAATGATGTGTACTACCATATATTAATTGAAAAAAGACACAATAACAATTATATGTAGGCATAAATACACCTAATACGTAAATAATAATCATATATAACACACATATATTAATCATTACAATTATCTACATACTTACAAATACATAAATACATACATATATAACTAAAACGAGTTTGAAAGATAGTGCTCTTTCAATTTATGTTTGAAAGTAGCGATTGAAGGACTCTCTCTAATCTCCACTGGCAGTTTGTTCCACAATTGCGTAGTAGTAACAGTGAAAGATCTGGCGAAATACTTGGATTTGGATACAGGACGAACTAAAGCAATCACGCTTAGGACGAGAATTGGGCGGAAGGAAATTAAAATGCATGCATAGTGTACCTGCCCGTCTAGGCACTCCTTGTGCACCAATTGGTGGCCAGCAGCCCACAGGGGATACCGACTAACGCCAGCCCCTGTGAGCCGTTGGCCGACGCCGGCCTTATAGGCCGCTTCCTCCACCGACAGCTGCTCGCCCTGAGGCGTCCTCCTGACGAGGACACCAGGAGCAGCCATCGGACCGCACCCGGGGGACTTCGGGCGTGGTCGTGGCCCTGAAAATGTCCGTCCGGAACTAGCTGTGGTGGAAAAATAAAAACAACTCGACGATGGCACGTGACTTCGAATGCCAAGGGGACACACTTGACATCAAAAACCACATACCCGCCGAGAAAGTTTCTCCACCAGGGCTCGCCAGAGGCTTCCGAACGTGGACCCTTCCTTTACCTTGAACTAGATTAGACATTGGTTCACGTCTTTCTTCATTCCACAAACTGTACTTGAGAGAAATTCGATAAAAAATTAATGTAAACAGACCAAAAGTCATTTGTTTTGCTCATCGCTCACACAAAAATGACAGTGGCCTGTTTATATTTATTCTCGATTTTGGCTTATGTACTTATTCCTAACCACGTTCGAGGGTGCCCGGAATCGTATAGGCTAGGATAAGCTGTCAGTACAGGTGTGCCCTCTATTGCAACCAGGTTTCTAAGGATTTTCAAGTGTAGAAAAGCACGTCGCCAGTCAATAAGATCTGGCTTCGCGTTTGAATTGCACTACAGGTGGTCGAGGCGGCTATGGAAAAAAGTAAACATGAAACAATTTCTGTGTCATGCCCTGTAAAAGTCAATTTGCTTATATAATTCACTTGTCAGTCGCATTCAGAAATGTTTACTATCAGGTTCACAAAGGTGTCTAAAATTAAAGAAAACTATTCAATAATGTTATAACAGACGTGATATTTTTTTGGATATTTTAATTCGCCGACTTACAAATTAACGAAAATAGCTACTAAAAGTGCAGCACTTATGTCATACTTTGCCTATGTCGAATCTGTTATTCGCTATGGAATTGTTCTTTGGGGAAATAGTACTGATGTGCTTAAGGTATTTATAGCTCAGAAGAAATGCTTAAGAGCAATTTATGGTTTGAAGCCAGATCAATCTTGTAGACCTTTGTTTAAGTCAATAAATATCTTGCCTCTTCCGTGTCTATACATATTCGAAGCAGTCAAACTTGTTAAGCAAAATCCTAGTTACTTTAGACAAGCTCATGATTTATATCCACGTAACACGAGGAATCGGAATAGATTAGTTCTTGACATTACTCCAAAAAGTGCTTGTTTCAAAAAAAACTGCTACTACATGTGTATCGTTTTATACAACAAGATTCCTCCAGAAATAAAAATATTGAATTTTAATGAATTTAAACGTACATTACGGAGATGGTTGATTGATCGGACATTTTACACTGTTCAAGAATTTATTAATTATAAAGAACCATGATAAAATACTGTACAATTATGTTTAAGAGTTGATTGATTTTGAATATAATGTAATATGGCATTCTAAAGTGTAACATAATATAAATTATCATAATGAAATACCTACTGACATAACAAAATTATACTTCTATGTACATATTTGCATGCTATGGTATATGGCTGAATAGGTAGTGAAATATTGTATTCATTCCAACTTAAGTGTACCCTGTTCAAAAGCAAATAAATTATTATTATTATTATTATTATTAAAGCCGACTTCAAAAAAGGAGGATTTTCTCAATTCGACAGTATTTTTTTTGTATGTTACCTCATAACTCTCAAAATCGTTACTGGGTGTAACGATTTTGAAGATTCTTATAACGATTCTTATAAGCTGGTGCTTGTCATTTGGTCCCGTTTAAATTGGATCGACATCTGACGAGTATTTTTGAGTTATTCCTAATAATGCCTATTTAATTGATATTGATGATATATCGTAATCTTATCTCTTGTTTGTCTAAAAGATCTCAAGATAGTTTTTTTGAATTTTTTTATACTTCACTACTTACTACACTAAAAAGGAAAAAAAAGCTAAAAAAAATGTTTAAAATTTTTTAAAGTCTTTCTAAGGTCAGTATATGACTGTATGTGACTTGTATTTGGGACCGACCTACAAAAAATAGATTTCTTAAAGATAATTTTTTTTTATCTGTTTTTGGTTTTGAAGGTGTTTTTTTTTAAATTCGTGCTGTTAACAATCTTAAAGTCATCATTAACATTAAAATTTATAATTTACTGTATAGGTTCAAAAATAATCTACATAGATAAAAAATTATCACCGCAATTTATGTACGCGCATAACCTTAGAACGACTGCACCCAATTGAATAACTCTTGTTTTTGTTGTGTTTGTTACCATCAAGACAAGGAAATAATAAAAGATAATTTTCAAAAATTATAAGGAAAGGAGCGCCTCACACCGCACGCGGTGCGGCGCGGCGCGGGGTGACGCCGAACGTGGATGGCGAATTTTGTACGCGTGATAGCAGACATCGGACGCGGTGAGATGCAGTTGCCAGGCGCGCGCTAATTTTTCCTTTATGGGCGTTTGTGCACTACATATTACTGTCCGGCAGTCCGATTTTTTGCAGTCCGATATGGCACGTCATAAATGTATATACTAGCTTTTGCACTACACATTATTTTACCGTCCGACATTTTACTTTTCCCCATTCTGAACCGTTTTTTTTTCCGACCACAAAAAAAGTATAATTATGCTTATTAGTAGTTTAGTAGTTAATGAAAATTATTTCATCCTGCCTCAATTTATTGTGGTTTATGTTAATAAATAAAAAAAATAACAATAATTTGTTATCAGGCCACATAAACTCATAGTAGCTAATATTTAAGACTTAACATTTATCATTTAAAATTATAATGCAACACATTAAACAATATTAAAATCAAAAGCAAAACAGAACATTACTATTATTATTGTTCTAATCATAGTACAATATGATATAAGTACGGTAAGTTGAAATATACAGCCGAGGCGATATTGCTTGCCTGAGCCGTAGGCGAGGGCTACAAGAAAGCAGAGGCTGTAATTATCAAAGCGCACGTATGTCATACGACATTTTATAACGTATTTGCGATTTAATAATTAATAAATTCATCACTTCTTGACGACATTTTCAAATAAAAACAATTCAGCGGAAAGATAAAGCGCGCGGAAAATTTTTACTTGTTAACAAATTAGCGATGCGCACGCATCAGCGCTTTTTTAGGCAAAGGCACAAAAAACAGCCATAATACTGGCTGTTTTCTGTGCCTAATGAAGTAAATTAATATTTAGGTGTTTTTGATTTGTTGTAAAAATTAATTAAATTAAATGTTTATTTATTATATTTTGTCTCCCAAAGTTAATTTTCTTCATAAAATGTTGACCACTTATCTGACATTAAAACTCTTTGCTAAGATTTAAAAAAAGTACTGTTCGTTTCTACACAGAACTTTTTGTTAAACCGTGCGTTTTTCTTTACATTATCGCACAGGTGCGTAATAAGATACAATACGATATTGAAATTGGTGAAATAAGACACCCTTTACGAGCAAATGTGTTATAAATGAGATTATAGCAGTAGCAATATGAAGAACTATGCTTATTCTAAAAGAAAAGTCCTGACTGATTGACTAGTGTATCCATGTTTTCTTCGGTTTTCCTCCCTTAAAAACCAAGCCGATATGCGAAAAAAATCGTATGTAGCATTCATATAACAATTTCTGATGCTTAAAAACATTATTCATCGTAGCGCCATCTATGAAATCGCCAATAAAATGTTTAGTCTCGGCTTTTGCTGTAAGATACGTTCAGCTCTGAAATTACAGTCTCGAGAAGCTTTGCTAGAGGTAAGACTTAGCGTCAGCCAATAGATGTCGCTACTGACGAAAAAAGAGTACACCCAGTAAGTTTTCCACGGAACTTAAAATATTGTTTTTGTAATTATTTTTTTTGTTGAATATATTTTAGAGATAAGCATTTGGGTCAAATGGAATAAAATAAAACGTTTCCATGGCTTTCATTATTGATAAAAATGCTACAAAAACGATAATATTCCATATAATGAAGAAAACAAAATGTGATGATTAAAAATCTTATTCTTTCCTAACATTAAAATCTTAACCTGAGTAATAAGTTTTGCCTCCCGCGGCTCTTATAACCTCCTCTAGTCGATTTTGAAGACCATCCATTAAGTTGGTCTTGAATACAAAGTAAATTTTCAGCTCATTAATGGAGATAGGTGCTGGAACTTGATTTTGGACCCGACTTTTAAGGTTGTGTATGGTTCGGCCACGACTTTTGGCTTAGCGGTAAGCGGGGGATGGCGAACTTCGGGGTTAACAGCTGTAAAGAGGGTATGGATTGACAGACGGCAGCATATTTAAAATGATTTGTTTATAATAAAATAACAGAAATAACTTTTGTGGTAAAATTCGTAATAATATATAAAAAAAAAACTGTTTCTTTTTACTTATTTTCTTGAAGAGAGAAAAGAAGCAATGAGTTTGTTAAGCGAGCATGAAGGTGTCTATCGATAACTTCATGCTCGCTTAACTTTCCAAGATTATTTCACATCAAGGCAGGAACTTAGGGTACTTACAATATCATAATTTATTGATCGAAATGTTGTGGCTCCGTCTACATTTGGACATTTGAGGGATACCGTCTTCAAATATTTACCAATGCAGAGTCCAAGACAGAGGCCCGTCATAAGTTAACTGAGCAAGCCATCTCCGTTTCAAATTTTACCCTTTGTAGACTCGTGTGACATTTCTGTAACAAACCTCAATAATCCCGCTAAAATATATACTAAGCATTTAAATTTAATCAAATCGGTGTCACTGTATTGTAACATTGGACAAAGGATCCAATTGTCTAAGATTGTAACATACCCCGAACACTTTAGTATCAAATACAAATCATAGATTACGTAACTTGGCGATTTTAGCTAGTTCGAATTTTGTGCATTGATGAAAGTGACAAGGTTAACCTCGTTGAAAGTTTAAATTTTATAAAAAAAATCTAAAAATGTATAAAATTGTATTGTTTTCATTAAAACCTATAGGTAAGTGAATGATTTGGTTCAATTATTGTTACCAAAGCACATTTTTGCTCTTTTGTGTGAAAAACATAATTTTATATGATTGTAACATTTCTGTTACATTGAGTGACGATGGAAAAAATATTGTTACTATATTAAACTATGTGGATATTTATGTAAAATAATCTCATATTATTTCAGAATGAGGTCAGGTCATACTCACTGCAGAATAGTGAAATATGTGACATATTGCACCAATATGATAGCGATAGATTTTCAGCCGTTATTATAAAATTTAGAACTTTTTTCTGATTGTAAAGAAAATACTGGAGATGCAATTATTGAAGAATCTGAACGCTGTGAGCCTATTGCTGTTCCCTCGTCTGCAGATCCTGGACAGTAAGATAGCCAATCAAATAAAACTTGGTTAATCAAAAGCGACAAAAGCGGCAATTGAAATGGAAAAAAGTTTGGTCACCCATCTGAGTACCGACCGCGCACTTGGTTGCTTAACTTTCGTGATCGACCACTCAAAAGTTGATTTTGATGGCATACGTTCATGTTAAATTTAGTTGCAATAAGTTAAAGCATACTCGAATTATCGTGCTAACACACAGACACACACACAGTCATAATTCCAAAAACGGTATTTTTGGACTCGGGGAGGTCCAAAACGTGTAAATCCGTCAAAATCTTGAGGTCGAATTTTTTGACGATTACAAGACTTCCTCTATAAGTACTAAGTACGTATAGGAGAAAGTAAAAAAAATACCGTTTCTCAACGACCAGCAATTGTGATTTACGGAATATACTGTAGTTACTTTACCGTTTAGTTTACTTGATCTTGATACACCAATTCATTTTTACCTATCGCATTGATAAGTGTTATTACTGATCAAACACATCTCTACATTAAAATCCTAACCAATCCTTTCAAATAACTGATACCGATATCCAGCATTGGTGCAACTTTTATGATGTCATTGATACAATTGCCAAAGATAACCATTGGAAGAAATCTCTTGGTACACCCATGATTCAAGAAATAATGCCAAATCAAAAGATTGAAAAAATTAGACAGTATATTCATTTCAATGACAATTATAATTTACCCTCACGTAATGCAACTAATGGCGACAGGCTTTTAAAAAAAAGACCTATCATAGAAACTATGAATAAGACTTTTAATGTGGACAAACAGATTTGCTCCACTAAGGCTAGAAGTAATTTAAAAAGGTACAATTAAAAAAAAAAACACAAATAGGGTTATAAGATTTATAAGACAAAGACTCGGAGATTGGTAAGATTTTAAGCAAGCTTGGCTTGAAAGCTAAAATCAAGCACCGAAGGTTAATTTTAATGAAATTCAAGCCAAAAAGCATGAGGGGCCGGCACAACATGTCTCCCCATTGTCAGTAATCATCAACAGCTCATATAATGTCTCCACTGAGGGGCTCGAGCCTATCCCACATTAGGGGCAATTAGGCCTTAGTCAACCACGCTGGCCAAGTGCGGGTTGGTCGACTTCACACACAACCTAAGAATTTCTTCATAGGTGTTTGCAAGTTTCCTCACGACACGTTTTCCTTCACCGTAAAAGCGTCGATTAAACGTACATATGAAAACACATTGGTAAGAGGCGGGGATCGAACCGGTGCCTCCCGGGTGGGAGACGACGCTCTTACGCACTACGCAACCGACGCTTTTATTGGCAGTAAGGCAAGATCAAATTGGCCAATGGCTGATTTGGGTATAAAAAAGGGTTCGATGCCAGTTTCCCAAGTGTACTGGTGTATCATAAACAATTTGCGAAAAATACGGAGTAACGTCAAGTTACAACAAACAAAAAAAATGATTTCAATCATTCCATACCACATAAGTACTTTTTTTTTAGTTAAACTCAATGTGACGGTAATGTTACACTCCCCTAAATGTCAAATAAATAAGTATAACCTGGTATAAATAAATGTATTTTTTTTTTATTTCTGAGATTTTTTTTATTTGTTTAAACCTCTCATATTCTTAAGTTTTATGATCGTGGGATATCAGTTAAACACCTACAATTAAGCTTTAGAAATGATTAATATGCTGCGAAAATATATTTTTTGCATGTCTCATTTTTTTGTAAATAGTTTTTTGTAGTGGATATCCATTGTAACAATATTTTAATTCTTCACCACATTTCTCTTAACTATTATTCTTTTTAAGTTGCTTTTTTGGAAAATAAGTGATGAGATACCGATATCATGTAGGTACTCTATCTTTCCAGTGAAATAGTCGGGAACGATTAGCCCGTTTATGACCGTTTCGTGCACAATATTATCAACATTTGTCCCCAAAACAAAAGTGTTAAAAGCATCATTGTGTTCCGGCGAATAATGATAAAGTAACTAGTCCCTCAGTTGAACTATTCGGAGGCCTTCAGTCTTAACATCACAACATCGGGTGAGTTGAAGGCCTAGAAAAAAAACCCATCTAAATGCTGTTAATATGATGGCGATGGTGATGAATAGAAAACCGACAATCTAGAGAACTTTGATCGGTAATATCGATACTATCTCTAACTAGGGATACATTAAATGTTTAATTACTCTTCTTCTTCTTCAACCCTGTTTGACCCACTGCTGGGTATAGTCTTCCAGAGTGCCCGGTCTTCTTCCACTCGTATCCACTGCCGACCCACTATCTTAGTGATGTCGTCAGTCCATCTTGCTGGCGGATATCTGACGCTTCTTTTGAATGTTCTCGGCCGCCATGATAAAATTTTCTGGCTTCACCTTTCGTCGTTTTGACGACCTATATGTGTCCCGCCCACCGCCATTTGCGCTAGGCCACGGACCGCGTTACATCGGTCACACCAGTCCTTATTCATATTACAGTGTTAGGTATACGGTCTTTCAGCGTGATACCGAGCATAGCACGCTCCATTTTTCGTTGCAGTATGGGTGTGTTGCAGTAAATTTAGTTACTGTCATAATAAAATCCATTTTTTCGTTTTATATCGTCCATTTATTGCTATTGAAAAATTTTGAAAGCACTTTTATCCTTTCTCCTTTAATTATGTAATCATGTTGCAGGTAATTCTATTGTTTCCAACTCGCGTGTGCCTGGAGCGTTCATTTGATTTAATTAACTCCAGCGGGTCGTTGTGTGAATATTATAACCTTAAACATGTCATGTAGGAACGGAATTTATGTATACTTGCTCCTCATTTCCTTAATTCCGTTGTTTCATTAAAACTGTCATATTTTTCTAATTAAATTTTATATTTAACGTATTGATAGCATTTGTTTAAGTGCGTTTACACACTGTGACTTTTGCAGCAGTAAGAACGCGATATTATATAAATACGAGCCCTAAGGCTCTGAGCAAACGGGCCACCGACCACAGCCTCCGGTGGCTGATGGTACCACGCAAACGAAGGTTATTTGTGGCTGGCTGTGTTGTAATTATTCTTTTTATTACGTTTATTAAAATCATAAATTAAGTTTCGATAAAAGGTAAATACATATAAAACCTACTTATAGACGGTACGCAGTTCGCCGGGTAAGCTAGTATTATTTATATTTGTTTATTGTTGTGGACGATATTGTCTACAATTGTGTATTGTTTTATTTTGCAATGTTATACAACAATATTAAATAATGTAGACGTGTTTTATAGCATAAATTATACAACATGGTACTTAATCTGGACTCACCTTTAGGCGATATTGGCTCTTTTTCGTACCTAGTCAATTCACTTCACGTGTAATTAAATTTAGTTTCTCACTTCAAATTAACTTTTCGTGCTGCGCATTAGTTTTCAAAAGGCTCTTATTAGTGGACGAATATTCTAAAAATAAACATTTCACCAAGGATTGGCTGTTTGATGCCGAGCTCTCGGGTTGGCTCAAAGCTATACAAGCATATTAAATACACTGAAAAGAGATGTGACCTTTGAGTGAAATCGAAATTATGTATAGAAATAATATTTCAATTTATAACAAACCAACCTTTGTTCAACAGGAGCTGGTTGATATAATGCTGAAAAGGATGGACGCGGACTTAGACGGTGTGATCAATTTTAAGGATTTTCATGACTCGGTGACGAAGACTCCTTCTTTGCTGGAGAGCCTCGGGTATTGTTTGCCTGAGAGACCTGCTGTCTACTCCTTTTTGGCCACTTGGTGTCCCAATTGGGGTAAAATGTGACATTACGGAAAACAATTAAATCAGCTTCGAAACACTTCTATTGGAATATAATAGGGGTTAAAGTATGAAATTGCCGATTTTTTCCTCATTATTCATTAGTGTATAATTCCTTTAATACAACAGCTATGTCCATTATTCTTTGTTTTATTTTAAACTTCATTACAAGGACACATATTTATGTATAAAATTTTATTCTCATTCTATTTTGTTCACTAGAAATAAATCTTCAAAAACAGCTCGTCGTAAGAGGTGTCCGTCTCCGTTATAAAAATGTGAATATTTTTTTACAGGTATCAATTCTCAAATTTTTTCGTTAAGTATCCTATAGATTAATGTTGTCTCAGTATATCCACAAAATTAAACAAAAATTAGATTTGTAGTTCCCTAAAAAAATCGCAAATATATTTGTATGAAGAAAAAATTTTTTTTCGTTAAATGCTCCATACAAAACGGCAATTTCATACTTAAACCCATAATATTAATGTAAACTATGTACCAACCATCGTTCAGAATTCATACAATATTGTGAGCAATAAATTGATCTTTGTGAGTGGCTCTTTTGATCTTATCTAAAATTATCTCTAACTTAGTGGTGTTGTTCGTTTGAAGCTAAAATATTTAATATTGATATAAGAAACTATATTATGTAGTTTGTTATTTTTGTCTACATTTTACACAAAGTAAATCCAAAGAGCGAAATTAAAGCTACCTACTTAAAGAATTCAGACATTTTTTTCACGAAAAGTAAATATCACTGAAAACACCCAATTTGTCAGAGATTGATAACGAAAGGTTATTTGGTAGAAAAAATATAAGGGATATAAGTATATAGAAATATTATTTTAAATACTTTACACTAAATATAAGGGACATTAAAAATAAATATTTAATTTATTTAACAGACAGACATTTTAAGAAATGAACAGAAATTAGTTCTAGACATACAAGAGCCCAATACAAAAAAAAATTATATCCCCTCCTTGTGCCATCGACTTATATAAAAGAATATATACATTTCTTTTTTGTGTATTTATTTTTTAATAATTTACCAGACAATATCAAATTAGAGAATGGCAGGAGTTTCGACACTAAATTGACAAAATGGTTGCAAGCAAAGTGCTACTACCTACTACAGTGTAAGGCCGCCTTTACATCTGTGAGTTTTACTTACGTAAGTCACTTACGTAAGCGACTTACGGTAAATTATCAAGTGTAAACACTCTTTGTAAGTGGCTTACTGTAATTTCTTACTACTTTAGTAAATTGGAAAATTACAGATCTAAACGCGTTCTAGTTTGTTTACGGAAGCGACTCACAGCTTATCGAATAAAATTGATAAGTTGAGAGCTTACACCATAACAATGTGCTCGAAACAAAAACAAAAACTTCTTTTTTAATGATTGGTGCAACTTGTTCCAAAAGAAATTCAAAACTTGTAGCATTCATTCTTATAAAATTAAAAAATCCGTGTCGGTCTTCCATTCTCAACTCCTTCAAAAGATTTTCAAACGCGCCTTGTGCCATTCTTTTTTCTAGCCAAGGTTTTACCCAGCATTTTCTTTCAGCATTTCGCCTTCTGGATAAAATAATATATGCAGCAGCCGCTTGAACGTGGCGATGAGAAGGCATTTTGATTACTGATTAAGAGCGGGCATAAACCAAGAAAAATATCAGAATTCACCCGCGCGTTTCACCCTTCCCCTCTTGCACATCGCAGTTCGCAGCCGCAAGGTGGCACTCGCTTCATGATTTTTCTTTTTTGTGATCGCACATAGTATACGCGAAAAACTATATAAAATTGGCTAAGCACGAGTCGGACTATCTATCCATTACCTATACTTTAACATGTGGATTTTTAATACTTTTCGCTGATGGTAAATAAATAATATAATAAATTCAGATTCAAATAATTTATTCATTGTGTGTGTTTACAAAGATATGAGGTAGGTACTTACAAGTAAAATATAGCTCAACACATGAACCCTGCAAGGTTATAACAAAGTATATAAATAAAGTTTTATTTACATCAATTATATTTTTTTTTTATAAAATCATGCTAATCGCTCAGAATAATTACCAGGTATGCACATTCTTCAAAAAAATAATTATTGGTAATTAAATCATTTATTCATAAAATATAATGTTACTTTCAGTTTTGATTATGTTAATGTCAATCTGATGTGACATGCTCAAACCAAGTGGTATGCTATATCACATTTTTGTTATTTATGACAAGAGTTGACAAGATACCACTTTGGATTGTCCAAAGCTAAGACAATGTTCGTAAAATTGGCCATTATTCTTTATTACATTTTTCTGTGGATTTTTATCAAAATCAGTGTATTTTAACATATAAGATCTTTGGTTACATAAAAAAATATTTACATTTTATGACAGGTACATTTTTTTTGTATTATAGATGCATGGAAATTTTGCAGTAAAGATCTGGTGGTCAAAGTAAAAAGTTCCTCATTCTGGGCTAAAATACAATATATTGTGGGCATAGTCACTACACATTCACGAAGTCTCATCAATGATTCCATCATCAGCTCACCTGAAAAACCTAAAAGAATACAACTATCGGTATTTAGGTACCTCTAATACTTAAATTATCACTAACCAACTCCTAATAGTTAAGGAGTTTTACCATACATCATCAGCTCATCAACACGAGATGACAACCAGACGCAAATACTAGAATAGCTTTATAAAAAATATGAATAACCCTCTCTTTCTGTTCTTTTCCGAGGGTTGCCCTCGATTTCTCTACTTTCTCATCATCAGATCCTGGCTTGGTGAGAACGGGACTACCTCAGGAGTATAGATACACTATCGAATAAAAAAAGAAATTTGAGAAACGGTCCACAAATGGCAGAGATATCGGTGAACAGATATTTACCTTCCATCATCAGCTCATAAACATGAAATGATGACTACCCGGTGCAAATAATAGAATAGGTTTAGGAAAAATATGAAAAACGTTATATATGCGTATAAAATTTGAGGGTTGCCCTCGATTTCCCTGGCTTCCCATCATCAGATCCTGACTTGGTGACAATGGGACCTCAGGAGTATACACTATCGAATAAAAAAAGAATTTTGAAAATCGGTCCACAAATGACAGAGATATCGGTGTACGGGTCACCATCAAAAGTAGATGAACACTGTAGTACCTTGTCATAATAATATTTCATACATAATTGTAGCAACTATTACTGCACAAACGCTGGCGTTGCTATGACATGGTACTAAAGTGATCATCTACTTCTGAAACTGACTGTACGTGTACATACATAAAAAAATACATACAGACGAATATCTCCTCCTTTTTGGTAGTTGGTTAAAAATACTTTACACACACCACACAATTGAAACTTTGCACCAATTCATGAGTAGTCAAAAGCATCTATTTTTTTGCGTTTACTGCTACCCGCGCCGACATTGTTACATTGTGCCGTGAGCTAAAACGTCAAATTGCGATATTTTTTGGTTAAAATACTTATATAATATAATAAAAGCAATGTACATACCTCCGACAATTATTCATGAGTTGAATTTTTAAATTTCTAAGCTCTTTCTTAGTGTTTTCGCATTTTATTTTTATTTCCCATATTTTTGTCGAAGTATTTTCTCGAGCCGGTGGCGGAACACAGAAACACAGCCCACATGTCTCAACGGAGCAGTCAAGACTGATTGATGAAACAAAACATGCCCGTTACCACGGGTGAAGCGCGATAGACTGATGCGTTTTGCGCGGAATAAGAACGTAATAAGCGACAAATTGGTTTTATGAAAATAAGTCGTAAAGTATTCTTTTTTTTAAAAAATCCCTAGTAGGGCTGCTTTGTAATATAGTTTTATATTATGTATTAAAATATTGACGCAGTAATATGCATAGCATTGAAAATAAACTGATTTAAGCTGGAAATTAAAGGTAAGTTCGTGATATTTTTCCATGCTTAAAAATATTTCATTATATGTTTTTTCCCAGACTAAAATCTCTCAAATATAATGTTATATCTATTTTAAAAAAATGGGGTGGCTTGTGGCTTATTTTGGGGTGTAAAAATCAAATCAAAGATTGGTAATTTTGCTTTATACCCCCTCTTAAGTAAGCACATGTAAATGGGCGTGTAATACTCGTAATTTATGCAAGTTTAAACTCACAAAATTTACGTAAGCATTATTTACTGATGAGTTTATTTTAGGTGTAAATGCAGCCGTAAGTAAGTTACATAAATATTACGAAAGTAACTCACAGGTGTAAAGGCGGCCTAAAAGAGTATATGGATAGAAGTAAAAAACTATATTGACAAATAATTTGCACACCTGCATGCAGGTTGAATGCATCATGTACTTACACTAAATTAAGATCATCTAACTAAACTGTATTCTGGCAAATAAATTTTATTATTATTATTTAATATTATTATAAATTAATAAATGTTAGAGAAGAGTCGTCATCATCAACACCAATCGGTGATTCTGATAGCGGAATGAATAATGTATAAATGGATTGCGGTTATTAATGATGTGTATAACCACATATTTATGTACTAAATTGGGTTAAATATTGATGCTTTTTATCCAAAAAATTATCGAGTTATTTAAAATTGCTTTAAAATCTGTATATTTACGATGATTGTATTATCCTAATAAGCTTTGATTATCAAATAAAAATCAATAAGCGGATAAGAGATATAAATGAAAGCGAAATCCTATTATTTGTTTAACTAACACATCTCTTATTTCTTTTAGTTCCGATCCATAATAATGGGCTCTACACACATTTAATGCCCATTTTCAACCTTTTTATGTGACTGGTTTAGATTTTAAGAGCAATTTGGTTGGTTTTACAGTCATCGTAAATATACGACGCCTTACGATCTTCGTGACTTGGGTATTACTATTGAGCAATTTGTGAAATCCCCGTAAAAGCTAATTGTAACCGTTGAATAATTTAAATATGGCAGAGCTTAAAATGGCCTATGTATCTTTTAGAAACTTTCGCTGATTCTTTAAAAAAATAACATATATAACGAGCCAGGAATAGGTTTCATAATATTTATTGCGTCTAAGAGGTATTTACAATAAAAAGAACATAATATCAAGTATCCTCATACAATCTTTTCACTACCTCAATTGTTAATAACAACCAAACGCAATGCTAGGTTACTCGCCTCGACTGTTCCGCGCAAGCGTGCAATACGTAGGGTTGGCGAGATGATAAGAGAGTGGCCTAGGGTTGTTACACATACTAAGGTTTGAATAATAAAGCTCTTGGCTTAAATAAGAGATAAGCTTTATTTTAATGTATTTTATGCAATAATTATATTTTACAAAATAAAAATCTATTTTAAAACTGATTTAAACATCGGTTCATTGAAAAGAAAATATCTACAGATTAAATTTTTTTAACAAGAGTTTGGTATTGAGAAGTTGTGCTGGTTAACCGGCAAATGCTTTGCGAGACAACAAACCATGTCATACAAATAAAAGGCCGATGCCGCACTGTTATGGTATAGCGACGAGGCGGCGAATTTATGAAGGGTGGCCACGGACATATTATGTTTAGAGTTTGTTTTCATGAAATCGCCATCGCGTCGCAGTCGCCGTGCCAGTGCGCCATCATCTCTCTGCTCAACCGTATCCATTTTAAGCTATATATGCTTTATAATCACACACATTGTTGATTTTAACACAGGGAGGTCCAAAACGTGTAAATCCGTCAAAATCTCGAGATCGAATTTTTTGACGATTACAAAACTCCCTTTATACTACGTATACGAGAAAGTAAAAAGACGCCTTAGGGACGCTATCGAGACGCCTTAGGGACGCTGTCGAGAGACTCCCGAAAAGGAGATGCTCCGTCGCCCAGTAATCCCCCAGAAACGTTCAACTTAGGCCTCTCTCTCACAGGTCGGCAAGGTTTCGGTGCGGTGTGTGTGCACAGCAAATGTCTTACCGCTGCTTTACGGGCTAGTCTCGCACACCTCGTCTGTATGTTGACTGCATTTTCTTTATTAAGTGGCGAAGAGTCGACGAGCAAACATATCGTCTGGTGATTTATCAAGCGATGAAGATATTGTTGTAATATACAATTATTTGCGATTGACACTAAAAAAGAAGAAATATTGGGTGCACCCATTTATATTCAACGCAACTACATTAGTACATTATTTTTAGCATCAAAAGAATTGTGTAATCTGCTAATTTGAAGTTGTACATTGTACAACAAAGGATATTCCTCAATTTCTATGATAAGTTTGTAATTAATATCACGTTCTACCATTTTGTGCGGGAAACAAAAACGGCACGCGCCCGGCAAATATCGAGCCTCGACTGGATGATGATGTTGCGTGGCCGCATGTCGAACGCATACCGCACCGCGCCGATGTCACACCGACCCGTGTGCGAGCGAGATATAAAATGTATGGCGCAGCAACCAATCGACTTGTTGCACGCATATCGAGCGCGGTTTTTGCCGCTTGCTTGTAGACCCGTGAGAGAGCGGCTTTACAGTGAACCTAAGTATGAAAGAAGTGAAACGATACTCGTTCGGCTCGCTCGCCCGCTGGTGATGTGGTCTGTGTTTTACAAACTGAGCTAGTTATTATGATTGAAATTGATACCAAATTAAATAGAAACGAAAAACATGGAAAACACCTACACAGGACTCAGCAGTCAGCAGACAGCTCAGTTGGAAGAGCAGTCGCCCGGATAGCGAAAGGTCGCGGGTTCAAGTCCCGTCTCAGCACTTATCCATGACAGGATTATTTTTCCATGTTTTTCGTTTCTATTTAATTTGGTATCAATTTCAATCATAATTAAACTTGCCAAACAAAAATAAAAATAATATTTCAAATGAGCTAGTTATTTTAACACTGTTTGAATTCTGGAGTATCGTTCCCTAGAAAAAGATACCTCTGCTTTTCTATGGAACGCTTAAGCTTGTCTTGTCGTAATACGAGGTCACGGTCATGATCACAACTGGAACAGTATTTTTATATCACGAACGTGGGTGAGCCATGACACACTTATATACATAGTTGAGAGACACATTTTCGACCCAGATGATATCAAAACAATCCAAGCTGGGAATATCTTATCATTTTTACACAGTGCCCAGCTAGGAGGCTGGTCAATAGGTCGCAGTGACGTAAGTAGCCCCGATCGTGCCCCGAACCAATGAAATAATAATAATAAAATTATATGGCTCAGTTTACACGGCGAGCAAAGGGAAGGAAAAATTATTATATTGAAATGAATTTATACACAGGCAGTAGAGTAAGTTTTATGTTAGGTAAATTGTAATAAACATTGAAACAGATTCCATCACGTTAGTAATTATAAATCATTGAATGCTCAAGTATGCGTAAGAATTCGCCGGAAGACGGGCGACTTATTTATTGGACTCTACCTAATTTGAAAGTAATCACAATTGATATATTATAAACCTCAATATACCTAAGTACTCTGTTTAATTTAGTTTCAACTCGCCTTTAGTATAAATGGAGTCTAAAACGTCAAAATTCGGGACAATAATATAAAGGTTTAAAAACGGTGCGCGTAGACCTTGGTTGGGGCTTGGCCCTCACTTAAGCTTGAGTATCGTATGTTGCTTTAGAAAAATAATTTCAAGCCTTGCATCGCGTGTAGGAGTAAAAATATATTATTAATTTGAAATCATACAAAGCATTTGAAGCTTTCTATCTATTAAAAGTCTTAAAGCTAATGGATATCGGTTTATGCAGATTATCGTTCGAGTTTTATTGATAAACAAATCTTTCACTTAGCAAAGGTTATTTTTTCACGGCATAACTCCTCGTATTACGACATACATTATTCTATTGCTGCATGCCCAGCACTGCATACTAGGATTATTAAAATATATTACATCATCATCATCATCATCAACAGCTCATATAATGTCCCCACCGAGGGCTCGAGCCTACCCCACATTAGGGGCGATTAGGCCTTAGTCAACCACGGTGGCCAAGTGCGGGTTGGTCGACTTCAAATTTATGTTCCATAAAAATTGAGCAGAGCTTTAGGTAACAAATGGTAACACATAAAGCCAGATCTGCCAGTATCAGACATCAACTGAGGTCTGATACTGGCAGATCTGAATTCACTCAAAAACTAAGTACCGAAACTAACCCAGATGCATTAAAATGTGTGACGCCCATATTTTAATGCGAACATCAAAAATAAGACAATAAAACTGAAGACTTGGCTGAATGGGCTTGATCCCTTGCTGTCCCGTAACAGGGAAAATTTACCAAAAAAAAACAATGGTTGGCCTTATCCCGCCAGTTAGGACTTGTGATAATTATTATTTTAATAAAATTAGTTGTTAATATTTTGTCTTTCTTTTAAATGAACTAACTAAACTATAAGATTATGAAGTCTTTACAAGCTTCATAATCACCTAGTTCTTATATGTTGGTCATTGTTAAGAAGTTCAATAAGCATAATTAATACAAAATGCGTGGATGTTCTACGCGGCAATCAATGTGCCTATATTTTTGAAGTAATCTTAGTGTTGCTTACACGAGTCCATTAATTAACATCCGATCATTTTGCTGCACTCGTAGCATACGCTTTCTGTTGCCAATTAGATGCACGTGTGAATTTTACACGTGTAGGTATTATTATGATAACCTTGCGTTCGGATGAGGCCTTTAAATATATATTGAATCTCCGTGATTCCTGCGTGTTTTATTGTAATTTGTTTTGTAATGGTTATCAATATTAAAACCATTGGATTGTTTATTAATAACTAATATTGGCTCATTTGCGGTACGTGTAGGAAATTTTGAATAAGCGGTCAGATTTTAAGGATATTTTAGGCCAATGTACGCGCAATAAAAAATATTATATTGGTTAGATCTTTTTAATCCTCCGTACTAGGATGAGATGTAGATTGTTTATTTACGCCAAAGTACTTTTCTATCTTCGGGCCTTAACTGGCTGCTGTAGGGATAAAAAATGATAATTACGAAGGTTTAAGAATGATTGACAGAAAAATACCGGCAGCTCCATGGATTTTTTTTATTACCACTAAAGGTCCGCGCGAAACTGCATACAGAAGCTTACGTACCTAATCATTATGTAAAAAATCATCACAAAGTAAGAATTTTTAAGAAGCCGGAAAATGTTGCGAGAATCTCGAAAAGTTCTTGTACTGTAGGATAGAGACTGTCAGAATATTTAGTGCGTACAAGAATTCACGATTCACTTTTGATCACGACTTCACTTGCATTAACCCTAGGGTGTAGATTTAAAATGATATTTTTGTGAAATAATGCATTATCTTAAAACCGTCTCCAGAGCACCGTGACTTCGATTAGATTTATTCGGCGCGTTCAGCTTGGGTAAATCGTCGTCCACCTTAAGCAGTCAACTTCTCACAGTTTTAAAAGTGACAGACAAGTTACTTGAGCCTTGCGAGATTGATGCTCAGTGGCGGCACTGAAGCACACAACGACAATATATATGGATATTATGTACACGGCATAATATCCACCTACTCAACAACCTTCGCTCACCTGCTATTGTTAGATAAAAATACTCAAACTTGTAGAATAAACTTTACGAAATGGGCCAAGGTTAAGTTTGCTTGGAGTATTCTTAGAAGAAACTAATAGCAAGGATAAGGTGGGCGGAGCAATATCAATTCTCTATCCTGACAACGGTAACCTTGTTAAATAATTAATTCCATTTTTATAACGACGAGGTCATGTGCAACTTCTCATGTAGACTGAAAGTTTTTTTTATAGTTCGTCACTATTGCCGTATTTACTGTTTACCCTCCTTAGCTATTTCAAATGAAAAAAGAGCAACGGTAATTGCAAGAATAGAAATAAACGTTACCTATTCTTAAAATAAATGACCTATTCAAAATTGGGCGTTTCTTCATTCCGTGTAACCGTGTCGGTACCGGGCTGAGCCGGCCTATGTAAAAACGATCTGACAACGTTTTGCATATACATATTGGAATATTGTTTGTGCTATATATTGCAACAATAATTAGCCTTTTTGGCTTGAGACAAAGAATTTATAATTAATTCTTAGAAACTCACGCTCTCTACATTAGTCCCTTGATTTAATAATGATAAGTGGTCATTGAGTTTCCAATATAATAATTAATGACAATTTAATTAATTAACATTAACGTTTGTTAGTGTAAGTCCAAGTAACAGTAAGTAGTGGGATATCGATCGGGACTGATATACCTATAAAATGCTAGCAACTCCAATGACAATTCTGAGGCATGCCGAACAAATGCCGGAATATAATAAGCATATGTCTGGTACAGGCAGTGACTGTATTAGTATTGGGGTGCAGAAGGCCGAAATATAGTTTTCTGGAAGGGCTTAGACCAGAAAAGCTAGGAGTGAAGTACTGTGCCTGATACCGCGGTGCAAAAAGCTAGGGGAAACTATTGCACTTTATTTTCATAAACGGCAGCTATAATTAGATCAAATTAAGGTAATAACGTTACTGACAATTGGCTTCCACGATTTAATATGCGTGTGTTTGTCAAGTCTGTGTCTGGTAAGAGTAGAAGCAAAGTTACTTCTATCGTCAACATGCAAATCTCCTGCATGATTGGAACATGGAATGTAATAAAATATATAATAATAATAATATGTTTATTCTCTCATAAAATACAGTACACTGGTATGGCAATTGGGTACAACTGAAAGATGGGGGAGGCAGGAGACTAGTCATTATATCTCAGTAAAAAACGCTGGTGACGAGAAAATTGGATAAAATTAAAAAAAAAATAGGGACTGCATATTAACATAGGTTTGTGCGAGATTCGATGGAAGGGGAGCTATAGAATAGAATATATATAAACTTTATTGTACATCGACTTAATAGTACATTTTTATAACATTTTAAGTATATTGTACAATGGGCAGCCTTATCGCTAAAAGCTATTGGCACAATGACTGTAGAGTGCCTAGTAAGAAAGATCAAGTTTAGCGACACCAAAAAATTAAGTAATAAGGTTGGAAGATGAGTCGTACAGGCAGGTCAAAGAGATCGCTACGGATACGAAAGAGTGGAGGAATGCTCATGCTCAGGCACTGATAAGAGCATTGCTCTTAAATGAGGAGAGACGTAACGACGTCGTCCTTTCTATTATACTAGAAAAATAGCTTACATAAAAATATCAACTTGCTCCATCACGTAAGCAGGATAATAAAATTTTATTTTAAACTGATTAACTCGACAAGCTGAAAATGTTATGATATCAAAGCAGAAACGCCTGACCTTCTAGATAACATTTTTACATTAAAGATACGATGCTGGCAACATGTCCCTTGAGATTCCTTAATGCAGGTAATACAGATCAATATAAAGTTCCCTTTTCGTCTACTGTGTGTGGATTTTTTCCATTGAAGTTCTTCGAAAGAAGAGCTTGTATCTATTGACAGATCACATCACATATCACGTTGCGATTTCTAGCTCCCGTATGTACTAGAAGGATTGAACCTCGATCGAAGTATTTAGTTGCAAGCGCGCACGTTCATCCGAGGCGCCATATTAAGCTGTAGTTGGTCCATAGTTGTGCGATAGTTTAGCAGGATGCAGTGCGTGCGCTGGCATAGTAAGTACTTCATGAATATTACGCGATCAACCGATAATTGTTCGATAGTTAGGAATAGGGCAGTGGTTTGCGTTAGTAAGAGCGCAATGGCGCTAAATAGCATAGTTAGTTGTGTTCCGATAGTCAGTAATACGAAGTCTTTAAAAGTGGTTGGATGGGTGTTCGGATAATCTCGGTTACACATTTATCATAATTTATAATGTTAGGTGCGTAGATGGATGATTGAAGATAACACAACACAATACCCCGATAGGAAGCATTCTATTTACCAAACTAGCTATCTTTAATCATAATGCAATAGATACAAATTACAAACTAAAAATCTTACACCACAAAATCTTGCCCCCAAAAGAGCTCGCTCGAAAAAGTGTCCCACTAAGGTGGGAACCCTTTCCAACAAACAATCAATATATGACGATAAACATATCTTTTACGTATAAGTACTTATGTTGCAATAATAACAGAATTTTGTATACGTAAGCCAATTAAATCATAAATACCCTCAACTCACTTAAAATATTCTTGCTGCTTCTGAACGCTGAAAGAACCTTTCCGCAAGTTAATTTAAAATTCGATGAAGCGATCCATTTTGCGAATACCGATAGGTACATTTTCTTTTCTAAGTATCAATTTCAACATCACTGGAGCTCGATTGAGAATAAAAAAGATTGGTGATTTTTTCGCTTTCATCCGTTAACTTGAATATTTTTCAATTTGCCATTACTTGCTGTCTTTATATACTTAGCTGCTCACTGCTCAGACCAAATAAAAAGGTTAAGCAGGATCTTTGCGAAGAACACACTGGTGTTCAAACGACGACTCGCTCGCGTACTAACGAAATCTACACACCAAACCCGCCAACGTAAGTCATCGATTTTTTTATCGGCAAAATCGTAGCGTATCTAAGCCGCTCGTATGCTGCATGAAGTACTAACGCGCGCCAAGTGCATACAAATCTTACCAGTTTCGCATAGGACTAGTCATCGTCGCTTCACCGTCGCGGCTTGCATCTTACTTAATCCTACATGAGAATAACCGTATCGTGGTGGCGGTTTTGATGCAGCAAGTAGGCTGTAGTACTAGTCGATGTTTCAAATGTAGAACTCAGTCGTCGAGTATTCGTATCGTACTGTAAGATGCATGCCACATGGTGCACGAATACACTGACACAATGAGCCATGTAATCAAGTCGTTTAAAATCTCTTTCAAGCAGGAAAACTTTGTCAGCGGCACGAAATGTTTAACTTTTTTGGTAACAGGTGTCGTGTGTCGTATTTCTTAAACAATTCAGCCTACGTTAATCTAAATATGCTACTGTAGAAACACATACATAAACTATAGCTCAAATGATACGACCTTTCGTAGTTTCATTACCTACGTGTGTAGTTTTACGTGCGTTCTCTGTTTACGGACATCGGTCATTTCAAAGCTGCGCATATTTCTCAGAATTATTTTTCTATTCAGAACCAAATTTAGAACCCACGATTTTAACGAAAGGTCGTCCTACGTAGCATCTCATAACGAAAACCCAAACAACTTCAATGTTTTATTTATTTATGAGGCCAGTAAAAACTTCTCTATCTATTGTTCAATCAGACGAAAACCACTTCTATATCGTAAATAACTTTCCTTTAAGGACAGTATTGGACAAATCAAGCTGATGACACATCTGATCTGTTTACTAGACTAAAATAAATTATGTATGTCGTATACCACCTGGTTGGTCTCTAATATCCATTAATAATCTTTATACATTATGTTATCATAACATAACTATGTAAAACTTCACCTTCCTGTAACTAAATTGTAATGTTGATTACTTTTGTTCCGTTCACGCCTAAACATTTGTCTGTATACTGCAGTGAGCGCATGTGTATACTGCTATCAAATGGCTACTGTGACTAACTCCTAATTACTGTTATCTACTGTTATACATAACTATTGTTATAAATTACTAACATTATTGGAAATGTTTATTGATGCAATACACATTTCAAATAATATGACTAGTCCTTAGCGAAATAAAGAGTAAATAAATAATAACGTGTAAATAAATAAATAATAATAGTACCACAGATAATATAATACAGTACTTAATTTAAATAGTATTGTTACTATGCATTTATTATGCATCTTCCTGAAATCTCGCCAAATGTTAAAACAATATGGCGCCGATCGAGTAGTAGTCCTAGGGAGTGGGGACATTTAAAACGTATCATTTCATTTTTATCATTATCAGCGAAAGGCAGTCCCTCCGTCTCAGTCTGTGTGAAGTCCTCAAGTCGGAAAATAAGCGTAAAAATTTCTTTTAAATAATAATTCTTGTAGTTATTTATATTAAGTACCGTAAGTAAGTAAGTTTTTTTGTTTATACCGACGCCTGCCATTCGTGAGCTCATGGTAATGTAACGTCATACCTGAAGTAATTAGTGTTTAGATAGGAAGGTACTGGTACATGTTAACGTATTTTATTTATTCGTTGTGAAATAATTTATCAAACTGGTCTTTCGCTTTTTGGGGACCATTCTTGACAGATATGTATTTTTATTTTAAGACTAGCTGACCCGCGGCGATCTTAATAGCGCCTAACTGTCAATTCTTAAAAAAAAAAAGATTTTAATACTTACTTTACTATTCTAGACCCAGTGTCCCGAATAGCAGAAAAAAAGAAGGTTAATAAGTCAACAATTACACTATGTAATTAAATATTTTTTAAATTTTTCTCTCCGTAAGAATCATCCTCGTACTTCTAGGAATATTATAAAAAAAAATAGCGAAATCGGTTCAGCTGCTCTCGAGATTTGCGCTTATGAACACATTCAGCCATTCATTTTTAAGTTATAGATGTGAACCTAAAATATTTCTAAATTACAATCAACAAATTAAGCGGGTCGGGAGATTTTATAAATCTTCTTCTTCTTCTTTCGTGTCGATGGCTTCTTATTCTAATGTCCATTAAATTTCCGCCGCCCAGAATTCTGCCACTCGAATCGCAGGATCAGCAGCGTTCCACAGCTCTTCAAGCGTGCAATTAATAGGGCATGCGGGGCAAGATATTAAATGAGCCATGGTTTGCGGGGAGGCACCACACTTGCACTGGTTGTCCCTGATGTAGCCCCACCTGCACAAATTTTCCTTACTGCGACCGATTTGTGTTCTCAATCTGTTCAAAGATTTCCAAGTCGGCCACGGTAGCTTATAGCCAGGGGCGAGATTTTCCGACAAGGCTATAGGCGAGTGAGGTACCACTCCCCTCCAGAGTCTCAGTCTAACCTGCGAGGGGTCTTCAGAAGAAGGGTGCACATGCTTAAGGAAGCTCTGGCGACTTTTAAGCCGCGTGGGAACGGTGGGACGTCCATACATTGCATGTCGTGGGTCATTCAGCATTTTCGTCATCTCGACAGAGCTTATCGCCTCTCTGCGAACATTGGGAGGGGCTATACCGGTCAGCGGATACAGCAAACTCAGCGGGGTCGGCTTTAGGCAGCCTGTTATAATCCGGCACGTCTCATTAAGTGCTGTATCCACGAGTTTGGTATGGGCTGATCGGCCCCAAACAGGACAGGCAAACTCTCCAGCTGAGTAGCAGAGCGCCAATGCAGTCGTTCGCAGCACTTCTGGCGAAGCACCCCACTTAGTGGAAGTCAGACGCCGGAGTAAGTTGTTGCGGGTGTAGACCTTTTTCCTGACTCCTTCACAATGTGGTTTATAGGTAAGGGCTCTATCCAGCACAACACCGAGGTATTTTGGGTGGGAGCTGTGTCTAATTGGTACTCCTTGCCAAGAGATATTAAGAGTGCGGTTGGCTTCTCTGTTGCGAAGGTGGAAGGCGCAGGATTGTGTCTTGGCTGGACTTGGTTTGAGTGCATTATCGGCGTAATACTTGGACAAAGCCCCGAGCGCTTTCATTAGTCTAGCTTCCACTTCCTTGAAGGATTTGGCTCGCGAAGCCAGCGCCAGGTCGTCAGCGTATATATAGCGAGTAGTATTCTCGGTAGATGGTTGGTCATTTGTGTAGATGTTGAATAGCAGAGGAGCTAGTACACTCCCCTGTGGAAGACCATTCTTCTGCTGTCGCCATCTACTTTTGTCCCCTGATATGTACACTTGAAAGCGACGGTTATGGAGAAGCTCGCTGAGGATGTTCACAAACTTATGGTCACCAGTGATTACGGACACTTTCCAGAGCATTCTCCTAAGGTTAACGGTGTCATAGGCTGCTGTTAGATCCACGAAAACCACACCAGTCACGTCGCCCGACTCGAAGCCGTCCTCGATGTGTTGGGTGAGGCTCAACGTTTGGCCGCAACATGACCTACCCGGACGGAAACCGGCCTGTTCAGGGATAAGCTTCGGGTCTACAATTCCTAAGAGTCGATTGAGTAGCATTCGTTCGAATATTTTAAAAGTGTGGCAAAGTAGTGAGATAGGCCGGTAGTTTTTTGGGTCGGCTCCTGTTTTACCCGGCTTGAGCAACGCTATGATTTTTGATTTTCTCCATAGTCGGGGGATCTTAGCGGAGTTAAGACAGCAGTTAAATAGATCCAGCAACCACGCTATGGCCGTTGGACCCAGATGTTGTATCTGCTCCACTGAGATACTGTCAATTCCTGACGCTTTTCCAGTTTTTAGAGGTTTTATGGCGTTGACAATATCAGGATGAATGCCTTAACTGGCACAATCAGATTCAAACAACTGTTAACCGTGTGAGAAAACTCATCCCGGTTTTCAAGAGGCTACGTAATTCCGCTGACCCCGCAGTTCTAAAAACCGTTTATACTGCACTATGTGAATCACTCCTTTCATATTGCATCTCTATATGGGGAGGTACTTCAAAATCAGTTATTATAAAGTTAGAACGAGCCCAGAGAGCAATATTGAAAGTCATGTACAGGAAACCGTTTAGATTCCCAACAATTCAGCTGTATGAATCCACTCGTGCGTTAACTGTAAGGCAAATTTTTATCTTTAAGACTATTTTGCGACAGCATTCTATTCTTCCGCAGCAGTGTAACGATCCCTCAAGGCGCCGACAGAAACCTCCATACCCCTTGTTTCCGTGCAGAACTAGTTTTGCTAGGCGACAAACAGTTCATGCTAGCTGTAGAATTTATAATAGGATTGATGGTATTTTAAATATACATAAACTCAATAAGTATGAGACTAAAAACAAGGTTAAACCTTGGTTACAAGCGCATTCCTATATTGAAACGGAAGAAATTATAAATTAAAATATTACACACACACACACACACACACACACACACACACACACATACACACACACACACACACACACACACACACACACACACACACACACATACATACAAACACATTAATGTACAAACTTCGATGCCAATATTTGTTTTTATTGTTACCTTAATTTCAATTTTCTTTTATTTTATTTTATTCCATTTGAGCCCAATTAAGACTATCTCACCCTGTAATCAATCAAATCAAAATGTTAAATAATCACCGAACCACTGACTTTCGTAACACAGGTTTGACCTAGCATGAAAGTCAGGGGACTAATCAGTTCTGTAGACTATTATAAGCCATAGAAATCTGTAAACTAGTTTTAAGTACTTACCGACTGTAATGTCTTATAAGGCTTAAATAAATAAAATTTTATTATTATTATTATTATTATTATTATCATCAAGAGCAAATGGCTTACTAATGTCATTTTTTGTGGGTGTAGTATGATTTGGGTGTTATAATCCTTTTGGATGCTTTGCCATTAATAAGTAGCTGGTGTGCTATTTGGTTTGCGGTCACTTCGACCGGAGGTGCAGCTGGTGGAGGTTCACTGACGAGATTTCGTATCGTAGCCCACGCTTTTTTACTATTGTGGGTCAGGTCAATATTCGTGACAGTCGTTAACCACTTTTCGCGTCGATTCTCACTGATAAGTGATAGGAGCAGCTCTCCCAGTTCTGCAGTTTCCTCGGAAAACGGGTCTCCATTAAAAGCATCTTCATACCGCTTCATAACTTCTGCAGCTTCCTTATTGAGTCCTGGAATATAGGCTGTTCGGCATCCACGAGGAATGAATGTGCGGGATGCTTTTGCAACAATTTCGACAAACAAGTCATAGTTCTCCGGAACTGGGTTCAGGTTAAGAATCTTCTCATCTATGGTCTTAGAATACTTCTCCCAGTTTGCCTTCGAATAATTAAAACGCCTCCTATATGGCACGTTAACGGGACAGACCACGGGCTGGATTGTGCAGAAAAGGGGCCTGTGCTGGGTTCTTGGTATTGCCTGTAATACCGACTTCTTAGCTTGAAGGCCGACTCCTGAGCTGGTAAAAATTAAGTCCGGGTTGTAACCACGTTTCCAGCGCCCGCTGTTAAATGATGCTGGTTGTTTGGCACTATGGATCAAGGTCAGGTCGTTTGCCTCAGCCCACTCCTCCACGGCCTGGCCATCTGGATTTGAATGGGAATAGCCCCAGTTGATGCTGTGGCTGTTGAAGTCACCAACAATTATTTTGGTAGGTTGGTTATCAAAGTTATCGGGCTTACTGAATTGGAATGCAGTTCTAGGTGGTTTGTATACGGATGTTACTGTACAGTTGCCGGTGTCAATTGTAATGACTTCTATAGAGTTGCATGTTGTCGAGCTGGAGGAAATAACCTTGATCCCTGGTCTTACAAAAAAAGCGCTTCCATATTGGGAGTGTGGGATTTCGGCGATTAGTTTCATTCCGGTGATTACTGGTCTGTGCTGGCTGGAGTTGCGATGCGTCTCATGCACGCACACGATATCGCAGCAAAGTTTGTGACAGAGATCAGCAATAATCGCAGACTTATCTTGTGAGAATCCTTCTATGTTGATGGACATCACATTCAAAGCAGGTTTTGGTCCTAAGAAGGACCGTTTTGATGGCCCTGAGAAGGGCCCGTCAGTTTGGGTTACCATCGTGGTGAAAGGATCGGCCAGTCTGCGTTACCGACGTGACCGTCCGCAGTCTGTTGCCCAGGGTGCGCCGGGCACATGTACTGATGCGCCACTCGGGGAGGCTCCTTTCGTGCACCCCAATTTTATAAATAATCAATGGCTATTTTCATAACAAAAAGTACAACATAAATACCTATTATGCAATTTCTGGAACTATTATTTCACCTTAGTTATTTGTAATCTATGAAGATCACAGTACCTATAATAAACTAGCTGAACAATTAACCTAAAGACAAATGTCTATTTTACTTTGAAATTTCTGTTCATATTATTATAATTATCGCTTAACAAGACCTCAAAATTTAACTTAATAAATAGCTTAAATATAATCCTCTAATTTTTAACACTGAGAAACATATTTTATGATTTTACTCGTAGAATGAACATATCCCAAAACTTACCCGTCTTACAATAAACAATGTTGTGTTAAAACGTGGTTAAAACAGTGAAGTACCAAATAATGTATGAAGCTTTGATATGGTGATGAGCCTAATATGACATTGAACAAAATCATTGCAAATGCCTGGTGATTTACACAATTCATACAAGATTCTAAGTCTACGATTCACACATACATACAATATAATCCCGCTCGTAATCCGAAAAAAGGTTAAGCTGAGATTTAGGTAACATGTCATCATAATCATCATCCAAACAGCCCTTTTAATTTGCCCCACTGCTGGGACACAAGGCATGTAGTCCACCACGCTTGTCCAGTAATGACATGAAACAGTACACTATGGAGTCCTGAGACTGTGCTTTATTAGCTCTCAATCATAGTATAAGTGTCAATTCTTAACACACTTGCATTATTATAGGTATCAAAACTGGCCCGGCATATATTATGACGACAGCTCTATCAATCTATACCATCCTATACGAGTGGGCTATTATCGCTCGCGTGAGGTCTCAGTCAGCGTGATTGTTTACTTATGCTATGGAGTTGTGTATTCTTGACCCAGCCCGGACCTACACCAACATCGGTGGGCGCATAATTCTATAAAATTGTATAATACTCTGTCTCAAGGAGCGTTTCTTCACCGGCACCGACACGACACCACATGTATATTCCTCATTAGACCCACACGACGCCAGGGCTCGTCTCATTCAAAGAGAGTTTCTACACCCACTTATACATAGAAGCTTGCGTTATCGTGTAACACATACATGGCGATGCCGGCCACTGACAAAGAGTACCATACAATTTTGATTCGAAAGAAATATTATGTAAGAATCGTAGCACGTCAAAAGAAATGGTCTTTACCTACCCTTATGACAAGCATTCACGTATACCAAAGCGAGATGCTCGACATGAGTAAATATTTATTTGGAAATCAAAACCTGTTCATTACAGCACTTACTAAATAAAAATACTACTTTTGAATTTTCTGTTTGCATGACAGAACTTGGATAATTTAGATAATTAAGTTATTACAAAGAGGTAGCGACGCTACTTGCCGAGAAACTGAAATTCCTTTGACTACTGTCGGTATTGGTTACATAAGTTAAGGTGTTTAATAAAGTAGGAATCGCTGTGTACAATTTGATCCCAAAAGTTCGTTTTGATTACCATCCCTTCTGTTTCACCTCAAAGTAAATTGACCCAAAATTATTGAAAGTTCCAAGGATCTGTGTTCGGGTAATGTCTTGGCTGTCAACTAGTAAGTAATGTGCGGTATGCCAGCAACTGGAAGACTTCGTTAATAGCCCGCTATCCTAAAATAGGACGCGTGTTTGCTTGCCTAATCTTAATCCACTAATCTCTACCAGAAATGGTACGCGTTAAAAAAGCATGCAATTTATCTTATTACAGCACTTGCAAAATTTTACCAAATATGGCTGCATAATTAAGATACCATGGCAATGCATCGTAGATGGTTTCGTTAAACCTACACTGGATTAAAAGGCATAGGCACTGCTCTTGGCTCATCTTGCAACTAGGCACTAGCACATCAAAATAAAGTGTTTTCGTCTAAAAAAAAACATAATAAGCTAAGAATAATAAAATAAAACAACAGAGCTTCAGTAAACACGATCTTCAAGAGCCGTTTTGTTACTGGAATCCAATCGACATTAATGTCGATATCAAATTGATATCAGAGCTAAATTCCGAAAATAGCTGCTGTCATTATTGAAATTTCAGAATTCAGGAATTGCAAACATTTAATCTGGCCGCAATTTTATAACCTCGGATACGGCTAACATATCCGTGCGGCCTATATAAACCTTCAACGGACAATATTTACACAGTTTAGAAACACGGGATTTTCTGAATGCATCCATTTTTCATGTATGCCTGGAATTAAAATCATCAAAGTTGATTATTGTATTTGGTTATTTTATGCTGTTTATTAACAAATTTGTAAACATGCGTAAGACAAAAAATACAATAATCATTACTAATAATTTCAGTGGACTTATGGTAAACTAAGGCTAAATATTTTCAAGGGGACTAACATCTTAAAGGGCGACTAACTATTTTGTTACTAAAAATAACTTGGCAGCGATTAAATATTTTAGCAATAATTATATCACACGAGCTTCCTAATGCAAGGATTTATAAAAACTAAATAATGGCTGCTACTTTAAGGTAACAAACATATTAAACAGGGCTAATGAAATTATTCGCGAAGTACTATAAATGATGACATGGCGACTGTAATATTACTATTGGCAACTACACGATTCCAGACAAGTAAAGTAATTAATTACCTAACTACATATTGTCTCTGTGATTAGTAGTAGGTTAGGGATATATTTTTATGACCAAGCAGAGTGCACTGTTTTTGGGAATCAATGCCAGTTTAAAATAATTCAAATTTTACAACTGATTATTAAGCTGCTACATTCTAATTAAAATTATCCTTCACTGTAGCTGCCAACCTATTATTTTTGCTACCGGCTTTATTTATTTTTTAAATCACAAATTCAGAATAATTTGTCGCCGCGTTAAATACACGCCGTAAACTAATTACTAAATCATTGTTATAACTCTTACCAAAGATACCAAAAATATACTTACTTATTTTAAAAAAATTAACTCACTTAATGTAATTATTATGTTAAAATAAATATAATGCTAGACATGATAATGATATTATAACCTTTTAAGTGCACTCAGATAGTTTTAATAATTTAATGAAAAATGGTTTAAATCCAAACTCGCGGGCATTTTTCGATTGTTCACCCTGGGTCTTGCCAGCTGGTGGACTTATCGCTCTGCGAGGAATATCTATGTGTGTATGAGGTCACATAGACATGTGTATCCACAACAATGCAGTGAAAAAAATACTATTGGTACTTAGATGAATAATAATATTATAATAATAATATTATATTTCCACGCTCACACCAATTATCTAGCCCAAATTAAGTATCATTAAGAATTTGTGCTGTGGATACTAGATAACGGACAAATAAACATAATAATCTAGATATTTCATAAATAAACTTTAATAAATATGTAATCAACCATGACTCGTAAGCAAATATTCGTGTTCATCACACTAGCATTTGCCAATACCAGGACTTGAACCCGGACCGCCCGAAGTGTAGGTAGCGTTACTAACCACTCCACCACGACGGTGTCTATAATGCACGCTCGTGTTATATGACTACAGCATTATGGTGGAAGTACATCCCCAGAAAAGGCGCTACAATTTCATTTGCCAAATAAGCATAAAATTAAATCTCTCTTTTAGTTTTACTTCAAATAGAAATATTGATTCGTATCATAACGCAAATACGATTATAAACCCCTAGTTCCGTTCCACAGTTTACAGATTGGTGATTATTTTTTTCATCGATATAGTATTTTCGTCGTACGTACTTAAATTAACTCGAAAATACTGTTCGACTTATATGAAATAATTTCAGTCATTTCAAATCTAATTTAAGAACACTGTTAATATGTGCTTCGTAGCGTTTGTATGGGTACGTACTAAATTACTGTGTTTCAGCAACCACTTAGTGAGTTTTGCTCGAGACCCCAACAAGTATTAATGACTCAATTTAGTTAAATTACACTGTTTAGTCCGAAAGATATAAAGTTTGGAACAATGTCTAGATGGGTCAAGCAGCCAGACTGACGGATTGATGGCTCATTCGAGATTACATGAAATGTCATTTAAATATAAATAATGCTTAACCTTTTTAAGTTAGATTTTAAAGTCAATATCATATTGCTATACGCAAGCGGTTGAGAGTTAGCTTTTTGTCCTTACAAAATTTCATACTCTAAGGGCCTGTTTCTTCACATGTCCTGGGTAGTCCACTCAGAATTTACATCGAAGGTAAGTCATTGGTTTCATATAACTATTATTGACATTTAAAGCAGTTGGTAACTTATAGCCACTTCCAATGACTGTTCAAGTTTTAATTATATTTGTCTCAATTGGCGTAAACGAAAAAAAATTAGAAACATTTTGTCAACCAGCACTTAAAGATGAAATGTTATTTATGAGCAATGCAAAGCGACGGAATAAAAGTATCTAAGTGAAGATAATTTCAGTGTAATATTTACGAAAAAATCTGCAACTGTCAACTTTCTTGGTTCGAACGAAACCAAGTAATATAACATTATGAATGGTTTTATGAAACTTAATGTTCGAATAAAGCTACCAAAGTAGACACGAGCAAAGACGCTTGGAGCCAAGTGGCGTTAGCGGAACATAACGACGCGCATTACGTACCCTGCTCGATGGTACATCGCTCGAAATGTGAGCGAAAATAAAACGTATCCTTACCTCTAAGATAAGTTTAAACCAATATTTTATGTACGTAACAGTGAACCACAGGTACTCGTATTTGTGAGCATCATATGCATGTACTGCTCTAATTTTTATTTGGAATTGGCGTATTATTATTTTCTTCTTCCACTTTTTCTTCGCGCTTCCTATTTCTATATCCATCCACATTTATCATCACTTTCTTTGTGACATGCTTATCATCTTTTCTCGTAACGTGCCTGCCTATACCATTGCAATATGTTACCTCTAAACCCTCAGACCAATGATCATTGGTCTGAGTCTAAACCTTTCTGCCACAGATGTCACATTACACAATTAAAACGTAATGATTTCTTACATTGGCAATTGCTGTTACTCCACTATTCCTGACGTCATGCTGTCATATAAACAAAAAATGAAATACTAAAAACTTGATAAATAACTTAAATAAGACAATAAATTTGCTCTGCAATCCCATTCGTAGAGTACAGCTTAGGTAGTCACACTCAAAGTTTCGAGTTCAAAGTTTAAATCTTGTTTTCCCATATTACGAACTATCATCTTCTATTTTATTCCTTTAAAAATGTAATTTCGATATATCTTAAAGTAAGCTTTTCTTAATTTCTAAAATAAAGCTTTATATGATATTATCTGGATTTTACTTTAAAAACGCGATGAACGTGTCTTAAAATAACACTATCTTCATTTTTAAATGAAAGGCTGTGTTCTCATTTTGTGGATTTGACTTTTAAAATGACGGATGTCCGTACAAACTTTGCACCCCTGTTTCACCATCTTTTTGAAAACTCCTTCCTAAGTAGATCCCTAGACCTCAATTAAGGAACCTACTTGCCAAATTTGGAATCTCAGACCCAGTAGATTGGGCTGTGCGGTGATCTGTCTGTCAATCAGTTTCTTGTTTTATCATAATTTAAAAAAAGGAGATAGAGGATTTTTTTTAAAGCTTTGAATAGAAACTATAAATAGAGCTAGCTTCCATCAGTCTACCGAAATATCAATATTAATATTGTATACGTATCAAGATTTATTGAGCAACTCTGTAACTTTCAGTACAATTTCTCGGGAAATCGATAAACTTGTGTGTCAAGTCAAGATAGATAAACGTAGGTTGAATTTGAATAGCTAATTCATATCAAGACATCTGTGCTCATAGCACTAGCATAGTAAAAGTAAACCAATAGGATGATGTTGAAAACATGCTTTTCTTAATTATGCAGTGTTTAATGTTCAATCTTAAACAATCACGCTCACTATATCAAAGGGGGTTGAGCCCATTTATTTACACATAAAGTATAATTAGTATGGGTTGTTTATGGATTTTATGCCCCTTTTTCTATTTTTTTGGGGTCGAGGAGGCATTTACGCATCGTCTCTGCGGGGTGGTGCCAACCGCAGGGGATATACGGGACTAGAGGAAAAGGCGTTCCCTCCATACCCACTAAACATCCTCCCCGGCCTGACCTCCAGTGCGCTATTGCGGGACGGCTCGCAACCGACTAACGCCAGCCCCTGTGGGCAGCTGGCCGACGCCGGCCTTATAGGCCGCCTCCTCACCGACGGCTGCTCGACCTGGCGCGTCCTCCTGACGAGGACACCAGGAGCAGCCATCGGACCGCACGCGGAGGACGCTGGGCGCGGTCGTGGCCTTGAAAAGGGCCGTCCGGAACTAGCCGTGGTGGAAAAACAAAAACAACTCGACGATGGCATGTGACTTCGAATGCTAAGGGACACTTGACATCAAAAGCCACACACCCGCCGAGAAAGTTTCCCCACCATGTTACCAGGGTCAGCCACAAGGAGGCTTCCGGACGTGGACCCCTTGGATTTTATGCCCCTATACAAAGGGGCATAAATTCCAAAAAGTAACAAAACTTTATTAAAAAACTTATTTTAGACTTCAGCTGAATTAGCAACAACTAAAGTTTTGTATATCACCGTCCTGTCAGCAATTTTTCCCTTTATACACAGCACTTCGTCAGTGTTTTTTTTGTAATTGTTCTCCCAGGAGATTATGAAACAAAATTATTTAGCGAGCACAGAAAGTCTTACATCAGTCCTTAGCAGATGATGACTTCGTTGACAGTAGCTTTCTTTATGCGCACTGACATATCTCGCCCGCGAATATTTAAAGCAGTAGCGTCAGGCAGGCTATAGGTACTCAACCACATAGACTTAGGTTACGATAAACACTGGATTGCGTACCTAATCATATTAAAATAACGAGGTCTATAAAAACAAAAGTCATTTAAATAAATTGGCGCAACCATCAATAAACTTAATTTCAGCAGTTCAATATGAAAACGTTAAATAAAAAAGCCGCAGACGTACCACACGGTAGCGTTTATGTCCCCGCGAGGCAATGGTCGACATGCGGAGCGAAGGATTACCGACTGTTTTTAGTGTCTGTACTGTCACTACGGCTGGAGTCTCCTACATAACCATGAAGGGGCCCTATCCACGTCATGTGTATTTATAATACATTTTCCGGAGTTTCTCCCAAGTTCTTATTGTATAAACACGTGTTGTGAGACTCCTTTTTTTAACTCAATCTACCGTACTATAATCTGTTACTTTAAGTGCATTTTCACTTGACATCTTTAATGTATCGCGATCGCCATTAATTTAAACGAAGAAGAAAAATATATTTTTCGTCGAAAAAAGGTCTTTTGTCGGTTTTGTCTTACTCGGTTTCTTAATGTGACGGAAAACGGTGAGCTGTGATGAAATAATGCACTTGTTGTTCTTAGTTAGGTCATGAAATGTAGATCAAATGTAGGTACAGGGTCCATATTGGCTCACATAATATTCTAAATCCTATTCTTTGTATTACTAACAATTTGTGTTCATAATAATCACTCCTCATAATTTTTATTTTTCATACTTTTTTTTTCATACATTTTTATTACTACCAACGGAGCTCATAACAGTTGGTGACCATATTTTTTTTATTAATACTATTACTACCTTGTTGCTTACAAAAACAGTGCACTCCGCCTGGTCATAAAAAAAATAACCCTAATCTACCCATCACCCAGCCATGTAGGTGCATAAAACACTAGACTCGCCCAAAAATGTATGGTTAATGATATTATGAATTTCAATGATTATGTGTTATGAAGTTATAAAGAATGATTTGTTATGAAGAATGATCATTATGGTTTTAAATGATATGAGAAATATTTTCGGACCTCCAATGATAGGAATTGAAAAGTTATGTAAGAAAATGCGCACCCATAGGTACAGCTACTCTCTTACAACTACACTCGCTTGCATTGCGTTGCAAACCTACCGACAGTCAAATAAATCACGCGTTGCTTGTACTCATAATAAGTACGTAACGCGTGATCTATTCGACAAGTTTAAAGTAAGTATTTGGTAAACATTTCGGTCCAATTGTCATTGAATACATTGAGAAATAATCACGGGGTGATTACATTTTTATCAAAAGATTAATTAAACGATTTTAATTTAACAGGACCCAAATAATACGAGATTTGTTGAACACAATAGCGATTCCGGCGAAGGGTTAATACATTCAATTCACAGAACAAATAGTTGTAGAACTTGGGCTTTATTAAAGTCGTACTCAAATCGTGAATTATTAATCTATTGTAAGAATCCAGAATTTATCGAAATGATACGATTGAAAATAAATCCGCATCGGAGTTCGTCCGTATGTCTATTGTACAGTATGAATTGGGAATTGGAAAAAGTTTTACTTTTGTACAGACGAAATTCGGTGCCTCCAGTGTGAGTTCAACTAAATTGAGTTTGTCTATACGTAGAAAAATTGACTTTTGATAGTTCCTAACTCAGGTTTGAAATTAACTGCATGATGTAGCGCGGAGTGTTGCTCTGTTAGTGGTAGAAATTAACAGTGAAGTAATATTTGTGTAGATTCAATATCATGAGCATTGCAGCCGAGCGATGCCGTTGGATAATAGGCTTCCTACAAGGATCTCCAACCCGATTGGTCCAGCGCGCTGGCGCATCCAGCAGCTTTCCATGACCTTTACCAGATCATCGGCTCATATTGTAGGGGACTACAAAGACTGCGCGTCCCGGTATGTGTCCGCCACTAGAGGGTTTTTCAATATACTTTGTAGCAAAGAAAGAGTCTCCATCATTATAAGTAGAATCGTAAAAAATATTTTGGCTATTTGTGATATACATATTTATGGCGTCAGCGGCGTCACGTGGAAAAAAACAATTGCCAAGCATTATAATGACGATAGGAGCCATTTTACTGATAAAAATAACTTCCTATGGTTCTTATAATAAACGTATAAGGTATAAGTTCGTAACGTATAAGTTCGTAACATAATATAATAAAATATAATAATTTTTAACCGAAAAGCCACTATACCGATGTTATTGATTTTAATTAAAAATTAAGCATTTCCATACAAACTTTCATCCCCTATTTCATACCCTTAAGGGTAGAATTTTGATAAATCTTAAAACACGTCTTTCTTAATTTTGAACCGAAAAGGTCATATTCCTATTTTTATAGATTTTACTTAAAAAAATGGCGGATTTGCATAGTAACCTACATCCCCCTTTTTGTACCCTTTAGGGTAGAATTTAAAGAAATCCTAATATATGTCTTATTTAATTTCGAACCGAAAGGTCATTTACCAATTTTCATTGATTTTACTTAAAAATGTCGAATTTACATATAAACTTTCATTCATTATTTTACCCCCTTAGGGATTGAATTTCCAAAAATCTTAAAATACCTCTTTCGTAATTTCTAACTGAAAGGACATGTACCAATTTTTATGGATGCAATTCCATACAAACTTATCGCCCCCTTTTCACCACCTTAGAGGGTGAATATCCAAAAATCTTTCTTAGTGCACCTCTAGACCTCATAAGGTCCAAATTTGGAATCTCTAGACCTAGCAGTTTGGGCTGTGCGTTGATACCTATGTCAGTCAGTATTCATTTTTATATATAGGTACCAAAAGTTGCTTTACTTGTTACTAACTGTTCACAATAAATAAATTGAAACTTTCTGGTTTAGACAAAAGCTTCAATGCCGTAATATAAATGTAAAAAAAAACTAATCGAGGATAAAAAAGTGGATCAATTAATTATTCGAGTCAACAAGTTTGACTTATGATGAACTTTACAATAACAGCATATTAACAAGGAAAAATATTTCTTTCGTTTAACTCGCTCGTAAACTTCATCTTGTCGTATTGTATGCAAGCTCCTTGTTAGAGACTTGAATATCCGCAGAGAACGGAGCTTAGAGGAAAGTTTTAACTAGTTCCGACCTATCGCCTTTAGACATCAACTCAATCAACATCTCTAATTTAGGGACAGTTTTAGTTAATAATGGATATTAGTGATGGCGTCTTATCGATATTATGGGCTCACAGGCTTAAGGGCGGTTTTAGGCAGCGTTTTATACAAGTGAAGCAAGGTTTAGCTCCCAGTCGATAGAACAACGTATTCGTATTTGGTGTCTTAAAAGCTGCTTATGGAGTCACTCGAGCGGTGACGAGTAACCACATAAGCATTCCTAACGACGGTTGATGTCAGGCGGCCGCAATATAGTCAGTCACTGTATGGTTACCTAGTCCTAGTCCTCATAATTTGGGACTATTACAGAATTAAGAAGTTCTGTACATGAGGGCCGTTCTCTTAAAAACAAGAAAAAGAATTACTTCTACATTCATTTTCATCAGTGCATTTCATTTTGGTGCCCTTCTAAGTAGTCATGTCACTATTTTCGGGTACTGTATGACCTATGCAGCCAGATGTGGTATTGTGTGTGTAACAGAATGATACCTGAAGCTCTGTTCGACCCCTAATGTGATTGTGATTATACATACATAGGTTTATGTATGCGGTCATATATCAGGAGTAGGTAGATAATAATGAGAAATAAAAGACGCCACCAAATATTGTATTGTTGTCCAGGAAATATCAAAACTTAGCGTGCATGGGACACTATATTATGTAAAGTTAATATTTAACACCTTATGGATAATTAACAAAGTAACTACTAACTGTTGCGGTTTGTGTGGCGTATAATAGGCTTCTCAAATTATTATACAAAACAGGTAATCGCTTTAACAAGTGGTAACTAGTGTTTGTAAAGTGACTATATTGGCGGTAGTCTAAATAATAAATGTAATGAAAGGTTGATATCTCAAAATGTGCACGTATGTGTTTGTGTGTGTTCGTTTGTGTGTGTTTAATTAAATAAACATCAGGTTTGATTTGAAATGAACAAGTTTTGTCAATACACTAGCAATTATAGGGAGAGACACCATTTACGTTTTCTTTAATAATAACCGATGAACATTTTTTAAAGCCGGTAGTTTGGCAGCGGCAAAAGTCTCCCTTTTCTTTTTACGACGCAAGCAAGGCGGCTAAGAATTAGTTATTTCGATCACGGAACTATAAAAACAAATCTCTTTCTAAAATATTTCGTCCAGCTCTACAACGAAATCGACTAATTGGAAAAAATCAGAACGACGTAGAATCGATGAAAATCGTCGACGGTCGGACGAAATAGAGCTTTTCACGAGAATTTTTGGCAGAATTTAATGGGAGCAGTGCTTTAAAAATACTAGTAGAGATCAGCACGTTCATTTGGAACATACAAATACCGTGACTTGATAGAACAGATGTATATTGGACACTTTATTAGTACCGTAGATAACAGTGATTTAAAATTTGTTAGGCGTTGTGTATTTTGCGTGAGGTTTTCAACGGGTCAAATGACAGATTAGGAATGAGCCCTTATACAGACACATACACACGATAAACTTATAACACCTGTCTTTTTGTATCAAGTGTACTTGATATATACTTACTCTTTTATAACCAGTGAGCATGCTGAGTACGGTTAACACGAAAAGTTATCTGATACTTTCGCACTATGTCATATTATGGTACTTCAATACTATTAATGGAAACCAAGATGGGTCAAAATCAATACATGAATAATACGACAAGAAGTTTGTACTGTAATTTCATTTCAGTCTTCCCTTCTTACATGGCGAGGTCACAAGATAAATAAAACTCTTATACTCTCTTCACTCTTGTAGCTCTTGTAGAAGCCAGTCGAGGTGAAATTCAACGAGGTCGTGCGAGGCGAGGTGATGCGAGGGGCATAATACACTCTCGCCTTTACTCAGTTCGCTCTGTATGTCCCGTGACGTTGCTAAGATAGTTTTTTTTTATTCTTCTATCGAAATTTTCAAAATATCGCTTATCCTTTTCCATGCATTGTTGTTTTTTATTTTTTCCTTGTGGTCATTGTTTGTCGGATGCCGTATAATTGTTTCTGCTTGATATATCTCGACAAAATTTATACAATTTTCCTAGCTCCACTCGTTCGTCATTACTCCGGCATGAAATTAGGCAACGTGGTTCCAATGCAAAGTCTTGTGGCATACTGAATTGGGGAGAAAGTGGACCCTCCACTTCGCCTCGCACTGATGAAACAGACTATAGAGAGCACGTGAGGCTCGGGAGGCGTGAAGCGAGGCGAGGCTCGGCGAGATGCCGCGAGGGACCCGACCACACTCTCGTGCTCACGCTCTCTCGCCTAACCTCGTCGAGAGTGTAGACCTAGCTCAAGGCTGGTTTAAGAGTTACGCTACTATTGGCGTTGACAGCACATCGCGTAGCGTATCAGCGCGAGGTGTTTCAGTATCGTGCTGGTCATCGCAATGTTTATATAGTCTCCGATAAATAATACGAAGTGCAGTGCTGACAGGCGTCCGCTCGGCTCGACACTAGAACGCTCACTGTAGGTAGAGGTGCATGTGCAGTGGTCAGCGCCGACCGCAACGTGGCGCTGACGCACAACGCGTACAGTTGCTGACCCATAAGTCCTGACCACCGTCTGTTTGCAAACGAAATTGTATATTAACACTGCCAATCACAATTAGGAAAGCTCAATCCCTCCATACTTTTAAAAGACTATTTACAGAACATTATCTTGCACTTTAGATATCGAAATGTATACAACATGTAAACTAAACAACCACATTTTGAAAAAAAAGAACAAAAAGTACCCAGAAAATGTTGTACAATATTTTTTGGGTACTTTTTATACTTTTTTTTGTTTTTTTTTTCAAAAAAAAAATCGGTTAATTTTTAAAAAAAATTATTGAATTCAACTCGGAAGCCGATCCCAAACCACCTGTATTCAGGGTGTTGGTTATTTAGTTTACATGTTGTATATTGCTCTATTTGTTTTATATACATATATGTTTATCATTATATTATTGTTGTTGTGTATTTTTGTATATAGGTATATTTTTTAGGGATTATGATATATGTATTTATTATTTGATATTTTTTTTAATTTTGTAATTATGTTAATTATTTATATTATTTTTTTTTGTTCATAAATGTGTTTAGTTAATTGTTACACCATTGACCCCAGTTTTTGTCTTTTTATTTCTTTCCATCCAAAGGTTGCCTGGAAGAAAAACGCTTTTTAGTGATAAGTTCGCCCATTGTACAATGACGCCATTGTACAATTGTGATAGAGATATCTGTATTTTGTTATCATTTTTCTTGGTGTACAATAAAGCTTATTCATTCATTAAGTTATGGCGCGGGTCTACATGTTCGGTTGAACACCGCTCTCTCGTAAGCAGTTTAGCTGCAGTAAGTTCTTGATTATAGCCCTCCCAAATAGATAATAATTAAAATCAAGTAAAAGTAAAAGCAGTGCGCTGAGTATTCAATAGACTCATGTGCTGTGACAGACAAAATCACAACTATCCAACTTTGACTTTAACCATATCTACGTTCGTATGTCATAATTCCGCATAAGTTCGCTAATCTCAGTGACTGGTATTTTGCTCTCATTACTTAGTTTAATTAAATAACTATTTGCGTTAGCTTGCAAGAGGTCCAATATGTATTTATAAGGGGCACTTATAGGCAACTACTTCTATGACTTTGCCTTTCCATTAATTTTAAGCAAGTGTAATTTTATGGTGATATATTCAAACTATTCATTTGAATATCTCAGCACAAGGATGTAAATTTGGCAATGCTTGTTTGACTTTGGTGTGCATAGGAATGCAGTAATACAAACTTGTATTCGTGGAAAAATGGCGATAGTTGGTGTAAATTCATACAAATGCTAATTACTCCTTCAAATAGGTGGTACCTTACTAGGTGGTAGACCCATGTGTAGAGTCGTCTGGGTAGGTACCACCTAGTAAGGTACCACCTATTTGAAGGAGTAATTAGCATTTGTATGAATTTACACCAACTATCGCCATTTTTCCACGAATACAAGTTTGTATTACTGCATTCCTATGCACACCAAAGTCAAACAAGCATTGCCAAATTTACATCCTTGTGCTGAGATATTCAAATGAATAGTTTGAATATATCACCATAAAATTACACTTGCTTAAAATTAATGGAAAGGCAAAGTCATAGAAGTAGTTGCCTATAAGTGCCCCTTATAAATACATATTGGACCTCTTGCAAGCTAACGCAAATAGTTATTTAATTAAACTAAGTAATGAGAGCAAAATACCAGTCACTGAGATTAGCGAACTTATGCGGAATTATGACATACGAACGTAGATATGGTTAAAGTCAAAGTTGGATAGTTGTGATTTTGTCTGTCACAGCACATGAGTCTATTGAATACTCAGCGCACTGCTTTTACTTTTACTTGATTTTAATTATTATCTATTTGGGAGGGCTATAATCAAGAACTTACTGCAGCTAAACTGCTTACGAGAGAGCGGTGTTCAACCGAACATGTAGACCCGCGCCATAACTTAATGAATGAATAAGCTTTATTGTACACCAAGAAAAATGATAACAAAATACAGATATCTCTATCACAATTGTACAATGGCGTCATTGTACAATGGGCGAACTTATCACTAAAAAGCGTTTTTCTTCCAGGCAACCTTTGGATGGAAAGAAATAAAAAGACAAAAACTGGGGTCAATGGTGTAACAATTAACTAAACACATTTATGAACAAAAAAAAATAATATAAATAATTAACATAATTACAAAATTAAAAAAAATATCAAATAATAAATACATATATCATAATCCCTAAAAAATATACCTATATACAAAAATACACAACAACAATAATATAATGATAAACATATATGTATATAAAACAAATAGAGCAATATACAACATGTAAACTAAATAACCAACACCCTGAATACAGGTGGTTTGGGATCGGCTTCCGAGTTGAATTCAATAATTTTTTTTAAAAATTAACCGATTTTTTTTTTGAAAAAAAAAACAAAAAAAAGTATAAAAAGTACCCAAAAAATATTGTACAACATTTTCTGGGTACTTTTTGTTCTTTTTTTTCAAAATGTGGTTGTTTAGTTTACATGTTGTATACATTTCGATATCTAAAGTGCAAGATAATGTTCTGTAAATAGTCTTTTAAAAGTATGGAGGGATTGAGCTTTCCTAATTGTGATTGGCAGTGTTAATATACAATTTCGTTTGCAAACAGACGGTGGTCAGGACTTATGGGTCAGCAACTGTACGCGTTGTGCGTCAGCGCCACGTTGCGGTCGGCGCTGACCACTGCACATGCACCTCTACCTACAGTGAGCGTTCTAGTGTCGAGCCGAGCGGACGCCTGTCAGCACTGCACTTCGTATTATTTATCGGAGACTATATAAACATTGCGATGACCAGCACGATACTGAAACACCTCGCGCTGATACGCTACGCGATGTGCTGTCAACGCCAATAGTAGCGTAACTCTTAAACCAGCCTTGAGCTAGGTCTACACTCTCGACGAGGTTAGGCGAGAGAGCGTGAGCACGAGAGTGTGGTCGGGTCCCTCGCGGCATCTCGCCGAGCCTCGCCTCGCTTCACGCCTCCCGAGCCTCACGTGCTCTCTATAGTCTGTTTCATCAGTGCGAGGCGAAGTGGAGGGTCCACTTTCTCCCCAATTCAGTATGCCACAAGACTTTGCATTGGAACCACGTTGCCTAATTTCATGCCGGAGTAATGACGAACGAGTGGAGCTAGGAAAATTGTATAAATTTTGTCGAGATATATCAAGCAGAAACAATTATACGGCATCCGACAAACAATGACCACAAGGAAAAAATAAAAAACAACAATGCATGGAAAAGGATAAGCGATATTTTGAAAATTTCGATAGAAGAATAAAAAAAAACTATCTTAGCAACGTCACGGGACATACAGAGCGAACTGAGTAAAGGCGAGAGTGTATTATGCCCCTCGCATCACCTCGCCTCGCACGACCTCGTTGAATTTCACCTCGACTGGCTTCTACAAGAGCTACAAGAGTGAAGAGAGTATAAGAGTTTTATTTATCTTGTGACCTCGCCATGTAAGAAGGGAAGACTGAAATGAAATTACAGTACAAAATCTTTTCATATTATTCATGTATTGATTTTGACCCATCTTGGTTTCCATTAATAGTATTGAAGTACCGTAATATGACATAGTGCGAAAGTATCAGATAACTTTTCGTGTTAACCGTACTCAGCATGCTCACTGGTTATAAAAGAGTAAGTACACTTGATACAAAAAGACAGGTGTTATAAGTTTATCGTGTGTATGTGTCTGTATAAGGGCTCATTCCTAATCTGTCATTTGACCCGTTGAAAATCTCACGCAAAATACACAACGCCTAACTAATTTTAAATCACTGTTATCCACGGTACTAATAAAGTGTCCAATATACATCTGTTCTATCAAGTCACGGTATCTGTATGTTCCAAATGAACGTGCTGATCTCTACTAGTATTTTTAAAGCACTGCTCCCATTAAATACTGCCAAAAATTCTCGTGAAAAGCTCTATTTCGTCCGACCGTCGACGATTTTCATCGATTCTACGTCGTTCTGATTTTTTCCAATTAGTCGATTTCGTTGTAGAGCTGGACGAAATATTTTAGAAAGAGATTTGTTTTTATAGTTCCGTGATCGAAATAACTAATTCTTAGCCGCCTTGCTTGCGTCGTAAAAAGAAAAGGGAGACTTTTTCCGCTACTTAACTACCGGCTTTAAAAAAATGTTCATTGGTTATTATTGAAGAAAACGTAAATGGTGTCTCTCCCTATGATTGCCAGTGTATTGACAAAACTTGTTCATTTCAAATTAAACCTGATGTTTATTTAATTAAACACATACAAACGAACACACACAAACACATACGTGCACATTTTGAGATATCAACCTTTCGTAGTTAGACGACATTTATTATTTAGACTACCGCCAATATAGTCACTTTACAAACACTAGTTACCACTTGTTAAGCGATTACCTGTTTTGTATAATAATTTGAGAAGCCTATTAAACATCACACAAACCGCAACAGTTAGTAGTTATTTTGTTAACTATCCATAAGGTGTTAAATATTAACTTTACATAATAGAGTGTCCCATGCACGCTAAGTTTTGATATTTCCTGGACAACAATACAATATTTGGTGGCGGCTTTTATTTCTCATTATTATCTAGCTACTCCTGTTATATGACCGCATACATATACCTATGTATGTATAATTATGGTCACAATTGCAAAAGGGGTTGTTAATAATTAAAATCAAGTAAAAGTAAAAGCAGTGCGCTGAGTATTCAATAGACTCATGTGCTGTGACAGACAAAATCACAACTATCCAACTTTGACTTTAACCATATCTACGTTCGTATGTCATAATTCCGCATAAGTTCGCTAATCTCAGTGACTGGTATTTTGCTCTCATTACTTAGTTTAATTAAATAACTATTTGCGTTAGCTTGCAAGAGGTCCAATATGTATTTATAAGGGGCACTTATAGGCAACTACTTCTGTGACTTTGCCTTTTCATTAATTTTAAGCAAGTGTAATTTTATGGTGATATATTCAAACTATTCATTTGAATATCTCAGCACAAGGATGTAAATTTGGCAATGCTTGTTTGACTTTGGTGTGCATAGGAATGCAGTAATACAAACTTGTATTCGTGGAAAAATGGCGATAGTTGGTGTAAATTCATACAAATGCTAATTACTCCTTCAAATAGGTGGTACCTTACTAGGTGGTAGACCCATGTGTAGAGTCGTCTGGGTAGGTACCACCCCCTTTCTTATTTCTGCCGTGAAGCAGTTTGCATGTTTCGGATTGAAGGGGAAGTATGTAATTACTGGGCATAGAAGGAATATCGTCTTAGTCCCAAGGATGGCAACACACTTGCAGTGTTAAGTGATTTACCCTTTATATTGCAAGTGTCTATAGCCACTTAACACCAGGTGAGCCGCTAGCTTGTATTATAAAAAGAAATCAATGTAACAATGAATTGCAAAAGCAACAATGGTGGAATGATGAATGTTGGTACCTACTTTAATCATTACGAATGGATGAATGTGCGCCAATTTCGCACGTCGAACACATACCACTACAATTTGAATGTTTAACAATGTTTCTTGTTTTGTGTCTCATCAAATATTTTTGAATGACCATCGAGATATAACATGTGGTATATCTCAAAAAGTCAGATTGCAAAAATATTTTTTCAAATATATTATATTAAAAATGTACAATTATGGAAATATACAGAACGAATTAATAACCCCCATTTAATTTTAGTCGGTTAAAAAGCTTGAAAATATCTGAATTTACTGCTAATTGTTAAAAATACTTTTTTGGTAATTGAATTTTATATTATTATTTTAGATATCTAAGCACAATACAGATAAAGCAACAATTATAAACCAAATCTAGCAATTCTCCAATTCCATTGGAGAATCAATCTAGCAATTTAGTTCAAGAGCGTGCATTCATCGAAGTACCAATAATATTATTTTCGTTGTATTAGGTTGGGGAAAAAGTCTTTTCGCATTATAGTATGTATAAACTTGTAATAAAATCTCTTTGGCTATACTATTTGTATCTGGCTGGTTTTGGTATCATTGAAAGTTTAAATTTTAAAGAACATAATTCCAAATTCAAATTAGGAAAATGTGTGATTTTCATTTGTTTTTCGTACCGCCAAGATGAGTGAATCTAATGAAGAAATTCGATACATTTTAAAATTTTACTACAAAAAAGGTAAAAATGCAACGCAAGCCGCGAAAAAAATTTGCGATGTTTATGGACCTAGTGCAGTGTCTGTGAGAGTAGCACAAATTTGGTTTAAGCGTTTTCAATCCGGAAATTTTGATGTCAAAGATGCACGTCGCTCTGGTCGCCCTATTACAGACAAAATGGATGCCATTTTTGAAAAAGTGGAGCAAGATCGGCATGTCAGTAGTTACGACGTAGCTGAAGAACTGGGAATTGACCACAAAACAGTTTTGGCGCATTTGAAAAAAACTGGGTACACAAAAAAGCTCGACATTTGGGTACCTCACGAGCTCACTGAAAGAAACCTAATGAACCGTGTACTCATTTGTGATTCTTTATTACGACGTAATGAAACCGAACCATTTTTGAAGAAGCTGATAACTGGTGATGAAAAGTGGATCACGTACGACAAGAACGTGCGAAAAAGGTCGTGGTCAAAGGCCGGTCAGGCTTCACAGACTGTGGCGAAACCCGGGTTAACTCGCAACAAGGTGATGCTGTGTGTGTGGTGGGATTGGAAGGGCATTATTCATTATGAGCTGTTACCACCAGGCAGGACCATCGATTCTGAACTCTACTGCGAACAACTGATGAGATTAAAGCAAGAAGTTGTGAGAAAGCGGCCGGAATTAATCAACAGAAGGGGTGTGGTTTTTCATCATGATAACGCTAGACCTCACACATCTTTAGCCACTCAGCAAAAATTAAGAGAGTTTGGCTGGGAGGTGTTAATGCATCCGCCGTATAGTCCTGACCTTGCACCTTCAGATTTCTACCTGTTTTGGTCTCTTCAGAATTCTTTAGGCAGTGTCAGGTTAACATCACGAGAGGACTGCCAAAACCACTTGTCGCGGTATTTTGACCAGAAGTGCCAAAATTTCTATAGCAATGGGAACATGTCCCTACCTACAAGATGGCAAAAAGCTATCGAACAAAATGGTACCTACATACTTTAGTTAAATGTAAATAAACTATATTAAAAATGTTTTGAATTTTCTTAAAAAATGCGAAGAATCTTTTTCCCTAACCTATTATTATTGTTAGAGATACACATGTCAATGTGACGCCATGCACACGTAGATCAATTGCTGGGAAGATCCGGAGTGCAGGATCGAATAAAATATTTAAAGAAAAAAAAAATACGAACACCGACTTCAAGACTTACATATTTAAACTAAAAAGTAAGAAATAAATAATATTTTTAAGAAGTTGCAAAGAGCGTCATAGAAAACCAAGGAAAGTATTGGATACACATTTATAATTCTTTATTTATAATTCATACTCCTTTATATTTGGAGCCGGTGCCAGCCTAAGCAAAATAATCTTACCTAATAGATACGAACTTGATTAATCCTTAATAATACCTCCTCCATTATATGTATTTTAATATAATAAGTATATTCATTGAGTTTAATTTCAAGTACATTGTAAAAATCGTCATTAAAATGTACCAATTTATAAATATTTTTGGTATCCCTTTTTTATTATGTTATCTCATTTTTTTACTTATATAAGCTTTATATCGGTTTTTAATAGTATATTTTCCATTGGAGAATCAATTTTCGAAAAGTATTTATTGCCATTATGATGCTGCAAACTGCATACTCGTAAAACTACGCCATAAGGTTCTCCTCGCTTTACAAAACTGTAAGTGTAAGTTAAAATATCTGTCTATAGCGGTTTTAATTAAGAATTACACTTCCTATCTTATATATAAAATTCTCGTGTCACAATGTTCGTTCCCGTACTCCTCCGAAACGGCTTGACCGATTCTTATGAAATTTTGTGAGCATATTGAGTAGGTCTGAGAATCGGCTAACATCTATTTTTCATACCCCTTAGTGATAAGCGTTGTCCACCCTTAATTTTTTTTTATTTATAAGGCAAAATAACGTTTGCGGGGTCAGCTAGTAATATATAATTACTTCGCAGAGGCTTTTCACATTGCTTCAAAATTAGGTCTGAAAAAATGTGACAAATTTGACGTAAATCGAGTGCAAATTTATAACTAGCTGAAAAGTAGTGATTGGATAGTTATTACAAATATACAATGGGGATTGCCGCAAAAATATATCACAGGTCATGCCGAGGTTGTATCATTTTACTTCAGTATTTGTAGACTGATGTCAATATTACTGTATAAACTTGGCGGCCAAATAATAGTTTACCTAAAGTAACCCACTACAATTCGGCCTTTGTCTTTGAAACTGATATATATCTTTGAACTTTGAAGCCTCATCATATTGCTCACCCTGCGGCCAGACAAACATGACCTGAAGTGAATTTTAATAGAACACTAAACTAGAATTAGACCTCTACTCATTATAACACAATGTCTATAAAGTCAGTATTAGACACGAAATAACCTTAGAATGATTTAGAGCAAATATTTTACAAGGTAATTAAGTTACGGACGTATTTGCTTGTAATCGGTCTTTACGATTGATGACTCTGAATAGTTTTGTGGTTTGGTTGACTTCAATCGGACCTAGGAATTCTTACAAAGGTTTTAATGCACGACAAATTTATTTTAACCTCGTAGTGGACGTTTCTTCCACTATACGAAAAAAAAAAATAGTGCCTATTTTAAGCCCGTGAAAATGTTTGACGATTAGTTTGCTGGTGCAAAGTTAGTAAATACATTATTTTGTTATAATAGTTAGATTAATTATTACTCAGCATTTTCTTTCAACTTATAAACAATTCAAGTGCGTTTGCTGGGATGGTATGTAATTTAAGACATTCCCATTGGTCCAATTTGGACATCGAAAAATCACGTACTTTCTCCTCGAGTTTCTGCGTATAACATATGACAATATTATTATTATAATGTTATATATGCTTCAGTTGCCGCATTAGGAATACGTTATGCCTATTCCAAAGACATTGTTAAAAAAACAAACTTAAAAGAAATGCCACAGTACGCGAATATTAAAAAAATACTACGCAGGCGATTCCTGAGTGGGAATTTCATTCCAGATATATATATATATATGTGCATCAACGATGTTATTTAAACATAATTATACTTTAACAACTTGCGTTAACTTTGCTTCAGTATGTCAATTACTTCATTCAGCGAAAAACCGCGTAAACAATTGACAAAAAAAAAAAAAAATTGGGTCGCAATTGGTAATGAACAAAGAATCATTGCCAGTCCAGTGGCCTGCGAAATTAATAAACGAAAGAAGATAACGGGCTTGCATTGTATTTACCACAAGCTTAAAGTTAATTGTATCGAAAAGCTTTTTTGTTAATTGCAACCATTTATGTTTAAGACAGAAAATTGGGAATGAATGTGTTAGGGAAGGTAGTTTATGTTGAAACGCATTTTTTAATATAAGAGCAGGATTCGCAGAAAAGTCGTGAAATTATACAATCATTGGGTGGACAATGGACATGCCACGTCTTTGAAACTGGAGTTTGCGAACTAAAATTGAAGGAATCAAGCCCGCACTCACAAAATACAAAACCATCCACATATTATTTCCTGTGTGTTAGGAGTGCTTATAACGAAATATCTGACACACTGGCATTGGCAAGATGAAGGCGAATTTTATTATAAATTGGTTGTCCTGTACTTAGAATATTTTCCACATAATTATTTTGCATCTGTATAATAAACAGTACAAAATGTTTATTTTATCGGGATTTTAAGGAAAGGTCACAGGGAATTCGCTTCACTGTGACTTTTAGCGCGCGGCAGTATGTATCTACGTCCACTTTATAGAAGACCATAGTCAAATAACAATAAATATGCTTAGTTTTGTGTTTCTCTCAGCGAAAAATTTTGCTTCACAGTGTAGGGAATAGAGGAAGAGTAAGTAGTGCGGGAGTGACACAACATGTTTTTAAATCATTACGACATAGTAAGCTGTGGAGCTTCTTTCGAAGTTTCTTCTCCGTTAAATATTTAAGTAAAATAATAATTTTCACCCAAAATGGTGATATGGTTTTGACGATTTTAAAGGTACTTATTCTTATTCTTAAATAAGGGGCTGAGGCAATCTCAGAGCACTTCGACCCTATGGGATCTTTTGTGCTTCCCCTTTCCTTATCACTCATCCCCACCAACATCGAATACATTTTGTATGAGTTTCAGGATGTTGGCGGGAATAAGGTCTATAAAGTCCTCTGGTTTATTAAAGGTACTTAGCAAAGTCCATTTAAATTAAGAACTTATTCATTTCATTTTCATTTAATTTCCGGATTACAGTATAAAGGTTACGGTAACTTCTTGCCCTCAACCTGACCGTATGCTTGTTTAGCAACCGCCTAGCAAAAAAAGGTTCAGACACAAGTGATTTATCAAAAATATCAAATATGAAAATAAAAAAAGAATATTTCCATAAGTTTTACGTTCTTAAGTTTTCTATTTACATGTAACTACAGTCCCTTTTCCACTTTGCATACTTTGTGAAACCGTTTAAAAGCACTATTGGAAAAAGCTTACGGATATTGACAAGACACTGATTGGTCGGTGGAACTCTCTCGTTATTAATAACACTCTGTTCAATTACCTTTGCTGCAAATAAATTCATCGTTAAATTGAGTTCTGCAGAAAATCTACATACAAAAAATTGAATTCGACAACCACATTTTGTATCAATTCTATTTACTTTAAAGTGAGATGTTTACAAAATAAAAATTGAATTGTCCCAAAATTTCGAAAAATTTTTTAGCCGTTCTCATTATCGGATACCGATAACGGATCGGATAATATGGAACCGCTCTTAACATTTTGTTCTAAGTACATACAAAAATGATTGACATTTATACCAAAATAAATAGAAAACGAAAAACAAGGAAGAAATTCCTGTCATGACTTCTTAGACGAGACTTGAACCCGTGAAACTAAGAAACAAAATAAATATCGATTTTTGTATGTTTCTAACTATTGCCCAAAAATAATTGGATTGATTTCAATAATTATTTCACCGTTAGAAAGACACTTTATTCCTGAATGATATAGGATATACTTAATAAAAAAAAAGTTACGCGGACGAAGTAGCGGACGGAGCGCTAGTAAATATTTTAACTATAATATTCGTGTGACCAAATGTTCTTGTTTATCTCACAAAAACGGTAACACGGTAGCACCCAATATCAGAGACGTTGCTACGGATCCAAAGAGAGTATAGGATTTTTTCTGGTTACAGATGAACACTGGCGGGATTCTTCAATTCACAGACGCATTCCTATTTCAGTGAATGGAATTTCTCTTCAGTAATAAATTTTAAGAGCATCGAGATTGAAATGGAAACATGGAATATGGAAAACCGATACGTGCATAGTGTAATGGTTTGAAATGGGTTTTCAAAGAAAAATCAGAAGTATTGGTGAGGCTGAATAAGATTTCAGAAAGTGCACTTTTAAACGCTATAATAAGCCTTTTCAGTACAACAATTTAAAAAGGTCTCAATTATTATTTGCTATAACAGTTCATAGAGCTTGAAATGCTGTGGGCCATGTTTAAGTTAGCGTGCGAACAGATAAGGAGTGGAACTCGTTGCCTGCCTATGTGTTCCCTGATCATTATAACTTGGTTACTTCAAGGCAAGCTTGAAAACGGTTACATCTATTATTATTTTTAAAAAATACGCGAGCGCCTATCAAGGACCATTTCTCCTCACGGAGTGCCTTGTCACCTGCCACTTAAGGCTTGCAGTTCTTTGGGTTATGTCGATAATCTTAGTTCTCCTGCGGATCTCATATTTTCTGATACGATCACGCAGAAACTCCAAACATACAATAACCCACGCCATTGCCCTCTGAGTCATCTTGAGTCTTCTTGAGGCCATCATACTGTATAATATCTAGCTCTACGCTCTGCATACGTATAAAATGTTTCCCGTCGAAAAAGGGTAACCATTGGTAAAGAAACCTCTTTAATAATACTTTGTTATTGTATCAATAAATCTGAACTAAGCACTTCAATAGAAACCGCGATGAAAATGTATGTTTGCATCAGTATTTAGAACTATTTGTAAGATAAATATTTACAAAGAAATCGCAAATGATGACGTACCGGGAGCTCTAATAAAACTCTAGGGCTGCCAAACACGGTTTATTTTGTACCGATATTTTCGTGACTTTCATAAACGAGTTTCAGCATAATATATGTATAACCCTTAGATTAAGAACATACAGATACCGTATCCGGGCACTCAATTTGGTGCAACCAATATTAGGCCTTATTTGGCACCATACGGAAACTCTATGCGTAGTCCTCGAGGTCAACGCACTCCGTACGCATCTCCAACAAATTATTAAAAAATGACGATTTGTGCTATTATATGGTGTAATAATCGAACTGAAAAAAATAAAAAGAGTGAGAACATTACTTTTCACACGTAAGTTTTTAATATTTTATTGTATTTTCACTTTATAAGCAATAAAAACCAAATATTTTATTTTGTATTTTTTAAATACTGAGTGCTGCCAGTTACAGAAATTATTTTACCTATTTTAGTTGCTTAGAATTTAGTCGAATGCAATAATTTAATCATATTAATTGTTCTATAAAAAATACTAAGGACATAAATTTTTTTTTTTTTGATGATTAGATTGTTTTGACTTAACGTATGGACATTTTTAACCGCCTTAAGAAAAGGAGGAGGTTTTCAAGTCGCCTTAATCTTCTTTTTTATGTATGTTTCTACGCCTAGACCGGTTTTAAATAGTAGATTGTATGATAAGGGAGCTATTTTGCTCCCTTATGGATTGTATGATACTTTCTTTACTACTTATACCTACTTATACTTTTACGGCGAGGGCGCTACTTTGATTCAAGAGCGAAGCAAAGGAATTCAAAGTAAATAATAAGACAAGTTCTTAATGATACTTAATTTGGGCTAGATAATTGGTGTGAGCGTAGAAATAATTATCCCTACTAATATTATAAATGCGAAAGTAACTCTGTCTGTCTGTCTGTTAAGCTTTCACGTCTAAAGCACTGAACCGATTTTGATGAAATTTGGTACAAATATAGATCTCGGGGTGGGACATGGGCTACTTTTTATCGCGAATAAAAGGTTGAATGGGTTGAAATAGGGGATGAAAGTTTGTATGGAAGTTTGACATGGCGGAGGCGACTTTTTGATATAATATCAATATGGGTATCATTTTCGTGGTTTTCGGGGGTCCTGATTACGAATACAACATCTTTTTTGAAATCCAAGATGGCGGACGTGACTTTTTGATATAATATCAATATGGGTATCATTTTCGTGGTTTTCGGGGGTCCCAATTCCGAATTCAATATCCATTTTGAGATCCAAGATGGCGGACACAACTTTTTAATAAAATATCAATATGGGTATCATTTTCGTGGTTTTCGGCGGCCCAGATTCCAAATACAACATCTATTTTAAGATCCAAGATGGCGGACACAACTTTTTAATACAGGGTGTAAAAGACATGAACAGTCAAACGAAAACCATGTATTCTGCTCACCATCATAACATTTTTTTTCCTTTAAACTATACCTGGGAAATTGATAGTTGCGATTTTATTGAAGGTCAAAGTCATAATTTTTTTTTTATTTTTTTATGAAAACGTATTCCATGCGTTATTTCTTAATTATTGTCCAAAGAAACATTATCATTTTTTTTAGTATTTCATAACAAAAAATGGCTTCAAAACGTTAGCGTTCAATGTAGCTCACTCGATGGGCACGGACACTAACGAACGGGGCCGCCGTCAAGCAAAAATATCGCGGTATTGCGAGTTGCGTGCGAGTTGAGCCCTTTACATTGCGCGGTACATTTTGCAATTTTTTTAACACCAAAAAATAAAAATCATTTCCCAGCAATATTTTTTATGAAACATGTCTTATTTTGATGTGTAGAATACATGGTTCTCGTTTGACTGTTCATGTCTTTTACACCCAGTATAATATCAATATGGGTATCATTTTCGTGGTTTTCGGAGGTCCCGATTCCTAATACACCATCCATTTTGAGATCCAAGATGGCGGACGCGACTTTTTAACATAATGTAAATATGGGTATGGTTTTCGTGGTTTTTGGGGGTCCGGATTACGAATAAGACATCTACTTCGAGATCCAAAATGGCGGACGTGACTTTTTGATAATTTGTCAATATAGGTATCATTTTCGTGGTTTTCGGGGGTCCCGATTCCGAATGTGACATCTATTTCTAGATCCAAGATGGTGTTTGCGACTTTTTAATACAAAATCGACATAGGTATCATTTTCGACGTGTTCGTCCACGAAAACCACGAAAATGATACCCATATTGATATTTTATCAAAAAGTCACGTCCGCCATCTTGGATATCAAAAAAGATGTCGTATTCGTAATCAGGACCCCCGAATACCACAAAAATGATACCCATATTGATATTTTATCAAAAAGTTGTATCCGCCATATCGGATCTCAAAAAAGTTGTTGTTCGCAATTGGAACCCCCGAAAACCACAAAAATAATACCCGTATTGATATTTTATTAAAAATTTGTGTCCGCCATCTTGGATCTCAAAATGGGTGTTGTATTTGGAATCGGGACCACCGAAAACCACGAAAATGATACCCATATTGATATTATATTAAAAAGTTGTGTCCGCCATCTTGGATCTCAAAATAGATGTTGTATTTGGAATCTGGGCCGCCGAAAATCACGAAAATGATACCCATATTGATATTTTATTAAAAAGTCACGTCCGCCATCTTGGATCTCAATATATATTTTTTTTTAATCGGGACCCCCGAAAACCACCAAAATGGTACCCTGATATTTTATTTAAAACTATCCGTCAAAAACTTTGGTGTGGCTTTTCAGTTTCATCGAATTTACAAATTACGATGTATCTATCGTATAAAAAGAAGTTTCACTTCAAAATCAGAAGTAGTATTCATGTTTTATTTAAATTACCTGGTTTTGGGGTGACGAGGTTTTAGTGACCACACCAATTTTTAGTAGTGTGCGTGTATCTGTGTGTAAGCGTTAGCACACATAACAAATTTTTTGCGTCAGTTTTGAAGCGGCATATTGTATGGAACTATCCTTCTAGTATGTTCTTATTCTAAGGTATAACCATTATTTTTATTGTAACGTGCGATAGAATTGATAGAATCACGCTTCAACATTTTTAGTTTATTTTGACTTAAAGGCAGATCTTGAATTTATTCGGATTGCTGCTACGGAAACGCCCTTGCTACTTAATCATTGACCAGCATTTCTATTATGACACAGAATAATATTTGTATACAGTTGTTTGATTGTGGACTAATAGAACAACACAATACATGCTTTGTTCAGTCGTGATGTTCGTTTTATATTTAGTGTTGATGTAACAAACTTCAGAGCTTTAACAATGACGACTTTCGTTTAACAAAAAAGCTTTTTTGACACATTTATATTGTTAGTGAAGCTCAACAGTATCGCGATGTTTAATAGACAGCGACAAAATCGCGGCTGTATGGCGACCATTGTATTAGTCATCATTATTTTATCGTTCTAAAAATATGGAGTTGAAAAGGTTTTTAAAACAAAATACCCTTCCACCACATATGTGACCTATGGTCCTGGGAAACTACAATTTCATATCCAGCTTGACGAAACGAATCCATGACTTTTGAAAACTTTCTTTCCACCTGTATTGTAATAATATATGCACTCATAGTGCGGTTTACATTTTTTAGATAGATAGATAGATAACAATTTTATTTGCATCGCAATAAACACACCCATGCTAACATTTAAATACAATTCATAGAAAGTAAGTACAAACTGAATATGAAATTTAAAAAAGTTTCATTATTATAAAATAGACATATTATATGTATTATAGAGACAGACAGCATGTGTGTCACACGGATACAAAAAGGTGTCACATTTCGTTATAGATTGGTTTTCCAATACTATTTTTCAAAGCTTGCTTTTACACTACGTTGATTATAGTGCCTGTAAATCGGCGTGAATAATTTCATCAATTTTGACAATTAAATAAGTAATCCGGGCGGCTGCGTTAACCACTACGCCACCGAGGCACTACTTTCGCTGTCGAAATTTTTCAGTGCTTGGTGCTAATGTTTTCATGGTAAGCATTGTTTCATCAAATAAGATTGGAACGAAATATTTTTGCAAATATTTGATGCCCAGTTAAGATGAAACTACCTTACATTATGGAATATTTTTGCGTTTACAAACGCGTAAATATTTTTTAATACTAGAAAAAATATTTACGCGTTTGTAAACGCAAAAAAATACTTCATAATTAAATTCGTAATTTTCCACTACCCAAATTCGTTTCATAGTAGCAAATTGAGGCCGCCCTTAGGTTGTGAGTACCATGTACGAACATAGTATCATATTGTATTGTACTCTATCTCAATTGTTAGAATTCAGCTTATAATCCGAGTATTTTTCTGGCTCTACTTAGAGAATGGTCTCGAATGTAATGTATTTGTTTCGAGTCTATATTGAATAGCATTTTACTTTGAGTTTGTAAGCCGGTGACAGCAGCTATTTAGAGCATCTTAGGTATTAACTTTGTTTAGATTGGACTACATAGTCTTCGTAAAAGCTTTTTTTTGAAACTCGAAGGGGATTATGTGAGACATAAAATACTTATTGCTCGAGTAGGTACAGTAATTGACAAAAGCTTAGTCTAGTCTCATCCTTTTTATATTATACCTAAACATTTCCACAAAGAGGAACACATCCAATATTGTAGGCTTGTCTAGACTTTATTCCACCTGTTGGAAACTTTAGCCATTAATGTAAGCACAACACTACCAAGCGATTTGATATTTATTCTGCGGAAAATTGAGTTTACGCTTTCTCATCAGCGAAATAGTAAGTCGGTATCTCATACTAAGGTCTGTATCGTCATGAAATCATTAGTCCTGATTGGTGACATTTTTTATGTTATTGTAACCGTTATAGTAGCTTTAGCGACCACCATAAAAACCATCACACCATAAAAACAATTATATGGACTCAAGACTGACTTGTACTCAGCTGTGTTGAGAATCCATAGTTAAAATCTTCAACGCGTTCCATAAGTAGAAACTCTCCCAATATAGCCACCAGAAAGATCTCCGTCTAGATGGAATAGCGCCCAAAATTTTGCACAGAACCAAGTAAGTTATGTTTAGAGGAACTTAAAATCTCAACGTAAGTCATTAGGCCGAGAGACGTCCACTGTTGGACAAGGGCCTCTCCCGAAGATCTCCAACCCAATCGGTCAAAGTTCATCAGTCCACCTTGTAGGTAGGTCGAACAACGCTGTTTCTCGGTGGCCTCTCCACCCCGTATCCCGCCGCTTCGCCAACGTTAGTCATCGCCGGAACGGCCTTCGTAATCATAAAACTAAAACTTTCATAACAATGTTTTTTTGCAACAGGGGTGTAAGACTTTCCGAATATCATCTTACAGGACCTGACCCAATCTCACCTGCACGCTTTACCTCTTTTTTTGCTACGGTAAATATTTTATAATATAATTATCTACCCTTGTTGCGATAGGGGGCCGCACTGGGGTTATGCGGGACTCTCTGGAACTCTAGCTTACCCACTAAAAACCGTTGACATTCTCTACACCTCGCTTGTCGGTCCGCCTCTTAAGGAACACTATACGTCCGCAAGGTCACCTTCGGCTGGCCCAATCAGACCCTTACGACGCAGTATACCCTGCTGAACATCAGACGAAACTAGGCTCTGACGCTCCCCAATACCCTACACTGGGTCAGCGTGGTATGAGATGTATGACAAGGCCCAAACCCATGCGTGTCAACGTTGTTAGTAATTTTTAATTAAAGTTTCAAGTTGTTACATTTTTATGTACTTTACGCGGTGGTTTTTTTTTTGTTACGAGATGGCAAACTAGCTTGCGGCCCACCTAGTGTTAAATCGCTACCGTCGCCTATATACACTTGCAATATTAAGAGTAAATCACTTAACACTGCAAGTGCGTTGCCATCTTGGGTACTAAGATGATATGCCCTCCATGCCCAGTAATTACACTGGCTATCTTTCCCTTCAATCCGAAACACAGAGAACTGCTTCACGGCAGAAATAAGATGGCGGGAGATGGCGGGAGATTGTGCGGAGAGCTGTGTCTGCCTCTACCACCGACGTGAACGCCTCAACGTGACCACGACCGCTCTGCCAAGAGCGAAACGACAGAGAAGAAGAGAAATAAAAAAGGCGGTGGTACCTTCTAATAAGGCAGAAAGTAAAATTTGATAGACCTTTTTTTTCAAATTGAGTAATGGTAATATATATAAATTACGTGTCGCGTTGTTTGTCCGCGATGGACTCCTAAACTACTTAACCGATTTTAATCAAATTTATACACCGTGTGCAGTTTGATCCAACTTCAGAGACAGGAAAGTTTTTATCTTGATAAGTAGTCCTATTTTTTTACTGCAGATCAATGTTATAGGTCAGTAGTATGAAATTACCACAGCAACGCGTGGACGGGACAGCTAGTAATTTATAAATTCTAAGGCATATTTTATTTATTTACTACCCAGTTCACAAAAATTCTTAATTATAATTAATTAGAGCTAGACAGGGGTTTCGTTTTGTTAAAACATAATCTTATCGCGGGGCCGTGTCCTCGCTGCACTTTGACGCATCGGGTACTTCCCCTAATAGTAGAAGATCCGAACCTAAATCGACCTTCACCGAGCTGATAGTAGAATGAAACATATTTTATTATTAATTTAGTATATTAGAAAATATATTAAAAATGGGTTGTCTAAAAAAATCCTGGACAGACTATTTTTAATTATTTTTTGAAAAATGATTTTTAATAAAATATTGCAACATCAAGATAATAAGAAAATTTTGTCCTGACTGATAGTAGAAACCGTATAGAGTGTGCAGCCATTGGGTTGTCTATTATTTACCTGCGCGAACTACTGGGTTGTCAGGTATGAACAGGTATGTCGATATCAGTTACTTTCACTCGACTGGATAATAGAAAAAATTTTATATCATCATAAGCGCGCGACAAAATTTTCTTATTATCTTGATGTTGCAATATTTTATTAAAAATCATTTTTCAAAAAATAATTAAAAATAGTCTGTCCAGGATTTTTTTAGACAACCCATTTTTAATATATTTTCTAATATACTAAATTAATAATAAAATATGTTTCATTCTAATAACAGCTCGGTGAAGGTCGATTTAGGTTCGGATCTTAGACTATAAGGATTTTCGTCACATCTTAGGTTTGTTGGTTGCTTTTAAAAGTAATTTTAAACCGTCAATAATTTATCCATTATTTTGTAAGGTCATTTAGTGATTATTCTAACGTCAATTGCAGTTGCATGCTACCAAGGAGCTTATATTTTATAGTATAAGCTCCTTGCATGCTACCTACAATGTTTTACCCTAATTTAGTTTGACAACTTTTGGATACTGGCAGAATTTACACTATGTAGATTACAACCATAGACGAGTTGACCACTCTCCAGTTTTCACTAAGCGAATGCAGCCAAACCGCCAAAACACTCTCCAATATCGGGGCTTAGTTTTAGCTGCAGAATCACGGGTTGTGTTGATTTGTAAATCATTGAAATACGTCTGTTGAGGTGGCGAAATGTTTTACTTTTGTTGTATTGTTTTTGAAATTTATTGAAACGGTTTCAATTGATGTATATACAGTTATATTGGATATAATGTTATATAGATATCAGATTTCAAATAACAACATTATCTTTTTACTCAACTATAACGAATCCAAAACGAAGGGTCTTTACCAGTCTATGTATGTATGTATTTATGTAGCGCCCTTTTTTTGTTGAGGGGAGGTTAAATCTCGAGGTAAAGACGTCCTCTCCATACCCACTAAACATCCTCCTCGGCCTGACCTTCAGTTCTCTTACCAGTGCGCTATTGCGGGACGGCTCGGGATCTGCGCACGTGAGCGCAACTACACCGAGACCGTCCCAACGCTGCCCGTCTAGGCACGCCTTGCACCAATTGGTGGCCAGCAGCCACTCTTCTACCGACGGCTACTCGACCTGGCGTGTCCTCCTGATGAAAACACCGGGAGCAGCCATCGGACCGCACCCGGGGGACTTCGGGCGCGGTCGTGGCCCTGAAAAGGGCCGTCGGGAACTAGCCGTGGTGGGAAAACAAAAACAACTCGACCATGGCATGTAACTTCCAATGCCAAGGGACAGACTTGACATCAAAAGCCACACACCCGCTGAGAAAGTTTCCCCACCACGTTACCAGGGTCCGCCCCGAGGAGGCTTCCGGACGTGGACCCCATTTATGTAGCGCCTAAGCTATTCGTCCGGATTTTGATAAATAAAGTGCCAATCATTGTCCGTGCTGCAAGCGTCTATAAGCTACGGATGACTACTTATCAGGCGGGCCGTATTATTGTTTGCCCACCAAATAGCAGTAAAAATAACCAATTCTTTATTATGGCCCCGACCGATTTTAACGATAAGAGGAGTCGATTTTACCTTGTAAACCCCGATTTTTTCTTGATTGTCCTATTTTTTTTTATTCTATCTGAAAAATACATTTGATAATATCTTGGATAAATGGTTTTCACCTTATATTATCGCGTGGTTAACCTGATACCGTATTAGACCAAGACAATTAGCGTTGTATCAGAATTGTACAAGTTTTTTTTCGGTAACTTTGGTCTCTATTTCATTTGTTTTTTACGAGTGCTATTTTTCGTCCATTACCGGGACTTAATTAGCTTAACGTGCATTTTTTTTTAAAATAATCTGCGATCATGGCGCCATCTTATTTCATCTCAATTTTTTCCTGCTGTTAACATTAATTTTGAGTTTGAGCCGGTATCCTATCCTATCAGCCTTTATAATGCGTCCCATGCTGGGACACAAGGCTTCTCCTTGTCATCGAAGGAGATTTAAGCATAAGTCCACCAAGATAGCTCACTGCAGATTGGTGGACGGAGTATATGGTGATCAATACTCCTTTGCTGATGCATTAGTTGCCTTCTACGGCAGCCATTGAGGATATGGGGTGATGCTATTCTACTCTGCCAGCATCACATGACTTGAGCCGGTAGTAAGTACCTATTACGTCACATATTTTAAATAAGCCTGATTTTGTTCAAGATTATTTATATACATCTGTTAAAAGATAAATACGTCGCCGTGATAGTCGTCTGAAACTGACTCTTTAATAGCCTTACTTACGAAACTCCCCGAGTGAGGCCGCTATATAAACTTTACGGCGGTCGCCACTGCAGATTAATAAGGAACTTCGTTAAGCAACTTAACTTTATTCTAATTTAAGCAAATTTCGAAGCTGTCTGTAAGTTCGTAATTGCGGGCAGGCTAATCTTTATGATTGCCGTACACTGTATCTATAAAAGGATATAGTTGAGATATTTTTCCTATACCGATATAAAAAATCCGCTGTTATCGCAAAAATATAGCAACAATGAAATTTGTTTCTAATTTTATTTGATCGTTTGAAATTTATACTAAACTATCGCTCCGCACGCGACTTTGTCCGCTTTTGTTTTTTTTTTTCTCAATAATATAAGGTCTAGGTTACTAAGTGAAAAATATAGAATTATATTGGTGAAATAACTTTTAATATTGGTCACCAATGATATTATATTTAAAAATATAATATCATTGTTGGTCACGTAGTTTTTGAGCCTATGCATTACAAACATACCAATATTTCTCTTTTTATTAGTATGGATTAAATAGTAAACAAAAGACAAGAAATGCTGTCACACTGGACCCTGGATAGAATAAGGATAATAAAATACCTAACAAAACTCTATCGAATATAATATACACTTAATGTTTAAAAAAAAGTCGATAGAAACATTATATTTTGATGTCATACATGCATGTTAAATTTTGGTCACCCATCCGAGTACCGACCGCGCCCTTTGTTGCTTAACTGTCGTGATCGACGACTCAAAATTTGATAGAAACCTTATTCCAAAAACGTTATTTTTAGACTCGGGGAGGTCCGAAACGAGTAAATCCGTCCAAATCTCGACGTCGAATTTTTTGAAGATTACATGACTTCTTCTATACTACGTATACGAGAAAGTAAAAATAGAATTCAATAGGATTTAACAGTACGATCCGAGTATTAAGACATTTACAAAAACAAGTTCAATAATAAATAGGTATAAAAGAAATTCGACTTAAAAATAAAGACCTAAAAAGAAGAAAGTAACTTTAGACAAGAAAAAATAGATCTAACTACAAGATAATTTTATTCTTCATTTTTTGCGAAGGGTCTAGACGAGTCTGTTTAGCCGTTAGTCCGAATTCGATAGCTTCTTGTCTGTTCTTTTATTATGAGCACAAGAATTCTATGAAACAATTAGTGGTGTTATTATATACCTCAGATAAATTACCTTCAGAATGTTTAATTACATTTCGCGGAGTTAATAAAAAGGTAACGAAGGGCTAATATAATATAATTCGTTGGCTTTGTCTTTACAGGATAATGTTGAAATATTGAGCAGCACTTAAAATAGCCACTTATAATACTTTTGAACCCATTTTCATTTGGTTTACATTTGCTAGAAGCGAGGTTCATAATTCTTAACGTTTTTCTAATAAAACTCCTATCGTTTCTGGAAATTAGGAAATATTATTATGGATAAATGGCTTCATCATGTCAGCCGAAAGATACCCACTGTTGGACATTTCCGTTTGTGGAGGGGGAACGTCGCATCTCCTCTTACGCAGCCGTCACTCCAGGACCTTTTTATTTGAACGGCCGTTAGTCCTCCTCACAATGTGCTCTGCCCACTGCCACTCAAGGTTCGCAATTCTTTGCGCTATATCGGTCACCTTAGTTAACATGAGGACCTCATAGTTTCTGATACAATTGCGCAGCTAAACTCCGACACACAAAAAATATAGTTACTGAAGCAATAGCTCATTATATATTATATACGTAAGTAGGTATTTAACAAAGTCAGAATTTAACTAAAACAATACCAAATCCCGAAAGCCATTCACACCTTTTGCGCTTACTGTTCTAACTTGTTTAAGGCAAAGTAATTTACATAAATTTCTCTCAGCATATTTTTCTTGCAAAATGAAACAACAGCAACAATTTGCTAAATTGTACCGATTAGAATGGAAGTATAACTAATGTTTGCCTTAACTATAGCAGGATTTATTGAACATTGAAATGCAAGTAAATTCTTTAAGTTATGTATTTTACTGTATTAAACTAAAGCGAGTCCTTTTTGTGCTTCTTGAGGAAGTTCTTGGCCTTCATCTCACCTTATAGTAGGTTATGATGAGCTTGAAGGTTGCAGCTAGCTCACCTGGAACCCACCTCACTGGAGGGATTGGCTTGTCACTAACTGTCAGGCCACAAATGATATGCTTTATGTTCTCTGACTCTCACGACCTTCTATTGTACTACGTGACTACGTGACTACGCTGCGCTGCTACGGTTCGACTACGACGTAGCCAATCGTAGCACGTATCGGAATTCCGCGTACAACTACGAGTCCACAAATATTTAAACCTGATTTCATTACATGATCACAAGGACCGTACCAACGTCACAATTTCAACAGTTTTGAGTACAATGATCTGTTGTTGTCCGTACCTGCTGAGTTGGCAAAATTTTAATAAAGCGACATATCGACTCGAAAGTTCGGCCGAGCACGCCAAAACCAAAAACATCGATCCCTATTGTTTATACTTTTCGTGCCTCATCCATTGAGGCTGCATGATGTGTCAGTTAGGTGTTGGATGAATACAACGCTGCAATCAATTTATTACTTTAAAGCTATTGTATAAAATAATTAAGAAAAAATGTGATTGCTGTTTTTGTTTTCGTCGTAAGTATATACGATAACTAATATTACCAACTCGTCTTATTTCTGGTGCCTTCATGTTCATAACCACTAGCTCATTATACGCTAAAACATCCACGCCGTGGTGGTGGAGTGGTCAGTAACGCTGCCTACACACCAAGCAGTTCGGGTTCGAGGCCTAGTAGGAGCAAATGTTTGTGTGATGAACACGGACATTTGTTCACGGGTCATGGTTGTTTATGTATTTATTTAAGTTTATTTAAAAAAATAAACTATTATGTATATTAAATTGGTCCGTTTAAGTAGTATATATTACACAAGTTCTTAAAGATGATGGGCTAGATAATTAGTGTGAGCACAAATACCCTACAGGGTATATTTATTACTCTTGGTGTGAGCGTGGAAATAAATTGAAAAAAAAAAAACTATACCGAGACTATACTTATGTTTTCTTTTCTATATGATTAGATGGCAAACAAGCTTGCGACCCACCTGGTGTTAAGTGGGACAGTCGCCTATAGACACTTGCAATATTAAGGGTAAATCAATTAGCACTACAAGTGCATTGCCATCCTGGAGACTGAAATGATTTGCCTTCCATGCCCAGCAATTACACTGACTACTTTTTCCTTCAATCCGAAACACAGCGAACTGCTTCACGGCATAATAAGAACACGGCATAATAAGAATATACGTTTACGTTTGGAGTTAATATTGCAGACTATAGTTTGATTAAATACACTGCTGGCGTATTCCGCTGTGCTTTAGGCAGGGCAAAATTTCAAGTTGAATTAATGATGATTTTGTACGATGAGGGTGAAATTTTTGAGCAGTTATTAATTTTGAAGTTATCAAATTTGAAATAAAGAAAGCACTCCCTTATAACCTTATAGGCAAAATCATAAAGGTCAAATTTCACCTAAAACCCCGTCTTTGTAAACCACTTAATTTTTTATGCTCACTTTATTTTTGAAACAAGATGTTAATGAAGCGATCAGAAAATATATTCTCTAACTAATTTTTAACAATCTTAATATTATATAAATTACGTGTCACGTTGTTTGTTCGCGATGGACTCCTAAGCTACCTTACCGGTTTTAATTAAATTTGTGCACCGTGTGCAGTTTGATCCAACTTGAGAGATTGGATAGTTTTTATCTTGATAAGTAGTCATATTTTTTTTACTGCAGATACAATATTATAGGTCAGTAGTATGAAATTACCACAGCAACAAAATATATGTAATATAAAATACCCTAGAAAAGATGTTTGATTAACTTAATTTTCATTTATCCCAATAAAATTTATCTTGATAACATTATTTAGATCTATTTAATACTTCGATGAAAAGGGGTCCCTTACAAGTCAATTTAGAGGTTTTATCACTTTATTCAAACAAGCGCTAATAGATGAGAATAACTATTTTCGCCCGATCTCATTGCGATATTAAAGTCGCTACAGCAACAAGAGGAAGTCGTCTCCCAGAAAATAAAGCACTTCCTTAATGAAATCCGGCGACCTTAATCGTCGCGGTACTAAATTATGTTGCTAGTACAATGGAAACACAGACATTATCAATACAAATATCTAATAAAGTAAAATATAAAGGTTTTTGAAGCTTTTGAAGATTCACTCTGATGATTATATTTATTTATTTTATTTTATTTATTTATTATTACAAAAAGAAAAATACATTTAATTATTAGTAGGATAAGTAGGTATATAGGATCTAGAGAATGAAAATTGAAAAAGCTCTTTATTAGGACTTTTCGTCAAAAGCCCATAATTGTAGGCATATAAGTATAGTATAGTATTTCGACTTATTATGTTTATATTGTGCGCGCCTAGACCCTATATATTTTTTTGATTTACACAAGCGATCTTCGAGATAGTACAAAATACTTTGTACTATCTCGAAGTACAGAGAACTAAGAGTCTCTATTTGCCAATGATGTATCTGTAGCAGTTCCATGCGCTAACGTAGAAAACTAGAAGTAGGAATTAACCAAAACCGTACAGTCTGTAGCTGAATGGCTAAAAAATAACCCGATAGTTAATATTAGCAAAACCAAGTATGTCCTATTTTTAAATAAAAATGCTCTTAATAAAGACATGACAATAAAACTTGATAGTCAACACTTAAAGGAAACTAATGAGGTAACTTTTTTTGGTATAATTTTGGATGACAAATGTAAATGACTAGCCAAACAAAGTCACCACCGTTCTCCTCAAGCTAGCTTCCCACGGTGCGTGATATCGCGGACGGACTCGGACCGTGGACCAGCTCGCACGACAGATCGTTTTCAGATTATTTTAAACTAAATTATTCCTATACGTTTTTTTGTTTGTTTTGAGGTGTTGCTATTTTTTGTTCGACTAGTCATATATGTGAGAGAAAAAAATCAAGGCTGCATCTATGTTAACCACATCATTATGCACATAAAGTCTAGAAAATCGTAGAACACACATAGGGGTTATTATATATTGGGGTCCAAGAGGCAAAGCGACTTTGTATACAGTGCGAAGCCTACACACCTTTGTTGCAGAATCGCTGAGCTGAAATCAACCCGGTAAAGATAGTGATGATTAGTAAAAATTAGAAAAAGTGTATTCTTCTCCGCATGTAAGTACAGTTTACAACACAAGTTCTGCATGATACTTAAGTTGGGCTAGATAATATTTGTGAGTACAGAAATAATTTATATACATAATATAGATAAAACGTACAAAAAAAATCTAATGCACTTCAATTAGCTACATAAATATTTAACGCTTGGTATGTGAATGAAAATTGTATTAATTTTGAATGAGATAGTGCAATTAATTTACGGGCAACTGAAAAATTTACAGCGGCGGTATTCTTTTTTGTTTATGTTGTTTATTTTTGAGTTTATCAGAAAATGTAACTATAATGCATTTAAAATACAATATAAGCTTAAAGCTAAGTGCAGAATTAAGTCATAGTAAACACCGCAAGCAAAGTACAAGAGTTATTATAACATCAAAACTAATTTGAGTTTTTATGATTATAAGAGATAAAAGAATAAAATTTTAAAACAGTTGTGACATTTATGAAATACAAAAAAAAAACATTAGTATATGTATAAGATATTCAACTGTATTTTCTAGCAAGTGCTCTCGAAATATATTGTGAGTTAGAACTTGAATATCTATAGATTTCCCACAATAATTCAAATCTGCTTTAGGGACAAATATATTTGAGCTGTACATAAAGAAGGAGGTAATGTTTGAGTTTGGGTTCTAGGGAGTCTATGTGGTATCTGTATTTTGAATCTGAAATACAGCTAAAACAATGTCTAGTTAATAGAAAAAGGTATAATATTTATGTGCATTGTTTTCCCCAATAAATATTTTAAATACATATTAAAAATGACTTTCCTATATGCTGAATGTAACATATAAAAGTCGCATAACGTGGTCTCCATAAAAATAGCAGTATTCTGAAATGCTCAGTACAAAATAATTAATAATAATCATTTATTTTCCAGAAACTTAAATCTATTGTACAATAATCATACGGCCAGTGCACTAAGCATGGGCTTGTCTTGCAGTGGCCAATTTCTTATACAATATAACAATGTTAATTGTAAGGTAAACGTTTTATTATAGAAAATAATATTTAAAACAAAGATTAAAATAATATTTACAACGTACTCTTTTCCTCAACGTACACTTTTCACTATTTCGAATGAAAACTGAGGCAAATAAAAATATTACCACTAATAAATAATAATATTATCACCAGAGTTATTTTTAAATTTAGCTAGAAGTCACATGAAATATGGAAAATAGATAAGAATAATGTTGACTCTCACGAACCTTTACGCAATATCATTAACGATTTTTTTTATTTTGGCTACCACTATACAAAGAATTACATTACGCTCCGACCTCTCCAAATACGAGCTAGTGAAATTAAGCAGCTGGCGTATTCGGGGACGCAACAAGTTGCGATTGTCTCGCTCTTGAACGCAATATTTGTCAGATGAAATCCAATTTTCATATAACACGGCCCTCAAAATTGAGTGACTGGCTATGTAAACGCACATTGCAGCAGTACACCTACGCCGTGTTTCATTTAGATTTTAAAATAAAGGACAAATTTTATTAAAATTTCGAGCTTAAAATTTTTGTTTAAATTTTTGTAAAAATATTTAAGTGTATAATAGTGATTGTGGTTTTATTGGGTTAAGGTAGAAGAAGATTGCTTGGGTAGGATTTGTAGGGGGTGGCGGGAGGGTTAGGGGTCGCGGGGCGGTGGTGTGAACCTCTAGCTCCGCTCACTGTCTCTCTGCCCGGCTCCGCGGCCACACGTCCTGCAGCCGCCGAGTTCTTTCGCGATTCTCCGCGCTCGGAGCGCAATGTAGTTTCGCCCAAAATTAATAAACAAGCTTCAAACTGTTTTCAACTATCACCAAAGTTGTTAAGAAATATTCCGGTGTCGCGGGTGATACTCATCAGGCGGGAACTTCGGGTGAGTAACGCTTTAGACATGTAGCATTCACCAATAGATTGGAGGGCGCGTAAAAGTTTGAACGGGCGCGGCGTCGCAACAGGTAGGGCGATATCGAGCGAGAGATACGCTTTCACTTTTACTTTTCGTTTAAGCGGCTGTAATCCCGGGGCTGTTACACACCCGCCATTTTATCTTAGCCGTCCTCGCTTCGTCAGGACACTGCCTTTTGTTTATGTTAAAATGACTGTACCTTACAGTCATGATTTAGGTGCCATCTTAAAATTAGCCAACATTTACCGCCCGTTCAAGCGGCTGTTTCGATCCTTCATTTCGACTAGAGTGTTTTATGTGCTGAGTGCAATGTTAAGATTTATTAGAATAAATGAAAATTGATTCTTTTTTGTGATAAATTTCAATTGTCATGTGGAAATTATTTATACATCAGGTTAACAGTGATGTGCTATTTTTATATCACTGTTTTCGTACAGAATATAAAAACTTAAGAAACGAGAAATTGTCTAGGAAATAGGAAACTTAAATGATAAACCAACAAGCAATTGTTTCGTGGTAATTAAGGATAAAACAGCCTAAAAGCCTGATGTTATTTAATTTTTCAATCGATGGGAAGTTTTTTAAAAAGAAAACCTTTTTATGGCAAAAATAAAACAGTTCAAATCATGTTTAGTACAAACAAATACTAATAATATTTATTGACTTTGCTTTTTCTTTGTATGTCCTTCTAATTATTAGTGAGGCACCTAAAATAAATATGCCTTCGAAGTACAATAATGACATTTAAAGAAGTAGGTTTGGCAATATGAACATGAATATAATATTTGTAAATATTGTCGCATATGCATATTGTCTAGAAAAAATATTCTTTTGCTCAAGAATTAAATTTGGATGACATCCGCAAAATGTATATTATTATCAATAATTATTTTCTGTCATAAGCAAGTCACCCGAATTTCTGAGATAATTTTGAGTGTAACAGTGTCTTAGTCATTGGCTTTAGTTGGTGTGTTTACAGAAAGATTGTTAATTTTTAGGTTTGGTATGAGAATGAATTATTTTCTTTGATGGCTTCCACTGTGATTTAGCAAATGTGCAAGTTCGGAAGATAAGGTTTGGTGTTTCCGAATGTTTACGACTCTATTCAAAAAATTATTCAGGTTTTTTGGGTTTGGTGCCCCTTTTATGTAGGTGACAGGTGGGCAACCTGCCACTATTTGGAGGTACTGCATGGCCCATACTGCCAGATATGACTTTATGTGTATCAACATTTTGCATAAGGCTCTGCTCAACCCCTCTTGGAATTACGAGCCTGATCGTATATAATATGTATATATAAGTAAGATTTAATAAGTACGAGTAAATGTACAGATGGAAAAGTTTTTCTACTTTTTTTGACGATTCGTTTTGTATGCGCTGAAGTTTTTATATTATCATCGGCTGCGAGAAAGATAAAATATTTTCTCCATTATTCTCCCGCGGAATGAAATACCTCCACTTTATTCATTAAAACCGCGATACGATTGCTCTGTTTCATAATTGGTTTAATGGGTTTTCTTTGCGAGCGGATCGTTGTATTGGTTTAAATTTTATGCATAACTTTTAACGGTTTATTATAAAGAATCTTTTTGTAAATCGGAGTTTCCGAAATAGATAAGTGCTACGTGGCTGGAAATATTTTAGGGCTTCAAGTTTTTTGAATGCTAGCGAATTCTAGTTGAATATTTAAGAGGGCGATAAGATCATCACTCGTTATATTGGTAAAGATCGTAGATTTAAAAATATATATACTTACGAAAGTATACTACTACTTACTCAATAAATTAATATGAAAACGTTTCAAAGTAAAATGCCTAAACCTGCCCAAATAACCAAATATACTTTAAAAATAATCGAACCCATTATGGTTTCTTGTTTAATAAAAGCGGGAGTTTTAAAATTTTAAATTTTAATGCTGCACTGACTTCCAGTTGCATTTAATTAACCTTTACTTGGGAGGCAAAAGAATGTTTGTGTGTACAGCCGCATGTTCAGTTAGTTGCATTAAAAAACGATCTTTTTTGAAGTATTGGCCACAAGCATTTCCAATTAAGGTTAATGATGTTGTTTTATCCTGGTGTTATCTCGCAAAACGAACTTTTAGGTTGTAAGGGCTAGAACCATTGCCTTCCCTTAAATAGGGAGAATTAAATAAAACTTCAGCAGTAATTCTGTCAATTATTTGAATTTAATGTAGCCTCGAAATGACTAATAAAAATTATGATTTCTTAAAAACTCACCCAAAATAATGATATTAATGATATTTTCCCCACGTAAATTATAGATTTTTCGCAGTCTTTTGGACTCATTTCTTTAAAGCGCTACCATGGACCAAGTCCCATGTTAAATTGGGCATTCTTCTTTGTACATTTCCGTATAGGTATTGAAAAAAAACTTGAAATAGGTCTTACCAAAATAAAAAAGTGACATAGTTCGGAAACTTCTAGAGCTATTTTCATCTTGTAGATACTTTGTTTCTTTAAATATTCATATGAGAAGTAGCATCTTGTTAAGAAAAAATCGGGAGTGGTCTCCCCTTGACTTTCTCGTATACCGGAAACGACTCATAAGTCAATAGAAAGCTTATATTTTGATGTCATACATGCATGTTAAGTTTTGGTCACCCATCCGAGTACCGACCGCGCACTTGGTTGCTTAACTTTCGCGATCGACGACTCAAAAGTTGATAGAAACCTTATATTTTGATGTCATACACGCATATTAAATTTGGTTGCAATAAGTTAAAGCATGCGTTATCGAGCTAACGCACCGACACACACACAGACATAATTTAAAAAAAAAAAATTTTGGACTCAGGGAGGTCCAAAACGTGTAAATCCGTCAAAATCTCGAGGTCGAATTTTTTGACTATTACAAAGACCTTCTCTTTACTACGTACGAGAAAGTAAAAATAGTATTTGGTAGACTTAATTCACCTTGGTGAAAAAGGTAAACTATTCGGTTGCCTTAATGCACCTAGGTAAATTAAGCAGGTGAATTAAGTCTACTAAAGGTTTATCTAAGCGTTCAACGCAATCGATTGGCCAATTGTTTAGGCCTTCAGTTCTCAGTCATTAAGAGTTCCTGGTGATGGCTACCACGTGAGACTAATCCCAACAATTATTAACAATGGTTAGCACTTTTCAAATAAAGGACGTGTTGAAATAAAGTTTAAATAGCTATTTTATTGCCACGTACATACGATCAGACCCATAGTCTCTAGAGGGGTTGACCAGACCCTTAGGTAACATTACGTTACAAATAAAGCCACATCTAGCAGTATGGACCAACCTCCAAATAGTGACAGGTTGCCAGCCTGTTGCCTATTTTATTATCGCTCCGTTATTATTTGATTATTTTCGAGAGTCATTTTGAGTTCTGGCTTTCGACTTTAATTAATTCCGCATTTTGGTAGACTTTAGTACCTAGTTGTGCTGTACATAAATGTCAGTTTAAAAAGTCGTATACGACTTTTTAAACTGACATTTTAACGAGTTTCTGGAGTTTCTGATTGTTAGCGCCATATGATAAAGTTTTAGGAGTAAAATACAGCCTGCAGTTGAGATTCGTTTAGTTGACTTTTATAACTTTGATAAAATAAAAATAGTTGATAGGAACATAAAAATACTGACCGAGTATAGTTACACAATTAGGTAATTAAGTTCCCGTCCGATACTTATATGAAAAAATAAAATATTTGGCTCAAGAATGATATTAATGTTTTATAGACATTCAGAATTTAGAGAAAATTGTGGCGGACTCCTGAAATAAAGATAGAATTAAATAAAAATTTTTGCAGGATTTGTATCAATTACAACAATTATCATTATATGACAAAAGAGGTTCTTGGACATAGACTTCCCCCAAGGATATCTAACTAGATTGGTCCTGCGCTGCCCGCATCCGGCAAAGTGAGTCCAAATTATTCAGAGACAATTTTAGGTAACATTTATCACTTGAAAAATAATTAATCAAATCTTACGATTGGTGAAACTTTCTCAAAGACTTGCCCGAACTGCTCAGACGTTGAGTTCAGTTGACTGAGACGTTGTCGGCTATGGTTGGTCGGCTCACTGAACATGTAGTTCCTTTTTCGGTTTAATACCTCTTTTATGTGTAGGAGGAAACAGGCTGGCAATCTGTCAACAGTTTGGAGCACTGCGTGGCCCATACAGCCGGATGTAGCTTAATTTATAACCAAAATGCTAACGAAAGCTCTGCTCGACCGTTTTGAGAGCTGAAGTACGAAGAGTGGAATTGATAATGAAAGAAATTTAAAACCGTAATTGCATTCAGAAGAGAAACTTCTGGAAAAAATCGTCAAATTACGTTTCACGAAAGTACGTCGCGCAAAGGCTTGCGTGGGTGTCTAGATGCAAATTTACAAGACAGCTTCGACTATTTTTAAAATAAAAGTTGGAAACTTTTACCTTTAATTTGAAATTGAATTGATACTAAAATAGCTGTCCAGCTTTTCCTCGCAACTTTCTCCCCGCGGTGTATGAAACTTTTACGGATTATCTCCGAGGAACCATATAGTTCTTAAAAGGAAAAGTAGTGAAGAAAATTGGTCACATAGAGCAGTAATACGGATGCCGTATTGAATGAAAAAGTCAGTTAGTTTTAAAAACCTTTGAGATGTTGTTAAATTTAAATTTAAAGGACAAACTTCACCGTGATTCTGCACGGTGAAGTTTGTCCTTTAAATTTAAGTTCCAACGTCCTTATCTTTACACATTTTCTTATAACTTTGCGTAAGATTTTGTTTTAAATTCCCTAATTATTGTTTAATTATAGACTCACTGTCAACGGCAGCGTTGTTTGACGAATGCATGTTGACCTCATGACGAAAAGGGGCTTTGTCGCTACATAGAGACAGTTTTATTTGATTCAACGTAATATAAAAGCAATCGTCAATTGACGATAGCATGCGTATGATGTGTGGTTTGTGTGGACAGTGGACCTAGTTTGAATTGTACACATGGTTTATATATTTTTATATCGGTGGAGTGGATGTCGATTCGATCATTTCGTTGGTTGATACATGATGCATAAGCCTATGTACGTACATTTATGAAGTAAGAAGAAAGGGGTTCCCGATATCACATCTGTGGTCTTTTCGTAGCGTTCGCAGAAACAATTGAGTCCAACGGATTAAGGTGTCTTGAATTATTAATTTTTCGGGTCTCACCTTAGTCCAGCCGTGGTTAAAGTTATCCTGATTTCAAAATCAAAGGCAAGGCTTTTAACGCAATATTATTAAAAATCAATGGAAGAATTTAGGCACCAGTTTGTACTGGTATAACATTTATGTTTCAATGTTAATTTTTAAATCCTGCGCAAGTTTTATCTGACTAATGATTATCTTACTAGCATTTATAGTAAAATAAAAGGGCTGATGTAAACCCAAAAAAAGTAATTGGCCATAAACATATCACCATACTTTAATATAGGTATTTATAGAAGCAGTCACTGTCACCTAAAGTTTTACGTTAATGCAGACTCTATTATGAATAGGTTTTAGTATATTTTTTTAGTGGGGGAGCTTAGGGTTCATTAATATTTTTGGTGGTTTTCAGCCATTAATAATAATGATTTATTTCCTTTAACAAAGTTATGAATATTACATAGTTTTTGTTGGAGTCTTCTTTTAGGCAAAAAATGCCTGTGCAAGAAGGCTCCGCTCTTCCAAATTAACATTACAATTTCAAAATTTACCTTATTAACAATTAAAAAATACATGCAAAAGGATATTTAGGTATATAAAAAAACACTTATTACATTTCATGCAATAACCAAAAATGTGTGTGTGTGTGTGAGTTGAGTGCCCACGAGAGTGTGAACGTGTTAAGCATCATGTGTTAGTCAGAAGAAATGTCTCTATTTCCTCATAGGTTAACAATTTTAACCAATCAGTCACAATAGTATTAACCTCATATTTATGTTTTTTGTAAATATTTATTTCTGTGTTTATCTTGTTATATACATATATAGAACGCCTAGGATACTGCCTTTTTGCAAAATTTGTTCTTACAATTGGTAACGGAAGAATATTATTTATTCGTCGTTTTTCCTCTTTGTCTTTATTATTAGTATTTATTGTTTTGTGTGTTATCAGAACCATTTCTTTTAGATATAACTTCCTCACTGTGAGTAAATTGCAATATTTATAAAGAACATCAGTGGGATATCTCATTTTTTTCCAGTGCATTACATTTCATTTCATTTCATTCATTTTCATGTTCCAGTAGTTTTTGAACCTCGATCTCTGCAAAGGGCTACGAAACATCGGACAAAACATATAATAACAAAATGTAAAATCTAATTACACACAAATTAAATCCATAAAAGTTGTTTTGTTTACAATGTATAGAGAAACAATATTTAAAAAAATAATCATTTCAACGTAGCATTCATACGCAATTCCTTTTAACACTCGTCCTATCTTTTCATACTCTGTCTGACACGTCTGACACCTCTAGGCTCTACTCAAGTCCCGTAGGTCTGACTCGAACTCCCTAAGCCCAACTTATACCTCTAAGCCCAACTCAAAATCCTCAGGTCAATTCGAACCCCTGTAGGTCCGACCTGAAACCCCCAGGCAGGCTGTATGCTTATATGCCTGCCACTTAACATAATAAAGAATATACCGATATTTAAAAAATCACCATTATTACTAAATCTTAACTACTCCAGACTGAATTTACGGTAATTGATGGTTGGCGATAAATAATTTATCAATTTAATTTATTATTGACGGTTTCAGCGTAATTGTTTACCCCGGAAACCCACGAGCAAACCGCCGTTTTTCAACTGTGACCTGAATGACTGACCACTACCTCTTCGAGCGAACATGCCGGAATAAGCAGGTGTACGCGAGTCCGGTATTTTGAAGTGCGAAATTAAGCGCGCAGAAAAAAGTTATTATCTGAAGCCGCCCTTGATAGTAAATATATTGGTAATCGTTTTGGTGATTGAAAATAAGCACAAAATCATCTATCTTGTAGACTTACTGTGGCCTTCTCCTGCTCACATTTTCTAATCGATCAGTCAGGATTCGAATATCTGATAGCTTTTTTATATCTGTCGTATTATAAGGGCCATAAATAATTACATATATTAAGTTCAATGATGGATACGACAGACTGGCTTTTATTATATAAATAAATCCTAATAGAAAATTACTACGCATGATATTTTGTTTTCTGAAAATAAGCAGATAATCACAATTTTTCAGCTTAGACACTAATGTATGTCGTGATTGATATACCACGGGCTAATCATGAAGCTATTTATTGATACTTTTACTAGGCAACATCGGAATAGACAGGAATTTCATGGAGCAAATAGACTTAGAAGTTGGCAATATAATCACAAGAAAAGAAACTTAACATTTTATATTTTTGCAAAGAGACAAAATATATGCTTGGACCATATACTTGAGCTCGAAAGCTTAACAAGCGGGCACTCTCCATGCTAAGATAGTCAGGTAATAGTGTGGTGTTATAAATTTTTTATAATTTAGTTATAAGATATATCTATCTTTTTCGTATTATACTTCTTGGTGTACAATAAAGCCTATTCATTAAGGTTATTTTGATATATACTTTATTCTGAGCATACTAATATTTATCAAAATTAAAAACAAAAAGTTCTTTATTCAAACGAACTTTGCACGTCCTTTTAAATTGCTGAAAGAAATACTAGTTACTTACTCTATTTAAATCATGATAATATTGTCATTATGCTAGTCGAGAATAAACGACTCCACAAACTCTCACAGCTCATAATTTGATAATTACTAAAATATATCCTTACATTTTAATATAAAAAAGATATATTGTGATAATACAGAATACCACATATAAACAAACAAACAAGATACGCACGAAATACCCTTTCCTTGCAATCGGGTAAATAGAAAATGAACTTGAGTTTATTGTACTTTCATATTATGAGATTAAAGATTAATTAAAATTTAGTATTCTTTTTTTTATATATTAAGAGATGACAAACAAGCTTGCGGTTAACGGTCAACCTGATGTTAAGTGGTTACCGTCGCTTATATACACTAACAATATTAAGGGTAAATCACTTAAAACTGCAAGTGCGTTGCCATCCTGGGGACTAAGATGATATGCCTTCCATGCCCAGTAATTACACTAGCTACCTTTCCCTTCAATCCGAAACACAGCGAACTGCTTCACGGCAGAAATAAAAAAGGCGGTGGTACCTACCCAGACGATTTAATATTAATAAAAATTTTAACTTTTGTAATTGAGAACTCTAATTAAACTCTTTATTCCTATACATAATTCCATTTAGATGCAAAGTATATCGATAAAGTTAAAAATATATATAACTAGCTGACCTAACCAGATGCTTCTACATCGCGACCTGTTGGGGTACAATATAACATTTTTGATATTACCATAGTATTTAAATGACTATGGTATGCGTAGGTGCCCGCTTGATACCCTATGTACCAAACAAACTGTATATAGATTGATGGTAGATACATAAAAGATGTGTGACGTACACAATTTTTTATAATAAGCAAATAACAATATCTGATTACTTGCATTTATAGAGAACTTTTCAAATTATTTTTAAAAAATCTGTTAAGCAGTCTTTATGAGTAAACTACTACTATACGGAACTATGCGGGCAGAGCAACTTTGATCTCCATATTGCGGCAATAGACAACTTGTAACTAGCACTTAAAATATAACAAAGAAACTGCGCAGATATAGCAACTCTAGTTGTGATATTCGATGATTGTATCAGTTTTCAGTTGCTGCTCTCGCCGAATCAGTTTAAAATTTACGTAATTAACAACCATCAAATTTTTACTAGTTTTGTTGTTGCTGGTTTGCCCAATCGGCAATCGTAACAACTCAAGCGTTGTCAGTTCCTTCCTCTGCAACTAGCAAACTTCAACGAAAAATATTAAAAAGTTGATAGTTAGTTCAACTTAGTTGATAGTTTCTTCAACTAAAGTTGCTCTGTTTGCATTATAATCCTTTTTCTTTCTTCAAAACATTATCAACATTTGCATAAAATTATGTGTCCAAAATGTTTTGTAATTTACAACCTTATTAGTCTGACTCCGGGCAACGTTCGAGCTAATATCACGAAGCAACAGGTTCGGCGGGGTGCCGGTCTGGCAGAGTTCAGGGGTTCAACACCACCTGTTGATACTTTTTATACTAATACTGAATCGTAAGATAAAGAAACCATTCTTTCAGTTATAAAGCTGGCTTCGTCTAACTTAGACATTATAATATACGGCGAGCACGTCTTCATACCAACGGAGAAAACAATTTAATCTATATTCTTATACGATCTATAACCAATTTTGAAAATTCTTTTACCATTATTCTAGAGTGACGTAGGTTATGCTTAGACGCAGATTGTAATAGTATTACGTCGTCGTGGTGGAGTGGTCAGTAACGCTGACTACACGTCAAGCGGTCCGGGTTCGAGTCCTGGTTGTTTCTGTATTTATTAAAGTTTACTGATTAAAATATCCATAGTATTATGTATACCTATTTAATTTGTCCGTTATCCATAACACAAGTTCTTAATGATACTTAATTTGGGCTATCTAGCCCAAATTAATCTAATTGGCGTGATCGTGGAAACATATTATATTGATAAAAATTTTAATGTGATAGAACTTAATTTTTCTTACCTACCTAGGCAATATTCTAATTACTGACCTTAGCGACGACAAGTTGAACGGGAACGGAAAGTCTTATCAATAAGAGCGAATATGATAGCCCATGTTGCTCCTCTGAGGTGAAACTCCCATTATGTAAAGCATTCTGTTCTACATTTTACCAAGTCATAATCATATCCAGAATACGAACAGCATTCTGAAAATTATTAATACTAGTTATGATTGTCCATTTATGAAACACTGCTGGAGATTACATACATCCTGCAAAGACTTTATTTACTAATATTTAGGTTATAAGATTTACTTACAATATCAAGAGTCTCTGAAGCAGGAAATAAATGATTATTAACTAAGCAAAGTCTCTTAAACGACTTTTTTGTACTTTACTTGAACCTGCAATTTCTACAGTTACGAGGTTACACTCCTCCTTCCCTCCTGCCCAAACAAACGATAAATTCGGTACTTAAGTTAAAATTGCTTCCTAATATGTTTTCTTCTTCCCGCGTAATAAGAAGATTTTGCTGGATGTTTTACGACCAGCTGCCCACAGATATCTATTGCTGGTAGACACCCTCTACCAAGGGTGATGACGAATATGAAGATGTTGTGACGAAAGGTTACGTCAGGTGGAAATTTTGAGACGCCTTTTAGGAAGCCCTTGAGTGGTGTTTGGATAAAAGTGTTCCCTGCCTCATCATTTGGCATCCTTGTCATATAATACAACGAATACGCGTTCTTTGCCCTCTTTGAGTAAATCAGTCGCAAAATCTACTATATATACTTCTCAACTTCAAAAACCTGCGAACACAAATACCTTCAAAAACACAGACACTAATTTGTTACTTGGAAAACACCAAACAGAGCTCCTGAAAGGGATGTTTGTTGTAAATATTTTATTCTGCCGACACCAGTCTTCTTAGAAAACTTACCTTTTCGCACTCACAGCGTTTAGACGCAAAATTAGTTGCTGCTCCTTTTGAGGTGAACATTTAAGTAATGCAAGTATTAAGGTTACTTTATCGTAAGTATCCAACACCTCAATGTTCTCTAGAGACTTTCAGGTACATGAAAATCTACCCTGAGTAATCAGGGGCTAGAAAACGCCATACGCCATTAGTCTGTTTTGCAATTTTAAGTAAATAAAGTCGAGATTCTATCGCATGACAGCTATTCACTTAAAAGGAATTACTTCAAGTTGACTACGCATTTGAGTTCAATTTAAATAAAATTAAATTTGCGGTGTTAATGAGTGGTATTGTTTTTAATACTAAAAGGGTGAGAAGCCAGCATAGCCGTTTCCATAGCCTATTTGATCAAGTTACTCTCAGGTCACCAATCCAACCCTATAACGTTGTGGAAACTTTATTCAAAGACAGAACACTACGAAAAGGGTAAGGTTGCTTGCCTTCGGTCTACTGAGAGGTGGTGCTATTTGTCTAGATGGGATCCATTGTGTTTTAAATTAATCTATTGATGTTATGCAAAATAAAGCATGTTCCGTACTGGAACAGATTCATGTATATTTTATCATTTCGTAGCATAAATTATTGTTTTCATTTTTCTTATATAACAACAAAAGTGGTGGATTAATTTAATATCACTGATTGATATAAGTGGGTATAGGGAGATTTTTCCTACGTCTGTTCTGGAAGCTTCCCTCATCTGTGGACTGTGCGTGCTAAATTCAACGGATAACAAGCAAAACTGTTGGACAAGTTATTCAAACCAAGCTATAAGGGCGAGCACTCAATTTATGTCAAAATTGTCACATTTTGTGGAAATTTCAGACCTGATTTTGAATCGATGTGAACAGACTAAGGTTGGTAAATTTTAATAAGGATTTTTACAATGTTTTTGAAATTATTCTCATTTAATATACTTACTATATAATAATAATACATATAATTCTAGATATAATAAAGATATTGTAACAATGTTATATGCAAGCAGATATTTTAAATATTTATTTGAAAAATCTTGCCCGTCCTTTTTCGAAAAAAAAAGGAGATTATAAATACCATCATCCGCTCCAAAACCAATTTGGTCGATGTGGGCGGGAAGACTGCCAAGATGAAATGGGTTTGGGCTGGTCACGTGTGTAGAATGCCTCCAGAAAAGTGGGCACAAATCGCAACATACTGGGTACCCTCGGACGACTATCGCCGACGAGGCCGACCTAAGAAAAGATGGTGCGACGATATAAAGAGGTTCAAAAGCGACTGGGACACTCTGGCACAGAATAGGGATCAGTGGCAGAGTTTGGGGGAGGCCTTTGCCCAGCAGTGGGATGATATAGTCTAATTAAAAAAAAATTGAAAAATAGTCCTAATTCGAGCTTGCGGCCAATTTTCGATCGTACAATCCGGGTCTTCCCAGCTAGTGGACCTATCGCTTTGCGAGCAATGTCTATGTGTGCATAGGGTCACATAGACATGTGTATTATAATATAAAAAAACATTATTGGAACTTCGATGAATGCACGCTCTTAAGCTAAACATGTCATGGGCAAAACAAATTATTTCCATACTATGAACTTCCTTAACATAAGCAATCAAACTGTACAATTTAATATAAAGCCGACCTCATAGTTTTGTTTGTTGATTTTTCTTTCTAATAATGCAATAGACAGAGTTCTTCTCCCTTGAATAATACTCTGAGACGTAAAAAAGATCTAAGCACCCCATCAAAGCAAAATATTTACAGAAGTGATTAAAAGTCACTCCCTAAAAAAGTGTTGTTTAATTAACAGCTTTAATATAATTACGTGGGGTGTTTGTTTGTGTCCTTCCTTTGACTGTCAAATTATTATCACAATAATTTAGAGGCTTTTAAATAAAAATGTCTAGTGTTACTCTCGATATTCTTTACAAAGATCGTATTAGGTATGAGGAGATCTGAAGAAGTACCAAAGTGCTCTAATAATTACCAAAGTTAAGTGGCATTGGACAAAACACATTATTCATGTTGACCGACGCGGTTAAAGGTTCCTACGTTATAGGGCTATCACGTACAGGAATTTGCAAGACAAGAACTCAACAAAGTGGACTGAAAACCTAATAAAGGTCTCTAGAAACATCTGCCACACGGCATCCGTTATGGTGATCTTAGGGAGACCTTGTTGGTCACTTATTATATACCTACCTACAACTTAAATTCGTTCGTTTTTCTGAAAGCACTTTGAGCTGTTGGTTTCAGTTCTCTGATTCTAACCACCAATCCACATGAAGGTTGAAGTCAAAGTCATTACTTATATTAATCTATGGTCAAAGTCAAAATCTCGAAATAAATATATTTGTACTAAATATAGTAAGACTTAATTTTAAATATTTATTATTAATTATTTAATATTAAAAATCCATCAAAGAAAAAAAAAAGAACAGCGGGTGGCGGAGTGCGTAAGAGCGTTTCTTCCACCCGGTTCGAACCCCGTCACGAATCTATGTGTTTTTAAATTTAAAATTTACCTATTGTACTTCTAATCGACGCTTTTACGGTGAAGGAAAACATCGTGAGGAAACCTGCACACACCTATGAAGAAATTCTTACGTTGTGTGTGAAGTCGACCAACCCTCACTTGGCCAGCGTAGTTGACTAAGACCTAATCGCCCCTAATAGGCAAGGGGTAGGCTCGATCCCCTGAGTGGGGAAATCATATGAGCTGTTGATGATGTAAAAAAAATATTTGCTGTGTGCAAAGAAGTATAACTTCTCACGCGCGTACATAATACACGCACCCATTTTTTTTACTTCAGGTTAGCTCTTGGTCTTGGCCTTAGGCCTGATAGTAATAATAGTGAGGGCAAAGATGTCACCCTCAACTACTAAAGCCTGGCTATCCTATTATCACTAACTGCTGGAGCACTATAATGTTGTTAACACTTCATAATGTTCTGCTATTGCTCCATCTGCGCCGTAACGCGTTACATTACACGTTATAACCATCGCGCAGATGTACCTGTTAACGTGGTAATTAAGTAACGGGTTTTACTGGTATTAAGACGCTAAGCGATAGCACAGGTGTCGGTTTTTTGACACGTCACAGCTCGTGATAGCGTTGTGTGTTAAGTGTAGCTTAAGCCCATTTTTAATTCGTAACGAAACGCGTTTTTGACATTAACGTTAATGTAACACGTAACGCCGCAGGTGCAGCAGTAGCATTATGTGGACAATCTTTACTAAGATTGTGGAAGCTATATAGGCTGATTGAAAATAAGCCTTAGTACCAACCAAGCTGACCACATATTTGTACTCACCTGCTGATCTTAGATCATGGAGGTGGTTAACATCTCACGTGTTTTTCGAAGTAGGAAAACCTATACCCCGAATATAACTACACCAGTACGACCCACCTCGATTAATCAAAATCTACAACAAAGCAAATTTTTTTGGGATAGTCAGCTGGATTTAAATGTTCAATTAATCTATAAAAATAATATTTTTTTTTAAATAAACAATGATTCAGTTTACTTTTAACACTCTGCACAGTCACAGAGGTTTCATATAATGTAGATTAAAGAAATCGGTGTTTCCAAAAAAAAAACAAAGTCTATGACGGCAACATTATGTTTAGAGTATATTAAAATTAAACCTATGACATATTCTTTCAAATTGTATATACAGTTTTTGCTTCCCTTATCTTATTTTTATATGTTGATATATTCCCACTGAGTATAATTATCCGTTACTATCTTCGAGATACTTGTACAAACAAGTATTTAAACAAGCTACAATGAAATATTTAACTTGAGTTTACGTCTATCATTGACTTTGTTAATTATTAAAGTACAGCTAACAACTTAAGATAATTTTCTGTCACTTAAGTATAAATGTGTAATTTTGAAATTATTAGTTTTGTTTGTTAATCCAGGCATCGCTTATTAAAGGTTGAATTGTAATTACTTATAATATGTCTGAGATTATAAGACGTATTTGATAATGCGTGAAGAAATGTTTGAGTCGTAATACGTTTATAATTAAAATTTGTTCATTTATTGTAAAACTTTATTTTACAAACCGTCATAAAATTCTTAACTTAAATTTTTGTTAGACGTAATTAAATTACATTCATTTAAGTGGTAATAATCTTTGTCAGTTAATTGTATATGTTATACTCCATAAATCTGATATAGAGTTTCAGATATTAAGATTGAGAGGTTGATTAATACTGAAAGAAAATTAAATATCAATAAAGCGATATTACCTGTCAAGACGTAATTGAAATTTACGGTTTATTATCCACTGTAGGTATCATTTTGTTGATAGCGTATAAAGAATAAAATCCTAAAAATAAATAGGATTTTAAATATTCTTTTTATCCTTACTTTATTCCTTTTTTTTATATCGCTTTTTCTTTCAATTATTTCAAGTTCATAGTGTGTAATGGAGAAGTCTCATTAAATGTATTTTCAATCACCAAAATAATTAAAATTTTAATCGAAATATTATTATATAATTTGTATATAAAAAAATACAAATTATACATCAAAATAATAAAAAATATACGTCATTATTGTTAGATAAAATTTCATTAAAGCACAAGCACAAATTAAAGTGGGCCTGGATTTGGGCAATCTCATGTCAAATCTGTGTTAGTTATGTAATTGGGCAACGCCAGTGTAACTAATTATAAATAAATAAATATATGTAGGTTAAACATATCAACTTATGTTGAGAAAATTAAGTTTTACCACAGTTAAATCTACATTAAGAAATATATTGTGGGCAACGAATCATTCCTAATTCCTAAGTCGTGGGGCTTTAAAGTGAGATGTGGGATGATATTATCGATAATATCAGTTTTTTTTTACTATTATAGCTTTATCTATACAATTATTAAGTTACCACATCCTAAATACTATAGTGTACATCTTTGTATGACCTCTATAGGGTAAAAGCTTGTTCAATATTTCCTTTTGCTGTTCTATGTCTTCGCCCGTGGGGCCATGCCACTTCGTTGTTTAAAACACCCATATTATCAAAATCAAAAAGTTATTTAATTAAATGGACTTTCCTTAGTACTTTTATATCATCAAAAATTATAATACCGTTTCGGGACGAAATCATTATTTCACTTAAATAACTTTTATCCTGAGTTTTCTCCCGAGTTCTTGTTGCAAAAACACGTGTTGAGAGACTCCATTTTTAACCTCCATCTACCGTTCAATAGTCTGTTACTTTAAAAGTACCTTTTTACTTGACATTGGTGAATTGCGATAAATAACGCGAACGCCATTAATTAAAGAAGAAGAAGAAGAACTTTTATCCTGGCATCTAGCTATGTGATCTAGTTTCACTTCAGTGCCAACCCATGTTGTAGTCCATCCGTAAAATTTGCTTTTTTCCCTATATCAGTATTTCTTGTTTTATCAATACTTCTCAGATTCAAGATGCTTCTTTCCTTGGCATAACCAGTCCCTACAACACTGTCAAACAATAATTTCCTCTCACCATGTTTCTAAAATTACGAATGTGACACTCGTCGACATTTAAATCTGTATAGCTCGTGTGTTATAATTGTATTAGTTGTGCATGTTTTAACGCAAGTAGTTTTTCCTGCACGACGCGGTGTAAAACTTTTTGAATAAATTTACATTTAGATCATAAGGTAGACAAATATTTGAGGATTAATTTGCTGCGAACTTACCAATACAGAATGTATGAATTTTAATGCAAGAACTGGAACCAGGACGTTTACTCTATCTTATGATGGGGCCGTTAGTTTCTTCATGGTGCACTTCGACCCAATAGGATCTTCTGTGCCTCTCCTTTAGGTACTTTTATTCTTGTGGCTCCTTGAATATATAAGCCATCATCCTATGTCCATAGGCTTGAAGAGCCTGTAGTGCTCTGGCCTTGGATAAGCCATTTCCAGGATATTTATTCTAATCCTGGCTATGGAATCGCAATCACACCACAGGTGTTCCATTTATTCCGGGCCATGTCTACATGCTCTGCAATACAACGTTCATCATAACAGCCTTTATAAAGCTGTTGATGATGATGAATTCGATGTTGTTGAAATGAAACTCTTACTTGTGCTTGCTATTAAATCAAGAAAGTTTACTGAAGCGGTACAGATACGCCACAGTCCAGTCACTGCAGCGCTGTTCCATAGTAGCACCACTGAAGAGCTTCCTCACGACTTTTCTCCGCTTTTTCATAAAAAAGAATACCTGAACTTACTAGTGATAAGCGATCTTCATTTGATTACACAGACTAATAATATTGATAGAATCTACTGCAGTTTTATAGAAAAACTGTCTTAAAATTAACACATGGTACAATCCACCGCGCCGTTTTGTAATACTGCGTGACATAGGATTTTAGTTCGACATATCTACGGAAACACTATCTTTCTTGTTACCCACTCTCAAGATAGCGCGAGGGAGAAAGAGTCACGTCACATGATGCATAGGCGGCGCGTTGCGGTATGAATGGTGCCAATTTTGAAACGCAGTAACTAGAATCTTAAAAAAAAATAAAACAATATGTACTTAGAGTAATATAGCGCATCTTAAATATTATAAGAACTTTCCCTTGGTATCCCATAGCCAGTAGTCGTTCTGTCGGTATAACTTTCTAGATCTTAAGTTTAAAGTAAACTCCGAAGCGTTTCGCACAATTGAAAATATACGTATTTGTTATTTAAAATATGCAGCAAGTTCCTTCAGAGTTGAGGCATTAATTTGTAAGAGGCTTTTCCTACCCAATGAGTTAAATAATTAATCAGCCTTATAAAATGCGGAAAATAAATCGTAAAATGGTGGTAATGCTTTGTGTAACATTTAAGTTAGTCATTGATGCGTTATTCGAAATTCGAATAGTCTTTGAAGCGCGGTAGCTATTTTTACCCGACTACGGCGAAGTCAAAAAGAAGGATTATGATTTTAGCAGTGTATGTATATATGAATATTTGTATTTACGTGTGTTCCACCGTAGTGTGTAAACTATTCATTCGATTTGGATGAATTAGGAGTCAATCGAATCGTTATTATAGTTCAGGTTACACAGTGGTCACCAAAGTGCGGCTCTAGAGCCGCATGTAGCTCTTTGGCTCCTTAAGTGCGGCTCCGGCACAAATATCCACGGAAAGCGCAATTATAATTCCATTAAAAAAACTAATGCAAATCACGTTGTTCGCATTAACAAATTATTTATTAATTATGAAATTTAGTTATATTTAGTGTAATAAAGTTTACTTATTAAGCAGATTTGGCTCCAATTTTTTGTTAATTGTTGTAATGTTCATATTTGGCTCTTTGGTTAATAATTTTTCCGATCACTGGGTAACCTAAGTAAGATTCTCTCCGCTTGGTCATGAAACACGACTACTGATAATGGAGGCTTTCTTCCACTATGAGTTTTAAATATATAAAATCGTGTAGCCATTAATATTTTTTACAAATCAAGCCCATTTGCATTGCGATGTTTTGTAGCTCAGAATAGCTGTTGTTTGTATTGTTGGAGGGCGCACTACTACTTAATTCTTTGAGTAAAAAAACCTACATAAAAAATTCTTGCCTACGACCTAATGGTCCTCGTAAACTGCAGTTAATGCACAGCTATCGTCAGTTGACGATTACCTGCACTCATCATCATCATTTCAGCCGAAAGACGCCCACTGTTGAATATAGGCCTCCCCCAAGAACCTCTAAACCGGTTGTTCCTGCGCAGGGGCTTCCCGCGACCTTTAGCAGATCGTCAGTCCACGTTGTGGGGGGCCTACTAACGCTGCGTTTCCCGGCTATTACTTGCACTATGCGTATAAAAAAAACTGTCTCAACGGAGTGGCAACTTAGATAGTGAAACTAACAAGAGTCACTGTCCACAGCAACAAAAATATTCAATTTGCAAACGAAGTACTACAGCTAATTTAACTCCTCAATGTAGTTATAGCCTCGGGAGTTTTAAGGGTCATTAATTATTGATGTATAAGTTGTACAATACCTAAGTTGTAGAAAGATTAACTAGGCGGAACAGAAGGTCGTGTTCTGTAAGGATGGACGAATGACATCAAAGGGCATGCTAGTGACCCTCGACGAACCACATTCATTGAGATTAATAGGACTCCGCTGTCTATGATTTATTTCCGCACTCATCTAGTAAAATAAAAGTGGCCTGACATTTTCATTAGCGCTCAAGTAATATTGGGCATTTCATATTATGGGTGAATTGTGGAAGCGTTGAGGTCATTAAAACTCCCTCAGATTGTGTAATATATGTAAGAGAAATAGTAAATTGTATAAATAAAATACACAACTGGTGAATAAAAAATTTTTCTTTATAATATTTTTAAGCCACGAACTTTGGTGAACTATGTCCCATGACTGTTGTGTTGTTATATTCATTTTATTATTTATATCCATACACACAACATGTACATCTCTATGTGAGTTAGCCTCTTGACAGATTTACTGAAATGCAGCAACTGCACTTCGACTGCCAAATTAATCGAATCAAATCATCCTGCGACATTAAGTAACTCTTAAAACTTAATACTTCAACTAAACATGGTAAGCCAAAATGCTTTGTTATATACCAAAGTCAAAGTCAAAGTCAAAGTCAAAATTACTTTATTCATTTAGGTACAATTTGTACACTTATGAAAGTCAATTTTGATGCCATCGGTTCGAGAGTCTACCAGGAGGCCTTGTTCTGAGAAGAACCGGCAAGAAACTCAACAAGTTTTATCCTCCCTTTACAGTTTTTATAGTATTGATTTGGAAAGAGTCCTAATTCACATTGTCAAGTCTTTAATAATTAATCATAAAAATTTATTAAAATAAAGACTAATAATTAAACTTAAAATAAAAATAAAAAATATATATTAAAAAAAAGTGATTTAAGACATCTTTCCTTACAATCTTGTCAATTAGAAAATTAAATTTTTACACATATTGATATCTCACTAGATTACAATGGAGAATCGAGCACATTTGGATGTGTCCACACATTTTTATCATCTATATATTCCTGAACTTTATAATACGCTTTCTTCATTAAAATTTGTTTAATATGAAGCTTAAATTTATGTGACGGAAGTTCAGTTACATGATGTGGGAGTTTATTATATATTTGTATACATTTCCCCATGAATGAGTGACTAGTTTTATGAAGTCTGAAACTTGGAACAGCAAGTTTATTTTTACCTCTTGTGTTTAAATTGTGATAATCACTTTTCTTCAAAAATGTATGTAAATTTTTATGAACATACATAATGTTGTCATATATATATTGGGAAGCAACCGTGATAATATTTATTTCTTTAAATAACTCTCTAAGCGAGTCACGAGGTCTTAATTTATAAATGGCACGTACGGCTCTCTTTTGTAATACAAAAATGTCTTGAATATCAGCTGCTGATCCCCACAGCAATATACCATATGACATAACACTATGGAAGTAACTGAAATATACAAGCCTTGCCGTCTCAATATCAGACAGTAATCTAATCTTTTTAACAGCAAAAGCAGCAGAGCTAAGTCTTCCTGATAGGGTAGTAATATGAGGATTCCATTGTAGACGTGAATCTAAAGTTATTCCTAAAAATACTGTTGAGTCAACACATTGTATAATTTCTTCGTTAATTTTAATATTTGTACTGACCTGCTTGACATTTGGTAACGAAAATTTGATACATTTAGTTTTATTTGAATTTAGTAACAAGTTATTATTAGTAAACCAACACATTACTTTGGAAAGGGCATTATTCACATCGTCAACATTTTCTGTTTGTCTATTTAGTTTGAAAATAAGGGAAGTATCATCTGCAAATAATACCGTCTCACATAAGTTGCTTAAATAGTAAGGCAGGTCATTTACATAAATCAAAAAAAGTAACGGACCTAATATCGAACCCTGAGGCACGCCCATGAGCATAGGGGCCCCTGAAGACTTCGCTTTATTTATAACTACTGTTTGTAATCGGTCACTCAGGTATGATTCAATTATTTTTATTGAGTTCATTGAGACGCCATAATGTTGTAATTTGGCCAATAAGGTTTTATGTTCTACACAGTCGAAGGCTTTGGACAAGTCACAAAAGACACCTAGAGCATCTTGTTTGCTTTCCCAAGCATCAAATATATGTTTCATTAACGCAACACCTGCATCTGTCGTATTTCTACCCTTAGTAAAACCAAATTGTCTGTCGTGAAACAGTTTATTCAATGTAAAATGAGAAAGCAATTGATTGTAAATAACTTTCTCAAATATTTTACTTAACGCTGGTAAAATGGATATGGGACGAAAATTAGTGGGATCACATTTATCCCCAGACTTAAACAAAGGTATAATTTTACTACATTTCATTAAATCGGGAAAAACCCCATCTTTAATGCATTTATTAAAAATAATCGTTAAATATGGGGAAATTACTTTAATTATTGATGTTATAACTGTAACCGATAAACCCCATAGATCTTCCGTCTTTTTCTTATTTAAAGATTTAAACGTTTTTATAATGTAATCGTCATTAATTTCATGAAAGTTAAAAGAAATATCACATTTATCAACATTAGATTCTAAAAAGGAAACCGCAAATTCAGTAGATGAATTCAGTTTACTAGTGATTTTCATGGGAATGTCTGAGAAAAAGGCCTCCATAGCATTTGCCACTGCTTCATCCGTTTTTACCATTTTACCATTAATATTAATTTCAAAAGACCTATCTTTAAATGACGTTTTACCAGTTTCTTGGTTTATAATTTTCCAGGTGGTCTTAATTTTATTAGCAGAATTTTTAATTTTATTACTAAGGAAGTTTGCTTTTGCAACATTACAAACCCTTTTAAATATTTTAGAATAATTTCTGACATAATTTATAAATGACTGGTCTGTGGACATAGACTTTTCATAATATAAATCATATAATTTTCTTCTACTAACATATATGCCTGGAGTAGCCCAATCACTAAATTTCTTTTTTGAGTTAAGTGAAACAGTTTTTTGTTTAAATATGCTATTAAATTCTAAATTTATTTGATTAAATAAATTTTTATACATTTTATTTGAATCATCACAATATTGTAAGAAATGAAGTCTATGTTCAATATTATTTTCGAAAATCTTCATGCGACTGTCCGTTATTGGTCTAAAAGTAATTTTTGTTACTAGATTGACATTACGGCGCTCAATAGTGATTTTCTGTCCACCATGATCTGAGTTTACACAGTTGAGTATAGATTTCTCAAGTATATTACAATTACAGAAAATGTTATCCAAGCAAGTAGCTGTAGTAGGGGTGATTCTGGTAGGTTCAAAGAAAGCATAATAAAGATTAAAAGATCTAAATAAATTAATGAACCTATTTGTGTATGGACTTGGTACTAGAATATTTAAATTGAAGTCCCCACAGACAACTATCTTCTTGTTATTGCTACAAATAATATTTAGAACATTTTCCATTGTAGTTTCAAACAGATCATAGTTTCCAGAAGGGGGTCTGTATACACATACAATTATAAATTGCTCAAATTCCACACATGAAATTTCAATAACTCGTTCAATTGAGTGCTTAATCACATCTGAACGTTCTTTATATTTAATATTGTTCTGTAACAAAATTAAGGAACCACCTCTAATGGCAGATTCTCTAGTGAATGCACTTACAATGTTATAACTTTCAATACAATTTAATTACATAAAATACCTATATTAGTTCCACCAATTTCAAATTGTATTACATCGTCTTATTAAGAATTTTAAGTGAGGTAAAGGAAGATCGAAGTGAGGTTCAACTTTGAAATGTTTGCCATCGAGATCAATGATGTTTGCTAATGTTTTCTCTTAGTTAAGCTTGTTTTAGTTTATAATACGTATAACTGTACCGACTTCAAGCTATTAAACTAACTTATGTGCTTTGGAATTTTATTACTTTTGATAAGCGTAATGATTTGGTGAATCTTTTATTTCAGCCTTGAAATAGAGTAGGTAACTATTAATATAGACTTATAGATATTTTTTTTCCAAAATTATTCATCACATCACTTCCATCGTCATTTTGACTGAATTTTACTGTTTTTTTCTAAAGTTGGTTGTTCCATTCGTAAAGTTACCTGTAAAAAACCAATTAAATAAAGCGTTAATTTCAAATGGTTTTTATTCAAGTGAAAGATTACCAGCATTATCGCCGGTATATTATTGACTCGTAAAAATACAAGGAAACAAAGATCAAAAATTTTAAGCAAAACAAACACCATTAAAATTCTTATTTAAAATTAAGAATTTATTGCAGTGTTTCAGACCCAGAGGCCGCTTTTTGTTTGCCTTTAATTTATTCGAGTCACAGTTATCTTGCATCAAAAAATTTCCCTTTCGTTTTGATTTTATCATCTATACTTTTGCAGATCTTAAACAAAATAATATTTATGTCAAAACTCTACCTTTACCAAGGGAAACTGTCAGGACTTATGTTATTGAAGCACGTCGAGGTTTGGTGCTCCGACGCCTGGGCGGCCGTCAAAATCTTTTTTTCTCTTGTCAAGTGGTTGGCATACAAGCATACAGCCTGCTTGATGGTAAGCAGTCACAGTAGCAACTTGCATCACTGACGTGACTCATGTGCGCTTCCAAACCTAGTCCCCTTCCCTACTCCGTGGAGCACTAACGACTTTTTCCATCAACAGAAACAGAACACCACAAAAAGTTTGTGTTATTTTACTGGGGGTCTTCTGTGCCCTACCTTGACTAAAACGCCTAATGCCAAAACCTTTAACAGTGTTTCGATAGCATGACATAGCATGGCTTCCAGTTGCAGCATTCGAGGACAGAATCAGATTGTTTTTCAAATTGACGAAACTAGTAACTGTCAAAAAACTCTCTAAAAATGTTTTTGTTGATATATTTTTTAGCGTCGGTACATAAAATAAATAAAAAAATATAGAGATGGAATTCTTGAATAAAATGCTATAAGAAATAATCTTATACGTAGTCTGGAAATAAAAATATAGCTGCTTTGTCTAATTTTATAATAAGGCGTCTATAATTATCCGAAGTGAATAATGCATCGCTAAAGCTTAAAACAGTTCAACGCACTGTAATCGCCGTCGTAATTTGATTGTGTTAAAAGAACATAATTCCAAAGTCCAATATTTTTTTTCGATTTGACGGACTAATCAAAATTTTTCAGAAAATATTCTAATTTTAAGTTCTTAATAATGATAAATAAAAGTAAAATACCAATGACCATAACATTCTAGTTTTATAAAAGCATTAATTAAGTTTAAAAGAACGTTAAACCACTCGCTACCATACTTCTTGTATATTTAAAGTGTTTAAATTATTTTTTCATGATCTTTTCTGTCATATCGCTTCCAACAGCAACAGAAAGGGATCTAAATCTAATGAATAATAAATATTGTTATTCTTTCATTTCTGCTTGGAACGAATGAGAGACATGTGGATGAATAGGCAAGCTGACAAAAACGAGATTATAATAAAACGTATTTTTCATCGAAAATAGGGATTTTTACGTGGAGTACCTATTTTTTAAGTACGTAATAACATAATAAGTTAAGAAAGAAAGAAGAAAAATTGTTTATTCAGTGTCACAATATCTAGGAAAATATCTTAGGTCATTTAAGTACATGTAACATATCTTTCAAAAAAGAATAGTATGCGTAAGGGACAAAACTTAAACTATTTGATTACTTATTATTACCTACCCGGCGTTGTAGAACTATCATCGTAATCACAAAAGATGTCGGTACTTAATTGTCGAATACTTCGATGTTAAAGCTTATATATAATACTACCAATGACTTTACAGCACATAAAGTAACGTGTACGTGTTGTAACCCATTTGTAACTCAAGCATGCATTGTGTAGGGTTGTCACGGGGCAGGTCTTAAATAATGTTTTGTTAATTTAATCGGAAAATAATAAGTCTAATAGGAGACAAACTTTCAAAGATGATGACAAGAAAGAAGCTAAACCATTAAATTTTATTTTGGATTTTTCTAAAATACTGTAAAACTACGTCTGACAAACTTGTCAGCATGTCGCCTACTAATCGACACTGATATCGACCAATGTTACCGATTATTGACAGTGATGCATTTATGAAAACTAGTTGACAGTAAATATTAATATATAAATTATTCCATAGTTGACAGTACTTCGAATACTTTATGATTATATCAGTTGGTAATATTTCTGTATGATTAATTATATTTTTATGAAGCTCTACCCCTTTTTGAGTGTGATTGTACGTACGCATATTAAACCAAGCTAAGTTTTTTTTTATATAAAATGGTCGATGTTTTAACCAACCATCATCCACTATAAGGGTTTTATTAAAAGGAGAAACTGCCGGAGTGACTGACATTTCAAAGCACAGCCCAAGTACTAACTTTCTTATTTTAAAACATTGACTTAGCTTATTCATTAGTTAAAACTGATGTTTCACTTACTTGCTGAATGAAAGACAGAGTTAGCATCAGTTTTAAGCCACCTCTAACTTGGGTCCACGTTTTATAGTAAAGAGGACACAGTCCAAAATCATAGCTGGATGTAAAGTGGCACATAGATTCGTTATGAACTCTATGGGTACACTAAGATAGGATTTTTCAAAATTCCCTAAGGTCATGTGCTAAGGTGGTGAAACGTGTGTCCAAAGTTTGTATTGGCAAACCAGATTAGTTAGATTATTCTATTCCAAACTTTACCGTAGTACTCCTGTCGATAAATTAATAAACAAGTATTCAGTTTTTTTCCGAATTCAACCTCTAAAAGAGGGAAATGGAATGATAAAGTCTGAAAGTCAACATGGGTATTTTTTCGTCATTATTGTTGAAAAACACATTAAAATTTTAATAATTTAGACACTTTTAATAAATAAATAGAGTTTTTGAAACTTCTACACACATGGGGATAAAATAGGAGATGAACGTTTGTATGGAAGCCCAAACAAATGTGTCAAAGCTTACTATACGCAGGTATTGGAAACATGTGTATAATTAGTAAAAAATAAAAAAATTAAAAAAATTAAAATGCTGCCTATAATATATAATTATGTCACTGCTCCACGTGAACGAAGTCGCGGGCAAAAGCTAGCAAGTAAATAAAACTAAAACTTATCTTATTTTCCAATGCTAAGTGCTGTAGCTTCTTACAGATTATTGTGTACAATATTGGCATGTTTGTCATTTCTATTTGTAAATGAAAACAGCGAACATTTCGATTTTTTTCGAAGTACGAGTAACATATTATACATGTAACTCACGCATTTTTACCTAGCACGGCAGTAGTCTTACATCCCTTTTATCTCCATTATTTCTAAAAAGAATGTCTTGTTTTGGGAAATAAAGATATTATTATTATACCCATCCCGTGTACGTCAATCTTCAGAAAACATCTCAGCGAGGAAAAGGCTGAATAAAACCCAACATCACTCACTTTAGCATAGTCCTGCTTCTTGAATGATTGATCATGGTTGAATAGTCACTAAAGCAATATGATACGAATTATAAAAGTTTCTTGATTTCACGCTGCTTAAATTAATTTACTTTCGGACAGCTTTCGGAACTTTAAAATGAGTTTTGACATTTTAATTTATTTGCGTAGTTTGTTGCTTTGTATTAATACAAAGGATCTATTTGTTAAAATTAGTTTATTAGCTGACTAATTTCAAATGTCAACTAAAAAGTTCGAGGTAACCACAATTTATAGTCAAATAGTGTTTAATTAGAATTGAATAAAATAATGGTAACGTACTGTACATTTCTTAAGAAATATTTTTTTTCCACGTACATTTCGGTTGTGTAATGAACTCTATATTGGACTACTAAATGGGTTTATTCAAACAATTAGTAATTAAGTTTCTTTAAAATCGGCAACGCACGTATACCACGTGGTATAGTAAGTGTGCAATAATTTATTCTTCCGGCAACAAAGTATTTGTTATCTCAGTTGCTTTTTGCAAATTATCTGGCGGAGTAAGATTTTCAGTATGGGTTAGATCCCATTGCCGCCCCGTTTAGCCGCAAGTTTGCTACTTTTTAAGAAAAATAACTGTAATATAGTGAGTCATGAGTCGGGCCGATTTTTTAATTGTCATTATGTTACAGGTTGTTTTTTAATTTTAATTTTGATTGTCTGTTCACCTTTGAGATTACAATTCAAATTATATGACATGAGTGAAGATAAAATAGTTTTATTTATGATGTTTATGATAAATTACTTAAGATACCTTAAGAAACAGATTTCATTTAAATATCTAATTTTATCTTTCGATTGTAAAAAGAGAAGAGGTTTCGAATTTCAAACATTAACGAATACTTGAATGCATATTAAATGTAAGCACTATTTCTTATTCTGAAGTGTTCAAATAGCAGCTGTAAAGTAAGATATTCCAGCCTGAGGCTAACTTAAGAGGATTGGGGTACACAGCGTTTCACCGGAGGCAATAGTACCTACTTGCTAAGTTTATACAGATTAATAATGAACTGAGTGGAATTTCCTGCACCTATGTGCTATCATTATTTATTTATGGAAAGATTATTTTGTAAGCGTACCCTAACGGGACTAAGGTGTACTTGGAAATTGTACTGTAGATTAAGATAAAAATGGAGTATCACAACACGTGTTATTACAATAAGAACTCGAGTGAAACTCAGACAATAGGCTAAAGGCGCATACATATAAAAAGCAAGTTGCCAGCCTTGATTCATCAGCGCTATACAAGGAGATAGGCCAAGCCGGCGTTTAACTTGTGACAAGTGTATGCCCAGTGGGCATATATTGCCGCCATTTCGCCGTCCGATAAAGTCGTGTGAATACGTCCGTATGTCAGAATAAAATATCCGTTTTTCTTTCAAAATGCCGTCCTATTCAACTGTAACATGAAATCATTGCAGTGAATCAGATATTTATCAAGTAATGGAATCACTTTTCACACGTAAGAACCGAAAAACTTAGATTTATATTTAAAAAACAATATTCAAATAAATAGTCCGAATTTTATTCATAATAACGAAGCGTCCGTGGCGTAGTGCGTAAGGGCGTCGTCTCCCGCCCGGGAGGCACTGGTACGATCCCCGCCACGTACCAATGTGTTTTCAAATTTTGAATTCATATGTACGTTTAATCGACGCTTTTACGGTGAAGGAAAACATCGTGAGGAAATGTGGCGTAGGCTCGAGCCCCTCGGTAGGGACATTATATGAGCTGTTGATGATCTTACAAATTGTATTATATTGCGGCCATGCTTAACTCTCATTGCTTCGCAGTCATTAATACGCGCGCAATCAATAGTGTATATTACGTTATGCTCAACTAGAACCATGTTATGTAGTGTACGGACGCTGATCTTCCTACTACACTCGGTCTTCCTATGAACTCGGCGATTGGACCGATCTCCTTAGATTGATATATCTGTACTGACAACCATTACATCAAGCAAGTTGTAATAACCAGGGGCTGCCTGTCTATGATAGCATGGAAAAACAACGCTGATCGGAGCAGTTTGGCACCTTACAGCAACATTCGGAACTTAACGGTGCGTTTTCCACAAAAGTAAGGAGATCACCTACCACTATACTAGAGGACCGGTACCGTTGACAAATTATAACCCTAAGGTGGGTAGAGTTCGCGCCAATTTTCTAGTTCGCTCTAAACACGAGGCGATTAGGAGCAGTACGAAATTGAACCTTGTTGGTAGGTGATATGGCTGTGCAAACGAAGCGGAAACAACTTCAGAGCAGGTTACAGGTTTGGCGCAAGCTCTACCGTAACTTATCTGATATTAACCGTCAGCAAAGATGGAAACCGATTACTTGGCTAATCATCATTTGTTTCATCGACAAGTGATATTAATAATAATTTTTAATTAAGTTAAAATATAATAAAAAGATCTTAACTAGATTAAATAAAAGTCAAAGTAGTCTAACTGTTTTGAAGATGAGTTCTGAATTTGATGTATTGTTAGTAGGTGATAAACAAATTACAAGTTGAAAAAAGTTTTTAGCGTTATTTATTCTTACTTACTTACCTACTTTTTAAAGGCTTGAAAAGTGAAAACAATTATATGGTACTATTTTGGTTTAGCTGTTACTGAATTAGCTCAAACTCAAACACAAGAAAATTTGGAACACAGAATTTTTAAATTGTCTTTAATTTTCACGAATTACTGCAACCTACTAAAACACTTATAACATAACTAAATAAAAACACGGAAAATCGTTAGCGTCAAATATAATGAAAAGATATTTCAATTGTGGTGTTACAACGGTAATTTATAAAAAGAACGGTTATTGGACGGTAGATTATTCAATGAACAATGGCTTCCTGATTGCAAATGGACCGGTTATAAGCAGTTTGCTGGCATTGGCACCTTGCGACCGTGACCTCTTCAAAGCTTTTTCTACAGTTAGCTAGAATCTCTTTTTCCTTTTTTACTCTACGGCGGCGCGGATGCTGTTGGAAACTCTTTTATGATTTTTACGTTGTAAGAGTATTTGGCGCACTGTCATGGCACAAAGAAAAAAAATGTTTTGATAGTTCCTGTAATCTGTTTCGGAGTGGATTTTGTGCGCTGAAAGTGGTGTTATTTTAATGCACAGTATCTGTGTTGACGATCAATAAAGATGAATAATTGAAATAAAAGGTTTATGGTGTGTATGACGCTGAGAATTTTGTAGTGGAATATCCACCGTCATGTGGTCTGTCGCCAAAGATTTCTCGCCAAGCAATCCTTAGATAAATTTAAGTGTGTGATACCCATATCTTAATGCAGAATTCAAGAAAGGAGAAAATACTAAAGACGTTGTTGTATAAGGGCTAGATCCCATTGCATTATTTTAGTGGGAAGACTTAAAAAAGTATGTTATACCTAATTCTTTATAATTCTGTGTATTTTGAAGTAGGTCAATTTCTGAAGCTAGCGCATTTTGCTTCCTGTTGGCTTTATTTTTGGTCCTTCGATCTGGATGGCCATTTTTTCGTTAGCTGCCTGTTCTACGTCTTTGATAATGGATATATATTTACATCTAGAACTAACAACTAAACTAACATTATATATAAAAAGAACATTAAAATAGTATAAACCAGTTTCCAACAGAAGCATTGGGCATAAATCTCATCTGGTAAGATTAAGAAACAAAGGTAGAACCACACTTTACCTTCAACATGTTGTGCAATATTTTACCTCTTAATGCACGAATGTCACAAGAAGAATTGTTATTCTGCGATAGTCTTAACTTTATTTTCTAGTGATTTTGCGCAGGAAAAGCTTATATTTATAAGCTTTCCTGTACAAAAGCAATTGTTAGAAAAAATAATTTATTTCTATTACTATTTTTACTAAAGAGGCTCACGCTATGATTATATTGTCAAAGAGCTATTATTCGATCCCTCGGGAATATTTCGTATTTTTTTTTAAATGAAAGCTTTTGTAAAATTTTTTGTACCCCTTATATTGCACAAAATTGTATTGTGTAGTTTGTGATGTGTAATTGTAAGAATTATAGGAATACCTAATCTATTATATAAAAGGCAAAGTCCTGACTCACTGTCTGCCTGATCAACGCCCAGAAGAATAGCTGAAATTTTGCACAGAGGTTCCTTTTATGACGTAGGCAAGGAATAAGGCTGGATTTTTCGAAATTTAACCTCTAAGGGGGTAAAATAGGGGATGACATTTTGTATGGAAAACCGTCATTTGTTAAATTAAAATCCATAAAAATTGGTATATAGACTTTCGAATAAAAAGCAAGAAAGGAGTATTTGAAATTTTCTCGAAATTCAACTCCTAAGGTGTTGAAATAGGGGATGAAAGTTTGTGTAGAAAATCCATCATTTTATAGTGAAATCTCTACATATTGGTATATAACTTTTCCGGTTAAAATTAAGAAAGGAGTATTTAAAGATTTCTCGAAATTCAACCCCTAAGGGGATGAAAGTTCATATGGGAAATCCATCAATTTTATATTAAAATACATAACATATACCAATTATATGACATTTCGGTATAAAATTAAGAATCACGTATTTAAGGATTTTTTGAATTTTAATCCCACGGGGACGAAGTCGCGAGCAAAAGCTATTAAATAAATAAAGCCACTTTATTTGATATACGAGAAATAATAGTTTAAAATAGTTTCTGATATCTCTTTCACAATTTAAGAAGGACACTTGAACATTAACAACTATAAGTTTCATGTTAGTTAAGAGGCAATGTGTATCAGGCAACAGGCCAATGCAACTGTCCGTGGTTGTCAAAAGTTTCATGCGCTGTGAAGTTTGCCATTTCTACTAACTGGTTTGGCGAGGAAGTTGAATCATGTTACACTGTTTGCTTCCCCTATGTGGTATTAATTTAAATGACTTAGAAGGCACATCTACTCGTTGAATTTCCCTGAAAATATTTTATTCAACTGTACGTAAATTAGTAGCGCTTATAAGGAACAGTCGTATATTTTTTTTACTGTACGTCAGTCTTTCTCAAAGTGGGCGATAACGCCCCCCTGTGGGCGTTGGAGGCCTAGAGGGGGGCGTTAAGGGACCCAGAAAAAAAAGGGGGGCGTTGGCGTGGTTCAGGGGGGCGATGGTGGATTTGTAATTTTATTTACTTAACATTTTAAATTTCACTAAACTTAAAACCTACCTATTACTCAATATCAGGCGTGGTTTAGGGTTATCAGATGATTAATTTGTAATTTCATTTACTTTATAATTCACTAAAATTAAAACCTACCTACTACTCAATATCAAATAATTAGTTTATATATTTGCCTTGTATGATGGTATAAAAACTAAAAAATATTTATTATAGATTTCGTAGAATAGCCCGTATGCCGTACGCAATCAAGTTGTAACAAGTTTTTGTTAAATAACGCTATTGGTGCAATCCGGTAGTAATCGTCTGGTGCATCGATACTTGTCCTAACTTGCTCGGTACTATTAAGCGTGGAAAGAGATAAACGAGTTTGTGCGCGTTTGTTTTATTCCTGTCGGTGCGTGCCGTATTTAAATCCTATATAAAAGCTCGGAATATCTCTTAAATTTTCATTAGTAGTTTCGTGCGCAATCTTTAATCGATCTTCTGAAACAGAGTACCTCGTCGAGTGCACGGAGCTCCGAGTGGATCGCAATAAAGAAAGACTGTGGTAATCTTCAACCTACACTTCCTAAAAAGGTCAACACTTTATTTACATATTTGTAAAAACAAAGTCATGTCGGAAGCAAAAAAGAAGAAACGGCAATACAGTGCAGAATATATTAAATATGGATTCATAGAAAATCCGACAAATTCATCTTTGCCTATGTGCCTTCTTTGTTCAAAAACATTTTCAAACGAAGCGATGAAGCCTTCAAGACTTCAAGATCATTTGAATAAAATGCATCCAGATAAGAAGGACAAAAATGTAGCCTATTTTCAAGACCTGGAAAAGAAGCATAATGCTCAGCCAAGTGTATCGAAACTTTTTTCGGTGGCTACTAAGCAAGACGATGACGGACTTCGAGCTTCATACAATATCTCTTTGTTAATTGCTCAAACAGGTAAACCACACACCATAGGAGAAACGTTAATTTTGCCGGCAATAAAAGAAGTTATAACTACTGTGCTTCATAAACCTGCTGCAGATATAATTCGAAAAATTCCTTTGAGCAATAGTTCTGTGCAAAGACGAATTGATGAAATGGCTGATAACATTGAAGAGTCATTGTGCAATCATCTGAAGACTAGTCAATTTTCAATTCAGTTGGATGAGTCCACTTTACCAACTAATGAAGCTTTGTTGCTGTCTTACGTGAGGTTTATTAAAGATGAAAAAATATGTCAAGAACTATTATTTGCTAGAAATTTAGAGACAGACACAAAAGGAGAAACCATATTTAAAACACTGGAAAAGTTTTGTGATGAAAAAGGAATTCCCTTGAAGAATATTATATCAGCTGCTACAGATGGTGCTCCAGCTATGACGGGGAGTCAAAAAGGTTTCATAGCGTACTTAAAAAACGAAATTCCAGATGTGCTTGCTGTACATTGCGTTATACATCGACAACATTTAGTTGCTAGAAATTTAAGTGAACGACTGTTTCAATCATTGCAATATGTCATCAGAGCAGTCAATAAAATCCGAAACAATTCTTTAAATGACAGATTATTTAATCAGCTTTGTGTTGCTAATGATGAAGATTTCAACAGATTGATTTTTCACACAGAAGTGCGTTGGCTATCAAAAGGAAATTGTCTGACTCGATTTTACAATCTGTTTGACTCTGTCATTGAGTTTTTGGAAAACAAAGACACAGAATTGCGCGACAAACTCATCACATCAAAGAATGATATCGCATACCTGACAGACCTTTATAAATTGCTTAATGATATGAATCTCCAACTTCAAGGCGATGACTTGAACTTAATAAAAACAAAAAATGTCGTCGCTGCTTTCGTAGCCAAGTTGCTCTTACACAAGAAGAATATCGGCAGACGTGAGTTCCATAATTTTCCCAATTTATCAGTATCCTGCAACAGCGACGACTTGCTTGTCTACTGCCAACATTTGGAAAATCTTCACAGCGATTTCATTGAAAGATTCCAGGATATTTTGAAATTGGAAATACCAGACTGGGTGTTAGATCCTTTTTCAAATGTCAACATAGGTATATCACCCCAACTGGAAGAAGAACTTATAGAACTGACAACGAATGATGAATTAAAAATCAAATTCAAAAGTGGTTACCACGAATTTTGGCTACAAAAATCAATCTCGCAGTTATATCCTGGATTGTGGTCGATCGTTCAACGATTTTTAATAGCATTCCCATCGTCATATTTGTGTGAACGTGGATTTAGCGCTGTGACAACGCTGCTTACTAAAAAGAGAAATCGTTTGCATGTTACCGAACGCGGCGACTTAAGACTGTTTTTGAGTAAAATCGAACCTGATATCAACAAACTTGTTAAAAATCATCAAATTCATCCATCTCATTAGATTCGTTATAAAATTAAAATTGATTACCTATCTACATTGTTTCTTTTAATTTGATTTTTAAATATATTCTTAATATTATAAAGTTGCGTTTTAATTGTTCTCACTGGTAAAAATGTCTAATTTAGAATTTAAACATCAGGACTGAATAATATAACACTATAACTAAATTAATTAAAGTAATGAAATGGTGGTTTTTAAGTTTTAGGAGTGTATAAAAACTAGGGGGCGCTGAAAAATTATTTATTTTCAAAGGGGGCGGTAAAAGAAATAAGTTTGATAATCTCTGCTGTACGTAATTAGGTAAGTGACGCTATGAAACCTGTGGAGCTTTTCTAAGGTGAGATTATTTTAATGAGAGTGAAATACATTTATTTTTAACCCTTTAACGTAGCTATTAAGCTGGCACACAACTAGGGCTGCGTATGAGCATTTTTGTTTTCAGCTCACTCGATGGTAATAATTGGTAATCACAATTCACAGCGCTGTATAGCTTAGGTTCCGTGACGTAAAATGGTAGAACGGCCTTTTGGAGATTCAAAAGTACGTAACAAAGTCCATTTAAATAAAGAGCTTTTTCATTACATTTCATAACTATATTTTCCGATAATTTTTTCCGACCGCAACTTTTAGTTTTAAAAGTCTGTACCAAAAGGCAATTTTATGTCATATAAAAATGCTGATCTTATCGAAACATGGTTTATAAGTAAACACGTCATACGCTTACATTAACGAACAACAAAACATACACAGGGAATGTGGTAGAGAGTGAAAGCCGTCAAATTGTCTGCCTTTTGTTGAACGGAAATGAATATAATTATGATTGTGTAGGCCTACTGGCACTGTTTTTTCTTTTAATATACGATGAAAGAATACTTATATAAAGAAACACATTGTCTAATCTTACACAATGAAAACTTATTTATACAATAAAAAATAATATCTTGTTTTCTGCAATAATAAACGATATGCAAAGAAACACATTAATTTTATTTTTACTGTTAATTTTTGGTATTCTTCTAAGCAAACTATTTCATTAATTGATACCCATGTCATTGGAGTGTACAAAATTGGATTTCTAAGGACGTCACCTACATCCAAAGTCAACATGTGTGCATGATTATATTTCAATTATTTGAGGATAACTGCTTTAAAATTCAGTTGCAAGATTTGACCCCATGTTGAGTAATAATAAATTGTTTAAAAAGTGATAGGAAAAGAAGATCGCGGCTAAATTTGATGTCTGAAGAGGAAATAGGCGCCACATTATGGGATTTAACCAATACGCATTTAATGTAAAATACGTTCTTAGGTGAACATCCTTTATCTAAACTAAAGTAAACCGATGTTACATTTAACAGTATCAGAAATAATGCAGTATTTTTATCGAAACATTTGTCGTTGGCCGTCATAGTCCGTAAGAAAAAGGTACCTTTAAACATTCAATTTAAAAAGACAATTCTAAAACACGAAGAGAAAAGATAGCTTTAGACTATAAATCCAAGTGATGTAAGCTTTCAGTTAGAAGTTATCAACACCTGCGAGTTACCGAACTTGTAGATCCCCGGACCAGTTGTGTCGAAGCGTATGGAATAAGTTCGTGCTTTCTTCGGAAGCTCAACCAAACTTACACAATATAAGCACTAAGCTTTAAAACCCAGTGAAGAGAGTAACTGGATTGGGGCGGATGTCCTAAGGGTAATTTTTTGGGAGTTTACGTCTAATAGAGAGATTCTATTCAGAAAACTTTGTTTGGAACCATCTTTCTAATTTATCTCGAATTAAACATGGACTATGATTCCTATTAGCATTTGAGTAGTCGTTTTAAATCTTTTAGGCCGTTGTCCCAACCTAAACACAGATTTAGTCAGAAATATTGCTTAATCAATTCTAGATTCTTGTTTACTTTATTACCGATCTGGTAATGAAGTAAGTATGAATAGTTCACGGGAAGGAAATGAAATTAAATCTGATATTGTGTGAGTGACACTATGGTGTTGAATCAGTGGAAATCAGTGTGGCGTCAGCTTTAGGTATAAACAAGTGTTATCTTGTGATCTCAGTGGCCTCGTGTATGGCACGCCTGGTATCTATATTAAAAACAAAAGAGACATTACTGTTTCGGTCGGTAAAAAAAATAATATCTGTCCCACGTTGCTTCTAAGATGGCGTAGGATTTCAATGAGGTTCATTAATGGACCTTAATGTACTAGCAAATAAGAGTGTTTTGTGCGCAGCACTGGGAAGAGGTTAGGCTGGTAATAATGAAGGTTTATAACTAAACTATCTTGTATCTTTACTCATGAACTGTTTATTGGTAGAAGTTATCGTAGTATAGCCAACATAAAAAGTAGATTAAACAACTTGAAAATATTTTTTAGTATTTTTTTTGTCTTACAGTTAACATAGTATATAAATGGAGCAATATGAAAACCAAAGACTATGTTTAGTACTTCGTGGTGAAAATAGATACAATACAAAGTAATATACAATGCTTTCTTAAAACTATTTATTATTATTTTTATAGTGTTTGCTTTTTTTGTTTGCTCATTTTTATGGCAGAAAAAGAATCAAGAAATCGCTAAAAAAATTTGTCTGTCAGATAGAACACAAAAAAAATATTAGAATAGAATAGAATAAATTTTATTCCTACAACACAAACGAGGTGCTACCTACATAAACAATAAGTTTATTACGTATTTTTTCTTTTAACACATATATAAATAATATGACGATGATACAGTGCGTCGAAATATCGTCACAAGCCTTTACGCCTGAACTATTAGAAGCTCTTTATCTTATTTAAATATTTACTGATTTGATTGAGTTTGAAATATAAATATGTCTTTTTTGGCAATATATCTGACAGACCTAATATATTATTATTATATTTTTACTCAGTCATCATCCCTATTCCGCGCAGCCGGTTTCGGTTCAATATTATATTCGCTAATAAATGCAAGTTTTCTAAAGTTTGGGTTTCAAGCAATTATTGCAAACCCTGTAAGGCTGATTTATACCTGTGGATAGAACATTGAATCCTGCCACTAGCAAGCGTCGGTGGCGTAGTGCGTAAGGGCGTTATCTCCCACCCAGGAGGCACCGGTTGAACCCCGCCACGTACCAATATGTTTTCAAATTTTGAATTCACATTCTACGTTTAATCGACGCTTTTACGATCATGGAAAACATCAAGAGGAAACCTGCACACATCTATGAAACAATTCTTAGGTTGTGAGAAGTCGACCAACCCGCACTTGGTCTGCGTGGTTGACTAAGGCCTTATCACCCCTAATGTGGGATAGGCTCGAGCCCCTCGGTGGGGACATTATATGAGTTGTTGATGATGACTAGTAATTTACTCCTGCAATCGTTGTAACGATAGCATGACTGCGGCGCACCGAAGTCAATGGCAGTCAACTTACAATTAAACAACCTGAGAACTTAGACATGTGGCAATCGCTTCATAATGATAAGGACTCGTCATCATAAGCCATATTGCTTGGTTATCTACAGTGTCTTAGCTTTCGATACCAACTTACTTTGAACTACGATTGGCCATTACGATTTAACGACGGCTTAAGTCAATCTCATAAACTTTATTCTTATTGAACTTCGTTATCGATTCTGTTTGTTACCTTGTCTACGGGCCCTGAATTGTACTAAAATGACCTTATATATTCACTGACTACAGTAAAAATGTAGTTTTATTGACAACTTAAACCAACAGACGACTCGGTTCCATTCGCTTAGTAAAACTCGAGCGGGTTATGTTATGTTCAAGCTGATGCTTCTGGAACGAAGTGAATTCCTACAGGTATTGTGCGGTTCTAAACTATATTTGTATGGAGATAGATTACAATATTGAGAGTAATAAGGAATATAAACTAGTTTGTCCGTATGTTTGGTTGAGAAAATAGAATCTTGACCCATGGAAGAACTTTGACATAAGGGAACGATAATAATATGTATAAATAAAAATGTATTTTTTATTGATTTTGATCGAACATCAGGCGTTAACAATGAGAGCATTAATTAGGAAAAAACACACGTTCAATCTAGATTTATTTCACAAAAAATCAGAAAATCTTGAGAATAGGTCTTACCAAAATAAAAACATTGACAACTCTAAAAATACTGGAGCTATTTTCATAAAATACTAGCTGACCCGCAAATGTTTATCTTTTTAGTTTTATCGGTAAAAATATACTTTATGACCTTTTCTTTATACCTACCAAATAAACACAAAAAATTTCAATAAAATCGGTCGAACCGTTTTCACGGAGTAGTGCGAATACAAGACACGAGATTTTAATACGAGTATATTAGATTATTTATATTGTAGTCAATTACATTATTTAAATATTCATGTGAGAAAAAGCAATTTATTAAGAAAAATCAATTTATTTCTCTTCTTTCTCAAAGTGACTTTTATTGATGTGAGAAAGACAGACATTCCCATTTCTATTGGTGGATTCCACAGGATGGATTTTTGGTTTTAGTCATTGTACCTAAATGCTATGTCAAAAGTTCCCATTGATGCCGTTCAATGACTTATGAGTTCGTGCCGCTTATGCGTTATTTTTTTAAATAAATTACTAGCACAAAGTTTTTTGCGTATATCTCTGAAACGTTGAGAGAGAGCTAACAAAAAAATGGGTGAGGAAAAGTTCGTAGATCGTGAAATTTTCTACAAAAAGTATTCTATATTTTTTTCCTATAAAGCACGTTCTCGAGTTACCGCGATTTTAGACTGTAGGAAAATTGTATGTTATAAATGTAGCCTTACGACCGTTTTCACGAAGTTATACTTTTGACAATGTCGTAAAAAAGAATAAATATTTAAAAATGGGACAACCCATTCCTGTGGGTACCTACATATACTTTTACGTTAGTTTTTGCAACTTGCTACAACTGGCTATATTTTTTGTGAAAAACTTAACTATAATTTGCGTTAAGGGCCGTGATTTGCGCTTTTTCCTCATACAAATTGAGCTCTTAAAGCAACTAAATAGTTACCTTTTTTCACCAAATAAAATTACAAGAATACTGATCTCAAGGGATAGAAAAATAACCTTTTGGTACAATGTACAATAGCCTAGGTGAAGCCGCGGGTGCCATCTTGGTTACAGAAATAACATCTCCAAATTCCTTAAATTCTCTTGTAATACAATAAGTGAACTGTACAGATAGTGGGAATTTTATCCCGAAAAAGGTAAACTCCACATGATATCACCTGCAGTGGAGAGGTAATTAAGTTAACTCGCCAACAAAGTTCCAACAAACGTGTAACCAGATTATCCAGTTGGTTAAGCTGTTGTTTAATTATAGACACAGTTTTCCTATTTTTGTGAGAGTTTGCCGAATTTATAGCTGTGTTATTTGGGGTCAGTAGCATTATGAGTTATTTTTAAGGCGAACAAATTTACGTTTTGGTGTTGGTTACGTGGGACGCGAGGTCTACGGAGCCACGGTCGTGCGTTTTTCGTATCGATCACGAAAATTAAACTAACAAGAGCGTTGTCGGTAGGCACTCGGATGGGTGACCGAATTTTTTAACTAGATTTTGATATGTGCTTCGGAAGAAAGGTTTAGCTGGTGGAACCGGCTGCTGTCGAAGACAACAGTCATTTCAAAGAAGGTTTGGGGTCAGGCAGGCGGCCGGCCACAAATCTAATTCCAAAACTTAAGGGTGTGCTTATGTCAAAATTGATTTTGAATCGATGTGGACAGACTTTGCGAAGAAATTATGTGTTACAAACCACTATAGAGAGCTATTTTAATTAACACTCATAGTTTTGTAAAGCGAGGAGAAACTTAAGGCGCAGTTTTACGAAAATGCAATTTTGAGCTATCTTTCAGATGAAATACAAGCATTGAAAATATACTATTTTAAACCACTATAGAGCCTAAATAAGTAAAAAATATAGATAACATTTTAAAAGGGATACCAAAAAAAAAATATAAATTGGTAAATTTTAATGACTTGATGATTTTTACTATGTATTTAAAATTAAAGACATTTCATATTTATTTTATTAAAATACATATAATGCTAGACATAATAATAATATGATAACATTGTTAAATGCACTCAGATATCTTTTATAATTATTTAAAAAATGGTCTAAATCCGAGCTTGCGACCATTTTCCGATCGTACTCCCGAGTCTTTCCAGCTAGTGAACCTATCGCTCTGCGAAAAATGTCTATGTGTGTAGACATGTGTATCTAACAACAATACAGCGAAAAAAATACTATCGGTACTTAAATGAGTTCACGCTCTTAAATCACTACTGCGACGAGACCAAATAAATTTGGGAGCATGGTAGGACAAAAACTACTACAAGTGATAATAATAATTTTATTACCCAGTGTATACGCGTTTAATCACAATAATTTATAAATAAAACCACTTTTACGGATTTAACTCGCGTGTAATTAGATTTTAAATTTTGTTATTATTGCCCGACGTTTCGTAACACTTTTCAGCGTCACGGGATGACTAATGATGTAGGTTGTCATGTTTTATGAAATAGTTAAATCTACCGTCACTTTAATTATTAATTTGGAGTGTTCCATTTCAAGCAAACGGAGCTCACGGTGTCATTAAGTCTAGCTGTGTGGTGGTTTGCTTGAGTTTTAATAATTTTTATTACTGGATCCCAAGCAGGTGGTACGGCCCAACCATCTTCTCTATTGAAATTTGGGTGTTTCTTTATTTCAATAGCCTCGCGCAACATCCTTGGGATGTATCGACGTTCCTTGGCGAGAATGTGTGGTTTATCGACCCTTTTATAATGATTGGGCCCTTCTAGCGTATGTTCTAATCTAATTAAAAATCTAATTACACGCGAGTTAAATCCGTAAAAGTTGTTTTATTTATAATGTGTAGTGCTCGCGCAAACCTAAGAGAACACAATAATTTATACTTCCTAATACGCATTGAATTCTGAAGCTGAATTGCAGTGAGCTGATCTGATTAGAAGCACTTTAGAGTAATTACTGTTTGCAACAAAGAATTGTTTCCATTACTGTCTGCACGTCGGTCGCGCCGGTAACAGCTTGTTAGCCATTTGAGCTCCGTTTGTATTTTTTTATGAGAAAGGGGACAAACGAGCAGACGGTTCACTTGATGGTAAGTGATCACCGCCGCCTATGGACATTAGCAACATAATATAAAGTAGTTACTCATGTAATTATTTCTTTTAAATTAAGACTGGATCCGACCACAATATTAACACGTTATCATATTGACTTTTGGACTTTTATAATATATATCACCACAGATAATATATTACTATAGTAGTACGTAGTTACTTTCTCGTATATATGTAGTATAGAGCTGTGTTCTGTGGTATAGAGGAAGTCTTGTAATCGTCAAAAAAATCGACCTCGAGATTATGACGGATTTACACATTTTGTCTGTGTGTGTGTCTGTGTGTGTGTATGTGCGTTAGCACGATGACTCTAGCATGCTTTAACTTATTGCAACCAAATTTATGACATGATAGAAACCTTATATTTTATGACATCAAAATGTAAGGTTTCTATCAAATTTTGAGCCGTCGATCACGAAAGTTAAGCAACCAAGTGCGCGGTCGTTACTCGGATGTGTGACCAAAATTTAACATGCATTATGACATCAAAATATGTATAAGGTTTATATCAACCTTCGGTTCGTTTCCGATATACGAGAAAGTTAAGGGGAGATCATTCAGCGGAAGTGGAGTTCAAATGCAAAGATAGCTGGTGCGAGAAATAAACTGCCACCCTAGCCACCCTCGCCTTGCCGACCTCCAAGGTGCTTCTTCACGCCTCTTTTGAATGACCCAGGATTGTAGGTAGGAAGGAACACGTGTGCTGGCAGTGAATTCCATTTCTTGATTGTGCGACAAAGAAACGAGTTGCCAAATTTCTTAGTTCGCGTTGGAATGGTAATGGTAGTCTCACAACACGTGTTTTTACAGCAAGAACTCGGGAGAAACTCCAACAAGAACTCGGGAGAAACTCCCAAATCGTTATCGTTTTCATACGTTCTGACATCTGACAGCTGTCAACCTGTTGTTAAAATGTATGAAAATATATATATGAAAACGGAAGCATTTAGGAGTTTCTCTCAGTTTGTCGGTGACAGCGTAAACGAGCACGCGTAGTCCTAAAAAGGAACGAAGATGGTGGGATTAGGGAAAAAAGCTCCTCAGATCACTCGCCGTGATACAGAAGGTAGAACGCGCTCAATGACGCAACATCGCGGCGCAATTGGAGAGGCTCATGATGGTTGGACACCTCTTCGTCGCCGATGATGTGTGTTGCGCGATGCTGCAACCTATCCAAAGCATCAAGTAAGTACTTAGCAGAGCCATCCCACAAGTGCGAGCAATATTCCACGTAGGACCGTACTTACGTCTTGTATAGCAAGCACAGATGATCAGGCGTGAAGAAACGCTGCACCTTGTTTAGGACTCCTTCTGTCTTCTTTTCCCTCTCTATCCATCAACATCCACTGAATTCAGTAAGTCTTCTCTATAAATAAACTGCGCCGATTTTCGTCGGCGCATCATATAGCTGGAAGGCGGTATTATTTAACTGATATATTTCTAATGTATTTCCCTAGGGCGGAAACTAGAACTTGTAACGGATAATCTTGTGCCCTACCTCTGTCAGATACATCAACTTAAACAAAGGAATCCAATTCTACGATTGTAGATCTTACGTACAAGAGCAATGTTAGTACGATTACTAATAGAGATGACATGACAATGAAATTTTCGAAATTGAAGTAGCTACTTACCATTGATAGTACAATAAACGTAATAACCAATTTAGTTGAAGCTATTGTGAGAAAAAATTCTATGACTTCAAAGAAAATATTCTGAATCCAAAATTTCAACGTGAACATCTCAAAGTAAAGTTTTCCGTATGTGTACAGAGTTTCCTTGAATTTCATTCCATTTCCACATTGCGCTAGAGTGACTTTTTTACCACTAGTCCTGCTGAGAATAAATATTTGTCCTTTTTGACCAATGAATTTACGAATTAGGAATCATATTCATAGTTCGTTGTTTTTGACATGTAAAATATCTCTGAGAATATCTCAATAATTTCACAAAGAAATTTAATACTTTCAGTTTCTGTTTTGATTTCTTAGTCATGGATGTAACGTATGAGATCTTTAAATGTTACTTGTTAAAGTTTGAGTCAAGGTTAGTGTTAACACGCACCTCAAGACTCGTCTTGGGGGCGCGGGAACGTGACAACGATGCGCGCGGGAAACGACAAAATTCATATTCGCTAACGACTATCACTAAGACACAACCACGACTATTACAATTCCTACTTTCTATACCCAAATATTGTAAAAGTTATTAAATTCTTACAAGTCCAACATAACTTTTCCATCTCAATCCCTACCAACACTGGAAAACGAATACGGACAACAGTTATGTCCGGGATACAAGAGGCTAGTTTTTTAAGCTAGGCTAGCAAACTAGTAACTAGTTACTAGTTCTTTACTAGTAACTAGTTCTTTGGCCACATTGCTCGGTAAAGAGGTGACAATTTAGAAAAGCTACTTATAACGGGCAAGGTGAGCGGCAAGAGACCGAGAGGCAGAAGTCCAATGCGTTAGTCGGACCAAATTCGCTCGGCCTTAAACTCCTCGGTGCACGATGCCATCCACGCCGCCGAAAATAGAGCGAACTGGCATAAGATAGTCCAGGACGTTGTTCAAAGAGGCCACGACCCTCAGCATTGAGGATAAACGACGTAAGGAGGAGGAGTAAACTAGTGCTAGTAAGCTAGCAAGCTAGTAACTCTGGCTTCGTGTATACAGAACTAGTTTCATTTCTAGGCTATTAAGCTAGTGAGAAAACTAGTAAGCTAGCGTCTCAAGCTAGGATAGTTTAATAGGATGGGGTCCTATTTTTTGAGCTAGTAGCGACACCCACCGCTGATTTTAGTATCCTGGCTTGTGTACTTCCTTGTGTAGTCGGTAAAGCTAGTATCCGATTGGCTAGTGAGCAGTGACTACGGGTTTTGTTTTCGCAGAACACTTTTGTATTCAGCTGAATCTTCAATGCAAAATTTCTCCTAAAAGCAACGCAGTCCACGTTCACTCCTTCTTAAAATCCATCCATCTTAGAAAAAAATATTATATGGACAAGCCATACATATTCTTCTAAGATTTCTTCTAGTAATTTGTCTAGTGTGAATTGGCACAGTTTCTAAAGTAACTGTTTTAATCGAAAAAAAAGTGGTTTTTTTTTCAATACAGTTCATTTTATTTCACAGACGTGTTGTTACTTTAATCACTGCAATGGTACTGGCATGAAATTCCCAAGCATCATGTATACCAGCACTAGCATGTGCCAGATCAGGACAGCAAGCCAGACTAGGATAGTATGCCAAAGTTCTAACTCGCTAGCCTGAGGGCCTAGACAAGTGGCCAGTCGATTGCGTTGGACGCTTAACGAAAATGATATTATGTATGACACTGACATAATACTGAGAAAATACTATGGCGACCATCATGTCAAATGTTAGAGTTGACGTTGTTACTCGTAGAAACGATTTGTATCGTTTGCCACTCTGCCTTGAAAAACTAGCGTCGTGTATCTCGGGCATTAGAGTCCTAAGACAGACAGACGCGATAAGAAGAGAATCAGCATATGTAATCCCTCTTCATTTGAAGGTTCCAGGTGAAGCCCGATGTTCGGCCTCATTACTTACCATTAGGTAAGATAAAGGACAAGAGTTTCCACGTCAAGAGTTTTTAAAATTATTTTCTTGTTTCTTTTCAAAATATATATCGATCTAGTAAAGTTTCGATATATTCCTCATCATCACAGCCTTTATAATTTGACCCACTGCTGGGACACAAGACCTCGCCTTGTCATCGAAGGAGGTTTAGGCAGTAGCAAGCGTAGTGGACACGCTTGCCTAATGCGGATTGGTGGACGGAGTAGATTGATACCTCTTTGCTGCTCCATTAGTCGCCTTCTACGACATCCATTGGAGGATATGGGGTGATGTTATTCTACTCTGCCGCCATCATATGGCTAAAATATTATGTATATGCAGTGTCATAATTGCCAAATGATCGTACGATGACAAGGCGTTCGCATCGGACGATTAATTCAACATAAAGGATTTCTTCAGTGTCCTGTTTGAGCTCGCTATTTATCGCGTGAGCACATAAGAATTATTGATCGCGTGATTCCAATTAGGACAACGCCTCGTGCTTATTGCCATTTCAATAATTTTCAAGGATTATTCCACTCAATAATATTTATTTGTTTTTGGGATTTTATTGAGGTTTATTATTTAGTGTGGAAACCAAAAGTATTAAGTACATATAGGCAGCGGAACGAAATAGCCACCGAGAGGACAGCTGTTTGAACAAAAAAGTACTTTTAAAAACACAAGTCTTAAAACGAAATGACTTAGGAATGTTTTCTTTATTCATTTGTTAGTTCTGCGTTTGAGTCTAGATAGTGATTGCTGGATTCTACAATTTTTGAATACGCCCCTTACATAGTAAGTTAAAGAACAAGACTCAAACTCCATTAGAATACATTTCTAGCTCATGCAGCCATTTGTTACTAACGAGTAACAAAATAAACGTAGACTTCCCGTACACGTATCTCGCATTAGACGCCTCTCATAAATCAGTGGTCTCACGGCATTATTATAATAATACCACTTTATAACCAAACCTTTTATACTTACCACGTCTCTGTAAATAATCTAAATTCTAATTATTGTCGTCAAGTGTCACTACCTCCATCGTCTGCATCCGGTTACCACGAGTAGGTAACTAATACTTATTATATTTATTTTTGTTACTGAACACGTGTTTTCATTATCACCATTACGCTCACCCTGTTCCTCTGTAACTACTAAATTATTACACAATTTGTACGGGTTTGTATTTTAACGAAGAATAACATGTACGTACTATCGCGCATAGATAACTAACACCCGTATTCACAAACATTACTATGAGGTTTCTCGACTCTTGGACAAGTAAACGCATTGCATTGAATAGAGCTCTGTGATTGCTTCGATTCTGTTGCCTAGTTCACATCGTTGAATGTACTGACGTTTTATTACTTCAAACCTTCTTCAAACTTTAGAGTTTTGACATCTGAACGTTGCTTTTGACATCTCGACCTGTGCGTTGTGTAATATAGATAGCTTCCTAAGCTGTGCGTTCATTTTAAAGTACGCATAGTTCAAAACTCCACTTAAGTATTGTCTATGAATAAGTTTTTACAACCCTGTGCGTCCACGTTCACTATGAGACTGCAAAATCCTTGCCATATTGCACCATTACCTTATTTTGCATAGAATTGTTTTTTGAATTGAGTGTCCGCACATCGAAAGCGCCGCGTTCTATGTGCGTTGCCCTTGAGGTAGCTCTGCAGAGACGCGCTGCGGTGCAGTTTATCGGCAATGCTTGCTTACGCTTCCTGTCGACGTTCGTTAGTACTACGCCTGGCAACCGGACCACGCCGCGTTCGGAGTGTGGGTGTTCCGAAGTAAATTTTAACGTTATGTAAAAAGTAGGTCAAAATGGTCCTTAGTTGGTTTTTAACGTACAACTGACCCATACGACTTAAAAGCCCTGCAGAGACGCGCTGCGGTGCAGTTTATCGGCAATGCTTGCTTACGCTTCCTGTCGACGTTCGTTAGTACTACGCCTGGCAACCGGACCACGCCGCGTTCGGAGTGTGGGTGTTCCGAAGTAAATTTTAACGTTATGTAAAAAGTAGGTCAAAATGGTCCTTAGTTGGTTTTTAACGTACAACTGACCCATACGACTTAAAAACATATAGCCGATTGGCCCCAAGTATTTCAAAAGTAAAAAACTCTGTGTCCGAATTGTCCGATAATGTACTCGTAGATTAACGTTTTTTATTTTAATTTTAAACTGAACGTTTATTACGGAGTCGCAGGTTGAATACAAAAGCTCTCTCGTGGTTAGTGTATCAAATACGTAAGGGTGTAAATCTAATAACCGCTTCTGTGCGAGCAGCGGAGGTGTCGCAGAATTCGATTGCGAGATTCCTACACGTAAAAAGGAAGAGGTCCATAGGTTTAGGGAAGGAAATTGACCTTTATGTAAGTTATATTTAAAATCACATTTTATTGATATAATAACTGGGCATGTAAGGTATTTCATCTTAGGCCCAACTGCAATATCAAGAGATTTTTTGTTATTGCAGGTTATAGGCGATGGTATCCACTTACCACCAGGTGGGCCGTCAGCTTGTTGGTCATCTAGTTATATTAAAAAAAATGCATATATCTATACCTACATCCAACTCGGCTGGACAGCGTATATTGTATATTCTCTGCGTATTATATATTGTATTGTAGCGTATATTGTTTATATTATATGGTATATTCTCGGCCCATCTACCGCAGTGTCTTACGACGAAAGTCTTTAATACGTGTGTGTTATCAATGATGACCTATACAATGGGCCTCATAAGAAGGCTCAACGTCACTCAAAGGGCAGTGGAGAGGGCGCTACTCCTAGTTTCTCTGCGTGATCATATCAGAAATGATGAGATCCGCAAAGGAACCAAGATGCCCCGACATAGGCCAAAGAATTGCGAACCTTAAGTGGCAGTGGGCGGGGCACATTGCTAGGAGAACTGACGGCCGTTGGGGCGGAAAGGTTCTTGAATGGCGGCCGCGTACCGGGAGACGCAGCGTTGATAGGCCGCCCATAAGGTGGACCGACGATCTGATAAAGGTCCCAGGAAGCCGTTGGATGCGGGCAGCGCAGGACCGTTCGGTTTGGAGATCCTTGGGGGAGGCTTATGTCCAACAGTGGACGTCTCTCGGCTGATATGATGATACCTACATACACGATCATGCTCGTAACCTCATGAATGGTTGAGCAGAACCTTAGGTATTATTTTGTTACTCATAATTACTGGGCATGTAGGGCATATCATCTAAGTCCCCAGGATGGCAAACGCACTTGCGGTGTTAAGTGATTTACACTTAATATTGCAAGTGTCTTTAGGCGGCGGTGACCACTTAACATCAGGTGGGCCGCAAGCTTGTTTGCCATCTCGTCACATAAAAAAAAAACATAAAGCCGCATCTGGCAGTATGAGCCCTGCAGAGTCTATAAACAGTGATAGGTTGCCAGCCTACATAAAATGGGCACCAAACCCAAAAAGTAAGTAACAATCCTTCAGTAAACAATATAACGCAAAAGCCAACAAGCAGGACAGTACCCTTAGTACGAGTTTTGACCATATTTTTGCATATAAATTATTATTATTATTATTATCTTTATGTAATTTTTATCTCAACAACTGGTTGTTATTATTATTATTGTTAGTTTTCGAGCTCGATCAAACGTATCGTCTCTTTTCATACATTGCCCACAGTTTCTGATAGTTTACGCTAGGGGCGCTAGTGGGCAATGTATGAAAAGAGACGATACGTTTGATCGAGCTCGAAAACTAACAAACTCATACTAGGGGTACTGATGTTACACTCAAAATAACCTAAACAGTCCACTTACATGCATTTTATCTACAGTGTAGATTATCTCAGAATAAAATATCGGGAGTGGTTTCCCCTTGACTTTCTTGTATACCGGAAACGACTCAAAAGTCGATAGAAACCTTATATTTTCATTTCATCCATGCATGTTAAATTTTGGTCACCCATCCGAGTACCGACCGCGCACTTGGTTGCTTAACTTTAGTGATCGACGACTCGAAAGTTGATAGAAACCTTAAATTTTGATGTCATACACGAATGTTAAATTTGGTTGCAATAAGTTAAAGCATATTTGAGTCGTTTTATCATGCTAACGCACGCAGACATAATTCCAAAAACGCTATTTTTGAACTCAGAAAGGTCCAAAACGTGTAAATCCGTCATAATCTCGAGTTCCAATTTTTTGACGATTACAAGACTTCCTCTTTACTATGTTTACGACAAAGTAAAAATAAAAAGATACTCGTGCGAAACTGGTAGCGTTTGAATGAGAATGTTAATTTATTTCTAAAGTTTGCGTATTAATCTAAAAGTGAAATTAAATCATTAAAATATTAAGGAAATAAATTACAAGTAGGTATAATAAATTCAATAAACGTATCTTGTTACGTACAATTTCTGAGCCACAATAAAGTGTTTTATTGTGTTGCCTTAAAATGGCCAATAAGAACTGACCAGCCATGATACGGTTCGTTTATATTACCCATATAATTTTATGTCATTCTACTAGCACTTGTTCTCGTAAGAAACACTTTTTACAAGTTTATGGTCGCCTCGTACTTTATATTAGGTACTTTGGTACAACGGTTTCAATTACCACTCAATAGTGTTTTGTTTAACTATTTTCTTACTTGAGATAGTGCATTTATCAACCCACCGTCATGGGGGTGAAAAAGTGTTACATGGACGTCAGGGGTGGGTCACACAGACCCGCGAATTAGATATGAATGATACCAGTATCTTTTAGATAAATATTTATATGGAAAACCTTCATATTATACCAGCTAAATGTAACTATACCATTTATTATGGAATAACTTTTAAACTATTTTTAAAACTAGAAAAAACACACTGAAAAAAAATCGTCATGCTCCAGGCGGGAATCGAACCCAGCATCCTCCTCAATACGGGCGGCTGCGTTAACCACTACGCTACCAGGGCACTGCTTTCACTGTCAATATTTGTTAGTGCTTAGTGCACTCTGCATCATCATTGTTAGTAGGTACAGTCAGCACGATGTTGACAACAATAACCGAATTTCAAACAAAACAAAATATGCCGGGTCTTGCAGATCCAAAACCTATGTCGCTGGGTTAACGAGGGTGGAAAAACAAAGAATGACGGATATCGCAGGTCACCATAATCTTCATAACAGCCTTTATAATTCAACCCACTGCTGGGACACAAGGCCTCTCCTTTTCATTGCAGGAGGTTTAGTCCACCACACTTGCATAATGCGGATTGGTGGACGGAGTATAAGGTGATCAATACCCCTTTGCTGATCCATTAGTCGCCTTCTACGACACCCATTGGAGGAAATGGGGTGATGCTATTCTTCTCTGCCGGCGTCACATGGCGCAGGTATTTGACTTTAATTTTGCGATCTGTGTTTTTTTTGCCACCAGACGTAAGTACAAAATTTTGCCTCCTGACCAGGAAGTGGGATCTGGCTGAAATATATAATATTAAATTCTTCTACACATCTATTTTTGTTATATGTTTGTAAAATAAAATATTAAATGTTCATGTATGAAAAACAAACTGTTTATTTTATTAGCTTAGACAGAAGACTTCACAACATGACAAACATAAAAGAATATCATGATATAATTCAAAATTTACAAGTGTAGCTTTGATTACAAAAAAAGGTCATAAACCAGCATCACACAACAGCCACCCTTAATCAAAGCTCTCACATTCTAACGCAACACAAATCAATACAGTATTAGAACAATATGTACACAACGATTAACAAAAAACTTAACGAGTCAGATTTATAGACTTAACACATCTTAAATGTTTAATACGCCCTAATGGTTTAGTAAGTATGTCTGCTTGCATCTCTATAGTAGGGATATAAAACAAGTCAATAGTTTTATCAAGCAAACAACCTCTAATAAAATGGAACCTAGTATCGATGTGCTTGGTTCTACTGTGGTGGACAGGATTAAGTGCAATATTCCTAGCACTTTGGCTATCGGTATGTAGAGACACTATACCAACTATGGGTTACCTGGTATAGGCGAAGTCCAAATGCAATAATAAAGAGTCACAGCTTTTGCATTCCTTATATTAGCACATATACACAGATAAATTTCACAGCACAAATAACAGTTCAGAAGGAAGAAAAGAAATGAAGAAATAGTGAAGAAAATAAAGCAAATAGTAAGCACTACAATAATTAAATAAAATTACTACTAAAGCGCGCGAGGGTAAGCAGAGAGCGACAGCGTCAGCATCGAGCAACATAGATTTCGCGCCGGGCTTCGGTTCTCGACTGGTCTCCGAATATAAACGAAAAGTATCGAGCGCTTGCCTCTGCGCCGACGTCACGCGGCCTATTGTTCGTAAATGCCGGTTTATGTGGTTTACGTTTCCATACTACTACGCTCGGCAGGCATATCATCAATCCGTCAAAATATTCGGATGAGATTTGTAATAATACTATTTAGTGTTTATTTTGTATAGATATAATTATGTAGGTAATATATTATGTAGTAATAATGTAATAGTGTTTGTAATGTAAATATTAATACTGTAAATATTGTGTATAATAAATAAATAAATATATTTTAAGTAAATACAAATTTATAATATTCTAGTGTTAATTATTATATGTAATAAATGTTAAGTAAATAAATAATTAAGTAAATAAGTGTAAGTTACCTACATCACTCCCCTCCAGAGACCGTGCCTACGGGCGATAAAAATCCGGGAATTTTACACGGCGTCCCGAACGCGTTGTGATAACAGGGGGAGAAGTTTTATTAGGTACTAAGTTATTTTTAATATTATTATTATTAGTTAAAGAAATGTCATCAGATAGCACATAGGCTGGTTTTAAACGGTCTATTGATACTATGATGTCTTTACCCTTTACATGTATTTTAAAAGTTTTATCACCTCTGTCAATAACGACATAGGGGCCATTATATGCTGGTTGAAATGTACCGCGCATAATTGGGTCTTTGATAAAAACGTGACTGCAAGTTTTTAAATATTTATAAACAAAAACTTTACTTTTGTTATGATGTGAAGTCGGAACTGGTTGTATATTCTCAGCGAAAGATCGCAATCGAGCAGAAAAATCACGAACGTCAGTGGTGTAGCAGTCTGTTTTATGACCGAAAAATTCACCTGGCATTCTTAACGGCTCGCCATACAAAAGTTCGGAAGATGTAGCTTGCAAGTCGTCTTTATAAGCGTTGCGTATACCGAGTAATACTAAGGGGAGTGTTTCTGTCCAATTAGTATCACCGTGACAGGTTATGGCTGTTTTCAGGTGACGGTGAAAACGTTCTACGAGGCCATTACATTGAGGGTGGTAAGATGTTGTCTTTCGGTGCTTAAAACCAATGAGTTTCCCTAGGTATTGGAATAAGGCCGACTCAAATTGTTTTCCACGATCGGTAACTATATCCGTGGGACAACCAAATCGGGACACCCAGCCTGATATGAAGGCTTTAGCTACGGCTTCTGCTGTAATTTCGGTGACTGGGACAACCTCAGGCCATCGCGTAAAGCGATCGACTGCTGTCAAACAGTACCGATAGCCAGCAGATGGAGGTAAAGGGCCGATAAGGTCTAAATGAACATATTTGAAACGAGCCTTCGGTAAATCAAATGTGCTCAATGGTGAACACACGTGACGGTTTACCTTAGCACGCTGACAAGCCAAACATGCCTTAGACCAGTTTCGGCAATCCTTCCGCATGAAAGGCCACACAAATCTTTGAGCAACGAGTTTAACGCTAGCTCGGGCACCTGGATGACTATAGCTATGCAAGTTATCGAAAACTTGCTTGCGTAGCTGTTTTGGGACATAGGGCCTAGGTGTCGATGTACTAACATCACAGTACAAAAGAGTACGGCTTCCAGGGATGTTAACTTTCTCCAGACGAAGAGAACTATCACCTTGGAGTAGTTCTTGCAACTCAGGATCTGACGTTTGAGATGCAGCTAGGGCTTCAAAATCAACAGGCACCTGAAGTTCTTCGACGCGAGAAAGAGTGTCAGCCACAACATTGTCTTTTCCGGCTATATGTTTTAAATCGGTAGTGAATTGGGATATGTAATCCAAGTACCTATACTGACGAGGCGAGCAGTTACTCTTCCGTTCGTGGAAGGCATAGCATAACGGCTTGTGGTCAGTATATATGGTAAAATGCCTTGCCTCTAGCATATGGCGGAAATGTTTAATACTCTGATATACTGCAAGGAGCTCCCGATCGTACGGAGAGTACTTTTGTTGTGAAGGGCTCAACTTGCGTGAGAAAAATGCTAGGGGCTGCCAGATGTTATCTTTGTATTGTTGCAACACTGCACCTATTGCGACGTCAGAAGCGTCGGTGGTTAGAGCTAACTTAGCCTGGAGATCAGGATGAGCTAATAAGGTTGCATTACAAAGGGATTGCTTACAAAGTTCAAAAGCTTCTAAAGTGTCTCCGTTTAGCTCGATCGGATGTGAGCCTTTGACGGAGCCAGTTAATAGGGCATTCAGAGGAGCCTGCATTTGAGCGGCGTTTGGCAAAAACCGCCTATAAAAATTTATCATGCCCAAGAATCTCCGGAGTTGCTTAACCGTCTTGGGAGCGGGAAAATCTTTTATAGCCAGGACCTTGCTCTTCAGAGGCTTAGCACCAGATGATGATATTGAGTAACCTAAAAATGTTACTTCGGCTTGACCGAAAACGCATTTGGAGGTGTTAACAAGAATGCCATAATCTCTCATTCTGGTGAAAATCTGACGCAAATGAGTCTCATGTTGCTCCTCAGATTTAGAATATATCAAAAAATCATCTAGGTAAGGGTAGCAGAAATCTAAGCCCCGAGTCAACTCGTCAACAAATCTTTGAAAAGTTTGGCCGGCATTCCGTAAACCAAAGGTCATATAAGGAAACTCATATAGCCCGAAAGGTGTAGTGATCGCGGTTTTCGCAATATCATCTTCAAATACGGGAATATGATGGTAGGCTTTGACTAAATCAATCGTTGAGAATATAGTACAACCAGAAAGACTATGGGCGAAGTCTTGTATATGACGAATAGGGTACTTGTCGGGTATAGTCCTAGAATTAAGTAATCTATAATCACCACATGGACGCCAGCTGTTATCTTTTTTAGGTACAAGATGAAGAGGCGACGCCCATGGACTGTCAGAAGGACGAGCTGTGCCATTGGCTAACATAGCGTCGAATTCAAGCTTGGCTATTTTGAGTTTGTCTGGAGCCAATCTACGCGGAGAACATGCAACTGGAGGGCCTGGAGTGGTGCGAATATAATGAAGTGTGTTGTGTGTGGGTTTGTGTGGTATGCCAGCCGGTCGTGTAATTTCAGGAAACTCACCCAGAATGTCATGAAACCTGCCGGAACCAGTCAAGACCTTCACACTTGAAATTAGAGTGTCTGAAAAAGAAATGGTAGCTATAGCGGATACATTTGTTGTACTATCTACTAGGCGCTTATTTCTAATATCTACAATTAAATTATAAAATGATAAGAAATCCACACCAATAATTGCCTTGGTAACATCAGCTACAATGAATTGCCATACATAGTCTCGACGAAGTCCAAGGTTTAAACTAAGTTGGATAGAACCATAAGTGTCTATAGTGGTACCATTTGCTGCACACAACTGATAATTAGTCTTCGCACGACGCTCTCGAAGTGAAGAACGCGGTATGACGCAAAGATCACTCCCTGTGTCCACAAGGAACTGGACCTTCGATCTTCGATCAGTCACGAACAGGCGGCCAGTTCGAGTTGGGCAATCGTCAGCCGCCATTACCGACCGCCCTTGGTGTTTTCCGAGTGGAAATCGCAGGGACTGAGGCATTTGTTGGCCTTGCTTCCGAATTTGGCATGGTACCAACAAAGGGGTTGCTTTCTGTAGCGGGAATCGGAGCGACGAGAAGAATTTGATCGACCGCGATAATTATGTCTGGATCGGTTACGGGATCTGCTTCTCTCCATAGTAAGACTCTGCACCTGGCGGGTAAGCTCTGCGATCTGTCTGCTCATTTCCTCTAAGGTATTCGCAGTGTTTGGAGGAGATCTCGAAGTCGATGCAACCACTGGAGTTGGAGGTGTGATGTCCTGAATCCGATCAGCAAGATCAGCGAGGGTCTCGATTGGCGAGGTACTCTGAGAGGCTATGATCTGCTGCATACTATGTGGTAAGCGACTCGTCCAAATAGTTTTGACAAAATCCTCAGGAACGCCGGGTCCAGCCAAGTTTTGTAGGTGCCTTAGAAATTGGGACGGCTTTCTGTCACCAAGCTCTTCGTGCATAAGAAGTTGTTTCACCTTCTTCTCCTTAGATGCTGAAAGTCGTTTAATCAACTCGCTCTTCAATTTCTCATATTTATTACTAGCCGGCGGAGAAACAATTATGTCTTCAACTTCGGCTGCGAACTGGTTGTCCAGTTGAGATATGACGTAATAAAATTTGGTCGCGTCTGCTGTAATATTCGATATTGCAAATTGACCTTCCAATTGCGCAAACCAAATTGCAGGTTTGTCTGGCCAAAATGGTGCAACACGAACTCCAACACGATAAATGTCGGATGGTGCTGTGGACACGCGCACTCGAGAGTCACCGTCGTCTTGTCCTGCGTAGCGGGCGGGACGTTCTCGTAATACCGTCTTAGCAGAATCTTCACTATCACTAGTCATCTTCTTAGTGTGAACAATTAGGGGTCACCAGTTATGGGTTACCTGGTATAGGCGAAGTCCAAATGCAATAATAAAGAGTCACAGCTTTTGCATTCCTTATATTAGCACATATACACAGATAAATTTCACAGCACAAATAACAGTTCAGAAGGAAGAAAAGAAATGAAGAAATAGTGAAGAAAATAAAGCAAATAGTAAGCACTACAATAATTAAATAAAATTACTACTAAAGCGCGCGAGGGTAAGCAGAGAGCGACAGCGTCAGCATCGAGCAACATAGATTTCGCGCCGGGCTTCGGTTCTCGACTGGTCTCCGAATATAAACGAAAAGTATCGAGCGCTTGCCTCTGCGCCGACGTCACGCGGCCTATTGTTCGTAAATGCCGGTTTATGTGGTTTACGTTTCCATACTACTACGCTCGGCAGGCATATCATCAATCCGTCAAAATATTCGGATGAGATTTGTAATAATACTATTTAGTGTTTATTTTGTATAGATATAATTATGTAGGTAATATATTATGTAGTAATAATGTAATAGTGTTTGTAATGTAAATATTAATACTGTAAATATTGTGTATAATAAATAAATAAATATATTTTAAGTAAATACAAATTTATAATATTCTAGTGTTAATTATTATATGTAATAAATGTTAAGTAAATAAATAATTAAGTAAATAAGTGTAAGTTACCTACACCAACTATACCACTCACCTCCAACAGAAAACGACGCAAGAAAATTGCTTCCTTCGAAGCCGATGTTAACGCCATATACTCGGCCTCAGTCGAAGAGAGTGCCACTGTAGTCTGCTTTCGAGATTCCCAAGATATAGGCCCATTCGCTAGCTTGAACACGTATCCACCATACGAACGTCTATCAACAGGATCATTCGCCCAATCAGCGTCTACAAATCCTTCCAAATATTTACCAGTCTTTGTGTACGTAATGCTGTAATCAAGAGTACCTTTTAAATAACGCAATACTCTTTTAGCAGCATTCCAATGAGTATTATCGTAGCAAGTCAGATATTGACTAAGATAACTCACCGTATAGGCTATATCAGGCCTAGTGTTTATAGCAATATACATCAACGAACCTATTAACGACTGAAAAGGAAATTGATGATCGTCCCCATTACCCTTTTTCAATTTTACCTTTTGCAAGGGTGTATCGGAACTCTTACATTCCACCATTTCAAATCGCTCCAACACTTTTAAAATAAATGTTTTCTGATTTAGAACAACACGATTATCCAATTTTTGTACATTCAGTCCTAAGTAATAACTTAAATCACCAATATCTTTTATACCAAAATATTTTTGCAATTGACTTATGACATTGTCAACTGACATATTATTATTGTAAAAAATAATAATGTCGTCAACATAGACAGCTAGTATAAGAACTGAATCGTTGACCTTTTTGGTATAAACACATGGTTCGGACGGAGTTTGTATGAAACCCAGAGTTGACAAAGTTTCATTTAGTTTTAAATTCCAAGCTCGTGGTGCTTGCTTCAGACCGTAAAGGGATTTTTTTAACAAACACACTTTATTTTCTTGTCCAGGTACTTCAAAATCTTTAGGTTGAACCATGTAAACCACTTCCTCTAAATCACCGTTGAGAAAAGCGGTGTCGACATCTAAGTGTCTCATCTTTAAGTTAAGCTCGGCAGCCAAAGCAAATAGAGTACGCAGCGAAGAGTTTCTCACAACTGGAGAGAAGGTTTCATGATAGTCGATACCTTCAATTTGGTTGTACCCTTTTGCAACCAGTCTTGCTTTATACTTAACAATATCTCCTTTGCTGTTTTTCTTCAGTTTAAATACCCATTTACAGGGAATAACCTTCTTATTCGGTCTATGCACTAATTCCCAAGTATGTTTACTCATCAATGACCTATATTCATCCTCCATAGCAGCTATCCAAGAATCCTTATCAGTAGAATTGATAGCATCTTCATATGAATAAGGTTCATCACCATCTATATCTGATAAGAGGCACATTTGAGAAGTAAAATTAGAACCTTCATTTCTAGGCTTTCGGTTTCTCAACGGATACCGATGATTTGATTGTACAATGTCCGTTTCATTAGGAGGTGACAACGGAACATTTTCAATTGAAATAACATCTTCTGGTTTATTAGAACCGACATCTGTTTCAACCGGCAAGACCTCTTCAGCTATCTCTAGATTTTCAGAGTTCTCAGTTTGACGGCTAGTGCTAGGAACAGGGTTCTTATATAAATCAACCCTAGGTTGACAAACAATTTCAGATATAATAATTGGACAATTATTATTCAGGGTGCTATCTGAATTTTCTGAATATTTTGTATCAATTAAATCCGAAAATTTGTCCTCAAAGAAAACAACATCCCTAGCTTTTATGAGACGTCTAGGACATTCAGCCTCTCTAAAGAAATAAGCATTAGGATCATCACTATATCCTACAAAAATATATTGTTTTGACTTCTTATCAAACTTAGTTCTTTGACAATCAGGGATACGCACCATAGCACGACAACCAAATATACGTAAATGTGAATATATTGGTTTCTTGTCGAAAAATTTCTCAAAAGGAGTAATACCATTTTGAAGAGCTTTATGAGGAGATCTGTTTTTAAGATAGACCGCAGTCCTCATGGCATCTTCCCAATACGCCTTTGATAAAGAACTATCTGAAAGCATAGCGCGTGCCTTTTCTGTAATAGAACGTAATGTTCTTTCACTCAAGCCATTTGATTCTGGATTATACGGAGCTGTTGTTTGGTGTTGAATACCAACAGAAGTCAAATAATTTGAAAAATCCGTATTGACATATTCAGTACCACAATCGCTCCTTAAATATTTAATTTTTGCATTTGTAATACGTTCAACCATACATTGAAATTCACAAAACCTCTGTTTGATTTGAGTCTTGGAATTCAAAAAGTAAACAAACGACATTCTACTACAGTCATCTACAAAAATTAATGCATACTTATTACCTTGAAAAGACATTTCTGCTATAGGACCACATACATCAGTGTGAACCAGCTCAAGAAGGGTCGTACTCTTCTTGTACTTTTGTATTGTCCGCTGTTTTCTAGCTTGTTTCCCTTCCACACAAGCTAAGCATGGTCTTGAATCAACAACCCCATAATCGATACCTTCTGCCGCTGACTTTTTAAGCAAATCTATGCCGATTCGGCACAAATGGCCAAGACGTCTGTGCCACAGCAAGAACCTAGAGGAATCAGAATTGACATCAAAGGCCGTTAATTCACGTGGAGGATTGACAGTACAATTTAAAGTGTACAGTCCACCACTAGTAGAACCACGCATAACGATATCTCCCGTACAAGAAAAACTATTCGAAAGATAAAAATTACAACCTTTTTTATCAAAAACAATTATAAAACCCTTATCTACACATTGTTTAATGGAAATTAAATTAGACTTTAAGTCAGGAACATAAACTACATCAGAAATATTTTTAATTCTAAAATCACCAGATTTACTACAATATTCGCTAGTAATAGAGACAGTACCTCTGCCTGTACAGTCCAGTTTCTTACCATTTGCAATGGTTACTTGCCCACAGTTGGAAACTTCTAAGTCTTCCATCCAATCAGATCTGGAAGTCATATGCATGGAAGCACCAGAATCAATAATCCATTTTTCTTGATTATCGCGTTCTGTTAAATTACATGCCCCTAACAAACTTTCTTTCAGATTATTGGATTTAGTTACCTTGTGTTTATTTCCTTTCAATGGACAATCTGGGCTTTTATGTCCTGGTGTCTTACACCTGTAACATATGATAGGCTTCTTTCTGTTCGTCTGAGTAGTTCCTAAAGCCATCGTCTTACTTTGACTGCAATGTTCACGGTCCTCTTGATACGAAAGCAACTTACATTTGACCATTTCAGTGGTAATAGAGATATTTGAGTTCTCTAGAGCCATCACTAGGGGATCAAATTTAGACGTAAGACCACCTAATAAGATTGCAGCAAGTGTTGCATCCTCAGTTGTCTTCCCTATATCACACAACTCTTGTGCCGTTGACAAAACTGTATTTATATACGCCTCCATACAATTAAAATCTTGGAGATTCAGCCTGTACAGTTTACGTTCTAGGGAGAGACGTCTGCCCATACTTTTGTCTTCATATGCCGCAGAAAGAGCGTCCCAAGCCTCCTTGGCATTCTTACAGTTACGTACATGAACTATAGCTGATCCATCCACAGTCAAACAAATCTTAGATAGGGCCAACTGATCATTGCGCTCTTTAATTGCACTCGATATGTTAGTGCCCTCAGGGTAACCTATTATAGTTTCCCAAAGATTTTCGTGGATTAAGTACATACGGAGCTTAAACTTCCAGTCGGAATATTGTTCTCTTCTAGATAACGATAATCCAATCAAATTCGACATACCTCTATTCGAAGTTGTACCATCTCCGTGACTTCCCATTTTGATTGAAAAAAAAAATCACTTTGTACTTTTAGGATCCGAGCTTCACAATTATTATTAAATTGCTTTTCGTGCTGATAACGTGTTATATGTTTGTAAAATAAAATATTAAATGTTCATGTATGAAAAACAAACTGTTTATTTTATTAGCTTAGACAGAAGACTTCACAACATGACAAACATAAAAGAATATCATGATATAATTCAAAATTTACAAGTGTAGCTTTGATTACAAAAAAAGGTCATAAACCAGCATCACACAACAATTTTTATATCTAATTAATCATGGGATTCACGCCTAAGCTAGTTTGGTTTGATGGCTTACATAAGAACAGGTGTGGTATAAGGTATTAAAGTTACTTTATTATGGCTTCGCAAATATGGCATTTAGCAATGTTGAGTGAAAATTGTACGGTAGACCAAATAAAAATCTCTCAACACGTGTTATTACAACAAGAACTCGGGAAAAAAACACTACCTCCTCTCTCTCACGTGCATTCATTTAACATCAGCTGTCAAGATCTTACTATCATACGTTCACAATCTATTATTCTTACATGTATACATTTATCGCACTCAAAACAAACCTAAATAGGGTTACACGTGGAAATGATGACGCCATTAGAATAAATATATAAAAAAATTGCCTCCAGTCATATGAATTTTGTACAGCAAAAGATTAGCGTTCCTCAAACATTTTAGAGAAGGTTCACCCTGTTCAAATAGCCTTTAGAAATTGGGACTTGTATGAATATCCCTTACTGCCTAAAACTACAAAACATTCCGGGGTTGTTATAGCTGTCGCACAACTCGTAAAACCGGGATATGGGAATATTTGTTTGCGGACTAACAGAAAAAATGTGAAAACAAAAACTGGATTACGCATGGCCTTTGAATTTTGATACTTTCTATTGGGAATCAGATAAAATAATGTAAGTCTTTTTTTATTGAAATACAGCTAAAATGGCAACATATTGACACATTAAGGGAGTATTTTATATCGCTTAGGCGTCGTCCTAATTGGCATTGATCGTACGATTTCATCACGCGAAGAAAGTGATGTTTCTGTACTCGCGCGATGACTTGCCAGATCTATCAGTCATTACACTCTAACCATCATCATCATCTTTGCGCTTTACCAGTTGTGCCCTAAACTCTCTCCCTCGAGGCCCCCTCGCGGTCCGCCTTCCTTACCTTTCTTATCCACATCGCTCAGTATTCGGCATCCTTGGTGGAAAGACCGTTGGCATGTAAGTCCTCCTTCTCGGCATCTAGCCAGCGTTTCTTGGACCTGCCTCTTTTACTGGCACGTGGCAGAGATGGCATGCCAAGACATTTGTTGCCAACGTAGGTTGCCGGCCTTCTCAAAACTTGACTGAACCAGCGCTGGCGACATTCCTGCAACTTATCTGTGATGTCACGGACACGAAGGCCGCCGCGAATGTGAGAGCCGTGATTATCGTACGATCGTTTGGCAATTAGGACGACGCCTTACTGTGCACCAAAAAACGACATAACCCTTAAAGAAAAGAAAATAATTTATAACCGCCTATCATAAATAGTTGTAAACTCCAATTTTATCCGACTTCAATAAAAGGAGGAGTTTCTCAATTCGGCTGTATGTTTTTTATGTCATAACTGTTTACTGGATGAACAGGTTTTAACGATTCTTTTAACGGTTGGGAATATGGTAATTGCCATGTGGTCTCATTAAAATTTGATCCACATCTGACGAGTAGTTTTTGAGTTATCCCTAATAATGCCAAATACTTGTATGTCTACAAGATCACGAGATAGTTTCCTGAAAATTTCTTAAAAGCAAAAATTAAATATTTTTAAAACAGAGAAATAAACATTTTATTTAAAAATATCTAAACATTTTTTGAGGTATGTGCCTTACTTAAGAAAAATATCTTGATTTCTTTAAATATAAAATGTTTATTTGTCGTTTATGTATCAATTTAAGTTTATTTATAAAAACATCTATACTATTATGTATATTAAATTTGTCCGCTATCTAGTACCTACCCATAACACAAGTTCTTAATGATACTTAATTAGGGCTATATAATTGGTGTGAGCGTGAAAAAACTTTTTTATCGCAATATTAAGTCGCGTTTTATTTAATAAAGAAAAATCTGGCAATTATTATGAATTTGAATAAAAGAAAACGGGATTCGAACCACGCACAAATGATTCTTGGTTAATCCGATATAAAGGCACCGTTACATACATACGCTATGATCACGGATGAACAATTTCATTTAAATATCATTTACCAGTGAACACTTTAGTTTAACAATCAATTGTTATATGTATTATTATATTGTTTAAATTTCTAAAATAAATTGATGTAGTAAATTCAATTTATACAACATAATCAATCTTAGACGCCGTCTTGGTGGAGTGGTCAGTATAGCTGCCTACACATCAAGCGGTCCGGGTTCGAGTCCTGGTAGCGGCAAATATTTGTGTGATGAACACGACTATTTGTTGACGAGTCATGGTTGTTTATATATTTATTTAAGTTTATTTAAAAAAATATCTAAAAATATTATGTACTTATATTTAAAAATAATATCCGTTATCTAGTATCCATAACACAAGTTCTTAATGATACTTACTTTGGGCAAGATAATTGGTGTGAGCGTGGAAATATATTATTTTTTATTATTCTAGAATTTTATACGTCTGAAATCCGAAATAACGGATACAATCATGTCTCGGTATTTAATATTAATAGTTATGGTGTTAAATTTTGAACGTTGATATTGAATTTTTAGATTTCTCTGAATAGAGCATTATACATGCGTTTATTGTAGTTTGAGGCAGAAAGAATTTTTGATACTTCATAACAGAACCGTGGTTCATGTTTTCACGTGGCATGACAGTTAACCTCGACCCGTATAGCGTTGTTCCGAAATAAAAGGAACGATTCACGTTGCATCTAATAATAGAATTTAAAAGGTCTTCCTTTTTTACTTACTTTTTCATTTCATTTCGTTTATGTTATTTGGTTGGCAGAGAAGCCTGCTTGATTGTAAGCAGTTACAGCCTATAGATGCTTGCGACACTGAAGTAACATTCGCGCGTTGCCAGCCTTAGTTCCCTCGCTACTTTTCACAATATTTGTTTTACGCTACACGACAGGAATATTTTTTTTATTAGGTTTCAAAATTTTTAAAATTAGATTTGGCACATTTTGAATAGAATATTACGTAGAATTTTGCCGTGTGATACTGGCAGTGTAGAATAGCATCACCCCATATCCTCCAATGGGTGTCGTAGAAGGCGACTAATGGCGACCAGCAAAGGAGATCACCTTATACTCCGTCCACCAATCCGCATTGGGCAAGCGTGTTGGACTACTGCCTAAACCTCTTTCGATGACGAGGAGAGGCCTTGTGTCCCAACTAGGTCGAATTATAAAGCCTGTTATGATGATATGATGATTTCATCGAATTGTTTACGTGTCCGAAAGTTTGAAATCCTGAAACTGAAAAAGACGCACCGCGGCGCGGTTGGTTATCGCGCCATACCACGTGCGATGAGCAGTGCCCATAAGATTCATCAAACGATTTTTTTCAGATCTAATCCGCGATGTTCTTTATTGGTAACCGCTGCCTCAAGCGGTCCCAATACTGTACAAATCTTAGTTAAGAGAAATATTTGTGTAACGTGTACGAATATTTTTTGACGAGTCATGGTTGTTGATATAATATTTATTTAAGTGTATTTATAAAAAAAAAACAGCTAAAACTAATTTTTATTATAAAAAATCCGTTACATAATATCCTTAATCTACTTTATTTAGGCTAGATGGAAATATGCATATTCACAGTGTGCATGTTGATAAAAATTATGTCATGAACTGTAACAGAAAAAAAGTCCTACGACGAACATTTTTTTCTGTTGCAGTCTGCTATAAACTTTAAATGTTGAGTTCTAAAATTCCCTTTTTTTTGCTTAACAGCTAACAAGACACATCCTTGTAGCAAATATCCGTCAATTTTATTTAAGAAGAAAACCCAGCCAGCGGTGGTAAAAGGCAAGTCAACGTTTAAATTATGTACCGGAATCGCAATTCCCCCGAAGCCGTTTCTTTAGTTGCATTTGAAGTTGAACACAAAGGAAACAGCGCGACCCCTGTGATAATTACCTGTTGAGTAAATTTACGTATGAACTCAAGTCGAGAAATATGTAGGTCGAAGTACAGCAGAATTGGGTCAGTGTTGTGGAATTAGATCGTTTGATTTTCATCAAACATTTATGAGATATTAAACAAAATTAACCTTTAAGTACTGACGTGGTTAAGTCATATCATAAACGGTGATCTGACGTATCTCAGACGGCGTAGTTAATAATCAAAATGGTTTATTTCTATTTACTGATTTGCACAATATTTACTTGTATTATGATTCGTTTATTACTATTTTACTAATAAAGTTCTAAAACTACAACATATTCATATGGGATCAATATTTATTTGGTACAAATTATATACCCTATAATATTCTCACCTATAAAAATATGAGCTACAATAAAATTATTTTGAAAATTCTTGGCATATGTCTAATTTGAACATCAATCTAAATTATAGTATTGATGTAGTGATTGCTTTTGAAATCACGTAAATATTTTGGAATATATCACTTGTTGTCTAGACAATCCATGCATCTTGTCTTTGAACACCCAAGACACTGCACAGCTCCACAGCCGCGCGTGTTATCGCACTGCTAGTGAGTGCTCGACTCATTAATCGACGTGTTTGATCCCGAACAGAGATCGGGGGAGAGAGAGAGGCCGCGGGGGTATCTTCAAAGACTTCGAAATAAGACTCATATTTGTTAACTCGCCGTCTGTGAGATACCCACGTTGTCGCGTTACACCTACGCCCGGGAGGAGAATAGGCGTAACGGAGCAGGTGAGAAAATTGAAGAGAGGTAAGAGATAGAATAGATAGGGAAAGCTCTAAACTACAAAGGATAAGAGAATCCTTAAGAATCGATTTGCATATATAAGGGGCTATTAACTACGATTGTTGGTATCAAGACATATTTCGCCGACCCAAATAAATTGGGATCAGGGTAGGAAAACGAAGATCTCCCGTCAGTACCCCACTTGATATTTTGCTAGTTTTTTCGCTTCATTTTTAGAGTTCCGTACCTCAAAAGGAAAAAACGGAACCCTTATAGGATCACTTTGTTGTCCGTCTGTCTGTCTGTCAAGACCCTTTATCTCAAGAACGCGTAAACGTATCAAGCTGAAATTCACAAGAAATACTCAGGTCTATTGTCCCTTTAAGCTGTGAAAATACTAAGCCAAGCCAATCAAAAGATACAGCCGATTATGGCGATATTTTCAACAAATTTCCGACACTCGCAAAGGAATCAAAACCTACAGGATACTTCCCGTAAACTCAGAATCTTGAAAATTGGCATGCAGCATTGTCATATAATGCAAATATAGGAAAAATTGCGAAAATCACATTTTTTTAGTTACTTATATAATATAATAAAAATATTTTAATAAAATGAAACTTACTACCTTATTTCTCACGAACGAATAAAGGTATCAAATTGAAATTTATACCAAATACCTAGGTATATTGTCCCTTTCAGCAGTGAAAAAATCAAACTTCTAAGTTAATTCGATCAAAAGATACAGCAGTTTATAAATTGTAAACCGCTACATTTGTACGGCGGAACCCTCGGTGTGTGAGTCCGACTCGCACTTGGCTGGTTTTTATTTGGTACATTTTACAAACTAGGAATGGCCTACCTTCTGGAGATTTGCCCCATAGATCACAATCAAATATTTTTTTAACAAACATATGTATTGGATTTTTGTTTCACGGCACTCGAGTCTCGTTCTTTGCGCGCGGGGGAATCAACGCGTTAGATTTTTTATAGCTCATTTTTTTTTTCAAATTAACTGCAGCAACATGTGGCGAGTCAGCAAAAAATTAACATAATAGTAAAGTCAAGAAGGTGTGCTATTTTTGAGTTAATGCCCAATTACCTAAGCGACTGGCTCGCAACATTTGCTATTTTGGGGCATGAGGGAGGTCACTTTATCGGAGCCGAATTCTGGAATCAGAGATTTGGTTTATTGGAACCCGAATCGGAATCAGAACCGAAGGTGGAGGCACAAGAAACATATTATTCATAATACATAGTATTCAGCCAAACTTCATTAAAGTTTCAAATACCACTTGATTTTGGCTTCATTCTTCAATTAAAATAAGCGATCACACGCCCAAATATAAGCAATAATAAAAAATCTCGGATAAAAATTAAAAAGAAGCGCGAACGCACGAAACTACACAACTGACACGGTTCTACTTACAAAACAATTAGTGAAAGACTACATACTACTTACATGACTACTTTAGTATTTAAAATCCAAAGTTTAACAACACCAGCTAAATAGTTTTAGCTGTGGACGCAAAGCAAATTTAGCAAAAATTTAGCAACCCGTACATAAGTATTTAGCTAAGCCGCTAGACCGTCAGCTTTTTACTGAAGAGTTTAGCTTGTCATTGCTTGCTCAATCTTTAAATTTAGTTCAGCTATTTTCAACCAAATATTTGGTTGTGAATTACCAAACTAGTTTAGCTATTTTCAACCGTTACATAACATGTAGCTATAGTAGCTAAATAAAATCAACTGAAATAGTTTAGCAACAGTATCTACAGAGTTACGTAGTCACCACAGTTACTAAAATGTTTTGTAACTAGGTACTTAAAATTATGTTACTAATTGCCAATAATTTTTTTCAGTGTTGGAAATATGCCCATGATGGTACTCGTGTGTATTTTTGTCATATCCACATGGAAATGTGAACTCAATACTTAACTATATCGAACTGAACTTATAAAATTAACTACAAATAATATTATAGTGCTGTTTACTGCAATCTTATGTAATGCTCATAACGATAATGTAAACAATATAGCGTAGACCATTTATGAGCCGACTCCTAAATTGTACCGTTCTATTATCAAAAAAAATGTCGTGGCTACAGCCGTAATTTCGTCCTAAACGAAATTGGGGATAGTTGGGTCGTAGTCGACTAATATTAAGTTGCCAGTGCAGACTAATTCTGTCAATTAGTCGGAAATACAGAGGTGATACAATTAAGGAACCGGGCCACTATTCGTTACCCTCATTTATACTGTACTCTTACTTCTATCAGTTTGTATAAATTATTAGTGGGACAACGGTCGCAAAAGTTAACTAAGAACACAGTTGGCTTGTAATTTTTTTAACATGATTATCCTCTGCGCTTCAAAGGGAGCATTCTGAATTACGACTGATGTCGGAAGATGGAATTTATTGTTAAACATGTTTTATCTTAGGTCTGAAATGACGTCCTATGACATCGTCTGCACCAAGTTAATCTAACTAATTATATAAATGCGAAAGTGAGTTTATTTGTTTGTTACGCTTTCATGTCTAAACCACAGTAACGGTTTTGAGGAAATTGGGTATGAATATAGTCTGAAACCCTGGAAAAGACAAAGGATCCTTTTTGGTGCGACCGACACTGACGCGAGCGAAGCTGCGAGCGACCGCTAATTAATAATTTCATGAAAAAATATTCTTTTAACTCAGCAGGAGGCGCATCCCATAATACAACACGGACTGTCGCTACCGGGTAAAAAATACCATGTTGGAATAAATGAAAAAGAATGGGGTTTCTTACGGGTAATTAAATAAAAAATACAATAAATTTTGGATTTAAACATCATAAGCGCGCGAGATTTACATCGAATATCGTTTATTTACTACATATCTTTGCCGATTCTATCGCTGTTTACCAACACAAGTAAATCTCGTGACAAGCTTTTATATCCCCTTGTGTGTCGCGCGACCTCCTGGAGGTCGCTGTCAAAAACGCCTGTGTGTCGGCCGACCTCCTGGAGGTCGATCCCCCCCACCACTGTTTTCCGATGATGAAAATGGTGATTATTATTATTATTTGAAAATATAACTACACCTGTTATTTTTTATTCTTTTAGCTTATTTTATTACGATTTTAGTGACAAAAAATCTTATTTATAGTTTTATTATTAAATTTTTATTATAAAATTTATTACACGCGGAAAATTCGAGAAGGAAATCCGGAAGTAAGTGACACATGCGCGAAATGTTACAAAATGGCGGCGACACAATAGGGGATAACATTTAATTAAATTTATTTTTTATATTTTTAGAGCATTTAAATAAAAGCTTGTTTTTACAAATGTTTTTATAGAAATTTATTTTTTATTATTTAGTCAGTTTATTCGTATTATTCTCAGTCAGCAAACCCTTTTATTAGATACCCATATTATAATAGTTCTAAAAAATAAGTAGTCCGCCATTCTGTGCGGTCCGCCATTTTGGATTTAGAGTAAAGTAAATTTATTTTTCGTAACAAACTCTTTCATTTGATACTTTTATTTCTTTTCCCTGTTTCACTTGCTATTTAGAATTATACAAATCACAAAAGCATTGCTTGCTTTTGTGATTTGTAGGTATGGTTAGGTCACCTAAATAAAAATAAATAAATAGAATAAATGTATTTAAAGTAACGAGTAACACAAATATTAGGTGGAGATTCATGGTATGGGTACGCAATAAGCAATTTCTTTTACCAAAAACTAGATATTAAGATATACCCATATCATGAGAGTGCACAAAAAATGACTAGTCTGCCATCTTGGGCTGTTCACCATATTGGATCTATAATGACGTCACTTAGCTAAGTATGCATTGTCATCCAAACTAAACGTGTATGCAAAATTTCAGCTCAATGGAATACCAACAAATGATCGAAAATGGTTTGCAAATTTTGTCGGAAAACTTACATATGTACATACAAATAGAGCAAGTTATATAAACGCTTGTAACAACTCTGACTTTCAAGCTACTTTTTGCAAAATTGTAAAACATAAAACTTGGTGCAACTGGCCGTAAGGGCGAAGCCAAATGAGCGTACTTTTGTGAGTTATGAGTCGCATATTATCGGTCGTGCAAATTCTGCTGCGTTCGTTTTCATACAAAAGTGCAGTTTGTTCCACACGATGACACAATATGATTTGGTTAATTCTAAAGCAAATAAACGTATCTAGGTGACCTCCATAATTTTTTGACTATATTGCATGTCATTTTTCTTGGATATTTAGATAATATTGATGTTAGAAAGGTCTAAATTTTAATTTAAAAAAAAATATGCATTTTCGATAAATTTACACACTTTCCAATCTGTATACCAAGAAATTTCTCTTGAAGTGACGTCATAACATTGTACCAAGATTGTAGCATTCTGATAGTATCAATGTCAGTAAATGACAGTTGCAATACTGTCGTAGGTAGTTGTAAGATCGGTAAAATAATATCTATATTTAATATACCTATACAATTTCGACTTATAATAATTCTAAAATTTTGTCAATAATTAAGCTTATTGACCAAATTTTAGAATTATTATAAGTTAACAAGAGTAAATTTGATTTTTGATGTCTTGAAAAAGTCATCGTACCTTATTTTTATACGTGTAGGTATGTTTTATAATCCAGAAACCAGTTCTACAATTGGGGAATATAAATATTGAAGTTAAATATTTTAATAGTCACAGAACGTAACTTTGGATTAGGAATTTACACTTAACGTAAAGCAATTCGAATATAAGTAATTATAATGGCTTTTAAAAAAAGGAAGGGTTTTTTTATTTAATGGACCGACTTGAAAGTATATATGTAAATGCAATACATTTATTTTTAATTTTACGTGTAATTTAAAATAAAGCATGACTTTTATAAGACTGCGGGTTAACGAGTAATTCTATTTGGTACAGGAAGAATACTGTTTCCTTTGAGTATAATCAGCAGCCTAATTTTAAAGGTGGTTTGCCTCTGGCAAGCACCCAAATTTCCGCTCCATATAAAATTATGTATATAATACAACAGTTTTATAATCAAAGTAATCATATTAATATACACATTGATAATTATTTGCACAATTTCAAAGGAATCAAAATCTTACAAATTAAATACAATTTTTTGAATAAGATTACTAATTTTAATTTTTATTAATTTTTGTCAAAACGGCAGAGTTAGTTTGTACCTTATTAATAAATTCTCGAGCAACTTTGAACAACGTTTATTTTTTTCTGTCCAGCTCGCGTGACTTCGATAGAAACACATAGAAATATATATTCATTTTACATCACTTTTTTTACTAAAATAAGCTTCAAGGTTTTCTTTAAATCGCGTTCTGAGAATATAAAAATTAAAGCATTTAACCCAAATAAATAAGAGAGGTGTAGCGTTTCAAAAAAATTCTTAAATACATATCAGTTGATTTTCTTCGGTAATGTTTGACCAGCCTCAGATAATGGAAGTAGGGTGGTTATTACATAGAAGACTTATTTCCTTTTAATTAATTAGCTCACTGATAGGTACTTTTCTTACTTCTACCCTCTTGATTATACGAAAGACGTCCACTGTTGGACAAAGGCTTTCCCCAAGGATCTCTAAACCGGTCTATCCAGTGCTGCCCGCCTCTAGCGGTTTCCCGCGACCTTTACCAGATCGTCGGACCACCTTGTGGGGGTCCTACAATGCTGCGTCTCCCGGTACACGGTCGCCACTCGAGGACCTTTCCACCCCAACGGCGTCAGTCCTCGCAATGTAGGTACCTTGCCTACTGACACGTTTAAAATTGTAAGAGAGGAATATTTGTATATATAGAGGTATATAAGTAAATTATCATAGTTTTATTAAACTGTAACATTTTATTAATAATAGTAATTAACAGAACTGTCTGATTGTTTATATGTAAATAAATATTTGCGTCGTCGACTTGCAAATCGTGTACTAAGATTGGTATCTAAGATACAGACTAGGCCTAGTTTAGATACCAAAAATCTGCCTACTAAAATGTATACATGAAATAACTGTTTAATAAATCTGAATGTACAGTCGACCAAATTGAATCATGACCCACCTTAAGATCATTTTCCTACAGTCACTCAATACAAAGTAGGTTGAAATTAGCTTGAACATACATTTCTTAAGTAACGAACCTGTTATCAATTTATTAGACACTGACATTGTCTAATAAATATGGCCTTTTAAAATTTTTTCAACTACTACTTGACATCTGACACATAACGTAATTTTATTTTTAAAAATATAATAGTTATTCGTTTTTCTCAATAGTGAAAAGAGTTTAGATTATGAACGGGATCTTATTTGAAATTCTAATTGAGACTTTAGTGCAGTGATAACAAAGATTAAAATTGCATAGATCTCTGACCCATAATGACACATTATTATTCATATTTAAAACGTACTATGTGCAACACGCATGATAGCGAAGAAAACCTAACTAAATTTATGATTGTAAAGGAATGATCGGCCAAGTGGGTCATGATTCAGTTGGTTCGACTGTACAAGAAGTAAATATTTAATTGTAATTACAAATATTCATAGTTTTAGCAGTCGAACTTAGTAACTTGTAAATGCTTCTATGGTTTGTGTTAAATATTTCTAGTTCTACCTACATTGTTTTTTACTTCTTTGATAACATACCCACTGTTTTGTTATTACTGTTTACAAAGGCATATAATAATAATCTTTATTAACACAAATATATAAATAAAGATTAATATTATTATATTACATAAGGTTCGCAATTCTTTGTCCTTCTACCCTACTCCCAATCTATTTGTACTCTCAAACCCCTCATGGATACTCATTCCTTAAAATAATGTCGATTTCCAGACAATGAATGACCCTCTTCTTCAATCAGGAATCTTTCGAATGTTGATTCGACACACACTTATTATTTCCCTGTAATTAGACTGGAGCGCATATTAACCTCCATTCAACAGTTGAAAGGCAGCCACGTATCTTAGGCAATTTCTCCAAACTGAGCCGAAAATACTGTCTAACATCTACTCAGTTTACGTTACTCGCATAATATTACAATTGGAAAAACGAATCCTCTTGGATATCTTGAGCGAATGCGTACATAGACGAAATGGCGAAACAATAGAAGGGTTTGATAGTAGGAGTGACGGCTTTATTATTGGATTTGTGGAACAGAACTAAATTACACGTGTTCAATCGCAAGGTTTGACTGCTCAATCTCTTTTGAATTACTTGCTAAGTTTTCTGCCTCTGTAGTGTTGTGTTCAGAGGTACCAGGTTTGATCTTCACAGGAGTGTAAATTCCTGTTTAGTTTGTTGGTAGTCCTTGCTTTAAACCTGCCTGGCTACATACTACCATGCCATGAAAGTCTGCTGCAATATATATAATGTCAACTCAACAGCATTGTTGTTTCGGCGAAAACTATGCCTCGTATAGTTTTCGCCGGAACAACAATGCTGTGACATACTAAAAGTTGCTACGAAACAATATTCAATTGAATTAAGTAATATAAAGAGTACTGAAAAGGATGAAATAGTACTTAAAAATTTATAGCATCATGAATGAACTCATTTTGTATTCAAAACAAGAATAAAAGTGTTTATTTCACGTATATATGTATTATTCAGGTCCTCGTTCATGAGAGTGAAATTATCCGAGGTAAGTATGTATATTGAGTAAAATACAAAATGAGTTATTAATATTTAGACATTTTCAGAACAAAGTTATTCTAAAGAAGAGAATGCTTTTAAATTTAAAAAAGACATGTTTTATCAATGTTAATAATAACAAATTATCCGTATTATAGTAAAACATTATTGGGTTTTTAAACGACTTCAAAAAAGAGGAAGTTCTCAATTCGACAGAATGTTTTTATGTTTGTTATCTTTATTGGATGTACCGATTATGAAGAGTCTTTCAACCTTTGGAGGCTGATGCTTGTCATGTGGTCCCGTTTAAATTTGATCGACATCTGACGAGTAGTTTTTGAGTAATCTCTAATAATGCCTATTTAATTGATGTCAATATTATCGTAATAGTTCTATTTTATTGCTTGTCTAAAAGAGTTTCTATACTTTAAACACTAAAAGCAAAAATAAAGTATTTTGAAATAAAAAAAACCGCCTTCAAAACTAAAAATGGGAAAATAAAAATATTGTTTATAAAAATCTAAATGCTTTTTGGGGGTCAGTGCCTTTTTTTTGCTCTGGCAACACTGGTAGCTAGATGTCTTTGAAACAGCTGATAGAAGTTTATTAAAATAAAATTATTTAATTATCTCTTTTTACATAATAAATGACTAAATCTAAATGTATACGTGAATAATCTTCCGTGGAAATATTAGTGGTACAGTGACAAGTCTAAATCTCACAAAAACACGGAAACAAAATCCCGTCGGCCGGTACGGGCTAACTGTCAAACACAAAGAAAGATAAAAATAAGTATAAAAATATTGCAACAGCTTCGAATTTAAACCGGGGAGTATTGTTTTCTTAACTTAAAACAATTAACAATATTATCTATTACTCCAAGTGCCGAATTACTTAGAAATATAATACTTAGTAAATTTTATTCAAACGCTACCTACATTGGAAATGTTATCTACATTTCCATGTTATGTACTAATTGTTTTATAGGCCACTTAATGCGATACTTGAAGGAGTATAAAATATACTTACTAGAAAAAGATAATATTTGTCTTAAATAATTATTTTGTAAATCATAACTAATCACATTATACAAAGATACTCCACAAAACTCACAGCTACTGTGAGAATCGTCAATTCACATACATTTGGGTTACTGTAATCTCTCTTTGCTTGACTTATAGTGGAAGTAAAGTTGACGGTGACAACTTTGACCCCAGACATACACCTACATACACTTCCATTTAATAATAATATCTAAGTGTTGACAACAAGTATATAACTGTAATAATATTGTGTTCCTTTTGTTTCTTACATAGTTGTTATACTTTTCAGTGTATTAATTGATAACTGTACGCTCAACTACACCCAAAATGATGACCCGTAAGGCCACTGCTAAGGACACAGACATGAAATTAAAACAGGCATTGGTTGATTTGAGAGCATCGCGGGAGCTTTGTGAGCGTCTAATGCAGGAACGTGAGGATAGTGAATTGGAAATTTTCAACATATTGGAAAAAAACAAACAACTAAAGAATGAGTTGTCTGAGCTGCACATTAAATATGAGGATGTTGTTGAGCAATGTCACCAAATGCAGCATACTATAAAATCATTTGCGGAATGTAGCAATACACATGAAAAGGCACTAACGAAAATAAATGAGTTAGAACATAGCTTGTGCATGGCAAATAATAGTGTTAAACATTTGGAAATGCAAAACAAAGAATTGTCCACAGATAAACATTCTCAAAGCTTGTTCGATGAGCTAACGGTTTGTAGTCCCGGCTTCATCAAGGATCAGTCATTCATAGGAAATAGTCCTAACACTTGTAATTCTAAACAGTATTTTAGTAGTGTCAAGAAGCTAAAGAAATACATACGAATTAATAAGTTTATCAATAAGACTAAAAGAATTATAAATCAACATAATTCTTATAAAAAACATCAGTCGCAACATTTGAAACGCATAAAATTAGTAGAAAAATTAAATGATATTAAGAGCAATGCTGTTACAATAAGTACTGATTACATAGATTATAATAAACAATTAGAGTTAAAAATAGACAGTCTTGAAGTGACATTAAAAAGTATGCTAAAAAACATACAAACCATGTCTCAAAAGCAATTAAGTTACCAAATAATGGCATCAAATGACATGGAAGATATGTGTAATTACAATGCAGAGCGTTTTGAATCTTTAAATAAAAAACGAACATGTTCATGCCTAGTTAAGGACATTCAGAACAAGGAAGCACTTACTTCTAACATATTATATGATCAACAAGATTCAATAGTAGAAGTTTATCCAGAAGTTGTATCACTCACAGATAATAATAATTGTTCTCTTAACAACCTTGATGAAGGTGGGACACAAGCAAATGTAAGTAAATACGAAAACAACTTAAATTACAATAAACGTCAAAACAATGTAATTATGTTTAGTGATGAGATAGGCAAAAATATGGGTCACATAATGTGTCAGTACATGTCACAAAATGTAACTAATTTCTGTGTGCCAGGTGCTAACTATATTCAAATATTGCAAAAGGTAATCTCTGGTACTTACAGCCCTAACAGTACAGTAATTATTTTTATTGGTAGACGAGGAAATACTAATTCCAAGATTATAGAACAACATTTTGATTGCCTCTCTAAATTAAATGTAAAAAAAATAATTTTATTTACCTTGCCTTACAGTAGATCATTGACTCATGCAGAAAATGACTATAGATATAAATACAATATGAAATTGCATTTAATGGCAAATTATGATAAAAAATTTGACATTATTGATTTTAATAGTTTCATTAAGAATTTTTTTTTGACAAAAGATAAATATTTTCTTTGTAATAATTACAAAAAACAAATAGCAAAATCGCTATGTTATTTTATTTTTAAACAAGCCAATTCATTGGCTTTAACTTCTGCCTCTATTGGGCAGTCAAGTATGACATTAAACAATGACAATTTGGAATATGCATCATATTCTTTAAATTAAATTTCGAGACAAAAGAGACTAACTCTGGCAGTACTAACTATAATGAAAAATTAGACTCAAATTTTAAGGTTTTAAATAAATTATCCTCCCCACTTGTAATGAATAAAAATTCAAAAAATAATTTTATCAACCTTTTCCACCAAAATATTCAAGGGATATCAGGCAAAGATTTAGAATTGGAGCTATTTATGAATTGTAATAATATTGATATATTGTGTGTTACAGAACACTGGCTAAAAAGCCATCAGCTCATGTTTAATTTTAGTAATCACCATGTTGTCAGCTCATACAGCAGAAAAAACATATTACATGGTGGTTCATTAATAATTACTAAAAAGAATATTAAATGTAAGGAAAGAAATGACCTCGTAAGTATGTCAGTTGAGCGAGTTACTGAAATAGCTTGTATAGAGTTTGAACAATTCATTGTTATTAGTGTATACAAACCTCCATGTGCCCCCTTTGAACATTTTTTAAAAATTATGGAAGATGTCCTATTTAAAATCAGTAAATGTCGTAAAGTAATTGTTATCTGTGGAGACTTTAATATTAACATATTAGATACAAATTCAATCACTTGTAACTTTTTAAATTTATTTAAGTCCTATGATTTGGACTACGTTTTTTATGAACCCACAAGAATTACTGAATCAAGTGCAACCTGCATTGACAACATTTTTACTAACCGAAAACCTAGCCAAAAGTCAATTATTAATATGTTGCACTCTGATCATTGTGGTCAATTAGCATCGTTTCCTAGGAAAAAAGTAAAAGTGCAAAGAACAAAAATAAGTTTTATTCCTATAAATGCAAGCCGAATTGAAAAATTTAAATCAAAATTAATTGTGAAGCTACCATGTTTGCCTTATAATGATTGTCCGGATAAGCTATACAATTCGTTATTTAATTTGATAAATGTTGAATTTACCAACACTTTTGTGCCAAAAACAAAGACGATCTGTGATCATCTAACTTTTAGTGAATGGGCAACGCCTGGTATATACAATAGCAGAAATAAGTTGTACGATTTGTATAGTCAAAAATCATATAATTTTGACCCAGTATTTGTTAATTATGTAAGGGACTATTCTAAAGTTTTCAAAAGAGCCTGTTCCACTGCCAAGTCAGTTTACTTAAAAAACAAAATTAAGAATTCTACAAATAAGATTAAAGAAACTTGGAATATTATTAACAGTGAAACTGGTAGGAGTCAAACACGTTTCCGTAATATTAACTTAAAGATTAATAATGTAAATGTTAAAGCTGATTTGGAAGTAGCCATGGAATTCGAAAGGTTTTTCTCAGATGTTCCCGTACAGACAACTAAATCACTTCAGTCATCTTCCACCTCTGCTGAACAGCTGCTTAAACAAAATGTATCATCATGTGACAGTAACTTTGAATTTACAGCTGTTAATTATAAAGATATTATAAATACGTTTAAAACTCTAGACCTGAAGAAATCTATGGATCTTTGGGGACTGTCAGTCAGAACTATCTCATCCATTATAAGTATAATAGCTCCTTATTTAGTAGTCGTATTTAACAGCTGTATTGACTCTGGTGTATTTCCTGACTTGATGAAACATAGTAAAATTATACCGTTATTTAAATCTGGCGAAACCTCAGATCCCACCAATTTTCGGCCTGTTTCTATTTTACCAACTTTAAGTAAAATCTTTGAAAGACTAATGCTCAATCAACTATTAAAGCATTTCAATAAATTTAACATATTTCATCAAAAGCAATTCGGGTTCACTCGGGGTCGCTCCACCATTGACGCGGGAGTTGAGTTGTTAAAGGAGGTATTTGCTGCTTGGGAAGAATCACGTGACGCTCTTGGGGTTTTCTGTGATTTATCTAAAGCTTTCGACTGTGTTAATCATGATACTCTGGTCAGGAAATTACACCATTACGGCATTAGGAACAAGGCTCTCAACCTAATGACCTCATACCTGAGCAATAGAATACAGAAAGTTGATATAAATGGTAAAAGATCTCCAGGTTCTCTAGTCACAATAGGTGTTCCGCAGGGCTCAATTCTTGGTCCATTTCTCTTTCTAGTGTACATAAATGACTTGCCTTACTACATAAGGGACAATCATGATATTGTGTTGTTTGCTGATGACACTTCTTTGATTTTCAAAATAAATAGAAAATTAGATAATTATGACGAAGTTAACAATGCACTCGCAAAAGTAGTTTATTGGTTTAATATTAATAATTTGTTGCTTAATGAAAAAAAAACCAAATTAGTTAAGTTTACTACACCGAATGTGCGACGTGTAGAAACGAATGTACAAATAAATGGGGTTGAATTGAAACCTGTGGAAACAACAACTTTCTTAGGAGTAATGTTAGACTCCAAATTGCAATGGGGTCCACATATTGTAAAACTTTCGGGTAAACTAAGTTCTGCGGCATATGCAGTTAAAACTATTAGGCGGCTAACTGATGTCGATACCGCTAGAATGGTTTATTTCAGTTATTTTCACAGCATAATGTCGTATGGGATTCTTCTCTGGGGGAGTGCTGCAGATATAAATACCATCTTTGTTTTGCAAAAACGGGCTGTTAGAGCAATCTACCAACTAGGTCCGCGTGACTCCCTCAGAGAAAAGTTCAAGGAGATAAATATTCTAACTGTGTCTTCACAATATATACTGGAAAACTTACTATATGTAAAGAAAAACATTATGCATTTTTCTGAGAAATGCCATACGCACAATGTAAATACTAGGAAGAAACACGATCTGGTTGTATATAAAACTCGTCTCCACAGAATAAACAATTCTTTTGCGGGCCAATGTATACGTTTTTACAATAAGCTTCCGATGAATATTAGAGATTTGCCTGTTAACAAATTTAAAAAAACTGTAAAAACTAAACTATATAAAAAAGCTTATTACAAGATAAATGATTATTTAAATGATACAAATGCGTGGGAGTGAAATCTGCCCAAAAATGCATTCAAATTGTAATTTATTTGTATTGATATATCTATTGACCTGTAATGATGTTTTGAAATCATTACGAAATTGTAAGCTGTGGAGTTTCTTTCGCCATTTCTTCTCCATTTCAGCATATAAATATTCGTCCCGAAATGGTGGTAGGGCTTTTGACGATTTAAAAGTACTTAGCAAAGTCCATTTAAATAAAGATATTTTTCATTTCATTTCATTTCATTTCATTTCATTTCATTTCATTTCATTTCATTTCATTTCAATATTTGGAATAAACATTTTTTTAGTATACATAGAAATGAAATTATGAACGAAAAGTATAATAATTATTATGAGAAAAGCGTGGAGTGCGCTCTATAACATCAGTTCTTGAAAATTGTGAGGACCTTTTATTGGCTTTCTGTTGTTTATATTAAGTTTCTATGTTGTGTACAGCTGTAGGTCTTCCGATGAAAAAAACATTAATTTAAAAAAATATATATTCGATCGATACAATTAAATTGAGCAACCCACGCTTTTCTCTAAATAATAATTATACTTTTCGATCATCATTTTTTTTATATGTACACTATTAAAATATTTTACACTTTTTACTCCAATTTATCATTAAAGCGTGTTATTTTAGTCTTTTTTTTAATTTCTTTCAAGATTTGCGATACATTCAAAGTTATTTTGTAAAAGTTTTGAAAAAGATAAACTTACAGAGTTTTTACTACTCGTATGTTAAAAATATTCTATAGTTATCATAAAGATCGGGTAAAAAAAACGTCTTCTTTGTTTATGCAGACGGTGCTAGCTGTACTGAAGAAGGCTGTTGCAATTGGTTTATTCGTCACGCGTTCTTCACGGGGCTTGGGAACTCCCTCAGTAGGTTTTTACGATAGATTATTAATAAGCGTAATTTCAAAACCATCCATAACACAAGTTCATAATGATGCTTGATTTGGGCTAGTTTGGTATCTTCTTCTCATCGTGTGGTGAACTTGGTGTCAGATTTACGAGTCGCCATTTCTGACTTTTGACGTGAATTGGTTTTTACGAGTGCCGTCTTGACAGTGGCAGCTTAATGTGCCTTCCAAAGCGCAGATGAAAATCGAGATGAAACATTTTTGGTCAACCATTTGAGAACCAATAATGCACTTAGTGGCGTGGCCTCTGCGATCGTTATGATAAGCCCATGATCTAGGCGCCGATATTTGGATATTCAGATAATTGGCGTGACTGTCGAAATAATGTTATTTTATATATTTATTATCTTACGGTTTCAATGTTTTACGGTGACTGACACATTACGTAATTGGCAGAATTGGCTATCCTTTTTGCAGACCACTTTAATTTTGTCAAGTATTCCAAACTTCACAAGTGTAACACTTATTCCATTATCATCCTTTATCGTATTTCGAAGGGCCTGGCCTATTTTCGTCGCAGACGAGTAACGAATTATTTTTGGTTCAGCCCACAGCCAAGGCCATAAAAATATATAACAAAATTGTTTCACAAGCAAAGTGTTTCATTGACCAAATTTTTGTTTTATTTGCAATATTAGCCTATAGATTTTATTTGGTACAGCTGTAGAGAAAATCCTTTTCAGTTTTATATCTGGAATATAGCTTATATTTATATTAAGGTCGTTTGATAGTTTAGTATGAGTTAGGGGAGAGGCGTTTGGTTAGGGTTATCCCACTCCACTGCGTTCCATCACATTCCTATGTGGGTAGGCAATAGAAACAGTCGCGAGCTATCATTAATCGCGGCTGTTTCTATTTCCTACCCTGCTATCAATTTATTTGCATTTGGTGCAGTATGTCTTGCTATCAGCATTCTGCTTTAGGTTTTTGGCATTTGATTATTATGCCCTATCACCTGCCTGACGCCGACCCTCCGTGGGAACAACTGTTATCTTTTGACAGTAGCCGGGATTATCTTCCGAAGCACAGCACTGGCACTGCATAGTGCGACCGCAGTTTTAAATATTGTAGGTGACTTTGTATAGAAAATACTTTTTTATCGAGTGACCACCTGCCAGGCCACGCGTTGCTGTAGTAATTTCATACTTATATCCTAAAACATTGAACACACTTTTAAAAAAAGGATAAGGATATAATCAGATTGTTAGTTTCAGAGTTCATCCCGACACGGGAATTTTAATTAATAGAGAAATTGCGAAGCTGTCTCGCAAGGCATTCTCGTGGTGTGGAGCCTTTGCCTCATGAACCAATTTGAACGTTGCCACGCTCGCGCGTCGCTTGGCTCACTATAAACGCAATGTTTTTTTTTTGTCGGGGAGGTCAAATGCATTTCCGCATCGTCCCTGCGGGATGGTGCCAACCGCAGGGGATATGTGGGACTCGAGGTAAAGGCGTTTCCTCCATAAACATCCTCCCCGGCCTGACCTCCATTGCGCTATTACGGGACGGCTCGTGATCTGCGTACGTGAGCGCAACTTCACTGAGACCGTCCCAACGCTGCCCGTCTAGGCACTCCTTGTGCACCAATTGGTGGCCAGCAGCCCACAGGGGCTACCGACTAACGCCAGCCCCTGTGGGCCGCTGGCTGACGCCGGCCTTATAGGCCGCCTCTTCACCGACGGCGGCTCGACCTGGCGCGTCCTTCTGACGAGGATACCGGGAGCAACCATCGGGCCGTCCGGAACTAGCAGTGGTGGTTCAATATTAAATTTTAGACTGTGATATGCGACAGTCTGGCAACCTGTCACTATTTTGAGGCACTTCATGGCTCATACTGCCAGATGTGGCTGATGAGTGACCAAATTTTACAAAAAGCTCTGCTCAACCTATTTTGGGATTATGAGGATGATAGTATGTAGGTACAAATGTGTACATATTCGTATTAAGTGTGATAAGTGATTTCCAGGCATTTTTCTTAAATACCACTAATAATTAAAATCTGATGGAGTAGATTAATTAGAAAACTTATTTTTAATAAACTTAGGAAAATAAAAAAGGCTACACTTTATCAATAAATTGTACACCGTGCAAAACGCTAAAGCAATTTAAAACGTGGACCGCTTGGGAACTTTAAAACTATATCAATTGGACGAGGCAATTGCTTTGTATTGTGTAAAGAATTGTGATCTACGCTTTGTGTTAAGCTCTATTCTATAGTGACTCGCATTTAACGGGATTGCCCAGGATGGCAGCGTGCGCGTGACACGCTGGTGCTCCCTTAAGAGGGGGTATAAAGCAAAATTACCAATCTTTGATTTGATTTTTACACCCCAAAATAGGCCACAAGCCACCCCATTTTTTTAAAATAGATATTACATTATATTTGAGAGATTTTAGTCTGAGAAAAAACATATAATGAAATATTTTTAAGCATGGAAAAATATCACGAACTTACCTTTAATTTCCAGCTTAAATCAGTTTATTTTCAATGCTATGCATATTACTGCGTCAATATTTTAATACATAATATAAAACTATATTACAAAGCAGCCCTACTAGGGATTTTAAAAAATAATGAATACTTTACGACTTATTTTCATAAAACCAATTTGTCGCTTATTACGTTCTTATTCCGCGCAAAACGCATCAGTCTATCGCGCTTCACCCGTGGTAACGGGCATGTTTTGTTTCATCAATCAGTCTTGACTGCTCCGTTGAGACGGTTGGGCTGTGTTTCTGTGTTCCGCCACCGGCTCGAGAAAATACTTCGACAAAAATATGGGAAATAAAAATAAAATACGAAAACACTCTAAGAAAGAGCTTAGAAATTTAAAAATTCAACTCATGAATAATTGTCGGAGGTATGTACATTGCTTTTATTATATTATATAAGTAGTATAACCAAAAAATATCGCAATTTGACGTTTTAGCTCACGGCACAATGTAACAATGTCGGCGCGGGTAGCAGTAAACGCAAAAAAATTGATGCTTTTGACTACTCATGAATTGGTGCAAAGTTTCAATTGTGTGGTGTGTGTAAAGTATTTTTTAACCAACTACCAAAAAGGAGGAGATATTCGTCTGTATGTATTTTTTTATGTATGTACACGTACAGTCAGTTTCAGAAGTAGATGATCACTTTAGTACCATGTCATAGCAACGCCAGCGTTTGTGCAGTAATAGTTGCTACAATTATGTATGAAATATTATTATGACAAGGTACTACAGTGTTCATCTACTTTTGATGGTGACCCGTACACTAATATCTCTGTCATTTGTGGACCGATTTTCAAAATTCTTTTTTTATTCGATAGTGTATACTCCTGAGGTCCCATTGTCACCAAGTCAGGATCTGATGATGGGAAGCCAGGGAAATCGAGGGCAACCCTCAAATTTTATACGCATATATAACGTTTTTCATATTTTTCCTAAACTTATTCTATTATTTGCACCGGGTAGTCATCATTTCATGTTTATGAGCTGATGATGGAAGGTAAATATCTGTTCACCGATATCTCTGCCATTTGTGGACCGTTTCTCAAATTTCTTTTTTTATTCGATAGTGTATGTATACTCCTGAGGTAGTCCCGTTCTCACCAAGCCAGGATCTGATGATGAGAAGGTAGAGAAATCGAGGGCAACCCTCGGAAAAGAACAGAAAGAGAGGGTTATTCATATTTTTTATAAAGCTATTCTAGTATTTGCGTCTGGTTGTCATCTCGTGTTGATGAGCTGATGATGTATGGTAAAACTCCTTAACTATTAGGAGTTGGTTAATGATAATTTAAGTATTAGAGGTACCTAAATACCGATAGTTGTATTCTTTTAGGTTTTTCAGGTGAGCTGATGATGGAATCATTGATGAGACTTCGTGAATGTGTAGCGACTATGCCCACAATATATTGTATTTTAGCCCAGAATGAGGAACTTTTTACTTTGACCACCAGATCTTTACTGCAAAATTTCCATGCATGTATAATACAAAAAAAATGTACATGTCATAAAATGTAAACACACACAATGAATAAATTATTTGAATTTGAATTTATTATATTTTATTTACCATCAGCGAAAAGTATTAAAAATCCACTTATCAAAGTATAGGTAATGGATAGATAGTCCGACTCGTGCTTAGCCAATTTTATCTAGTTATTTCGCGTATACTATGTGCGATCACAAAAAAGAAAAATCATGAAGCGAGTGCCACCTTGCGGCTGCGAACTGCGATGTGCAAGAGGGGAAGGGTGAAACGCGCGGGTGAATTCTGATATTTTTCTTGGTTTATGCCCGCTCTTAAGCTTCTTTATTATGGGTATTAATAACTTGTTTATGTACACTTTTGCTAATCAGGGTCCCGATCGCGGTAACATAAAACTCAAATAATTATCTTCGTTTAGTTTTTGTTCCAGCTGCATTTGCGTTCCATTTGAGTTCCAGCCAATGTGAAATTCCGTATCGCGCAAGCTAAGATGAAACGCAGCTAGAACACAAGGGTATTATAAATATTAGAGATGCAACCCTAGTGTACGTTCGTGCAACGTTTGAGAAAAATTAGCGTCCTTTGAAATGTAACATAAACGTAACTTTGACAGCGTTTGTGTTTCATCTGCGTTCGACATGCGTTCGCAGCATCTGTCAAATCAACACCGCGATACGAAAACATCGAAAAGTTGCGTTTCGTCTAAGTTCCATTTGCGCTTCATCTTAAAACGATTTACGGCGATCGGGGCCCAGGCGTAATAATGGCGGCCATAAGATTTTGGCAAAAATCATAAACAAAAAGTCAAAATTCTACCGTACGCGCGCCATGTACGTACACTGATCCGGCGTTTGGCAAGGTCACGGCGCGGACATCATTCTATTTCATTCAAATAACGTACCAAATACACAGCAATAAGGTCATTAATTGAACAAATTTAACGGCCCCATTGGACGCGCTATAGCACTCCATTTCGGCGTTGAATTTGTTCACTGGCTACCTTTCCTTTCAATCCGAATCACAACGAACTAGTTTAGACGACCCTACATATGGGTGTCTACCACCTAGTAAAACCGTAATCGAGGTTTGACCATTTTTAGGTGTGGTGCCCCTTTTATGTAGGCATTCTGCCAGATGTGGCTTTACGTGTAGCTAAATGCTACCCAAAAGATCTGCTTAACTCTTCTGAGACTTTATGCATAGTATTTATTTATGTAGGTATGCCCATTATGATACTAAATACTTCGATTGCTGTAAGCTGCAATTATTTAAAATTATTCAATATTGTTAAGGCTCATTAAAATTCTGTGACAATTTTATTCGCCAACGTGTGGAGCCGGCATATTGCTACTGAAATCCCGTAGGCGCTTTGCGCGCTTCCTAGTGTTTCAACCTATTCAACTGTCATCTGTCACTTTTTGTACGACCGTCATACAGTTAACGTCGATTACACCGCTTTTTAAAAACTTATCAAGTATTTTCAATTGCCACCATTGTGTAACCAAATACATAAATTGGTGGCCCATGAGGGGAACAAAATCACGAAGAACCGCGAAGAAAAGTCAAGAAATTATTACGAAAACCCGGCGTAACGAAGGTGGTTGTACTGGACACTATACGAGCGAGCTACTGAGTTGGAGGCATTCAGCTATCAGTTCCAGCGAAAGGAATTGCAGCCAAAATTCAGCAGATCACCAGCTTCAGCAGTGATTCATCCAAAGTATCACATCGAGCAGCGAAGTACTACGAAAGTTAAGTGTCCTTCCTTTAACCTACATCATTATCCATTTCTACCCATTTCTATTGAGAATCATACATTAATTGGTTTAATAAGGTGTTTTTCCACAGCATTTTGCCAATTTTCACGTAAGCAAATTTGATATTTTGTCTCAAAATTACCTCACAAAAGTTTTTATCAAATAATTACTACAATTTGCAAATATCATAATTGTGTGAGCTATTACTTCATTTTGTTTAATTAGTTTCGTAATACAAAAGGGTTTAAAATTTCGATTATTCATATTTTGGAGAAAATTAATAGTAACTTTTTAAAATCTACCTACATAATTTTTTTGTTGTTGTTCACAATATTATGTTAAGTTAATTTCATCGTCAGAACCCAAGATAAAGGTAATTATTTTTGGATTTGATAGTAATCCCTTGTACCGTCGGCAATTTCAGGAATTTACCGCTCGCCGAAGAGTGTCATAGCAGCTGCCTGCCTACTATTGCGAGGTCGCTGGGTGCACAGCTGACTGTGGGGGTGTGTCAACGGAACGAGGAGCGTGAGCTAGCAATTTTCATTTGTTTTTTTTTTAATAACAATATTTAGTATCGTCTTATTAATTAACGATGCCGTTCGAAGATAAACAATTGAAAGAATTAAATATTAAAAGGTCATCTATAAAAGGTCAAATTACTAAATTTAAAAATTATTTAACTAATGTTTCGCGAGAAAAGGAATTAAAAGGTATCCAATTAACTGAGTTAAACTTAAAGCTTGCAAAATTTGAAACATTATCACTTAAATTTGATGAATTGCAAAATGAGATAGACGTCTTAAATTCAGGAAATATTTCGATCGAAATCGATGAACGTTATAATGTCGAGCAAGACATCATAATTAGTATAGCAACTGCTAAGGAATTGATCGAAGGATTTTCTAAGCAATCCGATTGTGATCAACGGCGTAACTCAATTTTCGAAGCTACTTGTTGTTTGGATCGTCAAGAGATTGGTTTAAAGCTTCCACAGATTCAAATAGCCAAGTTTGACGGTTCATATTTTCGTTGGTTGGAGTTTAGGGACACGTTTGAGAATTTAATAAATAAAAATGATCGCATTTCAAAGATAAATAAGTTTCATTATCTTGCGTCCTATTTGGAAGGAGATGCTGCCAGAATAATTTCCAACTTAGAGATTTCCATTGCGAATTATGATGAAGCGTGGAAGTTGCTTTGTAGTCGATATGATAACAAGAGAATACTGATTAATCACCACTTGAACGCACTTTTCACTATTAAGCCTTTTACACGTGAATCCGAAAGGTCTTTGAGATTTTTGGTCGATCACGTGACTAAGAATCTACGTGCTCTGACTAGCTTAGGACAACCAACGGATAAATGGGATATCCTAGTTATATTTATGTTGTCGTCGAAATTAGATTCAAATACTTTATTAAAATGGGAGGAGTATCGAAATAGCATAGAAACCGATGTTCCTACCTTGGATAAATTTTACAAATTTTTAACTGATCGTGCTGACGTGCTAGAAGCGCTAGGTCGCAATAAGCATCACCAGGATAACAATAGTTTTAGCAAACCAACAACGTCTGTAGCACGGTATAATAATAATAATATGCACAATATCCAAAAATCAAATAATTCATTTACAAAATCATTTGCTAGTTATAACAATAATAAATATAAAAAATCGTTTAATCTTTCTTGTATCATATGTAACGACAATCATAAGATCTATGACTGCCCAAATTTTAAGTCGAAAGGTATAGAGGAGAGAATGGCGTATGTTACAAAATATAAACTATGTGTAAATTGTCTCAGACAGGGGCATCCCGCCAGTGAATGCCGCATGGGGCCATGTCGGGAGTGCAATCGCAGACATAATACTCTGCTGCACGCCACACCAGATACGTCTAATAATCATGTTGCTATCGATGAGCAAAATCAGTCAATTGTGAATTTTTCTAATCAATATACAAATCAAGTTTTACTGTCAACAGCTATTATTGAGGTGTCGAATCCATTTAACCAGCAAAAGGTAAAGGTTCGAGCACTGCTAGACTGTGGCAGCCAGTCATCATTTGTTACAGAGTCATTAAAAACTAAATTATCATTAAAGTCTAGCCCCATTGACTCGCTAAAGGTCATAGGCATAGGTAATCATGTAAGCAATAACGTAAATGAAATATGCAATATACAAATACAATCATTAAATAGTACATTCAAAATAAAATCATCATGTCTAATACTAAACGAGTTGACAGGTCAATTACCAAAGTATCAAATTGATATCAAATCTATAATTATACCTGAAAACATTACATTGGCTGACCCAATGTTTTACCAGCCATCAAAAATAGATGTTCTAATAGGTGCCGATATATTTTGGGACATATTAGGGACCGAGCAAAAATCAATTGGCCCTAACAATAGTCCAAAGCTAAGAAGCACAAAATTGGGATGGATTATATCCGGTCCTATGTATTCAGCGTCATCATTCCCAACGACGCATTCTAATTTTGCTACACTTAAAGAACCACAAATAGAAAATGTGGAAAAGTTATTAACTAAATTTTGGGAAATAGAAGAAGTACCTAGGCAAATAATTATGAGCGATAGTGATAAATTTTGCGAACAACATTTTATTAAAAATACAGTTAGAAATTGTGAAGGTAGATTTTGTGTTAAATTACCTCTAAAAGACTCTCCAGATTGTCTTGGAGATACATACTCGCTAGCCAAAAGGCGATTTCATTATTTAGAAAAGCGATTTAAGAGAAAACCTGAACTAAAGGTAGAGTATTCCAAATTTATTAAAGAGTATGCCGAATTAGGTCATTTATCTAATTATAATAATATTACAAACACCACTTATTATTTGTGTCATCATGCCGTTTTAAAGCAAGAGAGTGAGTCCACAAAGCTAAGAGTAGTTTTTGATGGGTCTGCTCCCTCATCCTCGGGCTACTCGCTAAATGACATTCTAATGGTAGGCCCTAATATCCAAAATTCTCTTTTTTCTATTTTGATACGAGCCAGACAGTATAAATATTTATTAACAGGAGATGTCGAAAAAATGTATCGACAGGTGTTGGTTGATGAAAGTGATCGTAATTTACAAGTTATTCTATGGAGAGAGAATGAGAGTCAGCCTATCAAAGCTTTAAAACTAAATACACTCACGTATGGCACCGCAAGCGCTAGCTACCTTAGTACTCGTTGTATTTGGCAGTTAGGAGAAGAGTACAATCAAGATCATCTTATTAAAACTATCATTCAAAACGACTTTTATATTGACGATCTCATAACGGGTGCTGATGATCCTCAACAATTGTTATACATACAAAAATCGGTATCTAAAGCATTAAAGTCTGGTTGTTTCAATCTACGTAAATATAAAACAAACGTGCCTTCAATTTTGGATCATGTTGACACAAATAAGAAAGATAATCTAACTATAAGTGAATCCTCATCTACTTTAGGATTAGGATGGACGCCATCTAGCGATACCATTTATTTTCCATTGAAAGGTTTTTATTATGATTCTAGTGTACCTATTACAAAGCGTTTTATCATGTCTAATTCTTTTAAAATATTCGACCCACTTGGTCTTTTAAGCCCTATTGTTATACAACCAAAAATAATGATGCAAAAATTGTGGCAAGAAAAATTGGAATGGGACCAGCCTGTTCCTGATAGCATAAGCAGTGATTGGGTTAAGTTTTCTAATAATTTAAAATTAATTTCAAGTTTGCGTATTCCTAGGTTGGTATTGGCAGAGTCACCTTCAGTAATAGAGCTGCATTCTTTTAGTGACGCCTCTCAACATGCATATGGAGCATGCGTTTACATGCTATCGCGTAGCTCCAAGAATGACGTCACTGTCAAACTATTGTGCTCCAAATCAAAGGTGTCTCCTATAAAGACTACTACAATACCGCGACTCGAGCTATGTGCAGCGTTACTAGCCGCTAAGCTCTGTAAATCGGTAACTGATTCTATAAGGTACAATCCAAGGCGAATAGTTCACTGGTGTGATTCCAGCGTTGTGCTTGGATGGGTTAAAAGCGACCTTACGAAACTTAAAATATTTGTTGCAAATCGCGTTAACGAAATTATAGAGTTAACAGATCCTTCATCATGGCGATATGTACCTACTTTAATAAATCCAGCCGACCTAATTTCAAGGGGTGTTGAAGCAAGGCTACTAATTTCAAATAAGCTATGGTGGTGTGGTCCTGAATTTCTAAATAAAAATGAGTCTGAATGGCCAATGTTAAATAATATTGTAGTAGAAAATTTGCCGGAAACGCGATCACATACAGTAACATTTAAGGAACAATTAATTAATTTTGATAACTATTCATCATTTAATAAAATAAATAGATTATGGGCATACGTTCAAAGATTTATATTTAATTTAAGAAACCCAAAAAATAAGCGTATGGGCATATTATCCGCCAGCGAATTATATGACGCATTTATTTCTTTATGTATTATTTCACAATGTCAATCGTTTCCTGTAGAATATGAGTTACTCGCCAAAGGTAAGCCACTGAGTTCAAAAAGTAAAATTTTATCACTTACACCCTTTTTCGATGAGGATAAATTAATACGCGTGGGTGGGCGTTTAGAAGCTGCTAAGTGTAAATATGATAAAAAGCATCCTATTCTGCTTCATGCCTTTCATAGATTAACAAAATTATATTTTGAGAGGGAACATAGGCGTAATTTACATGCTGGACCGCAATTGCTTTTAGCAACTGTAAGGGAAACTGTGTGGCCAGTAAACGGGCGTCATCTAGCTAGACGCACCGTATCTAATTGTGTTCGATGTCGACGTATGGCAGGTAAAACACTGTGTCCTAAAATGGGTGACTTGCCAGCGCAACGAGTTAACCCAGATTTTCCATTTTTATCCGTTGGATTGGACTATGCGGGCCCATTCTTCATCATAAATCGTAAAGGCCGTGGAAGTCGAGTTATCAAGTGTTATTTATGTCTTTTCGTATGTTTGCGGTATAAGTGTATTCATCTTGAAGCTGTCAGCGATCTTACTAAGGACGCATTCATAATGACTTTTAGGCGATTCGTTGCCCGACGTGGAAAACCAACGGAAATATTTAGCGACAACGGGCGCAACTTTGTGGCCGCCGCAAAAGAGATAGGGAATTTTATCAATCTAAATAAAGATTCTATTTCGGATTTTGCAAGCCAACAGGGAATTAGATTTATGTTCATACCAACTTACGCTCCTCATTTCGGCGGCATTTGGGAAGCTGGGGTGAAATCTGCTAAGCACCATATTAAACGTGTAATAGGAAATAGTCACTTGTCTTTTGAAGAAATTTCAACTTTGTTTGCGCAAGTGGAAGCGATTCTCAATAGTCGTCCTTTATGCCCATTATCCTCTAGCCCCAACGATTTCCTTACCCTCTCTCCAGGACACTTCCTTATCGGAAGACCGCTGACGGCACTGCCTTCACCTGCTTTGGATAAGTTTAGCGAAAATCAACTGAAGCGCTACGAACGCCTCGAGAAAATAAGACAGCATTTTTGGCAGCGTTGGCAAAGGGAATATTTGTCTGAGATGCAGCAAAGAACAAAATGGCGTGTGGACAAGTCAAAATTGAAGATAGGGGATATGGTTCTGCTGTCTGAAGATAACGCAGCACCCCTGGCATGGCGACTGGGAAGGGTCGTACAATTGATACCGGGACCAGACGGAGTATGCAGAGTGGCAGACCTCAACACTGTGAAAGGACAAGTACGGCGGCCCCTGACGCGTCTTTGCCCACTACCCACTACGGAGGAGCTGAGAAGTTGAAAGGAGTCTTTCAACGGCGGGGAATATGTTAAGGCTCATTAAAATTCTGTGACAATTTTATTCGCCAACGTGTGGAGCCGGCATATTGCTACTGAAATCCCGTAGGCGCTTTGCGCGCTTCCTAGTGTTTCAACCTATTCAACTGTCATCTGTCACTTTTTGTACGACCGTCATACAGTTAACGTCGATTACACCGCTTTTTAAAAACTTATCAAGTATTTTCAATTGCCACCATTGTGTAACCAAATACAAATATCATGTGATTACTGTCAGTGCAAATTATCTCACAAGGGATTAAAGTCTTTGTGTACTATATGTATGTATTTGCAGAAGCCCATTAGAAATGACATAGCTATACGGGTATATACTAATATATACGATATATGCGACCAAGTGATCTCCCAATATCATAAATACCAGATAAATACATATTCGAAATATTAACGTGGCTATATTTACACTTATAAATTATTATTACAGGTTATTGGCCTAATGCGATAACGTAACTACAATTATACCAACAACATAACACCTACTAAGTAACTCACTTGGCCTACAATGGATTAAATTTAAGCACTCTGCTATTCTGCCGATCGATCACAATCTCACTCAAAATGGAATGCAAATAAACAATTTTCCAATGCAACTTTCCATTTTGTTCTAGAAAGTGAAATTCCAGGTATTAAAGCTAAAGTCGGTTCGTAGACTCGTACGATGAAAACACAATCATTCGTTCCGGAAACCTCTATTTTACGTTGTAATATTTTTAAAGGCCTTCCATTGGGAATGTTTTAATGTGTATTTATTGATTTCTTTCGTACCTTTATATACGAACTGCAAAGTTACACACACCGCTAAACAATAACATATAAAACCAATTAAAACTTCACTATTAGAAAGAGATCCATTAGAATAAGGTATTGGTAGTTTAAATTTTAATTGTTGAAGAGAAGTTAGTGAACAACAATAAAAAATGTGTATATTAAAAGACCAGTTGATATAATAAATACCATTATTTATAAAATATAATTGACTGACTGACTGATACACGCCCAACCCGTTATGGGTTGGGCGTTGATCAGTTACTTGTGTTGTACCTCTGTGCAAAATTTCAGATATCTTGAACCAAGATAGCTGAAATTTTCCACAGAGGTTCCTTTGATGGGCAAAAGCTTGTATATATCCAACACTCTCAATTAAATATTTTGTTGACCACTACAAGACTTCCTCATACTACGTATACGAGAAAGTAAAAGAAATCCTAAAATTAGCACCTCACAGATGCTATAATATTTTTTTTAACATCGCTGCTCTAAGCACACTTGGGCTGTCAAGACAAATCTAACGATACCTTAATTTTAGAAATCCGTTCAGCCATTTGAAAGATATGAAGTAATAAGAACATTACGGAGTTTCTCCTGAGTTCTTGTTGTAAAAACACGTGTTGATAGACTCCATTTTTAATCCAAATCAACCGTAAAATTTTTGTTACTTTAGTTACATTTTCACTTGACATTGACAAAATGCGTACGCTTAATAAATATAATTAATAAAAATTAAATTAATATAATAAAAGAATATACATAACAAAAAAGTCGGTTTACTGACGATAGTTGAACGTGACAACGTCTTAAGAAAATACTGATGGAATGGTAGCATTTTTCAAAAGAAAAATTTAATTTCATTTGTTTTGCCGGCCTTACACGAGGTAACGCCGCATGCGTCATGTTTTTTCGTGCGTGCAGCCGGCTCTATCGAATTATAAGACGTTGTCACGTCAAAAATACGCGCGAAAAACACAAAACTTTCATAATTATGCTGCTACTTTTTCTCATAAGAATATTTAAATTATCAAATTATCTACAAGATGAATAAAGTTTTGTGAAAATAGCTCCAGTAGTTTCCGAGCTAGCTCGCTTTATTATTTTGGTACGGTTTAGTATTTTGGTTTTTAAGTAAGTTTTAAAAAATATTAACAATTTTGAAAGGTCTCATATTGATTTATTGTGTAGGTAAGTACTCTAGTTTCGAAAGATTTCTTTTTTCAAAATTTATGCCTTACTGTTAACATATGGCATGTGATGATTGTTCAAAAGCATGTTACCCGTTATCGCCCACTAGTAGGATGATTTTATACTAATTGACATTTTTATCTAACTCAATCGCCACCTCATGTCCGTAACAAAGTCATATTGGAACCACAACTGACATCGTAGTTGGATTACGGAGTATAGTAGTTACGGAGTGTTATATTTAGGTATTGCTGAGTATTGGTTTTTATTTTTATTCTATACTAGCTTCTGCCCGCGACTTTTTCTGCACACAGTATAAATTATAGCAGTGACACAGTAAGAAACACACATTCATCTATACTAAATCCAGACATCTATACAATTAAAGTTATTTACTCCTCGTATATCGTACTACTCAGGAAAATTAAAATTAAGTCGTCAGTTCGTGTGTATTTAATTGAAAGGTTAATATTTTAAATTGTTAACTTTTATACCTAGTATTGAAAAATCTGCACTAAGTAATTTAAATAATGTTCTCTATTAAATATATCTCTAGTATTTTTTTATTAAAAATAGAATGAAAAAAGCACCAAGTTCACATTAAAAACCCGTTAATTTTCCAAAGAACAGTAAGTAATCGAACGTAACCGGTAATTATAATCTTTTTCTTAGAAATCAAATTGCGGAGGCTGCGATGATTTTATTGGCCATAATAGAGCAAAATCTCTATAAACGGCACTTGAACATAAAGAATTATTTCAAATTATGCTTCGATATTATTCTTAGTTATATTTACATTGTTAAAAACCTTTTAAGTGTTTCAGACTATAAAAACAAACACTTTGCTAATGAACAGCGTTAAGCCTACAAAAAAGCATAGCTGTTTGCAAATGTCTATTCTTGGACTATTGTTGTCATTTTGTACTGTTTATTTTTATTTAGTTATTAAAAGAGAAAGATGATAAAATATTTCCAAAGCTCCGGGAGGTAGTAGTTGTGCTAGTGGCCACGCTTGTTTTCCCATAAAATAGATTATGCTTATATGAATCTTACTACTAGGTACTATAAATACGAAAATTTTAATGGGTGAATATTAATTGTTAGTAGATAGTTTCAAGTAAGTAAAATAGCTACCGTCTTGATTGGAGGTCTTGATGGGAGGCATTAGTTACAAATTATTATTTAGGGAGTTTGTTGTTTTTTACTTATTACTAATATTATAAACGTGAAAATTTGTATAGGTGGATGTCTGGATGTGTGTTTGTTTCTCTTTAATGCAAAAACTACTGAATGGATTTTAATGAAACTTGCTCATACATCAAAATAACATATAGGCTATATATACTAATACTGCGCAAGCGAAGTCGCGGGCAGAAGCTAATAATATTATAAAGAGAAATATGTATGATAGTGGTTGAGTATTGTAGCTCAAAAAACACTGGACCAATTAAAAAAACTCGTGTATGGCCTATGGCGTATTTTCTTTCACCGTTAGAACTGAGTAACTTATATAGGCTATATTTTAATGCAATTAATAGGGCAGAGCATTAAATCGTACTAATAATAAAAGTTAAAAATTTTGTATGGATGTATAGATTTATGGATGGATATTAACAAATAATAATGAGTTTTTACAATAATATGCCTAATGCATAAAAATAACATATGGGCTATAATTTATATTGATTTTACGCAGACGAAGTCGTATGCAGAAACTAGTATTAACTACTGTAGTCAAGAATAACTTCAGTTAGGAAATTAGTAGAAATTGGAAGTTAGAAAGTAATATACTAACGATCGCACACGAGCTTCTAAGATGACATTAAAGGGAGCAGTTTACTGCAAGATGTCATTATGTCTCGAGACTGCAGACTCATAATTCAGTGTACAGTTTCTCAAAACTAATCATGGAGATAGGACGCGGCAATGACGTTATATGAGTTAGGCATCTTGAGCACCTTCATTACATTTACGACAGATTGCTCTTTATCATAAGGATGAACGCTATTAATTTCCTCCCTGTGTTCCTTACAAGTTTACGTTACGGTATTTTGTACAACCTTGTTGTTTGTACCTTTTTGTGTTATTTGGTTGGCAGACAAGCACGTCCTGCCTGGTGTTAAGCAGTCACTGATAGAGCAGTAACCTATAGACGCCTGCTAAACTGACGTTACACTCACAGAAAATTCACCAGAGCTCCAAGGGCGGCGAAAGGCAACTTGAGTTGGCAGTGCGTGAGTGTTATTTTTCTCTCGCGCTGCCAACTCTAAGGGTAGGGGCATGCCGGAGATGCCTCACTGCGATATCTCGCAGTCGCTGTTTAGCTCGCTACATCGATATCACCTCCATGTAAAACAAATGCTTGCAAAATTTATTAGCATAAACACGTACGCACATGCGGAAGGATACCTCACTGCGATACATCGCAGTCAGTCCGCGGGTTAGATCGATGCTTACGTGCAAACAAAATATTTTGTTTTTACATCGCGATCGACGGCAGGCATCGATGTGATCTGGCTCGTGATTGGTCAAATCGGTTCATCTCAGGTAAGTTATTTTAATTTTGACAAAGTTCGATTTGGGATTCCACTTTATTTAGTATGTAATTGAATGTCGTCACAATTGTCATTCTTGTATAGGAATAGAATTTCTCTGGATCGTTCTTCATCTGTGAAAAAAGATGATATATCATCATCTTTTTTCACTACAATTCACAAAGTAATCTTCCAGAACATGAGCTTACTCATGTTAGTTCAAAGAATGAGGTTTGTGAAATTTGTGGTGTCAGTTTCTTTAGTAAAAAACTCTGGTTGAACATTACCCAGCTTTTGCCTCATTTGATTGACTGGATGTGCACAATGCTGCCGATTAGGTGCATTAGAAAGTAGCCACCATTTACTGCTGGCAGACATGCACCCGAGGGCCTTCGGGCACGGTCGTGGCCCTAAAAAGGGCCGTCCGGAACTAGCCGTGGTGGGAAAACAAAAACAACTCGACGATGGCATATTGTGACTTCGAATGCCAAGGGGAGTTGACATCAAAAGCCACACCCGGCCGAGAAAATTTCCCCACCACGTTACCAGGGTCCGCCACGAGGAGGCTTCCGGACGTGGACCCCATCATTATGCGAAACCTACTCAATAAATAAAAACGGGAAAATTTATTCTAAAAATGTCTTTAAAACCAACATACTTTTGTGTAATATTTCTGTATATTTTTAAGTACTTACCTTATTTTAAATATCAATTTTGCTTTCATCCTCAGTTGCATAAAAACTTCCCACGCTTTATTTTTACTTGGTGGCCATTTTAAGTCGTTTTAAACATAACTATTATTTATAAAACCATCGTCAAATACTAAATCCACAAATCTCATATCAGACCTTCAAACTTATATTGAGAACTTAGTATAGAAGTGTCCTGAAATAATATGTGTATTGTATAACCTATTTATCGCTAATACAATAGATTATTTTCTCATTTGGAGTATTGAAGATACATAATCATGTAATAACGACGGTACTTTTGTACGAACTAATTCAACATGATAGAATATCATATAGGACTATAGGAAATAGGTATTATTTTCGGTCCCTGATCCAGATTAGAAACGTAAGGATAATATCGATTTGGATATAATGGAAATATCTACACATATAGATACTAGATACTAACTATTCCACTGCGCGGCAAACTTCTACGGAATACAACCATAAATTTCAAGTAAACTTTACTCGTAAGAGGTACTAAAGTATCGCTGTCATGGTTACCGCTCAATTTACAAGAAGTTGGACATTTAAGGAAATGAATCACTTTCTACTTAAGTTACTTTCTTTAATAATCTCACTTAAGTTGATAAAATAAACTTAAATATTGATTGAGTGTAAACTTGAGCTGTATTACATTATGCCTTTTACTTACCAATTAATTTAGGAAAATATTAAAAGTCGCTATATATCGTACTGTGATTACTTCACTATCCGGTCCACCCTGGCACCGATACCGACCGGCAATATTCAACGACATGTCACCGACAGCTTTATTCTTCGTTTCTTCTTCTTCTTTATTTAATGAAGTTCGCGTTATTTATCGCATTTCGCCAATGTCAAGTGAAAATATACTTTTAATGTAACAGACAATTATACGGTAGATTGAGGTTAAAAATGGAGTCTCTCAACACGTGTTTTACAACAAGAACTCGAGAGAAAACCCTATTCTTCGTTTGACCGACACGATACGCCGTCTTTGTAAACACATACAAAGACACAGAAACTTATGAACACGCACACACAAAAAAACTTGCGTACACAACACATTATAGCGATGCCAGCAGACATCGGTGAGAGACATTTTCTATGTACACTATGCCGGCGCCAGGAGCCGGTGCCAATGTGATAGCATACGATACGATTACGATATACGATTTTAAAGCGTTTCTTCATTAGCTGAACTATCCAGTCATGGACATTTAAATAAATTCAAGATCGATCAATAACATGCGTGCAACGCAATGCAACAGCCGCAATCATCCACATATCGAAATCATACGCCATACACGGTGTTTTTTTGTCCTAACAATATTCAATGGTTTCAAGTTCCTATATGTATGTCGAAAATGAACATTGTTATTTTTATTGTTTTTGGAGTCAAAGGCCATTGACTTATTTAAATAAATATTTATATAAGCTTAAGTGTTTTTCCAGAAAAATATTGATGACTTTCTTTATTATATACAGAGTATATATATGGCTTTCCACTGAGATGGAAAGAAATTTCGTGATAAACCTAAAATCAATACGCTCTTCAGAGGAACTTCGTCCCCGCTGTATAGTCCGTTTTATTAGAAAAATAATTGGTAGTACTAAAAGAATAATCTCAAGATTTATTGCTTGTAAATAAATAAATAAACTTTTCTTGGCTTCTCTTTAATGGACTGTTGGAATGAAACCCGAATTTTCCTCGCTAAAGCAATCTACTACCCGCACCGCCAACAACTGTTCGGCGAGAATATTTGACTGCAAACAAGGAAAAAATACCCTGGGTTTATTCGATTGCCCGTGCGATTTACAATCTTTTTTACAAAACGGATTACATTCAGTAAAACCATAAAGCTGTAGTTTTATTTCTTTACACCAAGTTGAGTGAAACTGTCACGCATGAATTGTTAGCGGCTATCCAAATGAAGTTGAAAAGGTTTGGACAAAATTTACATAATAAAGATAGATATTCTTTCTCGAAATTTCGATGACAAGGTATTTCAAAATTTACTATACACACTCAAGATGAGATAAAAGTCGTAATTAACCAATTTAGGTCAGAAACTTTTTTGGAAAATAATTTCTATTTTAATGTAATTGTCCTGCTTAGATTAAGAACATACAGATACCGAATCCGGGCACTCAATTTGGCTCCGCCAATATTAGGCCTTAACTGGCACAATACGGAAAGTCTATGCGTAGTCCTCGAGGTCAACGCACTCCGTACGCATCTCCAACAAATTATTAAAAAATGACGATTTGTGCTATTAAATGGTGTAATAATCGAACTGAAAAAAATAAAAAGAGTGAGAACATTACTTTCCACACGTAAGTTTTTAATATTTTATTGTATTTTCACTTTTTAAGCAATAAAACCAAATATTTTATTTTGTATTTTTTAAATACTGAGTGCTGCCAGTTACAGAAATTATTTTACCTATTTTGGTTGTTTAGAATTTAGTCGAATGCAATAATTTAATCATATTAATTGTTCTATAAAAAATACTAAGGACATAAAAAAAATATTTTCTGATGATTAGATTGTTTTGACTTAACGTATGGACATTTTTAACCGCCTTAAGAAAAGGAGGAGGTTTTCAAGTCGCCTTAACCTTCTTTTTTATGTATGTTTCTAAGCCTAGACCGGTTTGGAATAGTAGATTGTATGATAAGGGAGCTATTTTGCTCCCTTATCATACAATCTACTTTTACGGCGAGGGCGCTACTTTGATTCAAGAGCGAAGCAAAGGAATTCAAAGTAAATAATAACACAAGTTCTTATTGATACTTAATTTGGGCTAGATTATTGGTGTGAGCGTAGAAATATTTATCCCTACTAATATTATAAATGCGAAAGTAGCTCTGTCTGTCTGTCTGTTAAGCTTTCACGTCTAAAGCACTGAACCGATTTTGATGAAATTTGGTACAAATATAGATCTTGGGGAGGGACATAGGCTACTTTTTATCGCGAATAAAAGGTTGAATGCGTTGAAATAGGGGATGAAAGTTTGTATGGAAGTTCGACATGGCGGACGCGACTTTTTGATATAATATCAATATGGGTATCATTTTCGTGGTTTTCGGGGGTCCTGATTACGAATACAACATCTTTTTTGAAATCCAAGATGGCGGATACAACTTTTTGATAAAATATCAATATGGGTATCATTTTTGTGGTATTCGGGGGTCCTGATTACGAATACGACATCTTTTTTGATATCCAAGATGGCGGACGTGACTTTTTGATATAATATCAATATGGGTATCATTTTCGTGGTTTTCGGAGGTCCCGATTCCGAATTCAACATTCATTTTGAGATCCAAGATGGCGGACGTGACTTTTTGATATAATATCAATATGGGTATCATTTTCGTGGTTTTCGGAGGTCCCGATTCCGAATTCAACATTCATTTTGAGATCCAAGATGGCGGATACAACTTTTTGATAAAATATCAATATGGGTATCATTTTTGTGGTATTCGGGGGTCCTGATTACGAATACGACATCTTTTTTGATATCCAAGATGGCGGACGTGACTTTTTGATATAATATCAATATGGGTATCATTTTCGTGGTTTTCGGAGGTCCCGATTCCGAATTCAACATTCATTTTGAGATCCAAGATGGCGGACGTGACTTTTTGATATAATATCAATATGGGTATCATTTTCGTGGTTTTCGGAGTTCCCGATTCCAAATACAACATCTATTTTGAGATCCAAGATGGCGGACACAACTTTTTAATATAATATCAATATGGGTACCATTTTCGTGGTTTTCGGGGGTCCCGATTCCGAATGCGACATCTATTTCGATATCCAAGATGGTGGTTGCGACTTTTTATTATAAAATCGACATGGGTATCATTTTCGTGGTTTTCGGAGTTCCCGATTCCTAATACACCATCCATTTTGAGATCCAAGATGGCGGACGCGACTCTTTAACATAATGTCAATATAGGTATCATTTCCAAGGGTTTTGGTGGTGCTATTTCCGAATATAACATCTATTTTGAGATCCAAGATGGCGGTCGCGACTTCCTAATATAACATCAATATAATTTTCGTGCGCTCACTTGTTGAACAAATAACTATTTTTGTTTGTAAGGGTCGCATGTGGCCCCATGAAAAATTTACATGAATCAATGTATTATTCTTTTTAGAATGGTGAAAATATGCAGTCGTAGTATGAATTTTTCCCAATTTTACAACTTTATGCGTCGATATATTCTTATGTTTTGCGGGTTATTGTTTGAAGGATTCCGGCTGACCCTATAATTGCTGACACCTGGGTCAGAATTATAAGACTCAACCGTGGAGAAGATTGTTGGAAACCAACAAAAACAACACGAATATGTTCTAAACATTTTAACGACGAGGACAGATATATTACCCAGGGCGGATATTTCAGACTACGTAGAAACGCTGTTCCTTTGAAGGTATAATTATTTCAGCAGTAATTTGACTAAAATTACTTGCACATAAATAAGTGCAAGCAATTTTAGTCAAATTACTGCGCTGAATATTATTAAATATAATATTCAAATATATAATGACACGTTATTAAACTAATCAAATAATCATGCATTATTTTTCAGGATTTACATATCACGTGCAGGTCTCAATCTCACAAGGATTTAAATATGGATAAGATTACATGTTCTCAATCTCACGAAGAGACTGTGAGTTTCATTTAGCCATTACGATACCTTATGTTGTTAAATATTTTTAGTTAGTTAATTAATTTCATAATTTTTAGACTCCATTTATTCTTCAAGAAGCACACGTTACTGACTCTTCGAACAGAACCTTAGAAATTGAATGTTCAATGCAACCTGTAAGTAATCTTAAAAATATTGTAAATTGACACAAAATTAGGTACCTTTTAAAATCGGATAAAGACTTACATATTTTTTTGGCATTGAATTTACACTCAAAATTTTATTATTTATTTTCTTATATGGCACATTTGATTTTACAGAGTACATCGATTGGAAATTGCTATCGTAGATGTCCTTCAGACGACGAATTAGAATCATTGTTCGATACTCCGCGAAAAGTTGTTCTTCGCAAGAAATTAAAGAAAAGCCAATTATTGAATCTAAAACATAGCAAAATTATAAAATCTTTAAAGCGGAAAGACCGGCGCCTCCAAAAGAGGAACAAGACGATGAAAGGAGTTTTAGTAGAATTAAGAAAAAGGAGATTCATCAGTAATGACGTTTCAAATTTATTATTAGAAAATGTTTTTGCGGCAGAATTATTTAATAGTCTTTTAAAAAAAACTGTCCAAAATAAAAAACGGCCTATACCCAAATACACTCCTGAATTCAGGAAATTTTGCCTCACATTACATTATCATTCTCCACGAGCCTATACGTATGTTCGCAAATGTTTTAATACATGTCTTCCACACCAAAACACACTATATAACTGGTACCGCAGTATTGATGGATCTCCTGGCTTTACGGATGAATCATTCAAACTATTGAAATCCAAAACTCAGAATTCAAATAAAAAATTAATATGTGGTCTTATTGCCGATGAAATGGCAATAAGACAACAAAATATCAAAGGAGGTCTGGGGAATATAGATATCGGTATAGGCACTTCTAGTCCTTCTACAAGTGGAATAAAAGCTTCACAGGCATATGTTTTTTTACTTGTCTGTTTAAATGAACACTGGAAAATCCCTCTAGGTTATTTTTTAATACATAGCTTATCAGGTAAACATAAAAAAAACTTAATTTCTATATGTTTAACTAAATGTCATGATGCCGGAGTAAAAGTAGTGTCTTTAACCTTTGATGGACATCCGACCAACATTTCTGCAATGGAATTGTTAGGTTGTTCAATAAAAAATGCAAAAAATATGAAAACTACTTTTAAGCACCCGTCATCAGATCATCAAGTAGCTGTCTTTTTAGATTCAAGTCATATGATTAAGCTTATACGAAATCATTGGGAAGATAAAAAGCAATTCCTAGACGAATATGAAAATATAGTAGACTGGACTTACTTAATTCGCTTACATGATATACAAATTAAAGAAGGGCTACATACTGCCAACAAGTTAACCCGAAAACATTTAGAATTTAGAAATGCAATTATGAAAGTTAAACTGGCCATCAACTGCTTAGTAGAAGTGTTGCTATTAGTCTCAAATTTTGCCGGGAAATCCTGAAGCTGGATGAATTCAAAAATAGTAAGAGCACAGAAAACTTTATTATGCTTTTTAACAACTTATTTGATGTTTTTAATTCAAGGAGATTAACCTAGTATGGCTATTGTCAACCACTTTCTTTTACTTACAAAGAAAATATATGCGAACTTTTAGAAAGGGCTAAAAACTACATCCTTAACCTAAATATAAAAACAACCAGGAAACGTCAGTACCAAAGTGATATGTCGCGTGTACAAATTAAACTTAAGAGTTTTGAATCTGTATTGAAGGGTCAGTGCTATACAGGATTCAAAGGGTTATTAATATGCATGGAAAGTCTCAAACATTTGTATGAAAGCCTTGTAGTAGGTACCAAGGAAATTGACTATATTACTACATATCGGTTAAGTCAAGATCATTTGGAGTTATTTTTTGGTATGATAAGAATGTACGGGGGTCATAATGATAACCCCAATGCACTGCAATTTAGAGGTGCATACAGAAAACTCCTATGCCACATGGAGATACAAGCAGGGGTAACAGGAAACTGTATCCCATTAGAAGATATTTCTGTCTTAAGTTGTTCTTCTGCATTAAAATGCATAAATGTAACTACATTCTCTGAGCGATTTGATGATAGCCAAGACCAACTGTACGATGAATCTGAAAGTGAGTCGTCCGATATAGACATCAGCGCTTTAGTAGCATCTACTGATGATCCAAATTTTAAAAATTATGTAGTTGGTTACATTGCTGGCAATGTCACAAGGCACTTAATTAAAAAAATAAAATGCAGTTTTTGTATAAATAGCATGTTATCCAATGAAAAAATGTGGTTTCATAAATTAGTCGCCTTAAGGGACGAAGGTGGTTTGATTTATGTCTCCGAGGCGGTTTATTCGATATGTAGTATAGCTGAAAATTATTTACGACTATACCTTGCAGAATCAAAAAAAAATCAATGTAGTTTAGAGACTAAACTTTCCTTAAATATCACGAAAAAACTTATTGGAAAGCCTCTATTCAATGATAAATCAGAGGAACATGTGAATGTGCGACATCATATTCCAAATTTAACGAGGCTTATTATTGAAAAATATCTAAGTATTCGTTTGTTTTATGAATCCAAAAAAGATAATATAGACCAAACCGCATTATCAAAGCGGCAACTTTTCAGAAATCAATTACAACTAAAGGGGTTTTGAAATAAATAATACCTATTTAAAATCTCATTAGTTAATTTGTTTACTTACATTATGTTATAAATGGTACAGTGAATGATGTTATAATAGACATGTTCAATAGTCTATAATTTTTGAAATGTATTTAAGTCAATGTTTTAATGAACCTACAAGAATGGTTGTAGAAAGTAATGTAAAGTGCATGATCTACGCTGCGATTTTAGGTACTACTAATATTATTGATACTAATATTTTGACCCTTTTGTGTTCCCGATTGTTATTTTAGTGAAATAAATATTTCGTCCCAAAACGGTGGTAGGGTTTTGACGATTCAAAAATACTTAGCAAAGTCCATTTAAAAAGGACTTTTTAATTTGAATTGATTTCCTAATTATCTTGACAAACCCTTTTATTTTATATCCTTATCATAGCGTATATACATTCAGTGTTTTCACGCCTTCGAGATTGAGAAAAATGGCACTTTTGTTACACATAGGGTTGTCACATTTTTTATTTTAGTTTATTTAACATTTGAGTTTGCTTGTTATTGACACGTGTATGTAGGGTATAAGAAATATAATGTAAAACACAAAATTAGTTTTATTGTTTTTTATGCTAATGTTAATTTGATGCGCATAATGGCAGACGTTTGCAATGACGAGAAACAAGATCCAAAGTATCGGATGCGACTTTATAATAAAATATCAATATGGGTATCATTTTCGACGTGTTCGTCCACGAAAACCACGAAAATTATACTCATATTGATGATATTTTATCAAAATGTCACGTCTGCCATCTTGGATATCAAAAAATAGGTCTTATTCGTAATCGAGACCACCGAATACCACGAAAATGATACCCATAATGATATTATGTTAAAAAGTTGTGTCCGCCATCTTGGATCTCAAAATGGATGTTGTATTTGGAATCAGGACCTCCGAAAACCACGAAAATGATACCCATATTGATATTATATCAAAAAGTCACGTCCGCCATCTTGGATCTCAAAAAAGATGTTGTTTTCGTAATCGGGACCCCCGAAAACCACGAAAATGATACCCATAATGATATTATGTTAAAAAGTTGTGTCCGCCATCTTGGATCTCAAAATAGATGTTGTATTTGGAATCGGGACCTCCGAAAACCACGAAAATGATACCCATATTGATATTATATCAAAAAGTCACGTCCGCCATCTTGGATCTCAAAAAAGATGTTGTTTTCGTAATCGGGACCCCCGAAAACCACAAAAATGATACCCTTATTGATATTTTATTAAAAAGTTGTGTCGGCCATCTTGGATCTCAAAATGGGTGTTGTATTTGGAATCGGGACCTCCGAAAACCACGAAAATGATACCCATAATGATATTATGTTAAAAAGTTGTGTCCGCCATCTTGGATCTCAAAATGGATGTTGTATTTGGAATCGGGACTTCCGAAAACCACGAAAATGATACCCATATTGATATTATATCAAAAAGTCACGTCCGCCATCTTGGATCTCAAAAAAGATGTTGTTTTCGTAATCGGGACCCCCGAAAACCACAAAAATGATACCCGTATTGATATTTTATTAAAAAGTTGTGTCCGCCATCTTGGATCTCAAAATGGGTGTTGTATTTGGAATCGGGACCTCCGAAAACCACAAAAATGATACCCATATTGATATTATATTAAAAAGTCACGTCCGCCATCTTGGATCACAATATATATTTTTTTTAATCGGGACCTCCGAAAACCACCAAAATGATACCCTGATATTCTATTTAAAACTATCCGTCAAAAACTTTGGTGTGGCTTTTCCGTTTCATCGAATTTACAAATTACGATGTACCTATCGTATAAAAAGAAGTTTCACTTCAAAATCAGAAGTAGCATTCATGTTTTATTTAAATTACCTGGTTTTGGGGTGACGAGATTTTAGTGGCCACACCAATTTTTAGTAGTGTGCGTGTATCTGTGTGTAAGCGTTAGCACACATAACAAATTTTTTGCGTCACTTTTGAAGCGGCATATTGTATGGAACTATCCTTCTAGTATGTTCTTATTCTAAGTTGTCCTGATAAAACTAAGCATTTATTTGAGGCTTGCTCCTAAATAAAATAAACGTTTTATGAGATAGATATGACCCGTTCCGTATGTGGTACAGAAGGACTAAAAGTATACAAAACAGACAAAATGAACGTATTCACGTTAGTTCTTTTTATGATACACGATGAAACATTATACACGAAGAGCAATATTATATGCTATAATAGTGCTTCTGACCAAGCCAACGTCGTTGTAGTTCTCACCATTATTGCAGGAATATGTTGATGTGATTTAAGAAGGTATGCTGGGTCCTGATTATATGAGTTGGTTCTTGCCTTCAATCAATGGACTAGCAATGGGATGTCTTTTTCATCATCCGAGGCGTCATATATGTGGTCATCATTGGCAAAATCTAACTCCTGTTACTAGGAGCCATGATAAACATCATCTCCAAGAAAAATGCAATATTTTACGAAAACAGCGATTTGAAACAATGAAAACATATTAGTAAAAGAACGAACTTATACAGACTAACAATGTGTAGCTAGCGCATAGACCTTCTCCATATGCGGTACAGGTACTTTACAAAGTATTAAAAAAGTCACATATACAAAACGTTTGAGTAAATATTGTTTTCTTTCACTGTTGTTTCAAGTGGTTTCTTGGATCAGTAAAATAAACCAATATTTTAAAATAAAAGGAATTGTATAAAAATATCACGAAAACAATTCAATTTTCAACATTTGTCTATCATATGATATTTGACAATATCAAACTCAAAACATTATTTTTGACGTGACAACGTCTTATAATTCGATAGAGCCGGCTGCACGCACGAAAAAACATGACGTCATGCGGCGTTACCTCGCTCTGAATCTAATTCTCTAATTTGAATTTGGAATTATGTTCTTTAAAATTTAAACTTTCAGTGATACCAAAACCAGCCAGATACAAATAGTATAGCCAAAGAGATTTTATTACAAGTTTATTCATACTATAATGCGAAATCTATTAAACAAATGAAATTAAATTTTTCTTTTGAAAAATGCTACCATTCCATCAGTATTTTCTTAAGACGTTGTCACGTTCAACTATCGTCAGTAAACCGACTTTACAGACAACCAATTTTTTCTTTTTAATCTCTTTTAAATATAAATCTTGGTTGTCACTCCAAGGAGTCAGCAACAATACTCATAGTAAAATTATTGCTTCTTTACACAACGTTTTGTGTAAAGAAGCAATAATTTTACTAGAGTTTATATAAATATCAATAACCCTTATCTAACACAGTGGGTGTATTTTCGGAACCTTTTGCATTATCCACCAGTACCTCCAGGTATTCTCAGTTAAGCACGTGTGCTAGAATAAAGCGGGATGGACGCCCAGCTCGCAGCATTGGATAGTATTAGTATTAATGGCATCTGGGCTCAATTTTAACCCCACCACCTTTCAGTCTACTGACAGTTGTTTTAAAGGTTTTTACTAATGGTCAAATTTACAAAATTATGTAAAATTTAATGATCTTAATTATATTCTGTATTATTAGCATTATTCACAATGTTTTGTGGTGCTCGGGCTTGTGGTCTACTAGCCATAGCTATTACTGATGCAAGGAGGTGTTCATCTAACTCGCGACTTTTATTGAACACGTGCAGACGTTAACACCGTATTACTATGTCGAAAAGCTTCAGAATCTCTAAAAGGGGCGGTCACTTTATCTGTGTGAACGTGATAGCAACAGGAGAGACAAGGATGGGTATAGGTAACGTGGTGTCAATGTACGAAATTATTTCTATTCAGTAGTAATGCACTTAGACTAACTGCATCTGAACTGCATTTAAAAGCTTTCATCCAACGTACTTACTTTGGATACCAAAAATTGTGCATGTGTTTGTAAATATGCCAGGAATCCTACTGTTGCAACACAATAACACTGTTAGCACTTTTTTGGCTACAGACTGATGAAGTAGTAGAAGCTAGTCATGTGAACTTCATACAAATACTATCACTATCGAAGTCCGAGGCCTTTTCATCTAATTACGACACTACTATTTGTGTTAAATTAATGTATTAACCCCTTTGAAATTTTAGGTCGAACAAGTATCTCACTTCTGAGAAAACAGAAAAGGCCAGACGGATTGTAGGACGCCAGAACAAAAATAGTAACAAGGTGGCCTAGAAAATGAGGCCAGGGCAGATCACCAGGTCAAAACTGATGTCCATTGATAGCATAAGTCTACAGGCATAACAGTAAATATATAACACAGGATTATATTAAATTCGGATATGGTCTTCTTCTGCGATGAACGGAGAGAAACCAACATAATAAATTCCTCTGCCCAGTGGCGATTATGCTGACGGTTTTTAAATTAAATTATGTGCGGATGTTTTTTTAAACTTTGATTAAGTATAGTGCTGAGTTAACTTCGACCGCAATCGCACGCTCGCTACTGAGATCATTGGTTTGAAGCCCAAAGTCTATGCGTTTTCATTAGACCCCATTCCTCATACCAGCGATCAATGATTTACACTCAGCAAGGTGGTGTCCCTTTGCATTTTGATATCTTCCTCTTCACACTACCGCGCCCATGGCCTTTAATTCCTTTAACACAACCCTAGTGATATCCTATTTATAAGTTAAAACTAAAATGCTCTATAACAATGAATCTATTTCGAGTTTTCTTATGAACAAGTAATACAGAAATAAACATTTTGAGGTTCTAACAGACTATTGTTTTTCTGCCTTTATCTCACTAAGTTTTTGTTTGTTACAAACATTACTAACAGTTGGTGCTGTGTAAATAATTGAAATTCCATTCTAATATCACCAGTGGCGTTTTTAATTATAATAAATTGAAAAGATCAACAGCGTACATAAGTGAAGTGAGTTGAGACCTGTCGAAGAAGAATAATCGGTTGTGGATTTAAGGAGGAAAATAATTTGGATAGCTAGCTACTATGCATTTGAAAATAGTGCCCAAATTTCCATTCACATTCATCGTCCTACTATTAAATTAATTTTACGGTTCCGAATAAAGTTGGCAATTTCTCAGGTTTCCACTAATTACGTGAAATTGTCAGAACAGAGTTGCCGCTAAACAAAAGTTTTAAATGTTAGGCGCCTCTGTAGGCGCTACAACTTTAAGTGGGAGGAATGAATAAGTTAACCAATCTTAACTTTATTATGCAGTCGGTACGAAATTAAATTAATAAAGGCCTTTCGGTGATAAACTATTGGCCCCTTCTAAGTTTATCATATACAGAATAAACATAAGCTTTTCTTTATACAACTCGTTTCTTACTTCGATTGCCAATAATAAATAGCTGTCAAACAATAACGAATATGTCACAAAAGAGAAGAAAATAAGAAATCATCAACATGACTCCGAATTAGATTGGTTTCAAGTAGGGTAGACTTGCAAGAGATTTTGTGAAATCGAAGTAAGCGAGGAACGATTTGTTTACAGCCTTGCACGGATGTTCTTTGCACAAATTAAATCAAAATTTATAATAGCAATGTCCTGGGAACCGGGATATGAAAATGAAAATATTTATTCCATGTTTTTTATATTTTTACATAACATTTGGCTGGGATCTCTTTTAAGCAGCTATAATATTTTTTTAAAGAATTCTATTACTGTACTACTAATAGATTAACATTAATCCTGCTATCCCCTCCAACTAAGCTAATTGGCTTGTGCTAGGAGTGGGTTCACGTTGGTAGTCTAACGGTGGCCGAGGATCGATCTTCGCACAGAAACCGACTCCACTTGCCTGCACGCTTGGCTATCGACGCTTCAATATCCCCTTAAGTGGCAGGCAGACATAATATGACCAAATGTACATTTAAATAAACAAGCTTTTGCCCATAACTTCGTACGCGTGGAATAGTTACGTTGGGCAGCATTTTAATACTTTGTGTCCAATAAATATACGGATAGTAAACATATGCAGATTTGTTTGAACTTCCATATGAACATTAATCTACTATGTATTGTCATCCCCATGTGGGTTGAAATTTCAAAAACGCTAGAAGAAACATTTATTTCTTATCAGATGCCTAAATCCAAATTTCATTGATTTCAGACTTTGTCACCCCTTTCTCCCCCCTTTTAGGGGATGAATACTAAAAAAAAACTGAAAACATTTTTACTCATTTATCGACAGGAACACTCCTGTGAAGTTTAAAAAAATAGTCTAACTAATCTTGTTTACCCATATACACATTCATTCCCTGTTTTACCCCCTTGGGTTGAATTTCAAAATTGTAACCCTTGTCTAAATTATGCAAGAACCTCTGTGCAAAATTTCAGCTATCAAGGTCCAAGGGTACGGGCTGTGCATTAATCAGTCAGTCAGTGAGTCAGGACTTTACTTTCGCTTGTTCTAAACGCGATAACGAGCTCGCCTTATCTCGTTGTCTGTCCGGAGAGTGGCGCGTGCCGCTCACTTCCATGTCTTTGATTAATTGCCAGAGGACGATGTATGAAAACAATATGTGGACTAAAACCAATGACGACTTTCATCCCCTATTTTATACCCTTAGGGGTGAATTTGAAAATCGTATCCCTTGTCTAAATCATAAAGGAACCTCGGAAGAATACAATTTATTACAAAAATATTTCCCCTAAATCTAAAATATTCACGTTTTCAGTTAGGAGAAAATGATTTACCGCTAGCTAGAAGTCTTCAATGGACATTTAAGACGTCTCTTGACCTGCCTAACAATATTCGGTTTATCGACCCAGCATTAATCTATTCAATTATAATCCAACATGTTGGTTTGAAGCACGTTCGATCATGGATAAATTTATTATGGGACCTATAGAGACGCCCTAGCGTGGCATCTGAGGACAATAAACGCTTTCAAGAGTCTTACCGAGTTTTTGGGAAATTTAAAAGTTGACATAAAGGTGTGCACTGATTGAATAATTTAGAACACGTGTACACGATTTAAATTTTTCTGTTTAACACTGAGAAACGATTGAAGTCTAGAATCAGTTATGAACAAGACACGGCTGACATGACAGAGTCCTGGACCTATTTTTATTGATTTATGAAAACAGAGTACTTACACCTGTCATAAATAATGTGGACCCACCCAAACAATTGAAATGTAGCTAAGTCAATAATCAACATTTAAGAATATCTGTAAACTTTACTCGTACTGCGAAGTTTTGCCGAAATAAAAACCATTTAACATCTCAATTACATTCTAATATATAGTACAATGTCTGGCAGGGACCCAATACTTTTATATAACTAGAGATAACGGTAATCAACGGACTATATACAACATAAGCAATTGGTTTAAATTAAAATCAGCGTAACATATAATGTAAGCTTACGGTAAAGATGACTACTTATTAGACTACTCGCTGCCCCTTTTCAATGACCCACTAGGCGCCGGCCGCCGGGTCGGCCTAAATACACACAGAGACATTAATGGTCCCTATTTGCCAAAGTTTGTCATACACAAGCATATGACGATCTTTGATGGTAATGGGTAATTATAGGAAACGGTTTACGTCCTATTATTGGACTTAGGTTTATTGGTTGTCAGTTTTGAGCTTATATTATAATATAAAGTATTGTAAAATTCTTTAAAGGCTAATAAAATCCAAAACGTAAAAAATATAGGTTAAATCATCATCATTTCAGCCGAGAGACGCCCACTGTTGGTCTCACCAAGATTTTCAACAATCTACGATTTTTTAATTCGATTTTTCTTTAAAACTTAGTATGAACATTGACCTAACAGTAATAATAATGCTGTTGATCTGGAAATAAATGATTCAAATGTGGTGGTAGCAATGCATTTCACGGAATTTTACAGGAATTCGTTTACTGCTAAAGCCGTACGTTTGTGGAATGCCTTGCTAACTCAAATAAGATAGGCACAATAACTCAATGTATTCGGGGGGCTGGTAGGTAAGTAAAAGAGCACTATCTATCACTGTAAATTGTGATTTCCTACTCTTACGTAGTGAATTATGTACTCTATATATCAGTTTATATTTATATAGTGAATTATTTTGCAATAAAATATAGCCTATTTTATTCAATGGAAAAGTAGCATTCTAATGGTGACAGAATTTTTAATATTTATCCAATCATAAATTTATTATTACTGACGTTTATAGATTGGCAATGAATCGACTAAGGTGAGACCAAAAAAAACACCGATGTGTGCGTAATGCGCATATGTGCATGAAAAATAGTACCGCAGTCTGACAGTTGCTGTCTTTTCTTCGTGACTGACAGGCCTCCTTAGGCCCCCTGCGTGTACGTGAAATGGTCTCGTCTATCTATCTCGCTCTAATGTACGCGTGAGAATACTCTTTCTCTTTTGCATTGCCGACCTACAGCTTCCTATGTCTATGGATCCAATAGTTTTTTAGCCTATACTAATACTTGTGCAATAAAGTTTAATTTTATTCTATTAGCAGGCGTACTTAAAACAGGCCCTACATTGGTGACATGATTAATCGGCTTATTGATTCGGCCCGCCCACGATCACAGATAGTTCACAAAAAATGTATTCTGAAAATAAACTCGGGAAACCTATACTTGATAGCACAAACATACAACAACAACAATAAGTTGGAAGTGTTCGTATCTAATAAAGTTTATAATAATAATGGAGCGTGTGTACGTGGTTGACTCTGGATCGTCATAGATCTTGACATTCCAGTAAATAAACTTCGTTGCTCCAATGAATAGGAGTTGAAGAGGAATCCTTCGCTTCGCAGGCCTTAGAATAAATACAAGATATGAATTGGATTCTTTCTTTTATGAAAACTCCGGCACAGATAATTTAATATTGAGGATTTCTATTATGGTCAGTATGGATGGCAAATTATTGTATACAACTATCGCTACTGCTTCGAAAGATTCTTTAAGTTATTAATCCCGGTTTGAGTCAACACTACAACCGGGATTAATAACTTAAAAAATGTACCTATTATCAACATATCGGTATATTTTCTACTTACTAAAATTACGACCGCAAACTCTTCAACGTTATCTTCTATTCTAAGTTAATATAAATTTGTCATTAATTATAATACAATAAATGTTAAAACCAAAATATGTTATTTTATTAATTCTAAAATACGTTTCGTTCGACTTTTTAGGCGCGTACAGCTCGGATAAATGTGCGTCCCCCTTTAAAGTTGAATGAATCAACGGAGTTTTGTTAACCTCTAAACTGTTTAACCTCTTTTATGAAATATGGCGTACCTGTCCCACCATTTCCGGAGTACTCTCCTTATTGCCATCCGATACCAGCAGAATAGAATAGCACAACCCCATATCCTACAATATGTATCGTACAGGGCGACTAATATAGATCGCCAAAAGGCTATTGAACACCTTATACTCTATAAAATAGTGAGAAAACGGGATTTGTAGCCCGGACCTCAGTTTTGTTATCAGTATTTTTACAATGAAAGTTACAATTTAATGACAATAGTGAATATGTAAGTTTAAAAACTTACACGCATACGCTGGTCAATCTTGGACAAGCGTGGTGGACTACTGCCTAAAACCTTAAACTTCCTCCAATGACATGGAGAGGCTTTGTTTCTCAGTATGTCGAATTGAAAAGTCTGTTATGATGACGATAATGAGGTATCTCCCTCAAGGGAGCGTCACTTTCGTCTGGATTCAGCAGGGTTCGGGTCAAAAGGGACTGGCATACCGGATGCTAAGAGTTCTCAATTAAACTCAGGAAAGCCGGCGTTTTACTTGAATGCAACACACACTTGATATGTCTGACTAATAACTCTGCTCTTGAATTGCATTATACCTTGTGGGTTTAGATCTAAGCTTCTTAGATATTCTACGACGCGCTTGTTTGATTTGTATACTAAGGTTATATTAAACTGCACACGACAGGTTTAAACTATGTATTTAGCTGAGTTTCGCCCGAGCTCAACCTTCAAGCAGTTACGCGACGTCGAATCGACCGCACTCGATATATTTTCGATCCTAATATCATCATTTCTTGCTGTAGGCATTTCTTTTCAGAATGCCATTGTTTCACTGTGCACGAAATAGAAACATTATCTACGCTGCCCCCCGAGTGCATAGACTGCATTTGTTCTAGTCGCGACCTGTACGTAACATTATAAAGTTGTTTCGAAGAATATAAGAGGACTTCATGTTTCAAAATTACTTTCAGATCCATAGAAAATTTCATTATACAATTTAGTTTTTTTTTATAAATTGTATTTTACATAATTATGTATTAAAAATGTTTTAATGAATTAGTTTTTTAAATCACTGAAATGTGTCTGTTAGGTTACGCGCGACCGCTACTTTTGCAAAGGTATTTATACTCATTGACGATCTACAAAAATCTCGTGTCACGGTGTTTGTGCTCGCATTCTTCTGAAACGGCTTGATAGATTTTTATGAATTTTTTGAGTAAATTTTTGTAGGTGTGAAAAGGTCGTAATAGTAGGTATATTGTTACCCTGGGGGTGAAAGTAACTTATTTACTCCCGCGACGGGGGCCAATAGTTTGACGGAAATTTACTTATTAAATAGTGTAGGTTGTGCTAAAGATCGCCGCTATTTTCCCGCTGGTGGATACTGCTCCAAAGGATGTAAAATATTTTTGGATTATTAGCAGATTTACACGGCGTTATCTGCACGTTTCATACATAATAAGCGTCTATTCATTTAATGTGATAATAATACTGTCTCATTTGTGTTTTATCGATACAAGTTCGCCTGATCTTTGATAGAACGTGTATGTGTTCATTAACTCTTAGTAGTTTGAATAATATAATATATTTCCACGCTCACACTTCCTAATTCATTGGCTCACACAAATTATCTAGCCCAAATAAAGTATCATTAACTTGTGTTTTGAAAACTAGACAACGGACAAATTTAACATACGTAGAAGCATATATGTTTATATAAATAAACTTATATTAATACATATACAATAGGGTGTCCCAAGACATAAGGGGAATTTTTTTTTTCGTGAATTTAAATACGCATACCCTCTTATTTTTTTCCATTTGATCCCAATAGATCATATAATAAATATTATTGTGATTGGACACCGGCAACCCGTGCCGACTTGACGTTAAACATAGGAAAATTTTTTTGTATGGAGTTTAATAGGAAAATATTTAAGACCTTGATATTTGTTGGATAAATAAAATTAAAACTACCCAAAAAATCTATTATGCACTTATTTATATTTAAAACGGTTCATTTATTAAATTTTCCCTTTAAAGTTTATTTTTTACAGTCAGAAAAATCTTCCGGTATTCGTAAACACATTGTGACAAAACTTGTATATTATTCCTTCTCGACTGTGATGGAAATCATGCATTATCTTAACTACTCTTTCAGTTGTATCGTTCACTACCCTCAGAGACGACGTCTTCTTTCTAGATTTTTGAAAATAGGCATTATTTGGCGAATCAGTGGACATTCGTTAAGAAAAGTGTTTAGTTTTTAGACCATCAAACAGAGACTTGCTGTTGACAGCAATGAAGTCGTAATTTGTTCCCTCTGAAAAAAAAAAACAGTAAATTATGACACAATTATCATTGAAACAATCCATATTTGAACCTGTTGGTTGCCACAACACAGAATTTATAATTTATCTTCTAGATTTCAGTCTACAATCATATTCATAAAGCACCTACTTGTTGTCTTCCTGAAGAGCTTTCTATTCATAGCCCCGCAATAATTTGTTCATTATTCCCATAAGATATAACTATTGAAAATTGGAAGATATTCTTCTTTTGATTTCTGAGGATCTGAAGCAGGCAACAGTTTGCCGTTCCAGTGAAGACTCACAACATCGGGTACCTCGTTATGAAAATAAACTTTTATGAATTTCGCGGGATTCTTCCGTTTCTCCTTTCAAATTCTTGGAATCGTAGCCTTACTTATTGGAAACTTAACAATATATCATCCCAGCGCCTCAAAAGTAGCTTCAAGAATACTGAGTCGTCTCATACTTAACTGGCACCTGTCTTTTAGTAGTCGCAGCGACTAACTTAAGAGTATTAGTCTTTTCGCATCGATGTTTTCTGGTGACTGGTTTCAGGTTGAGACCTACTCCGTAGTGGTTCTGGCAAATCTTCTAAATTTGTAATCAGTCGTTTTGTAATGGTTTATAAGATAATCTCAAAGAAGGGGCACAGTGAAATACGTTTTTGAGAAGTAATAGGTTTTTTTCCCACCCCAGCTAAGAGGCCACGACGACCTAGCTCTCTTTGCTACTGAAAGAAGATTAGGTCTTTATTTATTAATTCAAGGGCATTGGCATATGCAATATCAAATTAATTATCTTAGTTTTTGACAAAATTTTGATGACGTTCTAAAATCTTGTGTTTTATGAGCATTTTTTTGCTAGTCTCTCCAAACTTGTCATAAATTTACATGTTACTTCACACAATTAGGCGAAGATTTAGTATTTTTATACGCTTTATACCATTGGAATAATATACTCGCAAAATTGTAAGATTTACACTTTAATTGACTGTTGAATTCACTTACCGAGGATATTGTAGAACATAACTTCCAGAACTTCCATTAAAGGACTGTTTAGAACTCGATGTTTTTGTGTTATACGACTCCTATTACAAGTATACACTTTCGATGACTGCGTGATACTAACGACCTCTTGATTGAATGAGAAATAATTGCATTTGCACGTTATTATATGCGTCTCAACACGTTAGCTCACTGACGTCTTTATAGATAAGTACTAACATGTTTCGATGCAAGTCGGCACGGGTTCCCGTGGTCCTATGTCAATGAAATTTTATTTATAAGTGTTTTGTCATCATTGAAACAAAATTAGAGGGTATGCGTTAAAAAATAACTACTTTGATTTTTTTGGGACACCCTAATATACAACCATGACTCGTGAATGTTCGTGTTCATCACACAAACGTAATTACATAGATAATTGATACAAAATTAGCATCTACGCTAATAAAATTTGCTGAAATATTGCAGATTATCAAATTAAAATCAAAATGAGGGTAGTGTGTGACAGCTAAGATAGAAAACTACGGAAAATTAGGAGTATAATGAGTGCATTAACGTGGACAGTGCCTGTCATGAACATCTCTTGCGTGACTTAGGGCCCTTTATACTGGCCGCTCCTATTTTGTCACTAAACATTTTTTATACATTTCTTTTGTGATTGAAAACCGTTATATCATTCTTAAAAACATTTCATCAAAATACAATAGCTGGATTCTTTAAAAAATAAATTAATGCTATTTCCATCTTAACACACAAATTAGTACAAAAATTACAGTCTTATTGCTAAGATTTTTTGATATAATATTACCATCTAATCAATCAACGCATTTACATTCACGGTGCACTAACATAACATAAACTCATAAATTTTACGTAAACATACATAATTTACAAACACATGGATATCGTATACCATGGCCGATAAATTGTTTATTTATTTGTCTAGAAAATGTAGTACTAAAGTTTATTGCGCGAAAAATTGAATTTTGTATCGAATTCTCATTTCATCACGTTTTCAATATTGTTCAAAAATTTTCATTTCTAGATCGCCACGAAATTGGTTAACTATGAGTTGGCGTAAAAATGTATGTAACTTATGATGGAATCATGATTTTAAATAATTATTTTTCATTGTTAATCGTTGTTATATTATATTGAATAAGCTGTGCATGTGACTTCGTTCGCGTGGATTTCCCATTTTTGCAACAATTTTCATTGATATTTAGCTCGTAGTGTGATGTTTTATACCCCATAACTTTCCTATGATGAATGAACAATGAACTATTCAACTCAATAAGATTGATTGATGGGGTTTGGTAGAATATGAGTATGCCACATAGTTATTATTTTTTTGATTTATTGTTGGTGGATTGATTTTATTTTTAGGAGAAAATAATATTAATATATTTTTATATTTAAAAATTAAAACATTTTGCTCTTCGTGTGCACACTGTATACTGCATAGGCACATATTTTGTTCTCTAAGTCTTGCTTGCATATTCAGTAAAATCATATATGTATGTATCATAAATTTGAGTTGCCTAATATCTAATTTTAAATTAATAATTATCACATTGGAATTAGAGATTTAGTACAAGTGTTTAAAGATTAGTAGTCTTTTGATAGAGGTAAGTTCTTCAAGAAAATACCGGCTAACAGCGATTGACTTATTTTTTTACAAGAATAAATTGTTACTTTTAGATCTATTATTTGTTGAAGCAATGTTTCTTTACACGTGTTTTTATGTTTTTACAGCTTTCAAATACAATACAAAAAAGATCCTGGCCATAAGAACCGCGACTGTAATAGTTTTCATAGAATAATATATTAGACGTATATACCCTTCAAAGGTGCTTACAAAAAGATTATTGGCTCACACGCTTTGTAGCTTATACACTCGTATAATAATATTATTATCCGTATTGAAGTCAAAAGGAAACGTAACAGTTTTTCATTCTAAATAATGGCTACAGTATCGTATAAATTTATTAACTGAAATGTAACAAAGATTTTCAATATAATTCAAAGTAATAATTAGGAGAAAGCATCTGAACTAATTTCTGTGAAATTCCATAGAATTCAATGACAGAAAGTCCTTACGTTATCATTTTAATACTTGTTTCTCTAAAAGATTTCGAGATGGTTTCCTAAAAAATTATATAGGGACTTAAAAACTAAAAACCAAAATATCAATTATTTTTAAATAAAAAAAACGCTTTCAAAACTAAAAATCGAGAGGTAAAAATTTTGTTTAAAATACCTAAATGTTTTTTGAGGTCGGTGCCAACCTCAATATTTGTAATAAACGTTGTCACTTGTATTTGGGACCGGCCTCAAAAAATATTTAGATGTTTTAAACAAATTTTTTATTTCTCTGTTTTAAGTTTTGAAAGCGGTTTTTTTATTTACAAGTACATAAATTTTCGGGAAACTATCTCGATATCTTCCAATTTAACCAACATAAAATCCTAAATGTTGAATTATCCCTCCCGCCGAGAGGATGGTTTAAATGTTTGGAGACCATTTTTTTAAGCCGTCTCAAAACTTTTTAATAGTACCTGCAATGTTTACGAAGGTACCGCCCTTCTATAATTACTCGCCTAGCAATTTTCAAGGAGGTAAATCATATTATCTAATCCCTCGTGCCACATTATAACTTAGAACTTTTCAAGAAGCGTGAAATGCTCTAATGCCGCATTCCCGCTATGTGGTGTCGTCAGATTATCGTGTCGTTTAAAGCGCCGTGACTTGTATACGTATTTAAATGGAGGTGTTCACAATATATGATGACACAATGAACTGTTGTCCACGACTTTTTATTCAAGGACGGCAGATTATTAAGTAAGGGCACAACTAGGTATGTCAATCGTCTGTCCTCGTCCGGTAGCCTCCTCGTGGCGGACCCTGGTAACGTGGTTTGGAAACTTTCTCGGGGGGTGTGTGGCTTTTGATGTCAAATCCTCTTAGAATTTTAAATCACATGCCATCGTCGAGTTGGCTGCTCCCGGTGTCCTCATCAGGAGGACGCTCCAGGTTGAGCAGCCGTCGGTGAGGAGGCGGCCTATAAGGCCGGCGTCGGCCAGCAGCCCACAGGGGCTGGCGTTAGTCGGTAGCCCCTGTCGGCTGCTGGCCACTAATTGGTGCACAAGGAGTGCCTAGACGGGCAGCGTTGGGACGGTCTCGATGTAGTTGCGCTCACGTGCCGTCCCGCAATAGCGCACTGGAGGTCAGGCCGGGGAGGATGTTTAGTGGGCTTGTAGGGAACGCCTTTACCTCGAGTCCCACATATCCCCTGCGGTTGGCACCACTCCGCAGGGACGATGCGTAAATGCATTTGACCTCCCCGTCAACAAAAAAAAGGTGTGTCAATCGTCTAACGATAAATTAATCTTCACGACATAGTGGGACCGCGCCCTAAGTCAGCATATACCAGTATGGTGCAAATTGCCATCAGCGGAACAAGCGCGAGGTTTGTGTCAAACGAAACTAGATGAGTCGAAATTCAAATGTAGGTATGTATCTACTCCGTAAAAAGTCTGAGGTAAAAAGAAAGTACAGCTTACGAATGCTTGGCTTGGAAATTCCTGATTCTGGCACTAATATTATATTATCTCTTTGACGGTGAATTTTAAACATTGTTTATTCATTCGGAATACGCAAAATATATCTTTTCTTGGTTCTTAAAACAATGTGAAAACAATCTACACGTCAAAATTTTTTTCTCAAACAAAAATATTTTTAGCTCCGAATATTTAAAATATACAATAGATATATTTAAAAAAAACAATTGAATTATATAAAAATTATGTTGATTAATTCTTACAAAAACTTCAAAATATAATATAGTAAATAATAATTGATATTTTTTATATAGTACTCATTCCAGATCTGAAATGTTAGGGGGAGCCTAACATTTAATGAAATATGTCGTAGTAGAGACCTTATGAGGTCAACCGCAGACAGTGCGTACGGACGAATGTATGCTCCCGCGTAACCGTCGACATGTGAAGACTTCTCTTCGTAGTGGATCCGACAGTTGTTAACAACCGCTCTAACAGTTGTGCCAACCGTTAGAGCGCCCTAACTTGGGCCCTATTCTCGCCAAAAGTACGTAGCATTTACTGTTGTAAAAATAAGGTGAAGCTGTGCTTCACTCACGCGGCTTATCTTTGAAAAAGATCTTAGGGATATTTTGACCATATCCAAAGCTGACGCTACACTGCAGACGGGATGGGCCGTCGACGACAACCGATCGTCTCACGCTGTCCTGTCCCGTCGGTATGACATCCTCGACGTTTCCTATATTACAAAGCTCGGCATCATCATATTGGATAGCGTATTTAGGCGGTGGTTATCTTCTCCCCGCGGTCATCGCATTAGGCGTCCTTCACGGCAGGCCGTTTCTACACATTAGGTTAAATATAGACGTTGCCTTGTGCAGTAAAATGAAACTTAATAATTGTCAAGTTCCTTCCCTTTAATAAATATTTGCTTAGCAGACTTAAATAGAAATGTTACTTGGTACTGGCAACTACAATAAATTGTTGGAACTGGCAATTCCATGATGAATCTACAAACACGCCTACAGATAATCCAGGAAAAACAAAACAGTTGTAAGGTAAAATTGTTTTGGATTAAGGCATCGAGGCCGCAGTCTAATCAGCAAAGGGATTGTTTACTTGAATTAGCGTCCGATAGCGGACAGTAAGTGATGAGAATTTTCTTTTACTAAAGCCTTCGTTATTTGCTGTCTACAAAGGCACTTTTGTGAATCAATTTAATTTTCTATTTATAAATAGAACGAAGTAATTATGTTTTTATACAACGAGTATGAATGTAAACGACGCATTTAATAGCATGCAGCCAGTGCAACCAGATAACCAACCCTCCAAGACTCGTCATGTGTCTCCCCGTAACCTGTATAAATCCCACAAGCTTTACTTTTGGGATCAGCTTATGATGTCACAGTACATAAAGATAATCGGGCATTATTTTTTCATTGGTAAAGAAGATTATGATGTAACTTTTCGCCTAGCTTCATTGTGTGACTCATGGCGGTTAAAGACATAACTACTTCCTTTCCCCGCACACCCCTCCGCGCACTGTCCGAAAAGAGCTTCACGCCTTATTCAAATAAACTTAAGTATTCTCATCGCTATATCTACCGATTCCCACGTCACGCTACAGCGACTGGACTTCGGTGTTGTTTGCGCTAGAATGATAGCCTATCCGGCTATCATTCTAGCGATTTAATTATATTGTATTCTATTAATTTGTTTACAAAACCAACAGTACTCAACTAACTTGATTTTAAAGTCCTGTCAGACTTGTGATTGCAATTTATTATAGAGTTTTGGGAAAGTCTATTCCTTTTTGCGGAATTTACGGCCGGTTTCAATATTCTACCGGCTAATAAGTTTACTGGAGTTTGGTCGCCTACCATTATTGTTAAATTACTTTAAATTACAACGGTCACTTAACAACGAAACCCAGGTAGGGCGATCTGTATTTGTGAAGGGAAGCGTTCAACAAAAATATATTAAACAAAACTCATTTTAAAATTTGCTCGGTTCGGCAGTAGGTAACGTTAAGATGTACTTTAGGAAATTCGTGATTTAACTGCCATCTTATAAAGTCTAAAACTGTCAGTAAAGTCCAAAGCTAATGGCAAGGAGACTCCTAATAATATTATTACTCTGAATCTGATCCTTTGCTATTCACAAAACAACTGCGGAGTAATTGACGTCATATACGTACTTGTCATATTCTGCTCCGAATTAATGCTTTTGCCATTGACTCCTCATTTTGCTTTATCTATCAGGAGAGCGAAAAAAAAGCGTCGGTGGCGTAGTGCGTAAGAGCGTCGTCTCCCACCCGGGAGGCACTGGTTCGATCCCCGCCACGTACCAATGTGTTTTCAAATTTTGAATTCATATGTACGTTTAATCGACGCTTTTACGGTGAAGGAAAACATCGTGAGGAAACCTGCACACACCTAATAAAGAAATTCTTAGGTTGTGTGTGAAGTCGACCAACCCGCACTTGGCCAGCGTGGTTGACTAAGGCCTAATCACCCCTAATGTGGGGTAGGCTCGAGCCCCTCGGTGGGGACATCATATGAGCTGTTGATGATAATGATGATGATCAGGAGAGCTTCCGTCTGAGAAGTTTTATTCTTTCGTTATGTTAAAGATAATTTCTTCTCCATAGCTTTGTGAAGAACGTACATTTTTATCTAATCGATAACAATCACTTGATTCTTAAACGCGATCAAAAGAAAACCAAAACAATAATTGTTCTACATTAGAGCGATTTTAGTTTTTATTGAAAAAGTCAAAGTAACTATTTTGTAATATTGTATTTTCAATTTGACGTCAAAGTTTGTTTCAATTCAGATTTGAGCGATTCAACAATTTTTTTACTCACACAATTTTTTTTAACTATTCAATATTTGTGTTATAATAATCTGAGGATATACCTAACATAACCTAACTATATGTATAAACCTATTGGACGACGACGGGTCGAACATGCGTGTCTAAAATGATAAGTGAGGGTTAAAATAACAAGAAATAGACATTATTAAATGTAACTTCGTCGTCAACAATACATTCTAAATAAAGCGAGTTATTTACCATAACATACTTTGTTATAAACGTCTCTAATACGTGTCACTTAAACACAAAATTGATTGCAGGTTAAAAATAAAACCTTATTATGTTTAGTGCTACGTCCGTGCGTACTGGCTAAATAACCAGTTGAGCTTGGTTATGAAAATTAAAACTTAATACTACTCTTTAAAGAAATGTTAATGTTTAGTTTTTTTTTAAATATGAATTTCACTTGTCTCCGATATTGTGCAGGCTTCCGATGCCGCCATTGGATCGGATATTGTGTAAGAAGTAAGACACAGTCACTATAATATAGTGACGTAACTTATATTACCACCAACAAAATATTATTTTGTTGGTGGTAATATAAGGTAAATATAAGTAAGATTTAAAGCACACTGAAAATAATATAAAACACATTGTAAAAATTGAACAATAAAACACTTAAAACAGATACACATAAATATAAAAAGCTGATCAAAAGTTCTTACAATTTATAGTCCCTTGAGAAAATTTAAGTACGTATTTTAAACGGTATTATATGGCCCAAGCCAAACTTTTGCCCGCGACTACTAATACAACATATTTTCACTTCTTATCACGTGCTTTAAATACCATGTTTGCCTTATAATGATTGTCCGGATAAGCTATACAGTTCTTTATTTAATTTAATAAATGATGAATTTACCAACACTTTTGTGCCAAAAGTAAAGACGATCTGTGATCATCTAACCTTTAGTGAATGGGCAACGCCTGGTATCTACAATAGTAGGAATAAGTTGTACGATTTGTATGGTCAAAAATCATTTAATTTTGATCCAGTATTTGTTAATTATGTAAGAGACTACTCCAAAGTTTTCAAAAGAGCCTGTTCCACTGCCAAGTCAGTTTACTTAAAAAACAAAATTAAGAATTCTACAAATAAGATTAAAGAAACCTGGAATATTATTAACAGTGAAACTGGTAGGAGTCAAACACGCTTCCGTAATATTAACTTAAAGATTAATAATGTAAATGTTAAAGCTGATTTGGAAGTAGCGATGGAATTTGAAAGGTTTTTCTCAGATGTTCCCATACAGACTACTAAATCACTTCAGTCGTCTTCCACCTCAGCTGAACAGCTGCTTAAATAAAATGTATCATCATGTGATAGTAACTTTGAATTTACAGCTGTTAATTATAAAGATATTATAAATACGTTTAAAACTCTAGACCTGAAAAAATCTATGGATCTTTGGGGACTGTCAGTCAGGACAATCTCATCCATTATAACTATAATAGCTCCTTATTTAGTAGTCGTATTTAACAATTGTATTGACTCTGGTGTATTTCCTGACTTGATGAAACATAGTAAAATTATACCGTTATTTAAATCTGGCGAAACCTCAGATCCCACCAATTTTCGGCCTGTTTCTATTCTACCGACTTTAAGTAAGATCTTTGAAAGACTAATGCTCAATCAACTATTAAAGCATTTCAATAAATACAACATATTTCATCAAAAGCAATTCGGGTTCACTCGGGGTCGCTCCACCATTGATGCGGGAGTTGAGTTGTTAAAGGAGGTATTTGCTGCTTGGGAAGAATCACGCGACGCCCTTGGGGTTTTCTGTGATTTATCTAAAGCTTTCGACTGTGTTAATCATGATACTCTGGTCAGGAAATTACACCATTACGGCGTTAGGAACAAGGCTCTCAACCTTATGACTTCATACCTGAGCAATAGAATACAGAAAGTTGATATAAATGGTAAAAGATCTCCAGGTTCTCTAGTCACAATAGGTGTTCCGCAGGGCTCAATTCTTGGTCCATTTCTCTTTCTAGTGTACATAAATGACTTGCCTTACTACTTAAGGGACAATCATGACATTGTGTTGTTTGCGGATGACACTTCTTTGATTTTCAAAATAAATAGAAAATTAGATAATTATGACGAAGTGAACAATGCACTTGCGAAAGTAGTTTATTGGTTTGATATTAATAACTTGTTGCTGAATGAAAAAAAAACCAAATTAGTTAAGTTTACTACACCGAATGTGAGATGTGTAGAAACTAATGTACAAATAAATGGAGTAGAATTGAAACCTGTAGAAACAACAACTTTCTTAGGAGTAATGTTAGACTCTAAATTGCAATGGGGTCCACATATTGTAAAACTTTCGGGTAAACTAAGTTCTGCGGCATATGCAGTTAAAACTATTAGGCGGCTAACTGATATAGATACTGCTAGAATGGTTTATTTCAGTTATTTTCACAGCATAATGTCTTATGGAATTCTTCTCTGGGGGAGTGCTGCAGATATTAATACCATCTTTGTTCTGCAAAAACGGGCTGTTAGAGCAATCTATCAACTAGGTCCGAGTGACTCCCTCAGAGAAAGGTTCAAGGAGATAAATATTCTAACTGTGTCATCACAATATATACTGGAAAACTTACTATATGTAAAGAAAAATATTATGAATTTTTCCGAGAAATGTCATACGCACAATGTAAATACTAGGAAGAAACACGATTTGGTTGTATATAAAACTCGTCTCCACAGAATAAGCAATTCCTTTATGGGCCAATGTATACGTTTTTACAATAAGCTTCCGAAGAATATTAGAGACTTGCCTATTAATAAATTTAAAAAAACTGTAAAATCTAAATTATATAAAAAAGCTTATTACAAGTTAAATGATTATTTAAATGATCCAAATGCGTGGGAGTAAAATCTGCCCAAATTTACGCATTTAAAATTGTAATTTATTCATATTGATATATCTATGGACATGTAATGATGTTTTGAAATCATTACGAAATTGTAAGCTGCGGAGTTTCTTTCGCCATTTCTTCTCCGTCTCAGCATAATAATAATTATTTAAGTAAAATAATTATTTCGTCGAAATGGTGGTAGGGCTTTTGACGATTTAAAAGTGCTTAGCAAAGTCCATTTAAATAAAGAGCTTTTTCATTTCATTTCATTTCATTTCATAGTCTATTTTGTACCAAATTTCAATTTAATCGATTCCGGTGCTAGGCGTGAAAGCGTGACTATGTTTGGACTTCCTTACGACATTTCATGCCGTATTCCATCCCCACACAGGTCAAAATTTCAAAAACGCTAGAACAGATCTTTATTTACTTCTTAATAAGGCACCCCGAACACACTTTCATCCCTTATTTCAACCCCTTTTAAAGACTGTTATGATGATGATGTAATAAAATACTCTAGTATTTTTAACTCAAAACGTGGGTGAGTCATGATTGATTTTCTAGCGCGCACATGCTCATAGTTCGTGACTGCGTCAGTGCCGACACTGAGCGCCAACGCATAGCCGTGTCTCAACTTCGTTTATGAGATGAAAATACTGTCTGTGATTATATACATATAAAGGAAATTTAGAGCTGAAACAATACTGCAGCATGGACGAACTGAGAACTTTAATGCATAAAACAATACATAAATAAACGATTAAACTCATGAAGCCACTCGTACTTTGTGTTCCTCGCACTATAGTTCTGTTTAAATGAAAATTTAAACGAAATAAAAGCAGTGGAAATATATCACTGAAATTCTGCATCGCGGCCAGACAAGCGCAAAAAACTTAACTGCATATGAAACTGAAATCCGATTAGCTGGCAATCGAGTAATGTGATATTGTGTGCGGGTATAGTACAATGCAATTGTGAAATATCAGTCAAGGCTAACGGTGGGGCATTTGATGAATGTATCCGATCCTTGAATACGTAATTGGAATTTCGCGATATTCGTAGTAAAAGGAAATTGTAAAACCTTGCAGAATATATTGGGGTACGCTTGGATTTAATGGCTTCAAGCTCAAAAATATGCTTTCGAACAGAGTAAGGTCCCCAATAGTTTTTAATTTATTATTGAATGTCTAATTACTGAACTTGTTCTGTTTTAGTAAATTAAATCAATTAGGTAATTAGGTCTAGGAAAACGCCTATGTTAATTATTAAAACACTGTGCACTACTTCTCGATCTGTAGTTTACTCAGAAAAACAGCACATAAAATGGGGTCGATATTGGTGAAAAAAAAATGTGTGCGTGTACTAGTGTACACACGTAAGAAGTGAAACTTCTTTATGGCCTTACATAGACATGAATACAAAAAAGATGGCGCGTAACCGAAAAATGTGACGGTAAATTTTTTTCCAACGCCGATAAAGAAGTTTCACTTCAAAAACTACAGAACACGAAACAATATACTACTACTCGATAATTTGGATAGGTTGAAGCGTCGCGCAATCCACGTCATTGACGAGAACGACAAAGAGGTGACCAACCATCTTGAGCCTACTAATTGGGCTGTGGTCTTTCTGAGTTCCATGGTGGCGATGTCGCAATGTCGCAAGTCTACCGTCAATACCATGGCGAATGCGCTGATGACCTTTTTTCCCTAATCTCCCTTCCTTTTAAGAACTACACGTGCTTTGGGTAGGTCTTAGTTGTGAAAGTGTGTGAAGAAATTGAGCAACTCGTTCGTTTCTATGTCGCATAATCAAGAATTGGAATTTACTGCCAGCACACGTGTTCCCTCCTTACAATCTTGGGTTATTCAAGAGAAGTGAAGAAGCACTTTGCCAGTCGGCAATTTGAGGGTAGTTGGTAGGGCGCTTTATTTGTCGCACAAGCCATCTTATCTTCCACTTCGTTGGATCAGGTGGTATTAAGTAATTTGCTTAACTTTATTAAAAAAAGGTGTTATTAAATATTGATCTGATTAAGTAGCAATAAAATGAAATCAATTGGTTAGTTTTGTTTACCATTCGTCCGAAGTTTTTTTTTTTAAATATAGATAAAGTATGCTCATATTGATTATAAACAAACATCGGAAGAAAATTTAAAAATGATTTATTTTATAGACCGAGTTTAAAAAGCAAACTTGTTCTAAAGGAAAAGTTTAGACGTAGCGTTTTACGCGAACTACCTACTTATCCCGCAAGATCATAAAAAACAATATTCCCGAGTTGGAGTGGAACATAATAATAAACGAATTCCAGAAACGTTGGCTGCATCATATTATAAAGCATAAACACAAATAAGGCACATCTCTTTCTATTTTCCTCTGTAACAGCGAAGATTTCATTCCGAAATTGCTTACTGGAATGTTCAGAATACTAAATTGTTAAGGCACTCGTTTGTGTAAATACTTTTTGTTTTCTTTTTAATTAGCATAGGACTTAATTAATTAAACAAACAGTGTTGCTTCAAATACCAACATTTAAATTGCTTTACTCATTAATTATAAATGTTATTATTTAAAAAAAACTCAATTCGACCGCTTTTGCGACAAAACATTAAAACTTGTTATACAAAGTGTATGCGGTTCTTACCGCAGTAACCCACCAACTATCGAATATTTATTGCTCAAGAAAAGTACAACTAATAATAAGACATTTTATCTTTTTGAGAAAAGAGACGCATTAATTAAACATTTATTGGTGACTGTTCATATTGTCAACGAGAACAGAGCATTTTACACTACTTTGTCATAGTAGCAAGAACTACCCAGCAACGTACATTACACACTAACATCGAAAAAAAATCATGAAATTAACCCGCGTGCGTATAAGTTTAATTTTGTTACTTTAGCATAACATTTTGTAACGCATTTTAGCGTTAGTGTTAATAGGTAAAACACTGAAAGACTGTTATTACACAGTAGGAGAGAGATATCTTGGTGGACGGACATCCAATTATTCCCAATCAGCAAACCGAAAAAGGGTCCATGAAGATAACAATAAATCTTTTGTTATCGATACAAATCTCAAGTCGTTAACACAATATCGTGTAGACTGAAAATTATATAGGATATTTTTAGTATGAAAGCGATAAAACCTTTCATAAGGCGACTCGTCCAGTGCCTCTGTTTGTATATACACATCCGGCCTGTTCAATATATGAATAACAATCGGAAACAAGTCCCGCCGGATTTCCTTTGTTTACTGGGTATTTCCCGTTAGGCTTCGCGAAAGTACAGGTTGGCGAATGTTACGGAAAAATAAAAGGAATTGAAAAAATAACCAAAGTCGCCTCAGGCATATTTCCTACGTGTTTCCTAGTAATTTTGGACAACATACTTTATTCGACTGTGGTCTCTCCGTGTCGGATGCTCCAAATTCAAGCGGTTAGTCCTATTTTTCAACTTTCAGTTATAAGTAGTGAATACTACCTTTAATACACTCTGCCGCTCGTGAAGTGGAATCCGTATTTCAATACAGAGGCTAGAGGCCCTGAAACTGGTTTTGGGGATTGTGCGAAGGAGATTCACACAATAAGCCCAAAACTGGTTTCAGTTAGGCGATATCATGATTGCAATTAATTATGTTGTTTAAAAATGTGAAAAAAAAGTGTTTTACTTATCATTTACCTAGTTAGTTCTAAAAATAATGAAGTAAGGTTACAGTTTTCAGGTGTTTTTGTTTTGTAAATGGGGCTTGGAATAACATAGAAAAATTGCGGGGAACACGATATTATAGAAAAGCTCGTAAGCATTCTTGTAACCTTTAAAGTTGTTTAACTGGTTTTGAGTATCTTTGTGCATTTTTGTGAACAAGGATAAAATATATACGAAAATTATTTTATATAAAAATTCTTGTTTTGCTAAAAAATAAATCTTTCCCATACTTATAAGTAATGCGAATCATCTCATTGTGTAGTGGCCTTTAACTTACTCCGTTACCTTAGTGGTCGCTGGTGGGTCACACTTCCGAACAAAATGCCCGAATAAATTTTGAAATATTCCATTCGTTGTCCCGGTAAAAATTTAATAATAGCATTTATTTATTCCTAAACTTTATCCATTATAACATTAATAGGCCAAATTAAAGCAAATCTCGTTACGAGCGAACGAATAAAACTGATATAAACTACAGTCTACTCTACTTTTATAATTAGCCAGCTGAGGTCAGTTTGCTAATAAGGAGACCCATTAAAATTGCAGAATCTTTTAATAAAATTGATTCAGTATTGATGATTTCAAAGCCCAGAATAGAACGAGCAAAGATCGCGAAGATCTGCTAGCCTGCTGAATTAATACGGTCGCCATTTCAATTAAGCTTTCAAAAAGTATGAAAAAGCTCCGGCAATCGTAATTGGAAAACAACAGGGTATTTTAATTTGCCCAGGAAAAGTTGGTAGCAGTTAAAAAGTAGAATTGAATTTGAACTATACCGGCACTGGGCTAAGGCAATGTCGCAGACAGTTTACACAATAGTTCTAAGTAACGCAAAGTGAAAGTCAATTGGAACAGGCTGGGGCGTTGCGTAATTTGCAAACTCCAGAACTCAGAAGTCTCATAATTATAAGTGTTTTTTGGCCAAATTGAAACTTTTCTTCGGAGCGACTGAAAGGTCAATTTTCCGTATTGTACAATAAAGGTTTTTTTTACGACTCCATTTAACCTTGTGGTAAGCAGAAGTGAAGTTTAAATGTAAAGATAGCTACTGATATACGCGCCGCATTAGTCCCGATAACAACAGTCGACGGTTGCTGTATCCGAAACGTTCCAACGACGGGTCATGTTTAAGGTTATGTTCAGCTAGGTAAGGTTAGAACTGTGGCCAAAAGAAAGGGCGAGCCGAGTGAGAGAAGCGACCGCCAGAATACCATTCAAAAGATCCAATACAACTGTCGATACAACGTACCTTCGATATCGAGTCGTAGTAGTGACCCATCGATGGAACTTTTCGACACAGCGACCGTCGTTCTAGTGACTGTCCATGATGTCCTGACCCGCACGGGCCACCCTCTTCTTGCTGACCTACAAGGTGCGACTTCTCGTGATCTTTTGACAGATTGACAGGATTATTAGCAGAGATAACGTCGCATGTTGGACGAGAATTCCTTTTCTTGATTTTGAGATAGAAATGACTTGTCAATTTTTTTAGTTCGCGTATTAACCATTTGACGGTGACAACGCAAGCTAGTACGCGTACTTCTTAAGAGGAAGGGGCAAGGTGGGATCTGCAAAAATATCAGTACACTCACCCAGGTATTCGCTTTCAGTGACGCAACATCACGGTTTAATTGTAAAAGCTCAAGATAATAGATACACCTCACAAAGCACCATAAATAATCTCTTGGTACTTATTTTTTTCTCTGTCTCTCACTATTATTTTTAAGTAAATGTTAAAGAAGTAACTAAAACCTTCTGATTCAAAGGATTTTCTAAATTCAGTGTAATACGAGCGTTGACATAAATGTTTAAAATATAGCTTATTTTTCTTCTTAACAATGTTGTATCTCATATTATAATATAAGACAATATCAAATTACAACACAACGTGTATTATAAAAATGAATTCCAGGCATTAACGAGCATTTTAGATCTTTAGTTATCGTGTCTACTGAAGCGAATAGTATTTTCCAATGCAACTAGTATGGTTCCTCAAGTTATTGTTCACTTTCAAGACGAGCGTCACAGTTGCCAACTTCACTTGTCCACTTCAAGCAAGTTTGCAACTCACTAAGTGATAAAGATGAAAGTGTTCTCATTAGACAATCTGTCAGTGAATAATTAAATTATTGCTACTGATATTTTTCTATTTCTAGATAGTGCTTAAATTTGGAAATGCTTGTAAATTGATTCTTACATTAAGTGCATGGCATATTAAGGGAAATAATATTGGTTCTGAAAAAGAAATTAATCTACAGCGATTTGCATCTGACTATTATACTAACCTGCGTTATAATTAATTACCAAAAAAAAAAAACAAAACACACCGAATAAAAATGTCACCAGTACGAGATAAACAAATGGTTCTTCGAATAAAATAACTAAACTTCCGAAAAAAACACTGAACCTCCGACTGAAAAATTAAGTTACCGACAACAGAGGTTTGGTTAAAAAGAGAATATTTTACGACTTACATGATCATATAATTTCTATTGTTGGTTATCAAATTTCATTTTAACTCTCAATAGTAATGAAAATGGCTTGCATAAAAACTTTACATAGCTATGAAATGTGTGCATTGAAAATATCACGATAGCAAAAGTTGAAATGTATAAAGGGTTTTATCACTCAACAAAATCCAAAGGACGGTCAATCATAGAGAGACACTGTAATATCCTGTTCGAGTGTGCATCGTAGCGCGATCGTAGTAACCATTACGTAACACAGCTACGCGTAGTGGGTCGTAGCTCTGTGTCTACGAATTGCTTGCTACGAAAAAAGCTTCCTTGCGTTGTAGTTTTGCCGTCATGGTGTACAGCGTTAGGCTTTATTAAAGTGTATTCAGTATGCCTTTTGACGTGAACGAAACAATACGGTTTTAAATCCGTAACACCTTGACGGGCCGCGCTGGAAGTAAACAGTTTGACGGGTAAAAAAGAACCGACACTGATGTATGAAAACAATAGGATGAAAAAGCTATGTATGAAAAAGATCTCGATCTTGATCCTTCAGTAACTCGAAAATTAAATTCGTCTGATTATCACTTGGTCTATTACATATATTTATCTACCCTTAAAGACAAACTTTTGTGAGTTTCAATTTAGGAGTCAGAGCATCCACATTATAAAACGAATTTCTGAATTGCTACATAATAACCTTTACTAATATTATAAGGAGGAAAGATTTGTATGTTTGTAACTTACGGTGTTTGTTTACTATCAATTGCCGTATGTTTGCTTGTCAACCCTACATCACAAAATACTACCTTGAACGTAAAAATGCACTTGATCAACAAAAAAATATGAATTTTAAGAAGCAGTTATTTTTTGTAAAATTTACCGCTCCAGGGTCGATTAAAATTGTGCTATTTCAGTGTGGTCATTCGTTAAGCATAGCGTCCTTTTAAATTTGGAAGCTAACTCCTATGCTTTTGCACTATAATCTCTAACACAGATATATTAAATTGAAAATGCAAACACACACTATACACTTCCAAAAAGGACTGAACAGAGGTTTGAAAACGAATCTATTGAAAATAGATTAATGTACAATTAATCTGAGATGCGAGTGCCACAAGCGGACAATATCCCATAGCGTCTGAGCGTTAAGTGGCGCTCCACTTTGAACAAACCGATACAATCACAATCTAATTGAGTGCGTCGATGTCGTCCTATCTGAGTCAATTGGTAGAGCTTGATCCAGATTCCGAACAAAGTAACTGTTGCAACTGAAGTTTGAACGCAATTGTCGTATTTTCGACCTGGAAAATTCAACGTACAATTATAAGAAAAAATATCGGGAGTGGTCTCCCCTTGACTTTCTTGTATACAGGAAACGACTCAAAAGTTGATAGGAACCTTACATTTTGATGTCATACATGCGTGTTAAATTTTGGTCACCCATCCGAGTACCGACCGCGCACTTGGTTGCTTAACTTTCGTGATCGACGACTCAAAAGTTGATAGAAACCTTATATTTTGATGCCATACACGCATGTTAAATTTGGTTGCAATAAGTTAAACCACACTCGAGTTATCGTGCTAACGCACAGACACACACATAGATATAATTCCAAAAACGGTATTTTTGGACTCAAGGAGGTCCTTAACGTGTAAATCCGTCAAAATCTCGAGGTCGAATTTTTTGACGATTACAAGACTTCCTCTATGCTACGTATACGAGAAAGTAAAAATATTAGAATTGAAATAATTACCCTAAATTTGACCAATCAACATTGAGCTGTGCTATGCTCTATTTAATCGAATCGCTCCCCTTCTTCTTTTATTTTGGGTTGACAAATGAGTGCCGTTCTGGCCAGTACATTTTTCTTATTAGAATGTCTAGTGTCGCAGATAGTACCTGTTGCGACACGGTGTAAGTGCCTGTAGCGTGTAAGTGTGGAAGGGAGATGAACATATTCGCGGGGGGGGGGGGGGGGGGGGGGGGGGTGCTATGTCCATCTCTCTTCCCCTAGTCTTCTCTATCTGAGAAGTTGTGTAAAATAAGGTGTGAAACATTTCATAATCATTTAATCCTAAACTTATCTAATTAGTAAATAATTATAACAAACAAAACTTAAAAATAATATAACAACACGTAACTTAAACTATTTTATAGAAGGGTCGCCTCGTCGTCATCAACAAATACTTTATTATAGTTCAAACGCCTTTCTCAAAATAATACTCTCTCGTATCATTTATATCATAATAGTTAGACGTAAGTTCTCTTACAATTGATTGGCATATAACTTTGTGCGTAATCAGTTAGTATCCTTAAGTCTTGCTTTTGATAATAAACACAAATGATATGTTATATTATTAAACTTTAGGTCTTCGCCCGTATAAATGAACTATTAAGTCGTTTAGTAATCTCATAATTACTGCAATGAGCAATTAAGCTTTGTTCAAAATATAGCCTCGAGACGAGGAAATTTGGACGGTTGAGTTTCGAAAAGTACTTTGTATGAATTCAGCACTACTTGTTCTTTATTAATAGTTGGAACATCTTTACTGCATTTGCTTTTTAACCAAAATACAACAATACATAAGGAACACAATACAAAAACTATGATTTTAAAAAAGGTACCTACCCACTGTCGGACATTGTTTATAAAATTATTTTTGTATAGGTTTTTTTTATTAAATACTATTAAAAGTGATTCATGGAGTTTTGTTAAAATATTTTTAAAACCAATTACGCCGCCTAATTTAGGTTTGTTTATTTATTTTACAACGTGAAGCGTTAGAGAAGTAAGTGTCAAAAAAGTGACTACTATGTATAAACGAAACGTTTCAAAACAAAACTTCTATATTTTGATATTATTTACGAATAGTGAAACAAATGACACATTATCTTCCACGTATTTACATAGATTATTATCTAGAAGTTTTTATAATTTTTACATTTGTAAAACAAGAATCCATGGAAGTAATAAAAGCTGAAAAAGTGTAAATTTTCAGTCATACCACGTAAACGCTCGTAAATCTTCCTTGCTATTTTAAATTATTTCATAATCTTTGATAGGGAACGGTAAATGAAATTGACTTCTCGGTACTAAAGTTGTCAAGGCCAGTCCTATGATTATGTTTAAGAATCAATAACCCTAGATTCGAGGTATTTACCGACCATCAAACCAAACTCGTTTCGTGGAAATTAAACGTATTAGTTGTTCGTTACCGCAATAGTTCTTCAGCCAGTTTTCTCCTATAAATTTATCAGCAGAGCTTAAGGAAACTTTGTAGATCTATAATAAATTGACAGTGTGATTTTGTTACTGTTATTTCTCGAGTTTAATAATTCAAATTTGATAAAGTTTAACTATTTGGAAGAAAAAGTTTTTAACTGAAAAAGATATATTTTCATCAACATTTTCATATCAAGGACATAATTATTATGAGGGAGGCCTATGTCCAACAGTGGACGTCTCTCAGCTCAATGTTGGAACTTGGAATGTAATTATGTATATTGAGAACTTTCTTAGTTGAAGACGAAAATATTTATTTCTGTCATTAAGTTCCATTTCATCCATACACCTATTTTTTTCCTCAAGTGTGTCTCCATAATACTGATGTTTGCGTACTCAAATGGAAAAGCTCTGGGTTAAGTATAAGAACTATTATATTTGTATCAACATAACCTCATGCGTAGACACGGCGCCATAAGTACTTCTTTTCCTTTGACATTTGCGGAGTATTTCTTATACTACTGTGTTATAGATCCCTTGAATACTAGACTTAGTAACATCGGTGAGTTTTAAATCTGGATTATGCGTTTTAAGGCGCCCGTTAAACGCCATTGTACCTCATGTGTATTTCTATTTCAAAAATAACGGTTTTGGAGAGACACATATTGGCCCAGATAACTTTGAATGTTTCTAAGGTGAAAAATATTTGGAATTTTTGGTAGTCCCCAATTAAAGGTATCCAAATAAAGTCCTAAGCAAACTTACTTATTGGCTTATTACTAAAGATCTTGTTAGGAAACAATGATTACATAGCGGTAGTCATTGTGTCCTAACAAGGTCTAACCGGTAATAGTCAACACACTATATAACCTTTCGACGATAAACGGTCATAATTATATCGGTCACATTATTTAGAATTAATCCGCGACCTTCTTGATTTTGACAATGACAGACTAGAAAAATTCATTTTAAACCCTTCATAAACCATAATTTAATTCATAAACGCAAGAAATATATATTTTTATCAGCTTGTTTTGATTGCTTAATTTTCAATATTATAAATACACACATACAAGGTAAATACAAGATCATAAAATAATAAACTAAACATTAACATAATATCTTCAACAAATACATAATAATAATATTTCAAACGAAGTAAATAATGCATAAATACAAATAAACATGAATAAATTAATGTCAGTCTGTACCAACAAAATAATGGTTGCAATCAATCGTTTGTAGAATTCAAATAGTAGCTGCGAACAAGATTTTTGAACGCAAGTTTATTATTTGCCCTTCGAACAGAAGGCGGGAGAGCATTCCAGAGTCGTATTGCTTGAAGTGTAAAGGAGTTAGAAATAAAACCAGTACGGTGAAACGGTGTTGAAAGAGTTAGTTCGTTATTTTAAAAGGAATCATTGCACATCAAGTTTATAGTGTTATTGTAAATTTACTATCTCAAGAAATGTTGAAAAAATCCTGATATATATTTTATTTTTCTTAGTTTTACTTATAGAAAGTTTCTCGATACGAAAAAGTTACGAACGCGTTTGCATCAATTGCGTTTATGAGAAATTTAAACACGGCTTCAAATATGTTGCTTGCTAAGCTCTAGGTAAATTATTTAAAATTATTTTTCCTACCAATACCTACACACCTTTTTAAAATATCATCGTGAGACCAGAAAGCAAACAAAGTACGGAGCTCAACCGTACTATTGATAAATAATCATACATTTCCACTCACACCAATAATGAATGTATTTGCTGAAATTTTTTGTATTGCTTCCTGAAGGTATTTGCTGAAAGGGTGGATAGCGCAATCTTGAGGCACTGGATCACTTCGCACTTGACGCCAAGAGTTTGGGCCGCAAAATAAAATAAAATAGGGTCGTACAAATTATAAAAGTTTCTAGTTTTAGTTAATGTTGTCTTTTATTACTATTGATTTATTTAATTTATGTGATTATGAACACATTAAAAGACGCAAATTTGAAAATAAGTAAATTATTATTAAATTGTAATAATTAATCCCAAATTACGTATCATTAAGAACTTGTGTTATCTTAAGTAGATCCGCAACTTAATATCCCAATCCGTTCGAGTAACTCTCAGTCAAACACTACACACTCAAGCACTAGACACACTTTTGTCATACACCGCACTCGTCGAACAAGGGTGCGTAGACCCGGGTCTACATACGACGCGCTATACCCGGTACAGACATGTACCGGGGCGCTTTTCCCCGCCTCCACCACGACACGATGTGCCCGAGCCGAGGTCCGAGCCTTTAGAGGCACCCTCGGGCATGTCGCTCCCTACCGACGCGGACGCCCTAGGGACGCTAGGCGGTCGAGAGACTCCCCACGGGGGAGATGCTCGGTCGCCCAGTAATCCCCTAGGTACGTCCGACCTACAGGCTTGAGGACCCCCCAAGGTCTTCGCCTTCTTAAAACCCGGTGACGCAGAAAATGTCATCAGAGACAATCTGCAATAGTAGTCAAAAAAAAAAAAACTTAATATTTTTTTTTTTCCAGGTTCATCGCCCCGCGAGCCGGAAACACCTAAGCAAGAGTCTATCCCGTTCGGTCGGAAAATCGGCATTGGGATGGCGGGAATAATATCTAAACTGAAAAGTGGGGTAACCACGAACAACCCACCCCCGTTGGAGAGCAACCCCATAATGCAGTACTTTGAAGTCGGCAAGGAGTGCAGCACGGCAGGCCCTGGCTTGGTGTGGAGAGTTCACGACGCGTACCGAAAAAGCGACGGCAAGGTAAGATTTTCAGGGCGTTCGCCGAGAATCTTCAAATTAAGAAACTTCGATTTGCTTGCGATTCTACAAACTAAACATTATCGTTTGAGAGTATTTGCTGATGATCTTGCTCCACACCCTAAATTAAAATCCGATTTCTCAAAGTTTTATGTTAAACAAAAACACAATAGCCCCAAACGTACGGCATAGTTAAAACAAAAGATTGAGAAGAACTTTATAGATATTTTTTTCATTCATTATTTTTCACTTTAGAAACGTGGCAACACAGCTCCCTACTTGAAAATTCTTAAGATTATAAAATAAAAACCGTATTAATAATTTTAAGGTAAATCAATTTCTCAATGTTGTAAACATCGTAATTGTACTGATATGTGCGTGTAGAAAACATTTAAAATAACTTCAGACAAAGAAGATAGACTACTCTATATTTTAGAAATCAAAGTGAAATCTTTTGTTTAGTCTTCGGGTCGCTTTTATTTTTATTATTGTGATCCAACAATAACACATTCCAAATGACAGGTCATAGGCGTATTAAATCGATTTACAATTCATCATAACTATGAAACTAGAACATAATACAATATTGAAGTTATAAACAAGAAACACCCTCAATGTTCGCAAGCAACACGCGGTATGTTATCCATTCGTCGCGGCGAACATAATGTTTTGCTAACAAAACTGTTAGGGCACGCCCATATATATTTATAGATTTTTCATAAGTGTTAGAAAAAACAAAATACTGTCGCAGCGGACCGGCCTTTGCGATAATATAAAGAACTAGCTGTGCCCGCGACTTTGTTCGCATGTTCTAATGTTATATAGCCTAAAGCCTTCGCCGATAAATGGACTATCCAACACAAAAAGAATTTTTCAATTTGAATAACTAGTTCTTGAGATTTGCGCGTTCAAACAAACAAACTCTTCAGCTTTATAATATTAGTATAGATATACAATACAACATGTAACATAAATAACCTTTATAAATGTACCACCATATATTTTTGTAATGTGACATGCAATAAATAATTTGAATTTGAATTTGAATAACGCACACTTTGAATATGTTGGGATTGGGGGCTAGGATTGGCTTCTGAGTTAATTTAAAAAAAAATAACAGTAATACGCGAATACACGAGAATTTCGCGTCGGTAGACTAAGGTTTATTACAGTAAGTTCTAATTTAAAAACGGTGTCCCGGCAATTCTGTTACCTAGCTTTCCCAACACAACTGTGCACGGCTGAAAGTTGCTACCTAATTGAGGACATTAACAGAAGTGGAGATTTTGACGAAAAGTGGCGCAGGTAAGCCAGTGTATCTTAGAAACTTAACCTTGAAAAAATCACATTTTATTTCAACAGCTACAATTCCTGGCGAGCCTCTTACTATAAACAAGGAGAAAGGCCGATTGCGTATCGTGAGCGTGGATAAAGTGCCCGTTGCTTTTCGCACGGTCATCTGCCTTGAGTCAGTGAGGCAAATAAGCTTTGTTCACGTCCTAATACGTCAAGCGTTGTATTCAAAGATATTTTATTCATTAAACGCTATAAATATTCTATCAACTAAACTGCTCTCAGTTTATTTGGTGTCGGTACACTGTCTTGTTATCAACATAATTTCTTTAGGTTTTAGCTTTGGATTTCATAGCCGCTATCTGATATCTCCTTGAGAATATTCGTTGTGAAATTATGTGCATATATTTTCTTATCTCTAATTACACAATCACTTCAAATACTCACTCGATCGTCAAAATTTTTACCAAAGGCAGGTAAAGAATCTACGTCATAAAGCTTATCTCCCAGAATTATTCGACGACACCTGCGAATGCTATTCAGTAGATAGGTTTTCTTGCTTTACGACTTTATCTTTTACGGTGTACTATGAGCGATAAAAATCGACTTGCCGTTTTATACCTACCTCAACGAGGAAACGTGTTAACGTTGCATTAGACGTACGAGTATGTGCCTGTAAACAGTAAAAATGTTGACGATTATGTTTAGGTAAAATTAGGAGACAATTATGTATATATATATATATATATATATATATATAATCACGCTCACAGTCCGAAAAGGGGTCGAATAGAGCTTCAGGTAATATTCGGTTTCACATAAAGCCACTTCTGGCAGTGTGGGTCATACAGTAGCCAAAATAGTGACAGGGTGCCAGCCTGTCGCCTACACATCCAAGCCCAAAAATTAACAACTTCTCAGTAAACAAACCAATTACAGCCAATGACCAAGACAGATGTTAAATTCAAAACCATCTCAGCAGTTCGGGTAGACAAAGGTATACTCAAGTATACAAATAAAATAAAAGAAAATATAATTGGATAGGATTTGACAGTACGATCAGTTTTATTAACAGTAACTCATTGCGAAGAAAGAATTTTTTGTTCAACATAAATTTCAATAGAGGGGGTTACATGTGCCATAAGGGCATATACTATTTTTAATGTTATTGTAAACTAAAGAATACAGTAAAATATATAATGTAAAACGTAAATCTATTATTTTTATAAAATTCTAAGTACATGTAAATTAAATATAGTGTGTAAAAAGCATATTTCATTTATTAAAAAAAAATCTGGTGGTGATAATTTGTACTACATGGTACCTAGTTGAACATGGTCAAAGCATGAGTTTTACGGCCGTTTTCTTTGTATGAGATGAGGCATCTGTACTAGTATAGTATTATTATTATCTGTGGTACTATAATACAGTTTGTACAATATTAAGGCCGCATTGTTTTTAGATTAATTATCATTTGAAATAGTTAACATACTAAAATTAATCGAGTTCTGACTGTATTCTTAGACTAAAATTGAATAACTAAATATAATTTCTTCCGTCAATTGCCAACAAAGTTTTAATTTAAGAACGAAAATAAAGAAAATGACTTACTGGCTCGTATATACCGTGCAACATTTTCTATTCTGAAATACCGACCAAAGCTTATATTAACGCTGAAGTTCCCAAATGTCTCAGCGTAATAATAAAATAAAATACCTACATAAAGCTTCTGAGATTAGATGTCAAAAGTTTGCATGACAAGATTAGTGTCTAGAGGGACTGAGTTGGCAATGCAAACCGAATGTAAGAGATAACAACTTTGAAAGTAAATGAAGGTTTGTTGGAAGACCCGAACTTTATTTCACTAGCAGTTGAACCACTTCTTTGGATCGAAATAGTTTTATAACGCATTAAGTACTTACTTACTGTCTTACCAGTAGAATTGCGCCAGTTTTAGAGACTTTAGACCTTGCCGAGTAATATTGTCATTCCTTTAGTTTCTCGGTATTCAGAATTTTCTTAGGCTTTCAGGGATGTCTAACTTTAAACACGCTTTAGTTTGATACATAAAAGAATTATCATCTCTGTATAGTCTGACCTCATTTTGTAAATTAACATACCTACAGCATTGCGGTCGTTGGTTTGCTCTGCAGCATATATTTTTAAGATGAGTTCTAATTTAATCAAAAGTATGGTGTACTTATTCTTTTAATTTTGAAATAACCTTTATCCTTCGCGCAGAAGCTTAGTAATAGTCTAGGTTGACACTGCAAGGACTTCCATTGAAATGGTTAGGAATTCACGAGGTTCAGGGCATCCCTGTTCTAATATGCTTGAGGGAAGCACTAATAATAATTCTATATTGTCAGATGCTCCTTTGTACTCCTCCCGGCTAATAATAACACAAAGAGCTCCCTCATATTCCTTAGAAATTTACCAAGATTATTGAATTCTGTTTTTGAATTATTTCAGGAATGTACCTAGTCTACTAGAGCACTATTATACCACAACCTAAAACAAGTTGCCGACGCTGCCAAAGCGTGTTTATTTAAATACCTTCCTAAACTATTCGCAATATTTTGACGTTCCGTGGTTGATACGAGTATATTAATCTCGTAAGTATTATCTCCTACCTGGATCTTCACCTTATTAAAGAACTTATGTATAAAATAATTCCTGCGATTAATTTGTATTTTAACGTTCAGCCTAAAGATTATCGATTAAAGTACCATGTTATGAAAATGCAGAGTCGTTATCATGGTATACTTAGAATGTGACCGAATGCCATTCATTTTTGTCCCGACCACAACGAAGCCAAAAGGAGAATTATGATTTTAGAAGTCTAACATACATACATAGTATATTTATATTATGTTTACTCGGGTAACATAAGTTACATTTTAACCGATTTTACCAATAGGAAGATTCCATTTTGCCCTTAAACCCCGATTTTAACTGGTTTAATTCCTTTGAAGTTTGTATTCAAACTCTTGTTGTGGTTGCTAAGCATTGAGAACAATGATTTCATAAAAAAATTCTTGTTGCTTAGCAAACGCAACAAATGTTAAGCATCATGCAGTAGGTAAATTTGTTTGCTTGTTTTTTGATTTTTAGAGCAATCTGCAGGACGTATAGCTTTCGAACACTAAGAAGACCAGATGTCAAGAAAAGCATATCAGTAGGAAACCAATATGGTTTGAAGTACATGACTTTCAATAAGGATCTTTGAGCTCTCTCCAATTAAAGGCATTTTTGTTGCACCTTCCCTTGTGGGCAAACAGTAACCCAAAACCGATAGAGCCGGTTATAGATATATTTGATTAATAGTTCCTTATGGGCAATATGACGCAATACCTTCAAATTCACAATTAATTTTCTAAGTTTGTCCATGATCTATTCAATATGCGTATGCCAAGACAATCTCTGATCAAATATTATACCTATATATTTAGTGTACTTAACTTTATCTATATATATGCAAGAGTAATCCGAGTCCGAAGTGTTAAAACACTTATGTATTTTTACTGAAAGTTAGCAATAGGTTGAGATCGATCATATACTGAATAACAGGTGTAGCTAGTTTTTACCGTGTTTAAAGTTAAAAGATTTTTGTCGAGCCAAGACGTTACCTTCATAAGGCCATTTTCAGCAGTTTTCCGAACACAATCCCAAGTTTTTCCAGTAAAAAGAAGAGCAGTCTCATCTACGCAGATTTGTTAAGGTCATATTACTTAGCTCTTTTATGTAAATAAAGAATAATGTCGGCCCCAGTACATTTCCCTGAGGTACACCGTAGTTTAAATTAACGTCTTCACTAATGTAACTTCCAATTTCAACTCTCTGCGTTCGGTCCGACAAGTAGTCTTTAAATAACAATAAAGGCAAGCCACGGACATGAATTCTTTGCAGTTTATTCAGAAGAATAGGCACAGAAACTGTGTCGAAGGCCTTTTTGAGGTCTAAGAAGGTAACATGACAATTGTTTCCACTTTCCAATGTTTCTGTAACAGAAGAAGCGAGTGCTGGGACAGCATTCTCTGTAGACATACCTTGTCAGAAGCGGAATTGTTGTGATGACAGTAAATTTAATTCATTTTAAAAGTTCACAAGCTAAAATTTTTTCCAAAATTTGGAGGTGGATGGTAGCATAGAGATTGGTCTAAAATTTGATACATCAGCTTTATAACCACTTATGTGTACTGCAGTTGTGAGCGCCTTTTTAAGGGCAGTTGAGAAAATGCCCTGTCCAAAACATAGGCTTATTATGTGGGTTATGATAAGAACTAACTGTACATGAGCTTTCAGGAAACGAGTTGGAATGTTGTCCCATCCAGGCGTACCGTTCGATTTTAGGTTCATTAAGATACATCTTACTTCTTGAAAGTCAGTTTTGTGAAGTGCAATAGATGATACAAGTTATACACACGTATGTTCTTCATGATATTTTGAATTCGTTCCTAAGCGTCGGTTCTTGTTGATTTTAATAATCACATTGGTTGAAATGTTATTATTAATACTTCGTTTTAAGGGTCAGACTAAAGCTTATTTTGTAGATCATTACGGTTCAAGATACAACGATGTAAACCTGTTGTCATCCAGGGTTTTAACAATCTTAGTGTTAGTTGTTAAACATTGTTGTAAAATCATTATAAGAAAATTCACTAATTAATTTGTGATATTTAAATTTAGTAATTGTGTTAGGTTATATTCATTTAGTTGTAGACACACTATTGATATTTAAGGCAGTTTCAGTCTTTGCATTTTTAATATCGTGACAATAGTTGGATAACTTTAGGAAAACCATATTTTGGTCAGTGACTGTTGTGTCTAGAGCTGCTATGGTTACTAACTTATTTTTAGATTTTAGTTTAATCATGAAGTGATCGAGATAACTACTACCCCTAGTAGGGGGTAGATGACCTGGCACCAGTCCATGCATTGCAAGCATGTTTAAATAGTTCAGTCTGTTAGATCTCTCATATTGTGGTGCGTCCTGTCTGCTAGTAAGGTTTACTTTAATTGACGTAATGGTGCTAAGATGCTGATTAAGGAAATCTATAAAATCGTCAGAATTTATGTTTGATGGTGATCTGTGATCTGACCAAGGACAATAAGAATAGGAAAAACCTGAATCTGCAAACAAGACGCATGTTTTAATATTACTCACGCTTCTATTCTCCCTATTACTTTTTCTGTGTTCACACGTCACGTTCGTAGACACGTAGCAGCTTCGTAGCGCAGCTTCGTAGCAAGCAAAGAAGGTCGTAGCGCTCAATAGGATTGCAGTTGCTTATTTAGGCACTCGCCTCAACGTTTTCTTGGCTGGATTGGAACACACACAAATCGGGCAGTCGAGACACAGCCGGTTCGATCTCCGCAGGCTCTCCCGCAAAATAAAATAAATATTTGTGGCCACTCACTTGCTCAACTCAATACGAGGGGGCTTCAGAGACACCAACACCAGCACGTATGAGGGCAAAGTCCAAGAGTCGCGCACATCTCCAAGTTGCTAAGCGCCGCTGTATACATTGCGCGATATTTTTTGAAGTGTTTTTTTTTTTAACACCAATAAATAAAAAACATTTCTCAGTCATAATTTTTATAAATGTTTCTTGTTTTGATATATAGAATGCGTAGAATTCAGCCATGTCTTACGTCTTTTTCCACCCATTATATAGTTAATGAATTAGAAAAAAAATAGATACTTTCTTTTAATAATAATAAAATAAAATATTGAATATAAGAGGCGTTTTATATTTTCACTGCTACTCAGTAGTACTTTAGTCATGGTAAAGCACAACTGATTCTTTCGAGCGCCTGGAATAGTGTAATATCTCCACCTTACAGAAAACCACAGTCAAATTACACTACATTTTTGTGGTTTTGTATTTCTGTTAGCTAATAGGGTTGCCAGATCTCCACTGGGTAGAGAAGGGGCTAGAGGAGTGTCGAGCGTATGTAGGCTGCAGTGACTGCTTACCATGCCTTGCTTCACATTCTTGTAACAAAGTTACTCTTATCTAACGCTGGCGTATTTCTGACGATTTTCAATTTCTTCCTCAATATTGACCAACTTTTCCCGGTGATAATATTCCCAATTCCAAAGGCCAACTTCATAATGTTGTGCTCAAAGTAAACATGCCCGATTCAGTCCGACTCTGCGACGATTGATTTGGCTTTTTCGAAAAAGTCTGTTTTTATCCCACTCCCCGGATAAAGTGTATCCGGTACCCAAATTGAGTACAAACATCATGTGTTGGTTTTAAAATAAAAGGACATTTCGTTCTGTGCTATATGTTTCTATCGGACGCCTGTCCACTACCGTTGTAGTGGACTCGTTGGATGACGTAGGTATTTTATTTTTGAATAGAGTTTACTGATTTAGACTGCCTAGACAAGGTGACGCTACAAAGCGTTTCTGCGAATAACAACAACTTATTTATGACCAATTGCTGTTGGATTGCTGGCACACTGATAGACATGACCATTACTTGGTCTCTGATAAAGTATACAACCGTATACAAGTATAACTTTACATAGCAACCTTGCCTCAAATGTTATTTAACATTTACAATTCTTTTTTATTTGATTTTTAAGTAAGCATAATTACAGCTCTCCCGTCCCCTTGTTTGTTCGAACACTCTCGCCGAGTTAATTTCATCTTTTATTCGTAACAAACATGGCCTAAACTAATTATTACGGGAACCCAACGTACCTTTTTGAATTTAAAATTGAAAATTCACGTGTTTCTGTAATTGCTTAATCTATAGCTAGCCAGTGAACGAAGATCGTAACCTTGTAATAACACTGTAATTAGTACTGACGACTGGTATATAGGTACTGACTTCGATCGTCCGTCGCTGAGCTATACAGGGGAATAATCAGCAAACAATGTATTTAGTGACGCTAACTTGGGACGATTTTGCATGTATCATCATCTAATAGAAATCCTATAGACATAAAAAGTTTTGGAATATGAGAGAAAAATGCACTGAAAAATATCGACATGCCTCAGGCGGGACGATTTTTTCAGTGCATTTTTCTAGTATTAATATTTACGCGTTTGTAAACGCAAAAATAAAATTATTCCATTTTGGAATATGATTCCAAAACGTAAAAGAAAAGTGTAAACGACTCAAAAGTTGATAGTAACCTTATATTTTGATGTCATACATGCATGTCAAATTTGGTTACAATAAGTTAAAGCACACTTGAGTTATCGTGCTTACGTACAGACAAACTCACAGACACACACACAGTCACACACACAAACACAGACAGACACACAGACACACACACACACACAGTCACACACACAAACACACACACACACACATAATAATACATAATTCAAAAACGGTATTTTTGGACTCGGGGAGGGCCAAAACGTGTAAATCCGTCAAAAACTCGAGATCAAATTTTTTGACGATTACAAGACTTCCTCCTCTATACTACGTATACGAGAAAGTAAAAATGAGAAAAGACTCATCGCATCAATTCTAGCAGCATAGCAAAATCGAATATAGTCTTACTAGGAAATCGTACTTGATCGAGTACCATCGCCGCAAATACCTTGTGTAAATGTTAGCGTTTGCAAGACACGTCTTTTGGTGTAAAAGAGGTTTACCGCAATCGTATGCAGTAATGCTATTCCTAGTGAAGCCAATATTAGGTCAAGTAGATGATTTGAACTCTAACATTTGGCTATGTAGATTTGGAGGTAAAGTTCAAAATAAAATGAATTATACGATAAAAAAAATCTCCACTTGCATGTATTTTGCAAATCTGTTCTGTAAACATTTAGATTTTATTTTTGTACACATCTAAACGTAAAGATAATAAGAAGATTATGAAGAAAATTAATTGGACAATTGTAATACTATGACGCCAGTATCTTAACCATCAGAGCTGCCTTTAGCTAATACATAGTATAATGTAAGAAGAATTTGAAATGAATTAAATATTCATGTTAAATTTTGATCACCCATCCGAGTACCGACCGCACACTTGGTTGCTTAACTTTCGTGATCGACGACTAGAAAAGTTGATAGAAACCTTATATTTTGATATCATACACGCATGTTAAAATTGGTTGCAATAAGTTAAAGCATACTCGAGTTATCGTGCTAACGCACAGACACACGGACAGAATTAAAAAAATATATATTATTGGACTCAGTTAGGTCCAAAACGTGTAAATCCGTCAAAATCTCGAGGTCGAAATTTTTTGACGATTACAAGACTTCCTCTATACTACGTACGAGAAAGTAAAAATAGTTAAGATTTGATTTTTACAAAAATTGATCTATGAACGCCATTAAACATATTGATGCGAAAGTAAAAATATACAAACTGTTTCTATTGTTTCATTTGTACCTCGTTACAAACCTACTAAATGATATTGGACAAGTTTATTGGAATATTCAAACACAATTTTCCACCGAACGCTTCTAAATTGAATCTTAATAAAAAACAAAGATTTGACCAAAAGTCCTGTATAACTTTTTAATGCTTTGTTCGTTTTACGTACTGATGTTTGCTATTTTTACCCGACTACGGCAAAGCCAAAAGGAAGGGTAATGATTTTAGCAGTCTATGTATGTTTGTTTGTATTTACGTCTGTTCCACTCTAGCGCCTAAACTATTCATCTGATTTCGATGAATGAGGTGTTAAACAATTCGTTAATATGATTGAATCGTATTAACGAATTGTTTAAACGAAAGTTTGCAACAAAGGCTACATTTTAACCGACATTAACAAGATGAGAATTGTTCCTTGTAACCTATTTTAATTTGATTCCTTTGAATAATCATAATGTCCCCACTGAGGCGCTCGAGTCTACCCCACACACATTAGGGGCGATTAGTCCTTAGTCTACCACGTTGGCCTAGTGCAGATTGGTCGACTTCACACACAACCTAAGAATTTCTTCATAGATGTGTGCAGGTTTCCTCACGATGTTTTCCTTCACCGTAAAAGCGTCGATTAAACGTATATATGAATTCAAAATTCGAAAACACATTGGTACGTGGCAGGGTTTAAACCGGTGCCTCTCGGGTGGGAGACAACGCTCTCACAGACTACGCTTTCATTCGCTAAGCAATGAGAAATGGCCAAATGAACGAATATCATGTCTAATAAGGCCCGTATTACAGAATGACACTCAAAAGTCAAACATGTCTTGAGAATCATCTGTCACTCTCTATCACGCACAAAGTGATAGAGACGCAGGACGCTCAAGTCGGCGTTAATTCTTGAAACTTCTTCTATAATACGAACATAAATGATGTTTGATTGTCGATTTCTACATTTCTATTGGAATCGAGTGCTGTTTTGTAATAATTCTGTAGTCGGGTTACAGTGTTTTACACTTTTTGCTAGTTTAGGAAAATAAATTCTCTGAAATTGAATATTTTACGCAAAATTCTAAATGATGCGAACATAAGTAAATAAAGAAATATTTTAGATTTAATGACGATTGTATATGTGCGAGGAACTATTTTTCGTGCGAAGTCCGTTTCTAATCTGTTGGGATTCCGCCGGATTCTACTTAATAATAATATACGTTAGCTGTGGACCAAAACTTTAAGCGATTTGTTTGGGTACGTACGAAGCTTTGGTTGTAACTTGTACAAACAGGCGTCTAGTGAACAGTGGAAAATATATCAAATAGAACACTATTTTAACTGCCTTTGTGATCTAGTGAATCAATTTATTCATAGATCTCGATTTCAGTCCCCAGGGTTTGGTTTGTGATCAACTTGATTAGGTGCACCATATTGTCAAAGTCTATCAACATAACAAAAGTGACCAACACTATTGTGTCCCTATAGTTAAAACCACTAAGCAGGCTGAATCGGTAGAAAATTAAATGTATCACTTTGACTTAAGATAGCGAATGTTTGAGTGCGGAACTTTTTTTTTAGTTCATTCATTAAAAAGAAAAAGAAAATCGGACCTTAGATTTCCAGTATGATGGATGTAAGGAACGCGCGATTTTAGTTCTTTGGTCGGCAGGCTAAAGCGCTGAAGTCATTGTGGAGCTCACATTGGAATAGAATATCTTTATTTGCGTAATACTGTGTTACATTGATGATGGTAAGATGGTAAAATAGGTTGCAATTTGTTCATCAGTGTTTTTTACAAACATTGACATAGTGCTTTAGTCTGCCGACCCGAAAATCAACAACCATGTAAACAAGGGTCCTACCGTGGTCCTACCACAGGCTTTAAACATACAGTAAAATGCCATGTACAGGGCTCCTTTAAGAAATTTGCTATACAGGAAATTAAAATCGACCATTACGAGCCATATGGATGTCAGGAGAGCTAATAAATAAATTATCTTATGCATCAATGATATTAAGGATGCTTCTATCTCTTTGCACACCTGAGCTGAATTCCAAACCCAACATTGCTTAACTTAGTTTGCAACATAGACACCAGTTTGAGGAAAATCCGATGAGCTTCCTTTTATTTGAATTGATTAATCAAATAAAACTAACGGACCCGTATTTTCTACAGTACTCATTGTAAGTAATCCGGAATGATGTTTCAACGGCACTATAGAGTCTCTGTTTTATAGTTTCTAGTAAAATCAGTTTGATTTAATGAATATTTTTTAGCTTGGCGCGTAGTTTTCACCTGTTCGCCGACGGCATTTGTAAATCTGATAGAACTGTAAAATGGTTTTGATATATTGTATTTTTACATCGGAAAATGTTATGTGCCTACCAAAGGGATAATGATACTGTTGCGGCGTCCAACCTCCATAGTGAAGGTCTATGGCCGGTGACAGGACTATACGACAATATACTGACAGGAAGATAAGACAAGAGACTACAACAAAAGAGACTTGGAAAATATAGTGAAAAACAGTGGTTTTATTTCTACAAACGACCTTCGCCGACGACAAGACCAAACAAAGTGGTCCTTCGAGTTTACAGAACTGGCAGATGGTGATAACACGAAGCTTAGCTCGAGCAATGACATCGAAGACTGCGACCGCTGACCTGGATAGACATGACGGACCGTCCGCCCGGGCCAGTCGACCGACCTCGCCTAGCCCATCGAATCGCTCTACGACAAGCTCCGCTTCGACAGTCAGACGACAAAAGCTTCTTAGGCTACAGTTAGAAGCTGCGGAACACCGTGCCGAAATAGAGAAACAAGCTGCGGCACACCGTGCCGAGATAGAAAAACGGTTACTAGCTGAGAAATTAGCCATCGAGACCCAAGCTGTAGAGGAAGAGCTAGACGACGACGTGCAGCACCCTATTGGTTCACGCACTCATTCTTATGCATCACTCCTCCGGACGCAAAACGCAAGTACCAATCATAACAATTTAGACTCCAATAAACAAAATCATCAGCAGTATAATCACATTCATCCTTTCGCACCACAAGACACACCGTCGCCATCATTAGAACATCAAATGACAAAGTTCCTGGCCCGTCAGACCAGTGCAAAGGAATTGGCACAGTTTTCTGGCGACCCCGAAGATTGGGCTTTATTTTATAATACATTCACAACCACGACCAAACTATGCGGTTATAGCGACGACGAGAACATAGCACGGCTCTCACGCTGCCTAAAAGGACGTGCTCGTGACGCCGTATCTGCACTGCTGGTGAGTTCTACCAACCTAAAAACTATCATTGAAACATTAAAATTACGTTTTGGCCGATCTGAATACATTATTGAAATAATGGTAAACAAAATTCGTAGTATGAAAGATATACGTCATGACGACATCAATCATTTAATAGAGTTTGCCACTCACGTGCAAAATGTTGTTGCGACTATGAAAGTAACCGAGGAAGTCGGGCATCTCTCGAACCCGACATTAATTAGAGAGATTATTAATAAATTACCGTCAATATTAAAATATCAATGGAGTTTCCATGTTTCGAGTTTGTTCATCAAAAATGTTACACTGAACGACGTCTCTGAATGGTTAATGATGGTAGCCAATTCAGTCTCGCATATTTCTCCCATGACGACGAAACCGGGTAATCAGACTGTAAAAACGCAGCCAACGCGACCAGATCGACAATGGAGACCTGTCATGTCGATAACACCCACCTCAACGTCTTCGCTGTCTACTGTGCAACGGGGAACATAAAATACATGACTGTGGTGACTTCAAGCGTATGATGTTAGATGACCGCTGGAAGCTAGTCACAGACAAGAAACTATGCTTTTCATGTTTATCAGGACGACACCAACTTAAAGCCTGCAAAAAGAGGTCTAAGTGTGGCATTACGAACTGTGCAAGAGCGCATCACACTCTTCTTCACGCCGAGCCCCGCAATCAGACTGACGATATTGATCACGCGGTAGCGCATGCCGCACCTACGGACAAAGACAAGTCGCAGGTATTATTGAGAGTCGTACCAGTAGTGGTATGCGGAGAAAAACAGAACGTCAATACGTTTGCGCTTCTAGACGAAGGAGCAGCGGTGACTCTGGTGGACTCCTCACTGCTTGACCGAGCCGGCGTGACAGGCCCTACGGCTCCTCTTCGACTCCGCGGTGCATCTGGAATGGCGACGTCTGAACCGGACTCAAAAATAGTTTCGTTCGCAATAAAAGGTGTACGCGAAAATAGTGTATATAATGTAAATAGCGCTAGAAGTGTAAATGGTTTAAAATTGTGTGTAAATAGTTTTGATTATAAAAAATTTGTAAATAAATTTCCGTACCTGACTGACTACTTATATGACTTTGACGTACGACCAGACAAGATTGAGTTACTGATTGGACAAGACAACATCGACTTAATTGTAACTAGACATATTGTACATATTGATAAAAATGGTCCTATGATTTCCAGAACCAATCTGGGATATGTTGCCCATGGGAACATGACCATAGGTGGCGTACCGAGCGACGCAGCACTGCTACATCTGTGTGCCTGTGACGAGCTGTTGGAAATGGTAAGACAGTCTTTCTCCACAGATGCATTCGGCGTCAAGACTACGATGGACACTCCTCGTTCCCGGGAGGATCAGCTAGCGCTGGATATAATGGACCGGACCACGCGACTTCTTCCTGATGGCCGATATGAGACGGGACTACTTTGGAAGTCTCACGACTTGACGCTTCCGGACAGCCTCCCACAAGCCACCAAGCGGTTCAGAAACATTCAGCTGAAGATGCACAGGTCCGAAGACTTTGCTTCAAAATATAGGAAGCGATTTATTGACAATATAGCTAAAGGATATGTCTCAAAATTGCCGCTCGCAGACGCGGCTCTTAGGACAAAGAAGAGCTGGTGGCTGCCGCATTTTGCCGTATACAACGCCAACAAGCCAAAATTACGTCTCGTCTTAGACTGTGCAGCGAAGTCAGAAGGGAAGTCACTTAATGACTTTTTACTGACAGGACCTGACCTACTGACGTCGTTGCCAGGCGTACTTTTGGGCTTCCGTAAAGGCAGGGTTGCAGTGACAGGTGACATTCAAGAGATGTTCCACAGGGTAATGATAAGACCTGAAGACAGACAAGCCCAACGTCTCCTGTGGGAGGATGGCGAGTACGTTATGAATGTTATGACATTCGGTGCCGTGTGCTCTCCATCCTCCGCACAGTACGTCAAGAACCTTAATGCGCGAAGGTATGAGACGAGTCATCCTCACGCCTGCCGGGCAATCATCGACCATCATTACGTAGATGATTTTATCTATTCTTTGGACGACGAGGATGAGCTAATACAGCTTGTGAATGACGTCATCACCATTCATGCCTCAGGTGGGTTCTTTATTCGGAATTTCGTGTCCAACTCCAAACGTCTTCTTATCCACATCTCTGAAGATCGACTGTCCTCGTCGGGTATGAAGGTGATAAGCGACAATAAGGATCAGGTAGAAGAGAGAGTCCTGGGAGTGAGGTGGAGTCCTGATGACGACAGTTTCATTTTTCGGCTTAACCTTATGAGGGTTTCCGATGAACTTATAACTGGCGTGAAAATACCAACGAAACGAGAGGTGTTGAAAGTGGTCATGTCCGTCTTTGATCCTTTGGGCTTTTTATTGAACATAACGGTCAGAGCACGTATCCTGCTTCAAGACATATGGCGAAGTAAGATAGGGTGGGACGACGGGATCGAGTCAAGTCATTGCAGCAGATGGAAGACATGGCTAACCGAACTCAATGCATCCAACGACACCAAAGTTCCGCGCTGGTTATTAACGGATAACCGCGACGATGCGACCGAGATCCACGTCTTTTGCGATGCTAGTTCTAAGGCGTTTGCTAGCGTCGCTTATTTGCGATCGCTCAAAAGAGACGGAGAGTGGCACGTGGCATTCTTGATGGCCAGGGCTAGGGTAGCTCCTCTGAAGTTGATGAGCATTCCCCGGCTAGAGCTGCAAGCTGCTGTAATGGGTGCAAGGCTTCTTAATACGCTTCAAAAGTATATTACGGCTTCAATTTCAAGGACGACCTTATGGTCGGACTCTAGGACCGTACTGAGTTGGTTGAGGTCGGAATCCAGACGATTTAAGCCCTTTGTAGCGCATCGTGTTAGTGAAGTGGCTGATCTAACAAATATAAATCAGTGGCGATGGATACCTACTCACCTTAATGTCGCTGTTGACGCTACGAGGGACTTGGCCTCGATTGACAATGGTAAGTGGCTGAATGGACCAACGTTTCTGAGGACACCTGACGATAGGTGGCCAGCCGACTTGGCTGACATCGACGATGCCACTGTAGATCCAGACGACAGAGAGGTTAAGACCGTTTTCCTCATCACTGAGCAGTCGATAACCGTGCTACCAGAAGATAGCCGGTTCTCCAAGTATTGGCGCCTGATTAGGAGCACAGCCTGGTTTCACCGCGGCGTGCACAATTTCAAGCGTAAGAAGGCAGACTGGATTAAGACAGAGTTATCCGCGCAGGAGCTAAAGGACGCGGAGGTGCTGTGGATTAGAGAGAGCCAACGCAGGAGCTTCTCCACGGATATTGACGCTATAAGGAGACTGGGATGTGTAGGCTCGTCTAGTTCGCTGCGCCAATTGACGCCATTTTTAGACGCACGTGGCCTCCTCCGGGTTGGAGGGAGAATTGAGGCAGCGAACGTCGACAACGATGCCAAACATCCGCTTATTCTTTATCCAAAGGACACCTATGTCAAATTACTTCTGTTGCGGTATCATGAAGAGTCTCTGCATGTAGGTCGTGAGCGGGTCCTTAACGAATTGCGCAGACGATTTTGGGTCCTTAACGGACGTAACGCTGTAAAGAAGACGTGGAACGACTGCCAGGCCTGCAGGAATGCCCGAGCGAGGTCTGCGCCCCCGCTGATGGGACAGCTCCCCGATTTCAGACTCCAAGGAGGACAGCGACCGTTCAGTACCACAGGGTTCGACTACTTCGGCCCTATAACAGTGAAGATCGGACGGAGAAACGAGAAACGGTGGGGGGCTCTATACACATGTCTGACAATCCGTGCCGTCTATGTTGACCTCGTGAGCGATTTGACAACCAGCTCCGTCATCTTGAGTCTACGACGCTTCATTGCGAGACGTGGGTGTCCGACTTCGATCTACAGCGACAACGCAACGACGTTCCGCGGAGCTGATCGTGAGCTGAAGTCCGCAGTGCAAGCGATTGACCGTGACCAATTGCTACAGTTCGGTAGTGTCAGGAATATCGACTGGAAGTTTATCCCTCCGAATGCCCCGCACATGGGGGGCTGTTGGGAGCGCTTGGTAAGGAGTATCAAAACGGCCTTACGCGTCACCTTAAAGGAAAGAGCTCCTAGCGAACAGACCTTACTAACTTTGCTCGCGGAGGCAGAGAACTTGGTTAATAGTCGGCCACTGACGTATGTGCCGATAGACAATGAGGACGACTTGCCTTTAACTCCAAATGACTTTCTGATGACCGGGACTATTCTGACTGACAGACCGTTTGGACAATTCGTTGACAGCGACTTGCTACGTCGCTCCTGGCGGGAGTCTCAAAGACTTGCAGACCTGTTGTGGAAACGCTGGGTGAAAGAATATTTGCCCACCCTGACAAGACGGACCAAGTGGTTTAGGAACACAGACACGCCCTTGGCTGTCGGAGACGTTGTCGTGGTGGCGGACGACCAGCTACCGAGGGGGCAGTGGCCACGAGGACGTGTTGTCAGGGTTCACCCGGGAAGAGATGGTCAGGTGCGCGTAGCCGACGTACAAACAGGACAGGGACTATACAAACGGCCAGCGACTAAGCTATGCAGGCTGGACGTCAGCTCCTCACTTTGAGTATCAGCCTTCTGATACTGGGGGTGGGAATGTTGCGGCGTCCAACCTCCATAGTGAAGGTCTATGGCCGGTGACAGGACTATACGACAATATACTGACAGGAAGATAAGACAAGAGACTACAACAAAAGAGACTTGGAAAATATAGTGAAAAACAGTGGTTTTATTTCTACAAACGACCTTCGCCGACGACAAGACCAAACAGATACCATCACGTGGTTATATGAGTAGGGTAAGTATGACCAAATGTGACCTACTAAGAGAAAAAAAAGTATGAGGAATACAAGTGTGAGAAGTAAGCTTGGGAGAACTGGTATGAAAAAAACAATAGAAATCTAAAATTTGCGCCTTGGCCGCGGTGGGGAAGTTGTAAATAATCATGTTCTACAACGTGATGTTATCTTTATTGATATTGGTTTAACAGAAACAAAATGTTACCCACTATTTATTTATTGCGCGAATCCTCTGGATGCAGGCAGCGCACGACTTTGTGGGAGGCACCAACAGAGGGTACGTGTCTCAACTGACATGATGATGGTGATTAATTCACAAATCTGCGTGCTGTGGAAATAATTAGACAATTAGGGTTTTTTATAGTAGTAAGCATGCTATGTGATGACTGCAGAGAAGAATAGCATCACCCCATATCCTCCAATGGGTGGCGTAGAAGGCGACTAATCGATCAGCAAAGGGGTATTGCTCACCTTATACTCCGTCCACCAATCCGCATTGGGCAAGGGTGGTGGACCTCCAATGATGAGAAGGAGAGGTCTTGTGTCCTAGCAGTGGGTCGTTATAAAGGCTGTTATGATGAACACAGAAAGAGGTCTGTGTTCTGGTGGTAGTTAGTATCTCTGATTGTCTATAGCAATGTATTACGTAGATACAATTAGCACCATAATTGTCAATTTTAATATTTTTATACTTAGTTGTCGTACCTAAAGTATTATATTTAATAAAACTTTACAACGTCAAAGCAATAAAATAGTCCAACTTTTTACAATCCCTCATAAAAAGTTATGAATGGCTCCATTATTCATGGTAATGTAAATAATTCAATTCAAACTGAATCCTATTACAGAGAAGAATTAATAATTCAATGAACATGATACGCCGACTTTAAATTGTCACATAGAAAGTAGCAGACTTAAATGAAACTATTCAATTATATCGTTCAAGCTGATGGATTCTTTATGCAGAAACTGTCATAACAAAAAGTTAAATATAAAACTGACTCTGTGAAACTTTCTGCTTTCACGGCATTTTCACGCCTTGTTAATGGACTAGAAGTTGGATCGGTGTCTATCGCATAATGACATTCAACGTGGAATGTAACTAGGCTAGTGAAGTGATTAGTCGGAAAGCTAAAATGAATTTGAGAGTCAATCAGAACGAATTTATATCGCCGCCTCAGTTGATTTAGCTGATTGCGCGATATTTTCAGGAAAGATTCGCTTGACTTATTTCGTTATTTTGTTATATTTGTTGGGGTGAATTCCGGGGACTTATCAATTTATTTGACCAATATCAAAATTACTTAAAGACACGTAATGAAAACTCCTTTTAACAATATTTTAACCACTAACGCGATGTAGTGTTTCGCCCGCTGGAATTACATTCAGCGGTCCAGGGTTCAATGCCGAGGGCTCCGACCTGGTTCCGACAATTGCATTTAAATATAAGGTAGCCAGTGCCACGGTGGTTGAGGGTTGTGGATGGACCAGCTGAGATGAGGGCTAAATGCATTCCCGTCAATATAACACACAAATTGAACGTGATGATTTGACAGATTTTTACGTTTGGTAAATGATGGTAAAGGAGGAGGAAACGAATGCCAGGTGAATAAATATCTAAAAAGACAGTTCTTCATAGAGTCGTTTCTATGGTGTTCTTTTACCAAAAGCTTATTTTAGACCGTGCAGTGACGTTCTATAAGAATGCAGTTGTCACTGGCCCTCTCTTTCCCCTGGGTGTCGTAGGAGGCGACTATGGGAGATTTCTGAGCGACCGTCCGCTTAACTGCTGGTAGGGTTTAACTCCCGCCTGGTTATTTACCACCGTACGCGTGGTGTATAACCCCGTAAAGTGCTCATTGAGCGCGTTTCGGGATCAGCCAGTGGCCGTTCCCGAAACATAGTTCGGTGCAGGGGCGACATTGGTTGAGCCAATGCCAGGGAGACCCGTAGAAACGGTTATCCCGCTGGCTGCCCGTGGCAAAGTACTTACCAGCTCGCGAGGCTGCTCTATCATGCCACACATAATCTCTATAATAATAACTATCTTCCTTTTGTGTTGAAAGATATTTATCGTTTTAAAATAGGTACTAAAATTTCCAAATTTTCCAAGAATTTAGCTTGTACTTATCCATTATATTGTTACACGTGGTTAAAATAGATAGACCTTAGATTCATAAAAATACGATTCATAATTACCTATGTAGCGGGAACTGAACGATCTTCAAATGGGAGGCTCATTTCCATCTCATTTTCCAGCAAAATTAGGTCCGCCCTTCTAGTATGATTGGCTACGGAATCAATTCGCTGGAGCAAAGCTATATTTGTTTGAGTAATATTGTTTAAAACAAAACTTTTGTCACTACATAGAAATACAGAAAATAATTAACTACCATATAACTATGAGTTATAGTAAGGAACCAAAGTCAAGTTATATCACCTACCTAACATTCCTTAACCAATATTTTTTTGCCTCTACTTTCCCAACTTTTGTGATGGCTTTAGTTTTCCGGGGATAGGGGCCTATTTATAAGGCCTTAATTTAAAAATATTTTAAGCGCCTTATTTGTAGAACACGTCATTATTTTAAAAAGCCAGTCTTCTTTATGGTGACGTAAAGTAAATTTGTTATCAAAATTTTATTGTAACGTTACCAAAGTACTCAGACTTTTAGTCGCAGCTTAAATTGAGTCGGCAATTTCGTAAGATAGAATAACATTTTCTCACCCTTTATTACACTTACAAATTACAATATTCATGAAAACGTTTAGTGGCCGTATTCATTACTGAGAGCCAGTCGATGAACTGATAATGTTTCTTTTGTTATTTCACTTGATTAATGTTCCTTATTAAGTTAAGCGCGTGGCGAATTATTTTGTTCATTCATTAGCATACTTCGAGAGATTTTGATATCAAAGGATAGTCAAAATTGGTTATTCATAATTTTGTATTCATTGCAGAGATTACGTAGAAGTTTAAAAACTTCAAGTTAAAGGGCCACTACACTTTTCTATAACTTTCTAAGCTTTAAGATTAATTAGAAACAGTACTTTTAGGGTGAAAAACAAGTACACGACCTGCTTTTTGTCGCAATGGCAATCATTATTTAAATGTATTGCATTTGTAAACAAAAACTGTTAGGGGACTAGCTAAGCGACGTTAAATAAAATAGGGCTGACAAGGGTATTTTTCAATCTGGTAAGTATAAGTTATTTGGGTTATGATAAGCAAAATACGGCTGGTACCAATACGAGGTAGCGCTGAGATCCCTCTCCCTCTCACCGGTGGCGTACAAGTGTATGTCTAAGGCCCGTATTACGGAATGACACTCAGAAGTCAAACATGTCTTGAGAATCGTTTGTCACTTTCTGTCACGCACAAATTGATAGGGACGTAGGACGCTCAAGTCAGCGTTCATTCTTGAAACTCATTCTATAATACGAACATAAGAAAGCCGCCCGCATGCAGCCTCTGTCCAAGAATCTGGGGTAGTACCTTCAACTTTCCTTCAATAGAATACCACAGGAAAAAAACACTACCCACATTTTTGTAGTGTTTTGTTTCTGTTGATCAGTAACGTCGCCAGACCTCCACGGGGTAGGCAAGGGGAGTAGGATTTTTTTAAATACCAGATTGGAAACAAGCTTGCAGCCCTCCTGATGTTAAGTGGTTACCATCGCCTGTAGGCACTTTCAATATTAAGGGTAAATCACTTAACACTGCAAGTGCGTTGCCATCCTTTGGATTAAGATGATATGCCTTCCATGCCCAGTAATTACACTGCCTACCTCTCCCTTCAATCCGAAATATAGAGAACTGCTTCACAGTAGAAATAAGAAAGGTTTTTTTTGACGGGGAGGTCAAATGCATTTACGCATCGTCTCTGCGGGGTTGTGCCAACCGCAGGGGATATGTGGGACTCTAGGTAAAGGCGTTCCCTCCATACCCACTAAACATCCTCCCGCACCTGACCTTCAGTGCGCTATTACGGGACGGCTCGGGATCTGCGCACGTGAGCGCAACTACACCAAGACCGTCCCAACGCTGCCCGTCTAGGTACTCCTTGCACCAATTGGTGGTCGACAGCCACTCTTCCACCGACGTCTGCTCGACCTGGCGCATCCTCCTTACGAGGACATCGGGAGCAGCTATCGGACCGCACCCGGGGGACTTCGGGCGCGGTGTTGGCCCTGAAAAGGGCCGTCTGGAACTAGCCGGGAGAACAAAAACAACTCGACGATGGCATGTGACTTCGAATGCCAAGGGACACACTTGACATCAAAAGCCACACACCCGCCGAGAAAGTTTCCCCACCACGCTACCAGGGTCCACCACGAGGAGGCTTCCGGACGTGGAATGGGTCTACCACCTAGCTAAACCTAGTAGGGTTGGTAGCGTGATAGTATCACGTCACTGTTGCAATGCTAGGGCTTTGTGGCTGCGTACCACCAGGCATATACTTGTATGACGTATGCTTGTATGCCAACCACGTGGTATAAAAAAATCGCCGAACACCGGCGATGACTTTGCGGGCCATTTAAAACAAACATTATTGATTAGTTCTTAAATAATTTAAGTACGTGTTCAATATACAGGACATACATAGAAATACTCATAGAGGTAACAATATTTGCGTTGCTACTAAAATAGAATCAGTTGAGTGAATAAACATTAAAACTAAAAGTAAATACAGTGCGGAGATGAGTAGGTATATAAATTATGAAAAGCAAACAGAAATTTCTAAATGGGTTCTTGAAGTGATCTTGAAAGGCAAAAAATTACTAACAGACAGGAATAGGAATAAGCCTTGATAAATGGTTTGAATAAAGATATAGCGGAAAAAAATTGAGAAATGAATGCTCAAATGGTTCGGTCATGTAGAAAGGATTTGTGAAAGTAGATTAACTAAAAGGATATATGAATCGAAAGTTACAGATGTGTGCGACGGCGAAGACCTAGGCGTCCGTTTATACATCAAATCTAAGCCAGGTCAAAAGTACAAGAAACCACCTAGCATGTTTGAGGACGGTCATGAAAGTAGATGAATCGAAATAAATTCGAATATAAGTATCATTGCAAGTGGAAACTAGGTACTAGACCCATATGTAGAGTCGTCTTGGTAGGTACCACCGCCTTTCTTATTTCTGCCGTGAAGCAGTTGGCTGTGTTTCGGATTGAAGGGAAAGGTAGCCGTGTAATTACTGGGCATGAAAGGCATCTTAGTCCCCAGGATGGCAACGCAATTGCAGTGTTAAGTAATTCATCCATAATATTACAAGGCGACGGTAACCATTAACACCAGGTGGGACACAAGCTGGTTTGCCATCTCGTACCTAAATATATAAAGAACAGGTGATCTCAGCCTACCCCTATGGGGAAAAGGCGTGACTATGTTTAGGCTTTCCAAAATCCGAAAAATATGAAGTTACAAAACGCTACTTCTGTTAATTCAATCTAATTTTTATTGTTATTAAGTTGACTATTGGCTGACTACGTTGACTAGTATTTCGACGCAGTTATAATTGTATTTACGTTTAGGTCGGGGGTGAGGGTGTATGTTAATTTTCAGCAAGCAGTCAAATCGATCTGCCCCAGATGTACCCCTTTTCCAAGCGTAAGTAAGATCGATACTCGTACCAGACCCGACCTCACGAACCCTTCACAAGCCTAACGCAAAGTAGACTCTTTTAAATTACAAAGTAGGTACAATGTTTAATACTTGTAAAATTTTACGACAATACAGAAAAGCTCACATAAAATTAAATGTAAAACGATGTTGATTGTTGTATCATACACAATTCCATATTTTTAAAACTTTACAAATTGTTTACGGAATTTAGGCGGTTCTTGTGGAATCGTTTAAAATGTGTGGACACATCCCAGTACCGATCGCGCACTTGGTAGCTTAACTTTCGTGATTGTTACTAAGAACGCACTACCGCGGCGCCATCGACCTCCTCATTGCATATAAAGAGTATGCATTGCACTAATTACGATTGTTACTTAATATTCAAAAACTAAACTGTCGTGTTCCTTACGATACCAAACTTAAGGAGTGTGTAAAGCTGGTTGATTCGATTGGACGCGCCGCTAATGGGCGCCGTTTCATAGTAAATATACAGGAAGCAACTTTCTGCGATTTGAGCTTGAGCTTAAGGGCGAAAACACAACAGAATAGTACAGCTACTCTACTCTAACTAGATGCGTCGAGGTGAGTGGCGTTGCGATTATATAACCCTAACTTAGAGCGGTTTTTAACCGACTTCAAAAAAGAAGGAGGTTATCAATTCGACTGTATGTTTTTTTTTCTGTTCGTATACACATAAAAAAACGGCCTTGCATACACAGACTTATAGCAGCGTGCGCTCTCGAACGCGTAGTATTAATCATCAGTATCAACATGCGTTCGGGAATCTACGCGGCATATTCTCGGCTCATCTACCGCAGTGTCTTAAGACGAAAGTCTTTAATTCGTGTGTGTTGCCAGTGATGACCTATCGAACAGAAACGTGGTCGCTTACAATGGGCCTCATAAGAAGGCTCAAGGTCACCCAAAGGGCAATGGAGAGGGCTATGCTCGGAGTTTCTCTGCGTGATCATATCCGAAATGATGAGATCCGCAGGAGAACCAATGTCACCGACATAGCCCAAAGAATTGCGAACCTTAAGTGGCAGTGGGCAGGGCACATTTCAAGGAGGACTGACGGACGTTGGGGCGGAAAGGTCCTTGGGTGGCGACCACGTACCGGAAAACGCAGCGTTGATAGGCACCCCACAAGGTGGACTGACGATCTAGTAAAGGTCGCGGGAAGCCGCTGGATGCGGGCAGCGCAGGACCGACTGATTTGGAGATCCTTGGGGGAGGACTATGTCCAACAGTGGGCGTCTCTCGGCTGAAATGATGATGATGATGATCAACATGGACTACACGAGCTTATAAGCGCGCGAACGCTTTTACGAGTTACGCGTGAGGCACAGGATTACAAAAACGAGCTTATAAGCGTTTACCTGGTCTGAAACCGCTCTTATCGTTTAAACATTATCCAAAATAGACAGCCGGGTGCACGCTGAGGAGTACTGCGTTGCGGCTCTCTGATGTTTTTTTGACCTTGGGTGGGTATAGGAAGCGTCGGTGGCGTATTGCGTAACAACGTTGTCTCCCACCCGGGAGGCACTGGTTCGAACCCCGCCACGGGCCAATGTGATTTCAAATTTTGATATATTTGATTCATATGTACGTTTAATCGACGCTTTTACGGTAAAGGAAAATATCGTAAAGGAACCTGCACACACCTATGAATAAATTCTTAGATTGTGTGTGAAGTCGACCAACCCGCACTTGGCCAGCGTGATTGACTGAGGCCTAATCTCCCCAAAATGTGAGGTAGGCTCAAGCCCGTCGGTCCGACACTATATGAGCTGTTGATGATGATGATGATGTATATGATTACCTGCTTATTATAAAATAAATTTTAACAATACATGTCTAATAATAATGTACAATTTATAAGAAAAGCTTACAATAACACCATCAATATTGTAGAAAATTCTAAGTTTACCAATAACGAGATTAAGTTGCACACTTCTTTGCAATTTCTATTTCTAAACATTTTTCCGAAGACGTAACGTGTTCGAATTTGTTTTGTTACTTACTCCTGATTAAATAAGTTGTGTAACTCGAGCTGCGCGGCTATTCCAAGAATCTCTACCTGTTGCATCTCAGTAACTACTGTTAAAAGATACGCTCATATTTTCTCGATTGTTGCGCGACAACAAACTCCTCATAAATTTTTTTTTTTCACACTTCAATTGTTAAATACCTTGTACTTATACAGGATTATTTTTTTAACTGGGCCTTCAGGGCCAAATCCTGAACTATATGGAATATCGAAAAATGCTCAAAGGAGTCGCGGGCCCGATTTTAATGAAAACAAAAACTGCGTCATTGGATTTTTGAAAAATATACGTAATGATCACTGCTTTGATTATCGCTTCAACCAATGTGGAACAAGAAATATTTTATTAAAGTATTTTTCGATATTCCTTATAGTTGGCCCTGAAGACCTACTTGAAAAATTCACCCGGTATATCAGTACTGTAAGACGAAACTACGCCTTGACGATTGATGATGATTATACATAATAACACCGCCCGTGAGCCGCCCCGTTACCACTACATATCTAAAAACCGGCCTCAGTGCGATCTCTTATGATCTCCGTCTTCACTTTTTTATTGATTCTGAAGTCACAAACTAAAATAAAACTGGGCCGTGTTAAAATAAGAATTATTAATGCTTATCTGAATGCCAGATATTTGCCGCTTTCCGCCGAGATCGCAAAATGTGCATGACATATTTCAAATGTCAAGGACGCTACGTCCATTTTGATTTGCGGTTAAGAAAATAATTTGGATTATAGGTATGTTTTGAGACAGTACTTACGGCATACTCGTCCAATAGGTAAGGTACATTTTTACTTTCTCGTATACGTAGTATAGAGGAAGTCTTGTAATCGTCGGGTTTACGCGTTTTGGACCTCCCTGAGTCCAAAAAACCCGTTTCTTGAATTATGCCTGTGTGTTTGTGCGTTATCACGATAACTCGAGTATGCTTTAACTTATTGCAACCAAATTTAACATGCATGTATAACATCAAAATATAAGGTTTTGATCAACTTTTGAGTCGTCCTTCACGAAAATTAAGCAACCAAGTGCGCGGTCTTTACTCGGATGGGTGACCTAAATTTAACATGCATGTTTGACATCAAAAGGTTTTTATTAACTTTTGAGTCGTTTCCGGTATACGAAAAAGTCAAAGGGGGACTACCGATTTTTTAAATATTGTCTGTCTACCTATGAAAAAAAATTTATTAATACCTTTTATTGCCGTCAAGTAAGTTTGCAATTAAACTCATAATAAAATAAAAATGTAAAGGTTTGTTCTCTATTTTTAGTTTCGTGTTTTGACAATTAAGTTCAATTCTATTCTGTTCGAAAATAAAGTTTTAAAATATGGTCTAAACCAATGTTATATCAACCCTATATTGTGTATTTTTGGTACACTTTTTATTACTATAAAATTTAATTGTAAAATTATAAAATATAGTAATGTTTGAAAGACATAATTAAATAAAAAGTGATAATAAAAACGGTGGATACTAAACTAATATCACTATATAAGACCACCTTAATTATGTACCTACTAACATTAGATTTTTAAGTTAAAATTGTTACTAACACGTTATGGGTTTAAAGGACCTGAAATAAATGTTTTATATATACTAAATTGGATTTTGTTTATAATTTTATTTGGCATGTTTAAATCAAATCAAATCCAGTTATTGCATTATTCATAGGTTATACAAAAGGTCTATTCCATTAATGCAGCACAATCCAAATCAGCGTACGTACAATAGCAATAGTCAAATAAAATAATAAATATGTCAATTTATTAATTAAATTTAAAATAAATAATAAGAAAGATTAATAAATTAAATTAGCACACTAAAAGTCTCTTTGTCTTTTATAATTAAATATTATTTTGACAGTAAAGAATTCTGGTTAAAATTTTTAAAGTATAGCTCTTTCAGATTGTCAGGTAAATATGATTATAAATTTTAGGAAGCATTTACATATAAAATACAAACTATTACAAATAAAATCTTTATAGAAAATTTTAAAATGTTTGAAAATGATACCTACCAAATTAAATAGAAAACAAAACAAAAAGTTCTCAGCGTTTATCCTGACAGGATTTTTGTTCTTGTTTTTCGATCAGTATATCAATATCAACATTTCGATAGATTAAAAAATATTTATATTTAAAAATAGAATTTCCATTAGCTAATCTTTGAAAGTTATTTAAACTAAAGTTCCCGTCGAACGCATAATACGCAAAGTACTACCAGTGAACGCATTTAATGCGTTCGTTGCGATTTTCATTAATTGTCGCTAAGAAAAAAATCGATTATATTTTTCATTTATCAGCTTTCTAACAAAAAAAAAACATCATAATCGGACCATTCGTTTAGGAGTTCCGATGCCACAACAGATATACATAGACACGTCAAACTTATAAGATCCCTCTTTTTGCGTCGTGGGTTAAAAAGCGAAGAACAATTTAAGTGGATTCAAACTTCACGACTCTTTACTTTTACATTTTTATTTTTCTATACAAAGTAACGACTAGAGTTACTGGGGTTCGGACGCATTTATTGGTCACGCAAAAATGATACTATTCCCAGCCCGAGCCAGAGAAATTTCATACGAGCGTAGATTCTGTGCTTTCATATTCTATGGCTGCAATGTGAGTGCGATTCCACGAATCGACACCTGTTGCAAAGCGCTGACCTTGATATAAAGTTTTATAATACTCGTATTTTCCCGGTGAATAAGAGTGTCTGGTCTGGAACGATTCGCTTTACGCGTCAATATGAAAAGGTGAGATCTTTCTATTATATTCTTTAAGAAATATGGCTTTTATTTTTTATCTTATTAGATTATAAGAAAATTATTAAAACAGTCGAAACGTTCAATAGTTTCATTATAAGAAAAAACAATTGCCATGCTTATGGAATATTTTATGCGTTTGAAAAGCGTAAATATTTTTCAAACTAGAATAAAGATTCCCGCGGGTCGATATTTTTCAGTGCATAGTTTCTAGATTACCAAGCTTCTTATAGCAATAGTAGTTTTTCGAGAACCATCTTGTACAATATTTTATTACTTTTAGGTACCATCAGACACGGTAATATGGATAATAGTATTTTGACGTCGTCAATCATTATCATAAGCCAAAGCTGAAGCCCTTGAAAATGGTAAAAAGTGAAAAGAATAACAGTAGAATGAAACCCATTGGGAAAGGAAGAGAATGTAACAAAAATAAAAGTTAAAATAATATAGGCGCGACAAGCTTTCAAAACATTTAAATTGTGTTATTTTATTTACTTCTTTTTAAAGCATTGTTTTTGTGCAAATAAAAGCTTGTTTTTTATACTGTTTTTTTAATAGAAATTTATTTATAACTGGTGATTGTCTAACGCTTTGTTTAATGCTCTCTATTTACATTACAGACATCATCATCGACTTGAAATTATTCATAATCAAATAAATTAGGTAGGTATGCTCGACATTTCATAAATATTTATATAGTAATTTGAAATCTTTTATGAATATTTTTGTATATATTTGTTGCTATAAGAATAGGTCGTAAAGTATGTACCGCAAAATAAAGCCTATATGCCAGAATAAAGTTTGCGGGGTCAGCAAGTAATATTATAAATTGTTTTATGAATTAGAAGAAAATTACTTTAGAAAGCAAGAGATGCTAGGATTTATTCTCAATTCAAATATTTCTCAATTAATGACAACGTAGAAGTGAGGCTAAACAAAATTTTAACGCACCTTTGTAAATGTTTTCCACCCAGACATACTGCTTAATTTTAGCATCAAATTCTGCGCAGAACCAAAATTTAGGCGAGGATTTCTCCATGGAATTGTCTACTAGCTGTACGAGGTCTACAGCTGTGTTTGAACGAGTGTCTGCATGAAACTCGTTAAAGAAAACATAGTTTACTTGATGCGCATATAATGTTCTTGAAATATTCATCATATCCAAAGTTAGTGTTCGCCAGCAGCTTCGGTCGCCTTGATTCAAATGTTATTTTAGTAAAAATATACATTTACAAATAATGCCAAATTTTAATCCTATTAGCAGTTGTCGATATTAAGACCCACATAAATTATATTAGTAAATACCTATTTACTAATAATAATTGTAAACAACATAACCAATACATACTATCAAAAATAATCTATACTAAATATATTTGTAAAGCTGAAGAGTTTGTTTGTTTGGTAGAACGCGCTAATCTCAGGAACTACTGATTCAAATTGAAAAAGTATTTTTGTGTGGGATATTCCATTTATCGAGAAATGCTTTAGGCTATATAAACTTTATTATTATTATTATATAATAGCCAACATTAACGTGACTGAAGCTGAGGGCGACCACCAGTACTTAAATAGATGTAAATATCTGGTTATATCCAAATACACATACAGATTTAATTATATTTAGGTAATTACTACATACTCTAACATTTTCCTACCTACTTTGTACTAAAAATCTTTTGCAATCTTCTATTTCATTTATTATTCCAGTATTGACAACGAATTCGAAATAAATATAAGTCACAAAACAGAACATCAATATAAACTTTCATTATAGATGAAAAGAAACTTTTTTATAATTTCACGTGTTTTTGAAGGTGCAATATTATTTATGGTTATTTGATCATATTTCCAATACGCAATGTCGCTACGCCAGTTCCTGGATTTATTCCCATGGGAACAGAAATATGTGTGCTCGGGTTTGGTAGATGGAAAGGCTTATTTTAAGGTCAACCCATTAGTTTTATCTAAATCTGCTGGTGTACAATTTTAATAGGTTTCATAGATCATCATGCTACATCAAATAGCCAGATCCTCAGCCTATACGAGGATTACGAGCTAAGTACCTTTGGTACTATGTTAAACTTGAACCTAATTGAAAAAAGGCCTACCTTGCCTTAAAAAACATATAAATGTATAAAATGCAAATATGTGCAATATAATTATCAGCAAATATCTCGCCGCCTTTTTAACTATTTTTATCCGGGTAACTATGGCCAAATTTTCTTCGCTACGCTTCACTTGTTAGAAATAACCGAAGTGCACCGTCTTTTTCAAAACCAAATTTAATTATTGCCAAAGAAACATTCGAAAATGTTTCTTTTATAAAAGCCCAAATTAATATCAGTTCAGTAGAACGGAACAAAGTAAAAAATACAAAGGTAACAAAGTAGGGTTCTGTTCTTGATAATAGAATTTATGGAAATAAAAGTAAACGGTTGCGATTCACACCAATTAGAGAAATCTGTTCAAAGCGGCACTTCTCGCGCTCTGGAGATACGGGCCGAGATAAAAAAGCACAAGAGAAATGAATGATCGGAAAGTTTCTTCAAGAATATTAATGGAGTTTAGCATTTTAAAGCCAAGAGATTATTTGCATTCGGTATTACCTTGGGTATTCCTAAGCTTTACATGTAAATAAGATTTTTTCTGACGTTCGCGGTTGAGCTATTAGTGCGAGAGCCGGCTGCTGAATTATCTACCTCATCGGTTGTCCGAATAAGCTACCTTTAGATCACTAGCCAACTCAAAATCAGGTGTGCTAGTGCTGACCCTGCCAAAAAATTTTTTTAAATATATTTTATACATAATTTTAAGGGAAAATTAGGTTATTGATTAATTATGTAAAAAGAATTGGTCAGCCATTGCACACTCTGCAGGAAGTACTTGGTGGCCTATCATGAACCTACCTCATCGAGTACCCCGATGGGACGTACGCCAATTAAGAGCCAAGATACCCTAGATAATGGATCAAAAGTTCTGCCAAGTCTAGGCTTGCCGAAACTTAGTATTCAAAGCATTTGAAGTTGTTAGGCAGCTTAAGTTCACCTATTCAAAATAGCAATACAGGTATATTACAGTTCCGTAGATACACATGGAAATTGTCTTTGTAAGGGTCAGGATGTGTATCGGCACTATCATTTTCTTATTAAATCTCACATTATTTGTATACTAGAAAAAATACACTGAATAAAATCGACCTGCCTCAGGCGGTAATCAAACCCAGCATTTTCCGCAATCCGGGCCGCTGCGTAGTGGTTAACGCAGCCGTAGTAGTTAACGCAGCGTAGTGGTTAACGCAGCCGTAGTAGTTAACGCAGCGTAGTGGTTAACGCAGCCGCCCGGATTGCGGAAGATGCTGGGTTTGATTCCCGCCTGCGGCAGGTCGATTTTTTCAGTGTTTTTTTTTCTAGTATTAAGAATCTTACATTTATAAATTAAATAATAAAAGTCTGATGGTATGTCGATAAATATAAATAGAGAGGAAAATCGAAGAAAATATGGACAGACAGTGTCAAAGATAATAATTGTGGCTTAGTTAGATAGTAATTGTGACTGACAAGTGTTAATGGTGAGATGTCAGCTGCCAGAAATATATAAATCAGCGTACGGATGATGATATTTATTTTAAAAAACCTATTTAATGTATTCATTCCTTTCACACTACCTAAGCGAAGCTTATCAAAGATACACGCTTTTATGGCAATTGGAATAAATTTTCGAGTTAATAGTATTGCCTTATTGAATATTAAATTAAATGTAGGTACCTAATATTCCAGAACTGTCACATTGAGCATTTGACTCGATCTGTATTCTGTTGAAAGCAACCGTTGATGAATGGGTTATGGCTGAGAATTATTACTGTGCGATACGAAATGGTGTCAATTGAAGGATTCCCTTAGATTGAAATTTGGGGTAGTATCTTCTACTCAATCAATATCATATTCGGAGTGAAAGGTACATAATATGTATGTATTCATATATTGTATGTAGTTATGATATTATTCCTAGCTGACCCGGCAAACTTCGTACCTCCTGTACCTTTAAGCTTATCTTAATTTATGATTTTAATGAACGTAAGAAAACGAATACAAAAAAAAATATAAAATTCAATAGGTCAATGAAGCACCTTGTGACATACGACATTTTTCGTTTTGTTATCAGCAATGCAAAGTACCAACGATTTAATTTTGAATCACAAAGTTTAGTCATCTACGTCTTTAATCTGAAGTATACTACACCACTTTTAAACTTTCACGTTATGATTTATATGAGTAAAAACGAAAAATAACGCTATTAGATTATCTTGTAAATGCCTGACGTTTTAGGAGGGTCACACGCGAACTGGAGAATCGCGAATACTCCGTATGTGAGGTAGATTCATATATACTCATCCACAAAATGTTTCTTCTTGTATCATCATACACTTACTGTGCCCTTATTCTGTAAACCAAGCGACTCGCCCGTATTGAGGCGAGTTTTCGTGTGCGTAATGTTTGTCACTGGATTCCATATCAACGATAGTTTGAAACAGTCTTGCCGATCAAAATTTTTTTTTATTTAAACAGCCCACAACCGTATCGCCTCGCGTAGTAGATCCTCTGTGATTCAAGGTTTCGGGTGAACCTCGTTTTCACACCTTGTCCTTATTAATAATAATATTGTACTGTATCTCGTCATGGGGTGGAGCTCCTAAAACCACCTTACTGCAGCTTGAACGAGCTCAAAGATCAATATTAAAAGTTGGCTGGCATCTTCCATTCCTGACACCCACTAGGTACTGACCTTTATAGAATTTGTAATGTACTAACTGTTCGGCAACTTTTCATGTTATGTACGGTGATGAAAATGCATTCCCACGTTGAATATGTTCCAAAATCAATTTCCAATAAACGGCGTAAACGCAAAGTTTGCGAGCAAACTTTGTTTAAAACACGTTTTTCATATAATTTCTTTTGTTTTCTTGGATAAATCACTTATATAATGGTGTCAATTCCGTGTTAAATATCTATCCATTCCAAAAGTGAGATGTAAAGTGGAGGTTACAGACTGCTTGCTTACATGAAATTATGATGATACTGAAAAATTACTTGAGAGATTTTCATAATGTTCCTTACTTTGCTACACTATTATACACATACACATTTAATTATATCACCTATACCTACTCACACATAAGTACAAATAATATGTTCATATTAGTTTTATTTTATTTTAATTCTCGAGGGCGGGCAATAGCCTAGTATAGACACCAGATCCTCCCCAAGATTTTTATTTTTGAATCTCTGTTAGAATAATGTATCTTGTGACATCTTGTAAGGAATAATAAAGTTATTGTTATTATATCATCACTTACTATCAGGTGTGATAAAGGTCAAGAATTTCCTATAAAAGATAAAAAGAAAGCTTTGATAGGATAACACAAATTAGCGCACTATCTTTAGCTTTAATGTTTCACTTTAACAACTACAGCAAAACAAATATTTGGTCGTAATATTATCAAAATAAAAACTGTTTATTGTTTCATGTGGTAAATAAGATGTTACACAATTTACATTTGATTGCACATGAACCCTGTAAGGGCACTACAATAATAATTACAAAACTATGACTATTAAGAGTTTTCTAAATTGTCAAATAAAAATAAAAACTAATATAAAAAAAAATAACAATGAATCAATACTTATAAATTGTTTTACAATATTTGAACAGTTCCAGGACATGAATTTAAGTTAAATATTAACATTAGGTACATATTAAACACAATATTGAAATAACTACAAAATAAAACCTAATTATTATTTTTAGAAAATAGCTATTGTAAATTAAACAAAAATTACATAAAAATATCAGGCAGTAATTTATGTGTAGAAATCATCTCCTTCTGTCGTCAAAAAACTCTTGCATATTATAAAAGACTTTATGTAGCAAATATTGTTTTAATATATTTAGGATCTTTTTTGTATATTGTTCATCCGTTATTATATCGTTACACATCACGTCACATATTAGCTTTACACTTTGTACACTATTCTATTATATTCTTAATTAATGGCGTCGCGTCGCATTAAACGTACACATTTTGCCAATTTCAAGTGAAAATGTAACTAAGTAACAAAAACTGTACGGTTGATTTGGGTTAAAAATGGAGTATCTCGGCACGTGTTTTTACAACAAGAACTCCGGGAGAAACTCTTTGTACACTAATAACAATTAATTATAAGCAAGGATGGCGATGTATCTTAGTTAGTATACTAATCTACAATTTGTTTCAAAGTTTATTGCTATATTATTTGCCCGGGTATCCATATTATCCAACCTTTTGGGTAGAGTCCGCATAGTAATTAAACTTTTTTTCGGGTTTTCCCCGTACGTAATGCACTGCTTAAGTTCTCAATACAAATAAACATTCGTTTAGCTGACTAATTATGTTCACTTAACCTATTGAGTCAACCTAAGATTAAAAAAACTTACTACACTTGAACTTAAGTCTTTCGAACTTTACCCAAAAAGGAAACCAGGATAAACTTAATTTTATTCCATCTAGCATTACCCCTAACATATTACACAACAACATACTTGCCACTGATAATAAAATATATTTTAAATAACCAAGTCGAGGCATTAATCTCAAGCGAATAGAAAAATGACGCACTGTGTATTTTAAAATTGTAAGACATTTTATGTTGAAATTTTTTTCTTATGAAGAAAGGGCAGGCTTAAGTTAAAAAGCCGTTACAAATCTCACTTGTCTTTAGAATAAGACTCCAGGTTGAGAATGCCTGGTTCAATAATTCAAACGTTGTTAAAGGCGCGCCCGTGACCCAACGGGGAGACTGAAATATTCAAACCCTCACAACGAACGTAATTGTCGGTGAGCTAATGGTATATTTTACAGGCGCAAGATATCGAGTCTGCAAATTTTGAATAAACGCGAGCAACGTAAAAGGCAAATGCTGTCTTCGAACTTGACACATCATGACGTAAAAAATTAAGTAGGTCAAATTGATGTCGAAACTTCTGGCATACTGTATTTTAATATTGAAGTGAAGGTATTTCTTTCGCATCCGGGGTTAGAATAACAGCTGGAAGGGATATTTGCGATAATAATGAGATTTTTTTTTTACTGATGCAGATTATTTATTGCTGTTTAATGTGCCGAAAATAATCATGACTGATTATCACGCCAATTGATATAACATCTTCTGCTCGTTGTTATACACAACAACGAGCAGAAGATCCGTCTGATACAAGGGTGCGACGTAGCCTATGCCCTTGTAACTGCTTCCGCAATTCTAGTTATTGGACCATCATTAGACCTGAACATACCTGGTTAATTACCCAAGGAATAAATTTGAAATAAAAAAATGTAAATAACCACAAACTTTTTATAGTCCGTCGCCATCAAAATAGCATTATACTGTTTTGACCGTTGATGATGAGATGCGATAGCCAGTGCCCAAGTGATAATCATCATCATCATCATCAACAGCTCATATAGTGTCCCCACCGAGGGGCTCGAGCCTACCCCACATTAGGGGCGATTAGGACTTAGTAAACCACGCTGGCCAAGTGCGGGTTGGTTGACTTCACACACAACCTAAGAATTTCTTCATAGGTGTGTGCAGGATTCCTCACGATGCTTTCCTTCACCGTGCAAGCGTCGATTAAACGTACATATGAATTCAGAATTTGAAAACACATTGGTACGTGGTATCGATCCAGTGCCCACCGGGTGGGAGACGACGCTCTTACGCCCTACGCCACCGACGCTTTTTTTGGCCCAAGTGATTTGGTTGCATATAAAGGGAGATGACTCCTTCTATATCCACTAACATTCATCCTGGACACATTCTTCAGTAACAACATTGTAAACAGCATAATTATGTTCAATATACTTTGAAATAAATACGAAGTAATGTATTAGCTCACTTGTTATATTAAGTTAAAGTAGAAAAATGAAATATGTACGTTAGTATGTACGTAAATTTTACAAATGTTTTATAGCAAGAACTAGTAGATTTATCATGGTAATAAAAGCAATTTGGCAGAGTTAGTGAAATATCCAAGTTCAATTCCCGCGAGTGCAAACTTGTTGCCTCTGCAGGTAATAATTTAATGTGAGCACATTCAGTCTATACTTATATTGAAATCACTTTGAGGAGGTCGAGGATGCTGTGTGTATATCAACTGCGCTATTTTAAATATTGCTAGACTTATACTTTCAGACTAACAAACTGGTATAACAAATATATCCACAAAAGTTAAAAAATAATAAAAATTAAGAAAAATAAAACCATCCAGTACGCAACACACTTTTTTATGCAACTTGAAGACAAAGAAGCCGGCGTCTCACCTGGTGGTAAGTGGATACCGTCACCAAAACACCTGCAATAACAAAGAAAAGATCTCTTGGTACTGCAGGTGCGTTGTCATCCTGAGGCCAGAGATGAAATGCCTACCATGCCCGGCAATTACAACTATCATCATATCAACTACAAAACGACACCAAAATCATTGCTCTGACGCACGCAAATATAGAGTTATTGTTGTTTGAATATGTCCCTAAAGCAATTTCGATAGCCACGGGACAAGTGTTCATCAGATCATTGGCCTGACTTCAGAGCAGAGGGCGCTATTTAGAGCAATTTTTTAATTCATTACAGTTCAGTGTGTCATGATAAATTCAAGAGTTGTAATGTATTTTAATTTTTTCTAATTTCATATAATTAATAACGCAATAGTTATGTATGTAGGAGCAATGATTTTGGTATATTTTTGTAGCTAATATCCTTGTTTATTTTCACGCTTCAAAAAAATACCTTAATTCACTAGTTTTTGTGATATTTAGGAGTAATAATAAAAATCGGTAATTGTTTTTACTAAAACCGGATTAATAATTTTTTTGTGACTATTAAAACATTTGAATTTACATATCGTGCTTTTTAAATAAAAGGTAGTATTATTAACTTTCAAATGTCAGTTCTTTCGTATCCGTAAGATTTTCGCGTAAGATGGTCGTGCGCTGAGAACCCGCTGGATGCGGGCAGCGCAGAACAGTGGGCGTGTCTCGGCTGAAATGATAATGATGAAAAAAAAAATATCTATCTATATAATATAAAAATGAATACTGACTGACTGTAGGACTGACTGACATATCAACGCACAGCCCATACCGCTGGATCTAGAGATTCCAAATTTGGCATGTAGGTTCCTTATGAGGTGTAGGGGTGCACTAAGAAAGGATTTTTAGAAATTCACCCTCTAAGGTGGTGAAAAGGGGGTGATAAGTTTGTACGGAAATCCGTCAGTTTTGAAGCTAAATCGATAAAAATTGGTATAAATTGGTAACTAAGTAGCTATTACTTAGTTAGAAATTAAGAATGACATATTTCAAGATTTTTGATAAATCAATCCCTAAGGGGGTAAAATAAGGGATGGAAGTTTGTATGGAAATCCGCCATTTTTAAAGTAACATCCATGAAAATGGGTATATGTCGCTTGGGTTAGAAGAAATAATAAGAAAATTTAAATGCTGCCGAAGTAACTATTCTACGCGGACGAAGTCGCGGGCATAAGCTAGTTTATTCAAATAAATACAATTATAATAATCGAATTCTACATTTGAATTGATATTTTGAATTTCGAACACCAGCACTTACCCTCGATAGCATCAATTCACTTTCACGATGCCTGACGTGCAACGGATATTACAAATGAATGTTGAACTTGAACGTGTATATCTGCGTATTGATTTGGTATAATACCTGTGTGCAGTGTTTGGTATAACGTTCCAGGAATGTTAAACGTTAGTCTGATGGTGAAAGCTTTAATCGGTCTGTGTTATGTTACAGCGAATTCCTAATGCGCAAAGTAATGTGGTCGTTTTTATCTATTACACATTTGTTTTGGCTTAATTTGTAAGTGTGTGCTTAGAAACATTACTATATATTTTATTGATTTATTCCCATTTATTTATCTAAGCGCACCAACAGAAAAACGTGGTACAAAAAACTTAGTCTGTTTTTCATATCGCATGTACATTTTCGCAAATCGTAGACTTTGAGTACCGTTTGAAACTAAAGCGCTAAGCTGACGACTGCATTATAAAATATGGCATCATTAAAATTAACAAGCGTCGATAAAGCATGCATCGTTGACCTATAATACAGTTTCAAAAATAAACATCAAACGCGTAGAATTCTCGCTTTTCCAACATTTTTCATAGATGCTGGTCAGCTTCTATTGGCATTAGCATGTTCATTGATAAAGAGGTATTAGTCTATAATCTTCCTCGATAAATGGAATATCGAACACAAAAATAATTTTTCAATTCGAATCAGTAGTTCCTTTTTTTGAATAACTGCGGGATATCTTTGATGAACTTCTCTGCGTCACCGGAGTCTTTAGTGACGGCGAGGTCCCATGATGGGACTACAGGTTTTTTTCCCAGAGGTTCAAGAACAACTTGGTCTATTTTGTCGACCTGGTTTTGTTTAGTTTTTGAAAACCCTTTATAAATGTTTATATCTACTTACAGACTATGATTATTAAACATATAGGTACCTACTAATAATTACAACACAAATATTATTACAAGTTGATTACAACACAATTTTTGATGTTTCATGTTCTTTTGGGTGTTGATAATTATTTGATGTTTTGTTGAGTTACTTATAATAGTGTGGCATGTTGCCATGAAGTTTTTATTAATGAAACTATAATATAACATGCTATTCCACGCAGACGAAGTTGCGGACAAAAGCTAGTTTCTTTAAATAACTACATCACAGTCTATCTATTCTACGGTATCCAAAGAAATAAAAATAATTCAAAAATAAATTTTAATTGAAATTAGTGAAGCCGTCAGCAAAAAGGCTCCGTAAGTACCGATTATATAATATATGAAATGTCTGTTAACAATATTCTATGATTAAATAGAGTAACATAATTATAATGTGCTGTATCAATTAAATAAGCACTTAGAAGCAAAAAAGAATGTAAAGAAATATGCAGAGCCTCCAATTATTGTTTCTTCAATAGAATATTTTGTAACAATAAGCGACACAGGATTTCGTTACGATCTCGTACGAATATACATTATTGTATTTCTTATTTCGTACATTTAAGTAACTTTGTGCTCTTCATACATAATTCCTTTCGGCGCCTAAATTTTATCTCAAGTCGTCACTTTCTCCGCCACAAAGAAGTTGAAACACAATTGAAGTAATTCCAGCACCTGCTACCCAATTCCTTCAAAGTTTTGCCTTTGAAATATTACTTACAAGTTCATCTTGGACAAACAATACATAAAAATTTGGACGACACTTTCGCGTCATTATTTTCATCCGAAAGTAAGCCACTTGAAAGAGATATTTCGGAAAGAAATCTTTTAATGTGAAAACAGTTCAGCCTGAATAATTGTGTGTGGGATGCGCAAAATGGAACGTAATGTTGTTAGGTGATTTAATATGAGAGACGTTTATAGAAGGTGAGCGACTTTTGAATAACGAAAGGAGAAAGGGAGGCCTTCAAAATTAATTTACAATGAACGAGGACGCGCATTTTCCTTGCCTTACCTTTGTTAACAGGTAACGTAGCTATAACACAACATGTCAATAACTCAAACGTCCTGCAGGTGTTTACAACTGGCGAATAACAGTTTTCGGAAACTATACCTGTTGCTTCTTTCACAGCGTTTAAAAGTGAGACAGAATCAGGGCTTGAAACGAAGATGAATCCAAGCGTTAATGGGCCTTTTCTGGACGTAAAGCAATTAGCTGTCTTTATGTGCGAAGAAAAGGTTGCCATGGTAGCCATTGCAATTACGTATCTTACCTGGTGACCCACTTAGGTTGGGATGGTAAGGAACTTGCGTAGATAAGGGGTCAGATGCATTTTTGAATAATCATCACGCGTTAGTAATAAAACCCAAAATTTTGAAAAAAATAAACATAATATGAAACTAGACTACGTACATAACAAATCAATATAACATTTCAAAATTGGTACGTTTTGACGTATGTATAAAAAATCTTGAAAATAGGTCTTATCAAAATAAAAAGTGGGGGTCCACTTGTCCCAGTGAAGTAGTCCCGTGATGGGACTGGACTAATGGAATTTCAATTCCCAGTAGTCCCCAGTGATACTTAGACGCATAAAACGCATACTTTATATTTATAATATAGTTTCATTAATAAAAACTTCAAAAATTAATAGAAACATCAAAAATTGTGTTGATATCAAGTTGTAATCTTAGAATAAGAACATACTAGAAGGATAGTTCCATACAATATGCCGCTTCAAAACTGACGCAAAAAATTTGTTATGTGTGCTAACGCTTACACACAGATACACGCACACTACTAAAAATTGGTGTGGTCACTAAAATCTCGTCACCCCAAAACCAGGTAATTTAAATGAAACATGAATACTACTTCTGATTTTGAAGTGAAACTTCTTTTTATACGATGTACATCGTAATTTGTAAATTCGATGAAACGGAAAAGCCACACCAAAGTTTTTGACGGATAGTTTTAAATAGAATATCAGGGTACCATTTTAGTGGTTTTCGGGGGTTCCGATTAAAAAAATATATATATTGAGATCCGAGATGGCGGACGTGACTTTTTAATATAATATCAATATGGGTATCATTTTCGTGGTTTTCGGGGGTCCCGATTCCGAATTCAACATCCATTTTGAGATCCAAGATGGCGGACGCGACTTTTTGATATAATATCAATATGGGTATCATTTTCGTGGTTTTCGGGGGTCCTGATTACGAATACAACATCTTTTTAGAAATCCAATATGGCGGACGTGACTTTTTGACAAAATATCAATATGGATATCAATTTCATGGTTTTCGGGAGTCCCGATTACGAATACAACATCTTTTTTGAAATCCAAGATGGCGGACGTGACTTTTTAATATAATATCAATATGGGTATCATTATCGTGGTTTTCGGGGGTCCCGATTCTGAATTCAACATCCATTTTGAGATCCAAGATGGCGGACACAACTTTTTAATAAAATATCAATATGGGTATCATTTTTGTGGTATTCGGGGGTCCTGATTACGAATACGACATCTTTTTTGATATCCAAGATGGCGGACGTGACTTTTTGATAACATATCAATATGGGTATCATTTTCGTGGTTTTCGTGGACGAACACGTCGAAAATGATACCTAAGTCAATTTTATATTAAAAAGTCGCAAAAACCAACTTGGATCTAGAAAAAGATGTCACATTCGGAATCGGGACCCCCGAAAACCACGAAAATGATACCCATATTGACATTTTGTCAAAAAGTCACGTCCGCCATTTTGGATCTCGAAGTAGATGTCTTATTCGTAATCCGGACCCCCAAAAACCACGAAAACCATACCCATATTGACATTATGTTAAAAAATCGCGTCCGCCATCTTGGATCTCAAAATGGATGGTGTATTAGGAATCGGGACCTCCGAAAACCACGAAAATGATACCCATATTGATATTTTATTAAAAAGTTGTGTCCGCCATCTTGGATCTCAAAATGGATGTTGAATTCGGAATCGGGACCTACGAAAACCACGAAAATGATACCCATATTGATATTATATCAAAAAGTCACGTCCGCCATCTTGGATTTCAAAAAAGATGTTGTATTCGTAATCAGGACCCCCGAAAACCACGAAAATGATACCCATATTGATATTATATCAAAAAGTCGCGTCCGCCATGTCGAACTTCCATACAAACTTTCATCCCCTATTTCAACCCATTCAACCTTTTATTCGCAATAAAAAGTAGCCTATGTCCCTCCCCGAGATCTATATTTGTGCCAAATTTCATCAAAATCGGTTCAGTGCTTTAGACGTGAAAGCTTAACAGACAGACAGACAGAGTTACTTTCGCATTTATAATATTAGTAGGGATAAATATTTCTACGCTCACACCAATTATCTAGGCCAAATTAAGTATCATCTAGTATAGTATTATATTATCTATGGTATCATTAAGAACTTGTGTTATTATTTACTTTGAATTCCTTTGCTTCGCTCTTGAATCAAAGAAGCGCCCTCGCCGTAAAAGTAGATTGTATGATAAGGGAGCAAAATAGCTCCCTTATCATACAATCTACTATTCCAAACCGGTCTAGGCGTAGAAACATACATAAAAAAGAAGATTAAGGTGACCTGAAAACCTCCTCCTTTTCTTAAGGCGGTTAAAAATGTCCATACGTTAAGTCAAAACAATCTAATCATCAGAAAATATTTTTTTTATGTCCTTAGTATTTTTTCTAGAACAATTAATATGATTAAATTATTGCATTCGACTAAATTCTAAACAACTAAAATAGGTAAAATAATTTCTGTAACTGGCAGCACTCAGTATTTAAAAAATACAAAATATAATATTTGGTTTTTATTGCTTAAAAAGTGAAAATACAATAAAATATTAAAAACTTACGTGTGAAATGTAATGTTCTCACTCTTTTTATTTTTTTCAGTTCGATTATTACACCATTTAATAGCACAAATCGTCATTTTTTAATAATTTGTTGGAGATGCGTACGGAGTGCGTTGACCTCGAGGACTACGCATAGAGTTTCCGTATGGTGCCAAATAAGGCCTAATATTGGTTGCACCAAATTGAGTGTCCGGATTCGGTATCTGTATGTTCTTAATCTAAGGTTGTAATATTTTTTTATTGTAATTATAAGTAGGTACCTATGTGTTTCATTTCATAGTCTGTAAGTAGATATAAACATTTTTAAAGGTTTTCAAAAAATAAACGAAGCCTGGCCGACAAAGTAGAGCAAATTGTTCCTGAACCTCTGGGAAAAAAACAGTAGTCCCATCATGGAACTACTGGGAATACACGTTTTAATGTTTTATTTTGATAACTGATATATAAATAATAAAAACTATTAACGCCAATGTATTGTAACTTTAAATTGAAATTAATTACAAAATAAAAATAAAAGTAAATATCTGTTTAAATTTTTACATAAAAAACTTTAATAACTAAATTAGTAAACTGTCTCATGGGTATTAACGCTCACGTCGAACGAACAGCTATTTTTGCCACAAATAAAATGATAAATATTTTTATTGAATAGTGTAGTAATGTCTCGTAGTTTTTAGCGCCCACTTCGAATGAACAGCAATTTTTTGCCAGAAATAAAGTGACAAACATTATAGTATATAGAATTCTAAAAAAGTTTTTAGGTATGTATTCCTCATTCGTTAGTATGTATTTGTTGAAAACTTATATGTAACATTCCTATACTTGTAAAGGCTTGCGCAGACGAGGGACTTCAGTTCGCAGAGAACTAAATTCTCCGAAAAAAAATCCGCAAAGAACTTGCGTGCATGTGCGAAAATTGAGTAAAGCGGGTGCTATGCTAACAAATATTTTAATATTACGTTTGTAATTTAGTTGAAGTCTGTCTATGTCCTCGGTTATTTTGGGTACTTTTATTAGGCGGTACTTATTACGGCGTATTTCGAGGAAGACTGACGGCCGTTGGGGCGGAAAGTTCCCCGTGTGGCAACCACAACGAGCCGGTGTAAAATTATATTTGTATTAATTTGATCAGAGAATGAAAGAAATCAACATGTAATTCTTTTAAGGAACAGAACTATTATAATATACCCTAGATACGCCCTTTTTTATTTGGTACTTTTGCGACATTCTGCATAAATGGAATAAAAAATATTTTACATTTTACACCAACCCATGAAGACGATAAATTACTGATACGTTGCTTTACATCCATTTTCATTAATACCAGTCTACAGCGCTCATTAAAAATGCAGAGCAGAATTTGGTTTAGTGCTACCAAGTTTAGTTAAGCATTAAAGCGATCTTCGGATGGAAACTTCCTACTAGGGTACCTACTTAATCTCTCGTCAGTTAAGGCGGAGTTAATATTTGCCTTGTAAAATACAATAGTAGGTATCTTGTTGGAAAATGGTTTTTATACTAGTACGCTTCTGTGTTTAGGTATATGGCTTTTCGGTTAAAAATTAAAAACTGTGTATTTAAGGATTTTTAAAAAAAAAAATGGATTTCCAATTCAATTAATGGAAATCTATTCACCCACGGTTTTACTCGCATCAATGTCAGTTATCGCGCCAAAACTATTCTGTCATTTCCAGGGTCTCTAACTATTTTCATATCAAATTTAATCAGAATCGGTCCAGTGGTTTAGGCGTGAAAAATAAACAAACAAATTCACTTTTACATTTACAATTTTAGTTAAGAAGTACTAAGTCATTGGTTCTGGTTACTTATTTCAACTGTTATAACATACGCTCGGTAGTAAAAGTGTTTATTTGTATTATATTAAGCCACAAACCAGTTTAGAAACGAATTCTTTATTTTACAGAGCAAAAAAGGTGTTGAAAAGAAATGAATTCCGTTGCGTGGTTTTACGGTGTTGAAAAGCTTGTGTGTGTTTCTATTATGTAAGAAGGTCTGTGCTCAGCAATGGGACATAATATGGGCTGAATATCTAATGGTGACACTCCATTTATGAGAGGGAAGCTGCGAAGAGCCTTTTACAAGCAAATATGAGCTTTATTGCTTTTGAACAAGCGCCACGGTCGTGCGATCAATGTAACGATCGGGAAAGTGAACCAACTTCCTGTGTATCGAGGCGTGACCAAAAATTTCCTTCGATTTCCCTACATGGTTCTGTACGGAGAAAATGCTTGGAAAATGTAGCGATATAAATTCTATTACATTATGAAATGCAAACCCGCACTTCTGAGATGATTTAAAGCATAGATTTAGAAAAATTACTAAATGATTAAAAGTCAAAAAAGTTCTTTTAAATCGACATAATGGGGAATATACATGAAATTAAAATCTTTAAAAAATATTAAAGTAATAAAAAATATAGATACGTAATTATAATTAGCTTTTATATTATGTTTAATTATTATATTTTACTGTATAGAACGCGACTTCATGTGGTTCTGTAACATCAGTCCTGGTTGCTGGCTTTTGTTTGCTGGTTACTTCAGGTTTGTAATTATTTGGGTTAAAACTTCTTTTATTTAGGCAGGCAGGTATTTACAGGCAACTTGTATTTTTTTTTGTATTCTGTCATTTTATTGTGGCACTGCATGGTCCATCTGGCCTGTTATGGCTTTATGTGTAACCAAATGTTAACCTAACACTCTGCTCAACACTCTCTGGGATTATAAGTCTGGCCTGGTCGTATGTATAAAAGAAGAAAGAAGAAGTAATAATCTCTCTTTGTTCTGGTTCTTGTAGTGTCTTCAGTTGTCTCTGAGGCCTGAGAAATGTCAACGCAATTACACTATCGTTTCTTACTACTTCACAAGCTGTAGCTAATCGAACATCGTTTGTGTGAATAATCAGTTTCCGTGTGATGCCGGTAGAGTAGAATAGCATCACCCCATTTCCTCCAATGGGTGTCGTAGAAGGCGATTAATGAACCAGAAAAAGGGGTATTGATCACCTTATACTCCGTCCACCAATCCGCATTGGGCAAGCGTGGTGGACTACTGCCTAAACCTCCTTCGATGACAAGGACTTGTGTCTCAGCAGTGGGTCGAGTTGTTAAGGCTGTTATGAGGATGATGATGATAATAATCAGTTATGCCGACGATATGGTGCTGCTGAGCACTTCGATTGATACTCAGTAAAGAGTGAGTTAATGGCAAGCCGGGTCTAAAAGTTACTAGAACGTGCCCGCTGTAACTTTTGGTGGTAGTGCTATAACACAAGTCACACAATTCAAGAAATTGGGCCACGGGCTAACTGAAAACCAGATAGATAACATAGACATTGAGAGGGAATCCAGGGCGGTGAGTGTGTGCTGAAGTATGCTGGTAAGATAACACTTTCTGAGCAACAGTCAAACCTTCTATAATTGCGGTCTGTGCGCAGCGCTTTGCGCGTACAGTAGAATAACACGTTCAGGGTTTTTGCTTTGTTGAAGTGTGTCTACTGTGTGAGAAGTGGAATGAGTTATTTTATGCAATATTGCGCAAGCGAATCGCTACTATGCGGGTCTACTTTAACAATATCGTACATGCACTCTGGGTTAACTTGCATACAGAATCAGCTTGTATTAAAAAAAAACCTTAATGAAACTTACACTAGATTAAAGTTTTAATGTTCTAACACATTGATTTCGGTCTGAAATAAAGAGATTATTACTTTATGGTAAGACGACAGTCATTTAAAACAATACATATCAAAAATAGAGTTTGTTAAACTACTTCTAATGTTTATTAAGCACAAGCTAAATCATAGAACTCTAGTACCTTGTTCTTATTTACTGCCAAGATATTATGTGAAACAAGTTTAAATTGCGAGAAAGTTTCTCCAAGTGATATTCTAATACGAATTATTCAAAACAATTTCGCACAACTCATTTCCAAGGAAATATTGACTTGAAAGTATCTAGAGGTAGGTATATTAATATTCACTGTTTGAAAAGGATAATTATAGTTTATACGTCTTTCTCCATACACAGGCATCTAAATTGCATGGTATAGCAAAGGAGCAACTATGCAGTCATGTTTAAATAGGAATATAAATATATTGTATGGGGAATGTCAAAAATAATATTAAATTGTATGTTTTACTAGCTTCTGCCCATGACTTCGTCTGCTATATTAGTTTCGTGAGCTATATTATTGTAGTTTATTGAAATCCATTCAGTAGGTTTTGCGTGAAAGAGTAACAAACATCCATACAAACTTTCGCATTGATAGTATTAGTAACTCCCCTACCCGGCTAGGCACGGATAGGTCTTAAGGTACTTACTTTAACCTTAATAAAACTTAAACCTTAACCGAATTATACTTCTAAACTTTCCTCTTGAATCACTGTAGCTATTGATGAAAACCGCATTGAATTGCGTTGCGTAGTTTAAAAGTTCTAAACGTTCATACGGAAAGAGTGACTATGTTTTATACTATGTATAGAATTACTTAAAAATAGGTCATCGATCTGACTATAGGTATCCATGGGCATTGCCTTTTTTTTGACGGGGAGGTCAAATGCATTTATTACGCATCGTCCCTGCGGGGTGGTGCCAACCGCAGGGGATATGTGGGACTCGAGGTAAAGGCGTTCCCTCCATACGCACTAAACATCCTCCCCGGACTGACCTTCTGTGCGCTATTACGGGACGGCTCGGGATCTGCGCACGTGAGCGTAGCTACACCGGGATCCATAGGCGCCTAGTATTATGACTTAGGATAAGTCATTTTTCTGGATATTCATTTCGGAATCCGGGAAATTCTGGTTAAATGTTGTGTTACTTATTGAATAAACCACTATCATAAATCGCATTGATTTCCAGTATTAGACTCTGCAATTCGATTTTGTTGTAAGGTGCATTTTGTTGTGATTTTTGTCATAGTGCTTGTAAGCGCGCTTCTTCTTCTTCGAGCGGTTAGCCTGGTGTCAGAGTTTTACCGCCATTTCACCGCCATTTGACGTCGGGTCACCATGACCCGACGTCATTGCCCGCGTAATTATTTTCACATCATTGGCACCGGGTTATCTAATAGGACCTGGCAACACTAGTTCCGACAGATGATAAGATAGCCAATAATTGAGGGCTTCGGGAGATGATCGGTTCTTCTTCAGACTTATCGTCACTCACGATCAAGTGAGATAAAGGCCAAGAGCTGTCCCATCGAAAATAAAAAAGCTATTAGTAATGACTTTAAATGCCCAAGATGTACCCTTCTCCGATTCAACAGTAACCTTATATTGAGAACTCGATTTTCACAAACGAGCATCGATTATCTATATTTTGAACACAACCTTTAAATCACGTAAAGTTAAGTATGTTAACTTACGCGTTTTTGGTACCTCTATTAGGCAATTAAATCGACTGTTGATTACTGTTGGCATCTACTTTCGTTTTACTATCAGGCAATCGCATAAAGTGTTCATGAAGCAAATTAATTTCCACGGCTATTTCCCGGCGGGCAGCGCAGGCATGAATGGAAATTAATTTGCATCAAACCTGGCATGGAATTATTTTCTTGCATATCGTCGCATTTTTCTATTTTATGCATTTGTACTTGCCACGATGTACTTTTTAACTCCTGACCTCAGAACAAATAAAAAAGTATGTATAAGGAAAAGCAGAAACCTGTAAAGTAAAACCCACAACCAAAACCTAGCCCGTCGCCCCTGTACCTACAAAGTTACACGCACGCACATGTAAAAAAACTACTCCTGGCATTATCCTAAAAAACTGGCGCACGCATTACATAGATATAAAACCATTAATTTTCGTTATCCCAGTTTTCGATCCCATTTTTTAGATATTATCGTTGGGTCCCACTTGCTATTTCCATTGAATCCCATGTTATAACAACATGTGTACTTTTCAGAAGAAAAGTTATTTATCTTTATCAAATATTTAAAAAGCAGTCTATGTTCGGCCTTGCAGCAGGAGAGGCTCTACCAGTGAAGAGTTGCGTCAAATACTTGGGACTCCACCTGGATAGAAGACTTACCTGGTCACATTACATTACAACAAAGTGAACAGAAGCAAACCTAGGTTTATTCTTCACAGCGCTCCGTCTGTAATTTTTTACTTGATCTAAGCTCCCGACGCAGAGACCTATAATTTTGACGTGTGTATCTATGTGTCTGTCTATGGCATCGCATCCCCAAAGGAATGATTAAATCTTGATTCTTTGTTTTTAAAAGGTATTTAGATCAGGAGGGTTCTTAAGCTAATTCAAGACTACCTTTTTATCCGTTAGAGCACGATGACCTTCTTTATAGGTGATGCAGGGATTTTAGTATCTTCCATAGGTCTGATTGATTCGAAATTCGACATGATGTACATGAAACTTTAATGATATTGCTGACACAGTTATTTTGAAACAACTAATTTTGCTCCATGCTCCATGGGGTAAGGAAGGAGACTAGGGTTAGCAGGTCATGAGTGTCCATCAGTAGTTGCAAGCATCTTATAGGCTATGGTCGCTGCTTACCACCAGGCTGACCATATGCTTGTCTGCCAAGCTCTTAACAGAAAAAAATACTCAACTAGTTATATTATCAACTATGTATAAATAGATGAAAAGAGGAGGTCGATGACGCCACGGTCGCGCGATCACGAACGCTAAGCGACCAGGTGCGCGGTCTGTGCTCGGATGGGTGACCGAAATTTTGCGACTGGAATTTCCTCGTGCTTCAAAAGCGCGTTAAGCTGGTGGTCCCGGATGGTGTCGAAAAATTGCAGTAGTTCGCAAGGAGTGTTGGTATCAGGTAGACGCTAGGCGGCTGGCCATTTAAATTCTAATGCTAAAACCTAACATTTCAATATTATAGCAAGACGCACCAATCTAAAACCTAACATGTAAATATTATAGCAAGACGCACCAATCTAAAACCTAACATGTAAATATTATAGCAAGACGCACCAATCTAAAACCTAACATGTAAATATTATAGCAAGACGCACCAATCTAAAACCTAGCATATCAATATTATAGCAATTCGCACCAATCTAAAACTTAATATTTCAAAATTATGGCAAGACGCACCAATCTAAAACCTAGCTTGTCAATATTATAGCAATTCGCACCAATCTATAACCTAATATTATTTTTTTTATTTTTTATTTTTATTTTATTGTTCGGGTTAACAACAGCCATACTTAATTAAAACTTAACAAAAGTGACTTAAGCTAAATAACTTCGGCCAGAACCGTTAACCACAATAACTACAGTTTTGTCATTACATAACGAGTAATTATTGTTCCGTAAGTTTAAATTCTTACTTAAATAATAAAAATATAGGATTATAGTAACTATATGGAAATATATATTATATATGAGAATACATAAATATAACATATAAGATATATAATATTAAGGGAAAGTATACAATACCTAAATAAATAAATAAGGATGATATGCGAATGTTGTGCATATATGTTATATTGAATATTAAGATAAACTTACAATATGGTTTTAATATAATATAATATAAATATAATACATTAGTTTGGGTCTTCTAAATACCTATATAGGTGGACTTGATATTTTTAAGGAAGGATTCCCTACTCCCCACAAAGGGGTCCACACCGATAAAATGCTCATTGTAGATGTGGACAATACGTGATAGTACCGCATTCTTACCATAGTTGGTACCATGGAACGGAACAGAAAACAAGCTTGTATGACGAGTGCGTCGCGCCGGCACCCCCAGCCTCAGCTGTTCTAAAAGCTCAGGGCAGTCCATGCGTCCACGCAATATATCGTGCAAAAGACTCATATCAAGCACTAAACGACGTTCGTGCAAAGTTAGCAGGCCATGATCATGGCATCGGTCTATATATTCAGATTTACTAGATTTACCACAAGGAAATCTGTAGTTTAGGTAATTTATAAACTTCTTTTGTATACCTTCCAACCTATTTGTATGAACGGCGTAAATAGGGGACCACACCTGGCATGCATATTCCAATATACTCCGCACGTAGGCATAATAAATGATCTTTAGGCTAATTGCGGAAGAAAATTTTTTACAGGTTCGCATAACAAAACCAAGGCCGCGATATGATCGTTTCAACACGCTATCCACATGCATGGAGAACGACATTTTCGAGTCAAGCCAAACACCGAGATCCTTAACAGATTCGACTCTTTCGATTGCAACATTACTAAAAGTGTATGTAAATCTGATTGGAGTTAACTTCCTCGAGAAACTGATGCATTGGCATTTGGGGATGCTGAGTGTGATGTTATTATCAGTATAGTAGGACACTAAGTTATCTAGATCTAGTTGAATTAATGAACAATCGGAGATGGAATTCACTCTCATATAGATTTTTTTGTCATCGGCGTACAAAAGATGATTAGCATTTTTAAAACATGACTGAATATCGCAGATATAGGCGTTGTACAAAAGAGGGCCAAGATGTGACCCCTGAGGTACACCCGAAGGTACAGACACAAAATCTGATCTGTAGCCACCAAGCACTACCGCCTGGGAGCGATTTGAGAGATATGAGGATATCCATCTCAATAAATCACCATGTATGCCCAGTGACTCGAGCTTAGAGAGAAGGATGTTGTGATCAAATACAATATCAAGACGTACCAATCTAAAATGCAAGCTTGACGTACCAATCTAAAAAAGCATGCTTATGTCAAATACAATAGCAAGACGTACCAATCTAAAACCTAACATGTCAATATTATGCAAGACGCACTAATCTAAAAGCTAACATGTCAATATTATAGCAAGACGGACCAATCTAAAACCTAATATGTCAATATTACAGCAAGACGTACCAATCTCAAATAAATTGAGAGCAGGGTAGGAGAAAAAACAAGAAGATGTTTAAAATAAAACAGTAAAAATATTTCATTGAATAAACTTAAGAATCTAAAAGCAAATTATATTCTTTATGTAGGCATGTGTCAAATACATAAAATAGAGCCACAAATAGAATAAATAAAGGAGTTTTTCCCGAGTTCTTGTTATAAAAACACGTGTTGAGAAACTCCATGTTTAACCTACATCTACCGTACAATCGTCTGTAACTTCTGTTACTTTAAGTACATTTTCACTTGACATCGGCCATATGCGTAATATTTAAGTGTCTCGAACGCCATTTAATTTTAAAGAGAAGAAGAAAAATAAAATAGAAAAGGGCTAAACGAACGCTAATAACTTAAATAGCATCGTTTATTTATGTAGGTACGTATATATCTAATTATGTATAACTCAAAGGTGACTGACTGACTGACATAGTGATCTATCAACGCACAGCCCAAAACACTGGACGGATCGGGCTGAAATTTAGCATGCAGGTAGATGTTATGACGTAGCCAGCCGCAAAGAAATTATTTTTGGAAATTCCACCCCTAAGGGGGTAAAATGTCCACGCCGACGAAGTCGCGGGTGGAAACTAGTTTAGGTCTATAATCCTACGAAATAGGAACACTTCAAAACAAGAGGGTAAATGTCTTTTCTATTTTATTTGCCTTTGTTGTCAATAGAATAAACATATAGTTCAGTTCCTCTTTCCACGAATTTGTTATATTTCCTTGTAATAAAAATTGTAACGAATGTTTCATGTTTACGAAAAACGAAGTAGGTACTTACCTACCTACATGAAACATAAACTCGACATAATTTATCGAGCAACCTATTGTAAAGTTTCTATGAATATGACAGCTCTAATTAGACTTTAGTAACTTTACTGTATACTATCTTGCAACCCTTTTAACAAATAGAGAAATAGATTTGCCTTGTTTTCCTTTGGGCAAAGAGCCGTGTAAATTAAACGCTGTTGAAACAAATAAATAATTTTAAAAGTATACCTAAGTCCAGACAACTTTTAGATTCTGATATACCTATTAAAAATTCCAAATATAATAAATTAAAAATGTGGTCATAAATATTTTCGGCTCCACGCGATGAGAAAACTTTCAAAGGCACCAACTTTTTATCCTCTATTGCGTAGTGAAAAGCTTATTTTAATTCGTAATAATTTTGGTCTGCTGAATTGACTTTTTGGGTATGGTGCTCCATTTATGTAGGCGACAGGCAGACCTAACAGTATATAAAGGCATTACTCACAGAAATAATAATAAAGAGCCATACTGCTAGATGCGGCTTCATAGTCCCAATAGGGGTTGAGCAGAGACTTATGTAACATTTCGTTACATAAGTCTCTGCTCAACCCCTATTGGGACTATGAGCGTTATATGTTGGTTATATGTATGTATTTGCTACATTACAGTGATTTGAAAGTTAATATTTGATATTATTATGTTAACTTGTATCCTTAAACAAGTGTTGCATTGCGAAGGTTCATTCATTTTTACTTAGTTATTTGAGTAAGTATTTGATTGGTAATTGACTAGCAAATAAAATATTATACACTTTTGTTTTAGTATGTACAGCAGGGTGTCCCAAAAAAATTAAAGTAGTTATTTTTTAACGCATATCTACCCTCTAATTTTGTTTCAATAATGACAAAACACTTATAAATAAAATTTCATTGACATAGGACCACGGGAACCCGTGCCGACTTGCATCGAAACTTTATCGATTAAGACATCAGTGAGCTAACGTGTTGAGTCGCATATAGTAACGTGTTTTTTGCTACTAAATGCAATTATTTCTCATTCAATCAAGAGGTCATTAGTATCACGCAGTTCTCGAAAGAGTACACTTGTAATAGGAGTCGTATAACACAAAAATATCGGGTTCTAAATTGCCTTCTCATGGACAAGTTCTGGAAGTTTTGTTCTACAATATCCGCGGTAAGTGAATTCAACAGTCAATGAAAGTGCAAATCTTGCAATTTGCGAGTGTATTATTCTTATGGTATAAAGCGCATAAACATACTAAATCTTCACATAATTATGAAGAAACATGTAAATTTATAACAAGGTTGGAGGGACTAACAAAAAATGCTCATTAAACACAAGATTTTTGAACGTCATCAAAAGTTTGTCAAAAACTAAGATAATTTATTTGCCATTACACATGCCAATGCCCTTGAATTAATAAATTAAGACCAAATCTTCTTTCAGTGACATAGAGAGCCAGATCGTCGTGGCCACTTAGCTGGGGTGGACAGAAAACTGGCCGACAAAGAAGGGCTCAGAACTATCGAGGAAGAAAACCTATTACATAGGTACCTAAGTAGTAACCTATGTCGTAACCTATGTCAAAGGACTTTTGACATTATCTTATAAACCATTAAAAAACGACTGATCACAGATTTAGAAGATTTACCGGAACCGCTACGGAGTAGTGACTCAATCAAATAAAAAAACGTCGATGCGAAAAGACTTTATTACTTTAAAGTAAGTTGCTGCGACTACTAAAAGACAGGTGCCAGTTATGTATGAGACGACTCGATATTCATTCTTGAAGCTACTTTTGAGGCGCTTGGATAGAATATTGTTTAATTTCCAATAAGAAAAGCTACAATTCCAAGAATTTGAAAGGAGAAACGGAAGAATCCCGCGAAAGTCATAAAAGTTCATTTTCAAAACGAGGTACCCGATGTTGTTAGTCTTCACTGGAACGGCAAATTGTTGCCTGTTTCAGATCCTCGGAAATCAAAAGAAGAATGTTTTCCAATTTTCAATTGTTATATATTATGGGAATAAACAACAAATTATTGCTGTGCTATGAATGGAAAGCTCTTTAGGAAGACAACAAGTGAATGCTGAATGAATATGAATGAATGAATGAACAACTTGTGACAACACAGAATTTGTAATTTGTCTTCTAGATTTCAGTCTACAATCATATATTATTCATTCAGCATCCACAGGTTCAAATACGGATTGTTTCAATGATAATTATTGTGTCATAATTTTGTGATTTTTTTAGAGGGAAAAAATTCAACTGCATTGGTCAACAGGAAGTCTCCGTTTGATCGTATCAAAACTATGCCACTTTTCTTAACGAATATCCTCTGAGTGGCCAAATATTGCTTATTTTTAAAAAGCTAGAAAGAAAACATCGTCTCTGAAGGTAATGAACGATACAGCTGAAAGAGTTGTTAAGATAATGCATGATTTCCATTACAGTCGAGAAGGTTCGAATACATATTTTGTCACGATGTATTTACGAACCCCGGAAGATTTATCTGAAAGTAAAAAATAAACTGAAGAGAAAATTTAATAAATGAACCCTTTTAAATATAAAAATTTACCTATTAGATTTTTTTGAGTAGTTTTGAGTTTTATTTAGCCAACAAATATCAAGGTTTTTAATATTTTCCTATTAACTCCATAATTTTTTTTTATCATATATTTGATGTCAAGTCGGCACGGGTTGCCGGTGTTCAATCACAATTATATTTATTATATGAGCTATTGGGATCAAATGGAAAAAAATACGAGGGTATGTGTATTTAAATTCACGAAAAAAAAATCCCCTTATGTCTTGGGACACCCTATAGAGTTTATAAAACCATGTATATGGAAGAGATCTCTTTTAGGGATAATTCCGCCCTTGCAAACTACTGATTATTTTTATGTTATTTAATGTATTTTTCAATTGAAATAAAGAATATATGAACGTCAATTGCACATTTACTTTGCGATTGTCATAATTAAAATATACTCTATGGGTAACATGTTTGTGGACCAACCTTTTCATCGATAGCTCATATCATGTCCCCACTGAGGTGCTCGAGCCTCCCCGTCATTAGGGGCGATTAGGCCTTAGTCAACCACGCTGGCTAAGTGCGGATTGGTTGACTTCACACACAACCCAAGAATTTTCTTCAGAGATCTGTGCAGGTTTCCTCACGATGTTTTCCTTCGCCGTCAAAGAGTCGAATAAACGTAGGTACATATGAATTCAAAGTTTGAAAACACATTGGTACCTGGCGGGGTTCAAACCTGTGCCTCCCGGGTGGGAGACAACGATTCACCCTTGTTTGGTATAACAACGTTTAGTCGAAAATCACTCCTTCGAACAACGTTTAAGAAAACAATCACTTTGTATAATATCGATTAACATAATTTTCATTTCATTGAATGTTTATTTGCTATAACAACATTTGCGCTATTGATCAAAAAGTATAATGTTCAATTGATGTATTGTTCAGGTGGTATAATTTTCATTTCATCGAATGTTCAATTGAACAATAGGTTAGCGATGAGCGAAGCGCCGAGCGATTTAGGTTGACTTGAACACAGCCGAGCGGGCGAAGCGAGCGTGCCGCGGCAGCGGCCGGCGAGTGCCAGAAGCAACTTTAGGGCGTTTTCACTAAATTATTACTGAACTAAAAATTCGACACGATCTTTCGACTAAATCATTTTTAGTCTAGTTAAACATTAAGTTAAATAAAATTAGTGCATTTGAAAATTCGGTGAAATGACATTATGTCAATGAAATAATTATGCTAAATAAAATTCTACCAATTAAATATTCGGTCAAATGAATAATTACGCGAAATGACTTTATTGTAACTAAAATTAGCCGAAACGATTTTCGACTTAACGTTGTTATACCAAACAAGGGTAAACCGGAGACAACGCCCTTGCGCCCGACGCTTCCAACCTTTTACAAGTAATTAAATATTTTCGTCAATAAGTTAGTTCAATATTGATATTAATGAACTTACTTAAACAAAAACACGTGATGTGTTTCGAAACTTTCAAAAATTATTGTACGATGCTTATACAATCTTTCATTGATGAACATAAGAATGCAATGAAAAATTCCTTGAAATGTTAAACCATGTCCCTAAAATAATTCGAAGTCAAAATTTACTAACTTTTCAAAAATGGATCTGACCAAGCAACATAGTCGTGGTATTGTTTTAAGATAGGTGTGAATTTTTTGAAAAATGCGTCTAATTTAGTTTTATACAATTTTGAAACGTGAAAGCTAGAGAAAAATCCTAATATAAACCTAAATTGCAAAAAAATAGATAGTAGAGTAACTGATTTTTTTTAATATAAAGCTCACTTTCCTTCGGACCCTACTATACCAACCCGACTTGGACCAGCGGTATGGCACCACATCGTGGTGAATATGACACAATTTTGGTCACTACCAGGTTTCGAACCCGGACCGCCTGTTGCGTAGGCAGCGTTACTGACCACTCCGCCAAAACAGCGTCAATTTCATATTAATTTGCAGTTTTGACCGTCAGAGTACTTATTTTGTTTTTGTAATTAAATCAAGCTGTGATTGATGGTTTGAACAGTTCATAACTTCAAAGTCGTCAAAGTAAATATTCGTATGCGGGCCGTGTCTAACAAGTTGGCTTAATTAATTTCAAACGTCACAAGTGATTTCTCCTTGTAATTTGATAAGGAACCGTGTTTCTAAATATTCCCAAGGTTGTTTCCCTTTCAGGAAAATAATTTATTTTTAACATTTTACTTTTTACTACGGATTTCATTCATTTATAAAAATAGGTGCCTTTTATTATTACTACGTGGGTGCCTATTGTAAAGCGCTTGGCAGACAACGCCACGGGGCGGGTCAGATAATTTTAGAACAAAGGAAATTGTATACAGTCAACGCACACGGCGGGCAAAACGACCGGGTGACGCGGCATGACCGCGGCTGCCTACCAAGAATCCCAGAAACCACTTTGAATACACTAACGCCGACTACAGCGCGGGCAACTAGACTGCACTTAGCAGTTTTCTCTTCTTTAGAACTGATCGCCCGCTTGGTGTGTGCTTTCTTCGTGGTAGCTGCGGTCATCAACGGGTAGACATGATTTTTGTTCCTGAGCGGTCAAAAAGACCGATCCAAAGTATCGTTTGTAAATATCTGAACTGCCCACACACAATGTGCTTTTAGCGCTCGCCGCGGACAGCTGTCGGTATTGACTTCTTCTTTATTGCTGAGCGGTTGAAAATACTACCCCGCCCTATCGTTTACTAAGTTCCTAACTTAATTCCTCCACCACAAAATAGGTGCCTTTTTTATTACTGCGTGGGTGCCTATTGTAAGGCTCTTGGCAGACAACGCCACGGGGCGGGTCAGACAATTTTAGAACAAAGGAAATTGTAAACAGTCAACGCACCTGGCGGGCAAAACGACCGGGTGGCGCGATCTGACCGCGGCTGCCTACCAAGAATCCCACAAACCACTTTGGATACACTAACGCAGACTACAGCGCGGGCGACTAGAGTCCGCACTTAGACTTCATCTTTATTGCTGAGCGGTCGAAAATACTACCCGCCTCACCGATTTCCAAGTGCCTAACTTAATTCTACCCATTAAAATGCATATTCTACCGTTAGTGCGGCCACTCCATTGATAACGGTAATGATCAAATGATTTTTTTACTGTCAACCACCATACCACTTTTTCATGTTTTCTGTAAGACAAGAGTAGCTAGGCGTTCAATCATTGCAAACATTCGAACCTTTCCTATAAAATAGTAAGAATATGTAGTACATAATACAGTCTAATATTGTGTTAGTAACAACGAAAACTAATTACACCAGAATCGACAGGTCTAGACAGATCGTGTTAAGTGCACTAGTAATGTATCGAACACAGACATTTTCATTTACAATACAGTATTATAAGACTTTCATTTGCCTCTATGAAATTTCTCAGGTATTTAAGTGTTATCTGGATAACAGACAAGCAAAATTACTGTGTAGGTGACCTTTGTGGGTGTTTGACTTTCATGCTTTTGCGAGTTTTAAAAGTGTAAGGAAACCTTACTCTTTTCATGTCGCTGGAAATCACTGCCAGCAAACGTGTTCCCTCCATCCTCCAATCCTGGGTCATTCAAAAGAGGCGTAAAGAAGCACCTTGTCGAGCACGGTGGTTTAACTCTCGCACTAGCTATCTGCGCATTTAGACTCCATTTCTGCTGAACATCAGCTGGAATGAAGTCATTTGCTTGACATTTTTATTTAAAAAAAGCTCACTTCATCATAACAGCCTTTACAAGTCGTCCCACTGTTGGGATACCAAGGCCTCTCCTAGTCATCGAAGGAACTTTAGGCAGTGGTCCATCAAGCATGCCCAATGCGGATTTTTGGAGGGGAGTATAAGGTGATCAATACCCTTTTTGATGGTCCATTAGTCGCCTCCTACGACACCCATTGGAGAATATAGGGTGATGCTATCCTGCAGCACTATGCTGCAGAAGCACATGCTGAGGCAGGGTCCTATAGGTCTCGCACATGAATCCGCAAATTGTTTGTAGTATTTTGTAATTTCTCTCTCTACTCTCTCTATATGTTCTGTGTGTACCTTCTTTCTTTTTTTCTTTCTTTCTATTCTACTCTGCCGGCATCACACGGCCGTGGTAGCACACATGGACCGTAGACCATCGTCTCTTTTTCATAGTAAGAAGAGGCGATATGGTTCAGACTATGAATGTATGTGCATTATTCTGACTCCTACAATGCTTCCAATTTGTTTGGGGGTGGTACAGCACGATCTATCGACGACAATCTACTGGCTTTTGGAATTAAAATTTTATGACCAGCCGCCTACCTGACACAAACTGTCCTTGGGGACGGCTGCTCCCTTTCTACAGCAGCTGATACCACCACCTTAACGGGCCTTCCAAAACAAAAAATTATGTTTTTGTTTGGCGGGAATTGAAATCACCAAAATAGGTAACATAAATGAAAATGTATTAAACTTCAAAAACAAAAAATTAAAGCAGATCTAACTATGAGGGAGCTGTAAATTAAGGGCATAAATTAAATCAAATGTTTCTTTCAATAAACTTAATAAATAAGTCAAACTGTAAAAAATGCCACACTATTACGGATTAGCAACAACGGCCAGACTTATTTTCCCGCGTCCACTGCCACCGCAGATTATACGCTCTGTTTGCAACCCCAACCCTTCTAGTTATAATAAAACATCATATTTTTACATGGCAGTGTTACAAAATGAATGCTTATGTTAATAATAAAATGGGTTATTACTTTTTATAGCGTTATTTTCGCGGTTTAATGTCTCGAGTAAAAATAACGTTAGCAAACCGTATAATATTGTGAATTTTCTTCTTGATGAAAGCGATCAAAGGAGTAAGCAGGGCAAGGACGGGCAAGACGGCGGGGGTGGGCTGAGAATAAATATCTAGCTTAGTGAGTTTTATCCCATATAATTGGTTAGTGTCAGGCAGGTGCCCAGCCGTAAAAATCTAATGCCAAATCCTTAAAGGCGTGCATTTGATTTACGTCAAAACATTTTGAGGATTTTTCAGACGTAATTTTGAAGCAACGTGAAAAGACTTTGCTAAGAACTGCAAAGAAATTATAAATTATAGGAAGATTATGTTTTTCTTGAAACCACTAAAGAAAGATATTTTAATTTACACTTACAGCAAGATGAATATTATAGAGCAGTTTTACGAAAATGCAGTTTGGAGCTATCTTTCAGATGAAATACCAGCATTATAATGACAAACAATAGTTTGCCAAAAATGTTTTTCCAATAGGAAATATGCCATTCTAAACCACTATAGATCTCAAATAAGTAAAAAATTGAAATAATATATTTAAACGGGATACCAAAAATATTTATGAATTGGTAAATTTTAATGACGATTATTGCAATGTATTTGAAATTAAACTCATTTAATGTACCTATTATATTAAAATACATATAATGCTAGACACAATAACGATATTATTTCATTGTTAAATATATTCAGATATTTTGAATAATGTAATGAAAAATGATCTAAATCCGAGCTCGCGGCCATTTTTTGATCGTACACCCCGGGTCTTCCCAATTAGTGGACTTATCGCTCTGCCACCAATGTCCATATGTGTGTGGGGTCACATTAACATGTGTATCTAACAGCAATACAGCGTAAAAAATATTCTTCTTACTTCGATGAATGCACGCTCATAAGGAGTATTGTTGATATCAAGGCATACTGAACCGACACCAAATAAGTTGGAAGCAGAGTAGGAAAATGAAGTGAGTCTCTATAATACTGAGCCACTGAGCAAAACATAGTCGGATGTAGCACGTTACACATAAATAGGTATATTTGAATTTCGTTCGCCCTTTCCATTTTGCTCATGCGTACTCCAGACCACTTTCACAATCCTTTGAACTATATCGACTCGTACCTATACGCTTATAATCGTCTTACAGTGACTGACCGCGATGATTCTCGCCACAGGCTTCTTAATGGGTGACCATATTTTGTTACTGGTTTTATGTTAGTATAGTCAATTTAACTCTCGTTTGTAATTGATAGGATCCATTTTACACCAGGATGACTTTACCACCTATAAGTATTTTTAGTAACCTGTGGTTTTTTGATGTTGGTTCACATTTACTATATGAGTTCGTGTAATCTTAGTATGAGTACAAAATGTGTTTGAAAACCGATACTACGGTCAAAAGATATCTGCTGATCCAATGTGAAGATAGTAGATAATTATGTATATTCAAGAAAGTCGTGAGCTACCTATAGGGAAATAAACAGCAATATTGATGGAAGTCAGTTGCCCAAGTTACAATTATGGAAAACGTTACATAGAAATCAACTTCATTCATAGGAATGTGTTTTTTAAATATAAATATATTTACAATATAAACGAAATTGTAAATGTTCATTGTGCAACCGGTCCTAATGGTATTTTATATTAATAAAGAGTTTTCATTAATTATAGATACGATATTTTTTAATTAACGGTTGTTAAATCAATAAATACTATAAAAGTAGGTACATGTGATCTAATAAAAAGAAATTAAATCCTGTTTTACTTTTTTCTGGTAGACTATATTTAAGTACTTTCCCTCCAACTACCGTCTATTTTTTCCAGCCCGTATTTCATAATTTCGCAAAGAAAACAATAACATTTCTTGCTTCTACAAAGTTGCATTACAGCCACTGGCGAAGCACGCGCCCTGTAAGGTGTTTGCGCACCAACTTCTGAGCACAGTTGAACAACACAAACATTTCTTTGTCTTCCGTTTCTTTTGTTGGGCAACGTTTTGCAAACACAACGGTAGGTATTTTTGAGCATTTACTTTTCTTTGTGTGAATATAACCGAAATAAGTTACTACCGCGCTATGTAATAGCCGCTTTGTTTAAAATTACCATAGGTGTGCAGTTATATTGTTTTACACTGTAATTTTAACAAGGCATTTTTGTACAGCTTCGCAATCTTTGTTGCAAAAGTAATTAACGAAATTAACTGTAAAATAATATTATCCGAGTACATATCAACACACAACACAAGTCAAAGAACAACTTTTATTTGTAGTTGTATATTTATTACAAGTTGTTACAACCATATAGCTCTTTACAATTTTGATCAAAAATACGTCAGCTCTTTCCTATGCATAGAAATGTGGAATTTTCTATGTCAAAAAGAAAAGACAAAGAAGGTTCTTAGTTACGTTCGAGCAATAGAATACTTACAGCACTACGAAAAAGAAGCTTTATTCGTTTTCAAGAACTAGAATATACTTCGTCAAGTCGGGCGTTCCACTTTACTCGTACTAATGACCCGTACTATATTTTCCGTAAAATATAAATCGAAATATGAAATTTAGAAGAATTGAACGTAAATATCAATAAAAATTGACGAAAGTTTAGTCTTTAAACTTTGTAATTTGATTGAGAAACAATTACGAAACTTTATCGTTGTTAACTTATTTAAATTCAAACATATTTTTTGGTGCAGTGACTGGATTACTAAGATAATCAAAACTGATCTCATCAGTCTGAAAAGATCTCATCAGTTTGAAATAGCATAATAGGTCTAAGCAAAAAATCTTAATAATAATGCTGTCAATTCTACAAACCGGTAAACATTGAAGAGAAGTTACTTGTTTTTCTCTATAAATAAACATGATTTATAAATAAATGTAAATGTTCTCTCAAATACACCTAAAATACTCTTGATGTAGGCAATGGCTTAATAACTCTATTTATGGCACAGTCAGAACGAACAATGCGAACATCGGTAATTATAACTAATTAGAAGAACATGAATGACATATTTTAGGATTATTGTACCCAAAAGGCAATTTCGTTGTCAAAAGTAATCGACGTATTTGGTCGGCTAAACTGAGATTATTGATTAATAATCAGTCTGCAAATCGTTTGACAATAGTCATTTTCAATAGCCACTTGCATAAAGTGAAAATGGGGGAAAGCGAATTTTGTGGGGTACGTACAAGTACGTATTATTACTTGCTTGTCAAAAGTGACAGTGACATTGGCATTTATTAAAAGGGAACAAATTTAGTGCCCTAAAATAGTATGTACAGTGCTCACCAAAATTGATATTTTTGCCACCAAAAATAACTTTTGGTGAAAATATACACTTTTTTGGTGAGCATTATCCATTTTTGTAGGTTAGGTTAGGGTAGTATGGTGTTAATTTGAATACAAGCCTCATTAAAGTATAGCTAATCTATGGTGGCATCTTCGCGTTGTATTTTTGTTTTCATAACAAAATTTGCAAATAAGAGCTACTGGGAAAAAAAAAATTATTCGAAATGGTCAGCCGAGAGACACCACGGTTAGACATAGGCCTTCCCTAGGGATTTCCAACCCGATTTGTCGAGCGGTGCCCGCAAAAACATGATTTTTCAAATTAAAATTAAATAAATCAATATCCGGATCTAATTTTTGAAGTATTAATGTTACGATTAATGTAAATCAATATAATAAAAATTATATTAAAAAAATGTGAATTCCCCTATATGTGAGATTGCAAGAAATGTATATAGAAATGTACCACCTGACTCCCCTAATTAGTATCGCGCGTTATACGTAACGTTAGTTAGATGAAATGAAATGTTTACGTACAGAGTCGAAATATTTAACGCTGTTATGTTTTGTCATTCGATAAATTCGAGGCGCGTGAAAAACAAGAATAAATACTAATTCCAAAGGTTGATTCGTAGGATGTAATTTACTTAACTCTGGCACGGTTAATTAATTGCAAAGTCTGTTTACTCAGACGATTTCAAGTAAGCTGTGTCTAAATCCAATGTTTGGATGTAGAAGTAAAAACATTTTGTCTATTTGTAAAGCCCTTTCTTCTTCTTCTTTTAAATTAATGGCGATCGCGACACATTAAAGATTACGTATTTCGACAATATTCAGTGAAAAATGTACTTAAAGTCACAGACAATTGTAAGGTAGATTGAGTTTAAAAATTGAGTCCCTCAACACGTGTTTTTAAGAACAATCTCAAGTTAACTAATGTAATTGAAAATAATATTAAAATTGTTTTATCATAATATGATTTCCGAAGGCACCCGACAGGTGCTAACGTAAGAATTGAATATATGTACATAATAATATAATAATAATAATTTATTTCTACGCTCTCACCAATTATCTAGCCCAAATTAAGTATCTTTAAGAACTTGTGTTATGGATACTAGATAATGGACAAATATACTCACTTAATAATCTAGATATTTTTATAAATAAACTTAAATAAATATATAAACAACCATGACTCATTAACAAATACTCGTGTTCATCACACTAACATTTGCCACTACCAGGACTCGAATCCGGACCGCCCTATGTGTAGGCAGCGTTACTGACCATGACCACTCCACCACGGCGCGGCGGCGTCAATTATTAAACGGCGTACATTATTTGTTAAATCCAAATCTAACGTATTTTTTGATGCTTGGGTAAGGTGAGATTGTGTAATATATTATGTTTATAAAAGTAGTACTATCATAATTGTTTATTGTAATACTTATACTCGCCCTAAAGAAAAATACAGATTTTTTTCCTATATTTGAGTACTTACACAGTATGAGATATCAATAGATACTTTGCCATTCCAAAATGTTCAAAAGTTCAGTAAATAAATAAATTTAATAAAATAAATTAAAATACTACATTTTCAAAGTCGTTCAATAAAAGTAACTTAAGTACTTATATAAAATTTCAAATATATGCCTCTGTCTACATACTACGATAAGCAAATTATGCGAAATACAAATGAATTCGAAGCTTCCGATGGTTTCAGGTTATGTTCTATTAAGTGAATAAAAATACAAAGATATTTTCTCAGACTTTTCCATTATTGCCTGAGATCGACAAAATATATTGAATATTAATTGGTTCCTTAACAAAGTTTTGGCGTTCCAATGCTTAAGTTTGATTTCAAACCGAATAATTGAGCTCGTAAATGAAACTGGGATCTATTTAGCGATCTTCCGCCATAATGAAAGAGTCCTAAGTACAAATTTTGCGTTTTCATAAAGTTACGAAGCGATTTATGAATTGCTGAATGTAAATGTTATAAGTAAGAAACAGTATCGGATTACTTTCTTATGAAATTATAAAGGAATCAATTAGTCGGTGGTAGGACTAGTTTTAAATCAGCCTGTTAGCCATACCATCTGCCACTACCAGGGAATCGAACCCAGCATCCTCCGCAATCCGGGCGGTTGGGTTAACCACTACGCTACCAGGGCACTGCTTACGTCCGCCGTCGAAATTTTTCAGTGCTTGTTGTGTATGTTTTTATGGTAAACATTTTACAATACCATCTCGTCGAAGCCTGCATTACGCGCGTGGAATTATCAAAAAACAAAATTTCACATTAAAATGCGATATATTATTCGACTTACACTTACACTTACACTTATAGATAAAGTAAAGTTGATAAAATTTGTTAATGATCGATATACATATATATGAACATCGATAGTGTCGTGTTCGCACCTGATGTTGCTATAAATATATTGTTAAAGTCAATATATTTATGTTACTATATGTCGAAGAATCTGAATACAAGCAACGCCATCTAGTTTTAGTTTTAAGAGTTACGATTGTAACGGTTGATTTTTTGAGGACGTGTGATGATGCAGGATGGCCGTGACGACGCTATGACATTATTAGGTTCAATTGTAATTGAATTTGTTATTTTCATTAGAAATAGTCCACGAGGGATTGCGAGTGACGTCAGCGCCGCACGAGCTATCGTACGATGCGACGTAATAGTGGTGGGGCGCGCCTTTGTTGCAGCGGTGCGCGCTCGACAGAGCTCAGTCTAGTTCGAGGCGTCGCTGAGTGCGGACGTGTCTATGGTTGTATTAGGAATGCTTGTGGAAGCTATGTCCGACGGTTGTGTGATAATAGTTAGAGAGAAGTGAAGGCGAGTGCCGGTGCAATGTAGAATGTGCGCTAGGTAAACCTACACACTGGGTCACAAGTCCCAGGCACTACTCTGGTTCTCCTCTTTGTGATGTGTGTTGATAAATTGACTCGGCATTCGTATGTGAGATAATGATTCGGCTAAATCCTGACGATATCCACGACATCAGAAGTGGGATGTGTTGAAATAATTTTGGAGTCTATCCTTTTTTTTAATTAATGAGGGTAATGCAAAAATTCTTATTGCATTGGATGTACCGCGTGGCCGATTGGGGTCTACGGGTGAGAAAATTTCATTATTTTTGGGCTACGATGCACCGTTTTAGAGATATTTAAGTTTTTATCTCGTGGTCCAGAAAAATTGAAAAATGTGTAGAGTAGAATGAAAAAGAAAATGAAAAAGCTTTTTATTTAAATGAATTTAGCTAAGTACTTTTAAAACGTCAAAAGCCTCTCACGATTGGTCGTTCGTACGGTTTTTTTTTACGATTCGTACCCAGCATGCCCAGTTGCCCACTTTGGACGAGTACGGTCGCGCCGCCCGCCGCCGTCTGTTGCATTGGATAGCTTTGGTGAGTGTTTAAATCATGATTTTAAGTTTAGAGCTGCTTATTTAAAAGAAAGTGTTGTGTATTGTTGAGCGTAGTGAATTATTTGTTTCGAATTTAATCTAATTAGATTGAGGGTAAACGAAATTATTGTTGTTCAATAGAATCGTAACTGTTAATTTTAACTGCATTGGTTTGTAATTCAAATTACTCAATTGTGGATAGATTTTATGTCTACCCGACATAAAGAAATTAATAATTGGACGTCTGAAATTCTATTCTAGGCTTAGGCGTGATGTTGCCTATTTGCGCAATATAATTTGTTAGGCAGTTTAATTTGAAATAACTAGTTTTGTGCCACTGTAACTGCGGCTTATTTTATCTTGGTGAGAAATAGGGTTGACCGTGTTCGTGCTATGCTGGATTGTATTGTTCCCTTGGAATTAAGTGCTTACTTAGAAGTACCGCTGGATGTGCCGATGACGGCAAAAGTAAGTAAATTTAAACAAAATGGAAATTTATGTGTGTTAATAACTCCAATGTAGATCAAGAGGCTATGGCCTGTGAATAACATCTTTTGTGCTGTGACGGTTAAGCATACCATTTTTTTAATTATTAAGAGTGTATGATCCTTTGAATTACTATGTGTCACTTGTTTTATTTGCATTGCTTTATGGAGTAACCGAATGGAGGCTACTCGTGATGAAGCCGGATGGAGGCTTGTAACCGGATGGAGGTTACGTGTAGTTATGATAACCGGATGGAGGTTATCGGTATGGCGACCGGATGGAGGTTGCGATACGAGACCGGATAGAGGTCGTGGTGTGACTTATGTTGTATTGTATGGTAACTGGATGGAAGTTGCCACACGTGACCGGATAGAGGTCGTTGTGTGGTATGGTAACTGGATGGAAGTTGCCATACGTGACCGGATAGAGGTCGTTGTGTGGTATGGTAACTGGATAGAAGTTGCCATACGTGACTGGTTGGAGGTCGCTGTCGGAAAGCTCTGCAAGTTTCTAAATAGATTCATTGATGATATGAAGGAAATGGAATGTTTAACAGCCACATTATAGTTCACCTTATTTAAAAATTGTTTAAGTAGTTGTTAACTGAGACTGTATTCATTACTCTTTGTGGTCAGGAATGACCGAGACGTACGTTGTTACTGTTCGAGAAATTTTCACTTGTTTCAGACCCTTCACACGAGGGCGTGTGAAGTGCAGGATGGCCGTGTCGAAGAATCTGAATACAAGCAACGCCATCTAGTTTTAGTTTTAAGAGTTACGATTGTAACGGTTGATTTTTTGAGGACGTGTGATGATGCAGGATGGCCGTGACGACGCTATGACATTATTAGGTTCAATTGTAATTGAATTTGTTATTTTCATTAGAAATAGTCCACGAGGGATTGCGAGTGACGTCAGCGCCGCACGAGCTATCGTACGATGCGACGTAATAGTGGTGGGGCGCGCCTTTGTTGCAGCGGTGCGCGCTCGACAGAGCTCAGTCTAGTTCGAGGCGTCGCTGAGTGCGGACGTGTCTATGGTTGTATTAGGAATGCTTGTGGAAGCTATGTCCGACGGTTGTGTGATAATAGTTAGAGAGAAGTGAAGGCGAGTGCCGGTGCAATGTAGAATGTGCGCTAGGTAAACCTACACACTGGGTCACAAGTCCCAGGCACTACTCTGGTTCTCCTCTTTGTGATGTGTGTTGATAAATTGACTCGGCATTCGTATGTGAGATAATGATTCGGCTAAATCCTGACGTTATCCACGACATATAGATATATTTTTTTTTACGTCGGTGGCGTAGTGAGAGCGTCGTCTTCCACCCGGGAGGCACCGGTTCGAACCCCGCCACGTACCAATGTGTTTTCAATTTTCGTATTCATTTGTACGTTTAATCGACGCTTTAACGGTGAAGGAAAACATCGTGAGGAAACTTGCACACACCTGTGAAGAAATTCTTAGGTTGTGTGTGAAGTCGACCAACCCGCACTTGGCCAGTGTGGTTGACTAAAAGACCTAATCGCCCCTAATGTGGGGTAGACTCGAGCCCCTCGGTGGGGACATTATTATGAGCTGTTGATGAAATAAAGCTACTCAATAAAATCATAACTTATAAACTACTAAATTATAGATAAAAGACTTCGCCTAGGTCTTCTGAAACAGGAAGTGTATAAAACACTGGCTGCATTACCTCGCTGAATCGCGAGATTATTTTTTGCGCAAAATATATACCAGCCTTATTGTCACTCACTGTCTCACGTAGTCGCTCTGCAATATCCCGAAAAAGTCAGTTAGCTCCTGGACCCCATGGTCCAGAGTCTCTAACCCAAACGGCTCAAATAAGTAGTCTCCTGAGAGATCAGCGTATTTGCGCCGCTTGAGAGATTCAGCGGAAGCTGCACACGATACGGACATTGTTGAGGTAGCTAGATTATGGAACATTGTTAAGGTGCCCAGTCTACGCAAGTGGCGTCCTATACCGGACATCTCTATAATTTAAACAGTCAACTTATATATGTTACTACTGTTATTTACGTCACACCGCGCAGTTCCACTCGACGGGACGGCGCGGTACAATCGCCACGCACAGGTCGGTGTCGACGGCCCGTCCCGTCCGCTGTGTGGCGTCAGCTTTATGAAATTATAATGTATAATACAAAGCAATCAGATCATAAAACTACGACACTACCTTAATATGTACAAAAAAGAGTCTTCATTTCTTAAAAACCGGCAGCGGATTGGTGTTTCTTCCATAACGCTTACTGTGTGCAAGAAACTTACAATCTACTTTGAAACTTGAAATATAAGTGAAATGTCCATGGGTGGAGGTGATCGCTTACAGGCGAATCGTTTGCTCCTTTGTCCCTTTTTCCATAAAAAAAAAACTAAGTAAACAGAAATAAATAAAAAAAACCGCCTTCAAAACTAAAAACGGGAGAAATAAAAATTTTGTTTATAAAAATCTAAATGTTTTTTGAGGTCGGTCCCAAATACAAGTAACATGGTTTACTACAAATATTGAGGTTGGCACCGACCTCAAAAAACATTAAGATTTTTATAAACAAAATTTTTGTTCCTCCCGTTTTTAGTTTTAAATGCGGTTTTTTTAATTTTTTTTTTCTGCTTTTTAGTGTTTTAAGTATAGAAATTTTCAGGAAACTACCTCAAGATCTTTTAGACACCCAAGTGATAAAATTACGACATCATCAATGTCAATTAAATAGGCATTATTAGGGATTACTCAAAAACTACTCGCCAGATGTCGATAATTTTTAAATGGGACCCCATGACAAGCACTAGCTTCCAAAAGTCAAAAGAATCTTAAAAATCGGTCCACCCAGTAACGAGTTATGAGGTAACAAACATTAAAAAAAAACATACAGTCGAATTGATAATCTCCTCCTTTTTTGAAGTCGGTTAAAAAATGCTACGAAGCTCTTGCCTAACTAAATCCGTTCCGAATGTCTCAGAGACTCTAATTAGTGTAGAGACTCTTCGTGGAAGATGATCGTTGACTAGAAATTCTCTCCATGGAGATGTGAATTACGACCACTAAGGTGAAGAAGACAACCCGGTGACGATGGGAAGGTTGTGGCCGTTAGCCGTAGTCATGTCCAAAAAATTAAAAGAGATTATGACCATTTGTCAAAAAAATAATTGCAAGGGAGGGGGGAGAGGAAGACCGAAGAAAATATAATTGGACTGCGTCAAGAATAATATGGGAAAGAAGAGGCAATAATGACAGGTCGCCTAACTGTCACCTACGCATACGCAAATGCGATACCTAAACCAAAAAAGTAAAACAAAAAAAACAGGACAGATATTCAAGTAGTATAATTGTAACGTAAATCAGACACACGCGTTAATACGACAAAAAGAAGTTAAGATCTCGAGGCAAGCTCATCATGACGCACACATATACAGTTTTCACATACACGGAGTCTCAGTTCATTCCAAATTAGTACGAGTGAGTTGTCCATTGATTTTAAGGCGACAAGAGTTTCGTACGAGTCACGGAAAGATTTCCTTTTTTTTTTTTTTGAAACTGTAAAGGTCCAATTAGTCACATTTTTTACTCATCCCAATTACAGATATACTTTTTACAATTACTACTAGTGAAACTGGGTTTAAATAGCCGTAACAGTCCTTTATAGTCGACTAAAAGTTACACGCACTGTATCGTACAGCTTCTTAAAATATTCATTACTTTTCCAAAGCTCACGTTTTATATTGTACTCTGTTGCAGTGTCATAACTAGTGTGACGGCTAATGACCTCATCCATTACCGTTATCGATGGCCCTGGGTATGCAAGCTATGAAGCTACTATCGTTCATTATGACAGTCGCAGCCGGCGCATATTAAGACGCTGCAACGTTGTCTGAGTTATAATGCCTTTTAGCTGCATATTTTTCAAGTTTTAAAGTAGATTGTAAGTTTCTTGCACACAGGAAGCGTTATGGAGCCGTGTCTAAAGGAAAATAACTTTTTTTGCACAAAACAAACAAGCTGATCAAGCAAATTTTACTCAAGTGCAACCAGTTCTTATTGCAATTGAAATGCGTTCAAATCTTTTTGTAAATACAACTTAGCTTATGCCCCGCGTAGCACAAAGTACGGGACTCGAGTCAGATGTATTTTTAAAAATTTATTTATGACTAAAAAATAAACAATAGTACAATATTCCTTATGTTAGAAACTTATATACTACTAGCTGTTTCGCTCACGGCTTCGCTTGGGATAATGTCGGTTATCGTGCCAAAAACTAACTATCCTATGTCATTTCCAAATTTCATCAAAATTGGTTCTGTAGTTTAGGCGTAGAAGCGTAACAAAGAATCAACAAACAAACTCACTTTTGCAGCATTTATAATATTAGTCAGGATTACAATAAAAATATTAGTATATTTTGTTTGAATGTATAGTTCTAATTTCAAAGCGTGATATTTCTATTAAAACCTTTTATCAAGCAACAAGTAAATCTCGCACAGAAGTTGGTATTTTTTATGATTTCGCAAATAATGTAGGTACTACAATATAAGTGTAGGCACGCACTAATCTCGTCTCCGGTATAGGAGAGTCTTTATTGTGTTTACGAGCAAAGGTTGCGGCAATATTTACGAACAGGCTTGAATGGAAAAGCGTACAAATTGTTTGTTTTGTGCTTATTTAATAACATCCGTTTTTTGGGGTAAACAGGAAAAATAAGGATTCGCATGAGTGTAATCGATAACATTGGTAAGTGAGCTTTTTCCTGTGTATCTAATTACTTCACTGCCATAAATAATATTATTGAGTAATCGTTACCCTTAGGAAGGATATGGTGACCCATCATCTCGCGCATTGAAAGAGATAGTTACAGATTTTTGCACTTTGATTGTGGGTAGTTCGAATTTTCTCCATTTTCATATCAACTGCTTACCTTCAGGTGGAATGGAGTCATTTGCGTTACCTTTAAAAAAATTAAGTCCGTCGTCTTCTTGAAAATATCAAGTGACGTTGCAATGATTTAAGGTCGGCAGCAATGGATTTTTAAATAGGATTGTAGAAATCTGTATCACATTCTATATCAGTTTTTTTTGTATTTGAAATAATTTATGAAAGATTATTTTCTACCGAAATAAGCATAACTACGCCTAATGGATGTAACATACAAATCACAGATAATCATACTTTGAAAGGCCGAGACAATTAGCTCAATTCATTAGCAAAAGATGTTGTTCTTGATAATACATACCAACATAAAAATATTTGTCCAATGATTTTACTCTTTAATGCCCATATCCCTGAAAATAAAATTAACCTCTATACAATACAACTTAGAGTGTATCATCTGAGCATTCGAGGACGTTCGGACAATGCGGTTGAAACAATTATGGTGTCGGCGGTGGAGCAGGCTTCCGCAGGAAATGCCAGTGTCAGACCAATTACTGATGTATCGTCCCGACGTTAGCTGCGCCAGTCGTTTGTCAATTGAATTTACACATAGATTTACCAACTAATAAATAAAATAGGGTTGAAAAAAAAGTTTGTTTGAGGTGAAATAATTATTCGGTCTCTTCTCATTACCTTACCAATTTATTAACTCTTAACGATTCTGCCATTAGCATTTTGAAAGTAGCACTTTCAAATTTTCATTTCATTATTTGTACTCCGTGATTATTTAATATCACTTATAGTGATAGTAACACTTTCGCTCCGAACACTGTAGGGACTCTAGATTTCAGTGAGACTATTCATGAGAGGTCCTGTACTACCCGCATCCAGCGGCTTCCCACGACCTATACTAGATCGTCAGTCCACCTTGTGAGGGGCCTCCCAACGCTGCGTCTCCCGGTACGCGGTTTCCACTTGGGGACCTTTCCGCCCTAACTGCCGATCTCCTCGCAATGTGCCCTGCCCACTGCCTCTTAATGTTCGCGATTCTCCAACAGCAACAGTCAATAAAAATGGTTCTTTAAATCTCCAATGTAATGTAATAGAGCAAAAGAATCATTTGTCATAAAGCATGGAGGTTTAGCGAAATAAATAATCTCTGTAATTGAGACGGGTAGTCGGCGTTGTTCGTTCTTTCATACATCGGGCTTCAACCTACTTTGTCGTACGACTTTGAAAGCTCGCGCATTTGCGGATTGTTCATGGATTTCCTAAAGATGCGTCTACACTCGACGAGCCAAGTATAAGTGGAGCACATATTCATGTAGTGTGGACCAACTTAGCTTACTGAGCGTCGAACAAGCGCGCACCGAACGTTCGACTCGTACTCGACTGTGCTCCAGCAATTGTTGGTTTTTTGACGAACACAAAGGGATTTGCACTGCGGAAAGCCGCGTTTAAGGACGGTAATCGTTGGAGTCTCGTTGCGGAATGTTGGAGTCACATTTGATTTACAAACGACGAAATAGCGGCTCCGCTCGCTCGTGTTCTGCTTGTCCAACGTAGATGTACCTTTTGGTTCCAGTCTTAAACTATGAACCTACCTTACGCGCATCTTGCAATAGCTGAGCGTAAAACCGTAGAAATTCTGATAGCTTTGAATTATGTCCATCTTGGTGTTCACATATAAGATTTCAACTTTATACTGAATCATTTGTACGTTTTTGTAAAATTCATTACAATGTTTGTCTGTTTAGAACTAATGATCTTCTCAATTTTAGCATGATTTCTCTCTCAATTATCTTTGTCTCTGTCATTTTAAGCATGTCTGTAAAGGTTTATTTTGATATGTCATTAAAATATATATTCATGTAATTTTTTACAACGAAATTATAAAATACCGTTAACTATACTACTATACTAATATTATAAAGAGTTAAATATTGTAAGTTTCTATGAGATAGTAATTTCTGGAGCTACTGGACTGATATTAAAAATTCTTTAACCAATAGAAATCTACACTGACTATGATGACAAATAACTATGACGTTTAACAAGTAAAATAGGTGACGGGTGACGCCCAGCCATCGCCCAGCGAAGTGGGGACGGGTCAGCTCTCAGACTAATGTTATAATCATTGGTCTGAGGGTCAGCTACTGTTTTTTTTTTGTTAGGGTTGGTATCAACTGCGCATCTAAGACCTTTGAGCCATATCTTCATTTGGAAATTTCTTCTTTCTCGATGGTTGTATTAAAATATGGGTGACGTATTTTAGACAACTATTTTTATAAGCCTCATAACTCCAGTACGGCTTATAGAAATAGTTGTTAAAAATTTTACTCTCTTATAACTCTAAGAAATTATAGATAGTATATATGACACGACATATTAATATTCAAAATAAAAAAAAAACTATCCTATAGCCTAGGTTGGACCAAGCAAAACTCATTTACAAAATTTTAGAAAAATCGTTTTTTTGTTTCGGGGATTAGGGTGGACAAACATTGAGACAAGATATTTTGACCATAAAGATTGGAACGACTTGATTCTTATAAAAAATCATGCTTAATTTGTAGGATATTTTGACAGATTTATCGTCACGTTTACTTCTTGAGCCCTCCTTTATAAATACCTGGTGAGGTAGCCGTGAGTACTAGCCATCTCTGTAAGGTCCCTTTGTGTACGATCGTTCTTCAATAACCGGAATAAGCTACTTAACGTCCCTACAATACGGACAATTTCTTGATAATGTTGAGCGGAGTATAAGTCACGCAGCTATTTTTATGCTTGTTAAATAAAACGTCGAAGCCTTTTCAACACCTAAATATAGTGACAATGATTGACATAATTAAGTGTAAAAAATCAAATATTTTAATCACCGACGTTAATTAATTTCATTAATTGTGAATATTACTGATGACTCGTTTTATATATTATGTTATATTATTATTATTATCGCATATAATATGATATGTGACAAATCCAGCCAAGTGCGAGTCGGACTCGCGCACGAAGGGTTCCGTTCCTATGTCTATTGTAAGGGTGCCGCCCAAAAATATTTGTTTTATTTTTATTTAGTTATTTATTTTTAAAGTTAATATATAACTTAATATTTTGTAAATATTTCAAGCATCTACTGGTTGCCGTTACCAATATCAAGCAAAAAAAAATACGTTTCTTGTATGGAACACAAACATCGCAACAAGATATTTTTATTATAAAGATTAGCATGACTTGATTCTTATAAAAAATTATCCCCCTTAAATATTTATTTTATTCTGTTTATCAGTATATTTGTTGACAGAGCGACAACAGAAATACATCATTTATGAAAATTGCAACTGTCTAACTATCACAGTTTTAATAATAGGGTCCCGTTTTACCCTTTGGGTATGGAACCCTAAAAATTCACTTTAGTTACTATCGCGACCTCTGTTGCTGATAAACAACCTTTGATTATTTTGACGCTAACGGGAGTTTGGACACCATATATCTACTATTCTAGTGATTTATTTCGATCATGTAATCTTTCTAATTTATTGATTCCCAATTTTGCATACATAAATTTTGCATAGGCAAAACCAAATAAAACCTAAACCCTTCGTTCTCGATAGTACCGCGAAAGCCTGAAAATATTTGTGCATACATTTTCAGATTTTCGCGGCACTACCGAGAAATCAAAGCAAAAATAAAGATATACCTAGTCGAAAATTGGACCTAGCTTTAAGTTCGTGGATAAAACCCTGCCACTGATTTCAAAGGTTATCTGAATTGCGTAGTAGAAAAACCGGCATTTATTACTCAGCCGAAAAAAAGTTCGCAGAGAATATTCTGGAAACACCGTAAGGTGGCATTTAGATAAAAGTGCCACACCCGTTCAAATATTTGGCAAACTGAGGGTTAGGTAAATAAGAAGATCAACTGAACGGCCGTGACGACAACCACATGATTGATTCGTGGGGTGTCAAAGTTACTGAATATTGATAACACGCCCCACCGCTTTAAGAGGTATGGCGTATTGCTGCTATAGATCTTCTCTGGTATGTAAAACTTAAACTATGATGTACGAAACAGGCACGTTATTAATAGGCTTTAGCACAATAATAGGATATCACGAACTAGTTTCAACTAAATTATACGAGTTGACGAACGCCTCTTTTTCAACCGACTTCAAAAAGGCGGAGGTTATTAATTCGACTGTATGTTTTTTTTTAATGTTTGTCAGCTCATAACTCTTTACGGGGTGTACCGATTTTAAAGATTCTTACGACCTTTGGACGCTCGTGCTTGTCATTTATATATTCAGTTGACATCGATGATATCGTAATCTTATCACTTGTGTGTCTAAAAGATCTCGAGATAAGTTTCCTGAAAATTTATATACTTAAAACACTAAAAAGCAAAAAATAAATTATTTTTAAATAAAAAACCGCCTTCAAAACTAAAAACGAAGAAATAAAAATTCTGTTTATAAAAATCTAAATGTTTTTTTGAGTTCGGTGCCAACCTCAATATTTGTAATAAACGTTGTCACTTGTATTTGGGACCGACCTCAAAAAAACATTTAGATTTTTATAAACAGGATTTTTATTTCTCCGTTTTTAGTTTAGAAAGCGTTTTTTTTTATTTAAAATATTTTTTACTATGAACGCTACGGAACAGCGGCTAATAAAAAAGGGGCGATACGCTTCCAAATTGATAATTGTGCCTTTAACATAAATGCCTTTTTTATTTATGTGACTGTTTAAACTTCTTTCTTTGATGACATCAAAAAAATTGCGCTCACTTGGAAAACAGGCGAAACTTCTTTTTACATTTTTAAAACATAAATACAAATAAGTTATGAATAAACGTTAGAATTAAGCCTTCCTGCTGTACACAAACTCTTTTGATAGGTTTTAGCAACAAAAGACGTAGAGTAAACGACTGAGGCAAGTCGATTTTTTTCAGTGCATTTTTCTAGTATTATATTTACGCGTTTGTAAACGCAAAAATAAAATTATTCCATAACAAAAGACGTAACTAAAATAAATGATAATGCAGTACCTTGCACAGTAGTACAGTCAGCATCAGAAATTTTAATTGATGTTCAATGTGTTCAATACTTTTTTGTTCATAGGACATTTGCCATGGCTTCTAATTGTTTTTTATTACGATTTAAGAGAAATCTACAAACTACATTGGTTACGAAAATTGTGATGTACCACAATTTAATATGCATGGGAAGTTAGTACGTATTTACATACATTAAATTTTATAATATATTTTTCATATATCAGTGACAGGGAGAGATCTTTTGTAGATATAAGTTCGCCCTAGTGTCTTTAAATTTATTAGTTCTTACATGTGAAGTACAATCAAGAGTAGGTAATTAAATACATTAATAATACAAACACTTGCATCAACAAAAAAATTAAGTACCTTCTTAACGTTTATCAAAACCGAAAATTTATATCATTCAAAATATTTTCGCGTCATAATTATATCCCAGCTCTTATCAAAAAAGATTTCCTGTATTTTGAGATAGTTAATTAAAAAGCATTATCAACCTTAACAGGTTAATAATAGGACGTATCTTCGCAACGCTACAAATTGTTTTATTTAACGAGTTCACTTACATGCTTTGCAACAAAGTATTACATGCTGAAAACTTTATGGCCCTAACAAATAGCCCTGTTCCAAGTTTACTAGGTAAATAAACTTGTTATTTCATTAACGTACTACATGTTGGAAGTCAATTCACATTCGGTTACTACGGCCTCGCTATTCAATCGCTTTGTGTCCTTGCTTAAGCACAAAACATTTTGTTAGAGAGATTGTGGAAGGGAAACGAACAGTAAGCTTTGATTTAACAAACAAATTTTTCAACTTTGCTGATCCACAACATCTATTTAATTGTGGGTTATGATGTGATGGCTGTTCTACCCTGCTGACATCACATGGCGAAGCCCACGCCTGGCATAGTAGAGTAGTACAACCCCATATCCGCCAATGGGTGTTTAAATGTTTATAAATAAACACAGATTAGTATATATGACGCCGTCGTGGTGGAGTGGTCAGTAACGCTGCCTACACAACGGGTGGTCCGGGTTCGAGTCCTAGTACTATAGTGGCAAATGCTAGTGTGATCAACACGAATATTTGTTCACGAGTCATGATTGTTTATATATTTATTTAAGCTTATTTATGAAATCTCTACATTATTATGTATATTTGTCCGATAAGTCGTATCCATAGCACAAGTTCTTAATAACACTTAATTTGCGGTAAATAATTGGTGTGAGCGTGGAAATTATTATTATATCGAGCGAAAGTTACAACGAATATACAAACCTCGAGAGTAGAACATCATCATAATCGACGAGCGAAACACGATGTATTCACATCACACGATGAATTTAACAAAAAGGATTTCTTCAGTGTCCTGATTGAAATGAAATGAAAAAGCTCTTTATTTAAATGGACTTTGCTAAGTACTTTTAAAAGCCCTACCACCATTTTGTATGTAATAATTATAATACTTAAATAATCATTATTACGCTGAGACGGAGAACAAATAACGAAAGAAAGTCCACAGCAAATTCGTAATGATTTCAAAACATCATTACATTTTTGATTGATAAGATTGTTCTGATTGAGCTCGCATGTAATCGCGAGAGCACTGACCAAAATACATTGTGTCGTCATACGATCGATGGCAATTAAGACAACGCCTAAGAAGGTGATTCCAACACATTACTATGGTAAACTTAAATAGAAGTACGGTCACCTAAGTCAGCTTCAACGAATTCTGTATCAGCGATGAATTCTACTAATTAACAAATTTAAAGCAAACTAATATAACGGTTGTGTGTTGTCTCATATTTTCTACTGAGTGTTAATTAAGAACCAGTGATTCTCTGAATAATTAGGAATAGAGAAAAAACGTGAAGCTTACGCCCTGAGGAGGACGAAATGAGGACAAAATTATTTTGCTTGTTTGTGTTAGTTTATAAACATTTTCAGTGTTCAATAGGTGTTTGAATTTTGATTTTATTTTCTTTATATTTGGAAATAATACAACGTTCTTTAAAGCTTTATTTTGTTGTTCTAGTGCACGTATAAAAATCATCTGAATGCATTAGATAATAGGGGTCTCACACAAATAGTTTAAAAAGAAAACACTTTGGAGAAGCATACCTAAATGTTACTTATAACTGTATTATTTAGGAGCTAACCCAACCCTCTCAGTATACCCCTCGCATTATCTATAATTAAAATTGTAATTTCTTTACACTCCAAATTACCAAACCAAATTAAGTTTCATTGAGAATAAAATATTGCTAACATACGTACTAAAATTAAAATGCTCTTAAATTTTATCAATATACAAATAGATTTATTAATTTTTATTTATTTCTAATTACTACAGACAAAATCCAATAACAGTAACTAGTAAAACAGTAAAAAAAAAACACATTAAAACAAAAATTATAAAAATAGCACAAAATACAAACAAATTATAAACAAGTAGAGACGCATTCAGACTTCTCGCAAAACATTATACATTCTCTCAAAAGTACCTGCCATCCATCCGCATATATATCAAGTTCAGGCTGGTTAGCCAAGAGTGCATTGATCTGTGCGGGTATGCGGTATAGAGGAGACTGTGCAATACGTGCACGTGGCACAGCAAACACACGGCGAGACTGACATGAGCGCCGGTACCACGCACGTTGTTCCGGTACGTGCAGTTGGCTTAGCTGGTTATGCATGTCTGGAGCGTCAATAAAACCTCGTAGAATTTTGGCACCAGTTAGAATTTGATCCCTAGCTCTTCTAGTTCTAAGGGAAATTAAGCCAAGAACCCCAAGAAGATATAGACTAGAGTATAGGTATGGATTATAAGTATAAATACGCTTGTAAAGATACCTTAAAAATACCTTCTGGACTTTTTCAATCATTAGTGTGTATGTGCTTTGATGTGGATGCTATATACAACGAGCGGCTTCTAACTTACTACGGACGAGTGCAAAGTAGAAGGAGTTTAATTACCAGAGGATTCTTAAAATCGCGACAATTACTCTTAAATCCCACAGCCTATAAAAACACACTATTTTTGAGCTGATTTTAGCTACTAGAATTTGGAGTCCCGTCGTGGGAAATTACCACAGCTTTATACTTAATTTAGTGATAGTACACTTTTAAGCGTTAAAGTGCGTCCAGATCTGTGTGCAACGTTGAGAATGCGTTTGTTTACGAAGTATTGTGTACAATTCCAAGCGCGTTCATCCCTTATCGTGTAGTTATCTAACGCTTCATTCTTGTAGCTCGTGTATCAGTGAGCTTAGTATAGGAGAAAAGCAGCTTGCATGCGACATTTAAGACCTGCATGAGCTGCTCAAGTTTCACACTAAGGCGTCACCTCCACGAGCGAATCAATCGCGACAATTTTATCACCGTGCCACTAAATTCTATACTTACTAAATTTGAGTCTTTCTATACGGCGATATTATCGTGACTTTTATTAGTATAGAACTTAGTGGTACGATAACATTGCCACGATGGACTCACCTGAGTCTGACTGCTTGAGGCGCAACTAAACCAGAATGCTTGATGCCGATGTCGACCCACCCTCATAAGATAGGATTAGCATAATTAGAGGTGTTGTTCTAATACCAATCATGGAACGAGCAATGCTTAGTAATGGCAGCTTTATTTGGGAGCAACGCACGCAAAAGTAGACGGAAAGAAGGAATGTGTTCTGATGTACTATGTGACATGATGCCACCAGCTTCTTCCTATCACCGCACATATCGTCAATCCTCTAACGGTAGGTAGATCTAAATGGATTACTCCCCGTCAAAAAAAAGGTCAGGGTAATCAGCAGGTGATTGATATCCCAGTATTACAAATGTCTACAAACTACGGTGCCCTTTTACCATTAGGGGAGTCAAAGGCTTATTGGCGACCTTTTTGTATGTAAAAAAACTTTGCCAAAAGCAACAAACTACAAAGAAAATGTACTTAATTTCAAACGCAACCAATAAGAATGGTATAGAAATAAATTTAAGTCTAGAGACGTAGTCAATTCGAGGAATACTTTTATCAACTACTTAACTAAGATACAAAGAATATGCTTCCCGTCTGTTTGTGGAGTAAACAAGAATAAATAATACTTTAAATAAACTTTATATACTCGTATATCTACCTACTTATTTCATAAATCGCTTACAAATTTTCTTGATTTTTAGTGTACACTCGATTGCACAGTACTTGAGAAATGTGTAAACAACTCCAGTAGAAGCTCAATATAACTGTTAAACTTTCAAAACCAAGAAACTACTCAAAACAGTTACTGCTGTATATTTTAATTGACTTTGCGGTATTGCGAGTAGCTTTTCAATCATTTTTAAACTACTGTAAAATTAACACTAAAATTTCTCCCGAGTTACAAGGCTGATTAGTAATAGTATCTTTGTAATTAAGAGGTTCAATCAACGATATCTACAGGTCTTGGGTTCAATCAAAGGAGGAATATAAAAGTGCTTGGTGTGGTTGATAGCAGGTTTTGTTTAAAGTTCCTGGTGAACTGATGAGCAGCTTACACGATATTAAATAAGAAGAACTATATAATAATAGTATTACCCACATTATTATTTAAATATTTTAAGAATTTGCTATATTTGGCTTCATTCCTTCGGATTTTATTAATTGTCATCGGGTAGCATGAAGGATTCCCAGTCAAAGATAAAAATTACTAGCCTGTGTGTAAAATTACTATTCAGTTGAACGTCTTGGCCGATTCTTAAACGACAATGCATTGAAATTTTGGCTTCAATTTATTATTGCAACAGCAAATTCAAATCAAATCACCTTGCTTGTACAACACAAATAAATATCTTTTATTTATCCCTGATTTTATTGTTTGAAGAAGCAGGGATAAATAAAGGAGTTTTATTTGTTTTGTAAAAACTATTTTATCGCTCATTAAGTACAAATATCTGGTGTAAGCATTAGTGATTTTATAATATGATCATAGAAAATATTGCTTCCTAAATAAAATACGTAAGCTAAATAGAACGTTAACTGTATAATCCTAATTCCTTACATGTGTGAGCGAAGAAGCGATGCGAAAATGTCTTGGAATCGAGATATTTGAATTCAAGGAAGACAACTTCGCGTTGTATCGATTATATTGAACTTAAAAACGTTAACATTGAACTTGAGCGAAATGAATCACATGCTATATATAACGAGTTAAGTTCCACAAATGCAGATATTCATTGTCAAGATTTTCTCTCGACTCCTGAGAGATGTGCTCATCGCAGCACAATGTTACATTGGAGCGGAAATTTAATTGGCTCCTTTCACTTTGACCTTGACGATGTTTCCTCTTCTAACTAGTAGAATATTTTATACACGTTTAACTCGTTGAAGGACAGATACAAAGCATCACTTTCTGCTAACTGCGTGCTAATTTGTTGACATTTACTCTTGAAATAGAAACAAGGATTTCTAAGGCGAGAACAAATATAACTAAATGATTAACGAAAGGCGTGTTTCTGGTTGCAACTGTAAGCATCATCAATTGGTTTGTGGTTTAATATCTTTATTAACTACACGGAATTTTTAGAATGTGTGGAACTCTTCTTTTAAGTTTGAAAAAACCTGTACTAGAAAAGGCCCCTCTCTTTTCTGATAAGCAATATGGCTGTAGTTGCATAATTTAACTTACTTAATAACAAAAGCACATGCTTCATAACAACTCTATTAAATATTTAAAAAATGCATATAAAATGCAAATAAAATGAATATATTTATGAAATTTGTGTAAGTGAAAAAAAAAAACTAAATTTGTGTTAGTGAAATAAAAATAACTGAACTTGTATTCGTGTAGGTATATTAAAATGAGTTTGTGTAAATATTTTTTGTAATCAGTCTGTAGTATATATATTATTATTTATTGATTATTAAAATATGTGTGTATATTGTATATCTGATTTTAAATGTATAATTTAGTGGTTAGATAAAAGTTTCCCTGTGGTTTCGTAACTTTGCAATTTTAACCACGTTGTTACTTTCTTTTTACATGCAAAGTAAGTTGGTGAGAAAATATTTAAAATTCTATTTATTTATATTGATGCCGATTGAGCGTAAAATTGTTTTTGAGCAAATGCTGTCTTAGTAGCTTTAACGCAAACTACTGAGTTAACAATCAAACCCGGACTGCTGGGATGATTAAGAGTAAACTCTGCCCTGATTTTCTGCTTTTATTTTAAAGGTTTGTTACCCCTTATATGCATGCGACAGACTGGCAACCTGACACTCTTTTGGGGTACTTCATGGCGCTTAGTACCAGATGTGGCTTAGTGCTACCTAAAGCTGTACTTAACTCTTTTTGGGGTTATGAATGTGAGTACTATAATATGTATTAGGTCGACAACGCACGTGTGATACCCCTGGTATTGCAAGTGTCCGTAGGCTGCGGTGACCGCTTACCATCAGGCGGATCGTATGCTTGTTTGCCTGGTGGCAAACAAGCATACGATCCGCCTGATGGTACCACATTGGTATGTGGTATAAGAAAAATGTATTTAAAAGGACCGAGTGCGTGCTTTTTCTTCTGTGCGCGGTAACCAACCAGTTCGTGAGGAAGTATTAACAAATTAAATTTTAGCAACTTTTGCTGGATATCGGAGAAGGATAGTGTAGGCTATGCGCTGGTTTCATTATATTGCGCGACTTTGTCTAACTTCTGTCGAGATTCTTTTCAACGACAATCTTTAATCACGGACAGGCAACTGGACTTAACTTCAGAAGAAGAGTTACCCTTTTTTTCTTTCTGCTCCCGATTTATTTGGTGTATGAGTATGAGTAGTCTTAGATATCGCAAGAAAAGTGCCGCCGTGCCTTCAATTTTATTTCGGGTCAGCGAAGATAACTAAAAATTTGGCTGGAGGTTTTACGATTCAGATATCAACCCTCCTTGGACATGACCATAGTTGATACCAAAGTGGTACACTATACTATACGGGATGACCTATGATCACAGAACGGCGGTAAGTCAGTACGCCGTAACTACCAAGGGCTGCATATATTAGATCAGTAGTATTCTTTACGACCACTGCGCAATGACACCGCGCTAAACAGACAGAGCAACTTTAGTTGAAGAAACTATCAACTTGTCATATTTTTCGTAAAGATTGTCAGTTGCAGTAACAAAAAGGCACAGTTTATTGTTACCGCGATCCTAAATAAAATTTTCAACTTAACAACAGTCAGTGTCAGGCGCTACGGGGAGAGAGTGGAAACGTTCGACTTGTTAAGATTGCCAATTAATAAAACCAGCAATTTGACTTATACCAACAAATTTAACCGTTGCTAATTGCGTCAATTTCAATTTCAAACTGATTCTGTCCTCGAGTGCAGCATCTGAAAACTGATACGATCATTGAAACTTACAACTAGAGTTGCTATATCTGTACAGTTTCTTTGATTTATGTAAGCAGCTAGTTGTGAGTTGCCTGTTGGATATGGAGCAACATGGAGATCAAAGTTGCTCTGTCTGCATAGTGCTAACAAATTTAGCTCGACATGTAAAAACATTCTAACACTTCTAAGAATGGTAAGACAAATAAAGCTACATTTGATTTTCATCAAAAACTTAGTTGGTAATAGGAGGATGCTATAAGAAAACATCGTAGAATATTAGTTACACCATGTTACAGCTTACTAAACAATCTTATATACCTTTGCCGTGAATAGATACAAACCCAATTAAACAGTAAATTAACAGGTATACATATCCACGATCAAGAATACGTAAACACCTACGTTTACAAATTAATTAACTAGCAACCTGACAAAGAAATGGAATACTTAACTCAAGGCGACTAATATCGAATCACTTTCAACGCTAATAAGCAGCTATGACACCGATCATGAATCAGATGAACAAATAGAAGCTAGTAATTGGGGTACTGTGTTCACCGCATTGCAACTGGTGGTGATACAGGCCTAAATTCATAAATATTTGTAATGAAATGAAATGAACTTTGATAAGTACTTTTAAATCTTTAAAAGCCCTACCACTGTTTCAGGACGTAATAATTATTACACTTAAAAAATACTATTAAGCTGAGACGGAGAGGTACCATGTATAATGTCCTGTGTGGGCTGGTAATGATTAATCTTATTTAATAGAATTATGTTAATTAGACTATATTATTACAATCTTAATTAATATTTTAAGCGGGTAAACGGGTTTGTAAGTATCGCTGCGGTCACTGATCAATTTCGGATTTGAGATGTAGAGGGGACCCAGAATATGGTTATAGGCACTATTTTCTTGCGAAGATAAAAATTAAATCTATATTTACTGCCGCGATCTAAAGCTAGTTATTAATAAAAAACTATCGTTTCAACGCATTTCAGGTCTGAAATTACATGAATTGTTTGATAAAAATTTTGTCAAACAACCAACAACGTATTACTGTTTCAATTTCGTAACTTCAGCCCTGGTGAAGTTTATCCACTATCCGAACTCTCCGTTTCTACTTTTTATATTAAAACTCTTCGGAGAATATTTTCATTTTGATCGATACGTTGATCCTATGTGCCGTTCTGGGAATTTTCTCCACATCTCAACGGTGTTTACACGTCTACAACTCTCATGTCTTAATCCCATTGATAAGAATAGAAAAACGAACGAATGCGAACTAACTTGAATAATGCCTATCCATCTGTACTTCCAGATCTTATCGAGCAGACTCGTGTCTTTTGCCCATTCCAATCAGCTTACGCATACCTATCTCCACTAGTGCACCCATCAACACCAGCGTATTGGACGAGAGTGGTCTATACGTATGGTGTTTCTGAGTAATCAGATAATGTCGTGATAATAGGCAACCTGAGCGTACACCCTTTTAAGGGCAGAAAGTTTGAGACGTTATGTTTGTGACGCTATCTTCTGCAAGGGAGTCTCAATGTCGTAAAACTCTGCAGGATTCCAATCGAAAGGGAGCGGCAGACCTAAGGGTGCCTTAGAGTTAGTAACAGCTAGTCGTAATGCGTGTATTGGCTAGGGGAATCGCTCACTATCTCAAACTGAGCATAGGCTTCTTGCCACTAATAAAGAAGTAGTAATATATTGTGAAAGTTCGGTCAACTAAGTTCTATTTTTGTAACCTGTTATATAGGTAGTATAAATTACCATAATTATCGGGCGACTAGCTATCTTTATTGAAAATCTAATGACATCATTAACCCACCTAAATTTTATCAGATTTTCTGCAACATGTCTAGGTCTTAATAGCCAGGGATAATTGGACGGGACCTTTCTCTAAGCCTATTCTATTTTCAGGGATGACGTCATTAAATTTGTGGTTTCTAGGCCTACCTTGGTAGATGTATTATATTAAAATTCATCGACTCTTATAAGTTTTGTGTATAATAAATTATAAAGCATAGATATAAATTTAGAGACATTAGTAAGGTGTTTACACGCTAAACTAAACCAAATTTAGATAAATAGTATTTTTAACCGACTTCAAAAAAGGAGGAGGTTCTCTATTCGACTGTATGTTGTTTTTGTTTCGTATGTATGTTCCGCTATTACTCCGTCAATTATGAATCGATTTTGATGATTATTTTTTCGTTAGTAAGGTCATTCGTTAGTAAGGTCTTCAGAAGTGGTCCCGTATAAATTATACCCAAATTGGTTCAGTACTTTTTTGTTGAAATGAAAATTTCATTGGGGATTAAATAATGACATCAACCACGAACACAAAAATAATGACAATTTTTTTTGATCTTGCTATTACCTAATATGCAATAATGAAATTTTGGTTAGTAGGTCCAATAGTCAACACAAAGACCATGACAAATTATTTACGAACTTAAGTTACGAATTAAATAACTCAAGTTTTAATGCTTCATAGTTCATTAAAACTTACCATTCATGGCATGTAGGCATTTGTAATGAGCCATAGGGCTGAGACGTTATATTATTTGTTAACAGACTTCAAAAAAAGAGGAAGTTCTCTATTCGACTGTTTTTTTGTGAGTTTGTTACCTGATTACTCCGTCAATTAAGAGTATTATGACTCGATTTAAATGAATATTTTTTTAGGTACGACAAGATCAGAGATGGCCCGTATAAATTGTATCGATATAAATTCGAACCTTTTTGAACAAATCATTAATAAAAAAAAAAACGTTATAGTTAAAGTTTCCGTAAAGTTTTAATTTTAATTTACGCTAAGCGCTTGGTAGGCCTATCCATTTTCAAAAAAATATACTTAATTTCTACTAAAAAAATAATAAAATAAAATATTTTTAGCAAAAAAATACGAAAACCGACTTTAAGACGTACAAATTTAAACTAAAAAGTAAGAAATAAATAATATTTTTATTAAGTAGTTGAAAAGAACGTGATAGAAAACCAAGGAAAGTATTGATACACATTTATAATTCTTTATTTATAATTCATACTCCGATATATTTGTAGTCGGTGCCAGCCTAAGCAAAATAAACTTACCTAATAGATACGAACTTGATTAATCCATTAACTGTACATAATAAAGATGAGAAATATTACGCCGCTCCGTGAAGTTCGAAAATTTGTTGCAAAGGCTACACTATCCTCCTTGGCTAGCTGGCACCGGCTAATAATACGGTAAGATATTTGGTCAGTGATTTATGCTTTCAGATGAAGCTTATTATTGTTCTTTCTTTTTTTTACTACTACCAAGTACTTTCAAATTTTGTCATAGCCAGATGCATTATGGTGTGCTGTACTTACTTACCTTGCCTATCAGATGCTGGGGAAAATACTTATAGGCATATACATTTTTCTGGTACAAAGTAAATGTAGTCTTCTCTTCTCTTTCCTATCTTTATAAGATCCCTATCAAATTAACATATACACATCTTGTTTCAAAATTTGTGCAAAGAAGAATGTACCTACTAATACTAAATTGTTTCATGGTTACCGGAATAATCAAGAAAATTCATGGTCTTCAATTTTAAGGTCCTAGCACATTTATATTTTACTAGATGGTAGACCCATGTGTAGGGTCGTCTGGGTAGGTACCACCGCCTTTCTTATTTCTGCCGTGAAACAGTTTGCTGTGTTTCGGATTGAAGGGAAAGGTAGCCAGTGTAATTACTGGGCATGGAGGGCATATCATCTTAGTCCCCAGGATGGCAAACGCACTTGCGGTGTTAAGTGATTTACACTGAATATTGCAAGTGTCCATAGGCGGCGGTGACCACTTAACATCAGGTGGGCCGCAAGCTTTTTTTAGCTATTCACTTGTAGAGTATGCTCTCCATTGAGTGCACCTACTCGTATTAGGTAGCTTGGCGCTACTGGCGATTATGTACCTCTAGGATACTGAGCTGATACTGAGCCATTCCATATGAAAAAGATATATATATATATATATATATTATATATATCATAATCATAGAAAAAGAGGCCACACGGTCACGTCATTCTATGATACAAATAAAAAGATAGAATATTAATTTTATTTTAGGAAGTTACACATTATCGTGACACAGTACATTTATGAAACATGTTTACAGTAGATGACACAATGAGCAGCCCTATCGCTGAGAGCGATGTCTTCCGGGCAAACTTAGGATGGATAGGATTTAGGGAGAAAAAATAATGGAATAATTTATGGAATAATTTTATTTTTGCGTTTACAAACGCGTAAATATTTTTAATACTAGAAAAAATGCACTAAAAAAATCGACTTGCCTCAGGCAATGGCAATGTTTTATGTTTACCATAAAAACATAAGCACCAAGCACTGACAAATTTCGACAGCGAAAGCAGTGTCTCGGTGGCGTAATAGTCAACGCAGCCACCTGGATTGCGAAAGATGCGGGTTCGATTCCCGCCTGAGGCAAGACGATTTTTTTCAGTGCATTTTTTATAGTATTATAAATAGCAAAAATAATTGTGAAAGATGGCGATGTAGCAATTTATATACAGTAAATAGACAAAATATAAACAGTATACATTACTAACATAATTACAAAATGCAAAAACAATGGGCATATTTAAAAGATTCTTATACGTACATACAACCATAATATGTTTTGAAGAATGACATACGTTAATATTACGTCCGGCGGAGAGGATTCTCGTCATCTCCTATAATCCTACGGGAGTAAAAGCCTACCTTGTGCTTATTTGCTTCGCACAAAGAAGGTATCATTCACCTTTAACAATATTAGGGATGGCAGCGATATTTATCTGTCATATATTATTATCCTTTGTGCCCTCAAACGTTAGATATTATGAAAAGTTGGCTTAGTGCTCGCACGTAAATCGCCTTTACAAAATAACAATCGCAGAGCGGTCGCATTTTGGGACTAAGTTGATACGAACAAATTGATACGAACTATTGACTCACTAATAATTATATTAACGCGAACTAAGAAATTTGGCAACTCGTTTCTTTGTCGCACAATCAAGAAATGGAATTCACTGCCAGCACACGTGTTCCCTCCTTCCTACGATCCTGGGTCATTCAAAAGCAGCGTGAAGGAGCACCTTGCAGGTCAGCACGGCGAGGGTGGCTAGCGCGGCAGTGTATCTCTCGCACCAGCTATCTTCGCGTTTGGACTCCACTTCTGCTTACCATAAGGTGGAATGGAGTCATCTACTTGACCTTTTTATATATAAAAAAATAGTTTGAAACTCTGGGAAGGTGTATAAATGGGATGTATGTACATAGGATTTTGACGCGATAACCAATATTGACGCGAGCGATGCTGCGGGTGACCGTTAGTTCTATAAATATTATAAACGAAAGTTTCTATGGATGTATGCACAGGATGTATGTGTGGCTGTTAGTTACTCTTTCACGCAAATACTTTTCATATTGTAGATATAATTATCTACGTAGTAACTTTATTAATATCTTTAGTAACTTCACAAAAATATCATGATTTAAGCTACCGATCATCACAATATTCAACGAGAGCTTTTGTTGTCATAATTTTTACAAAAGGCTTAATGGGCCGCCATTGATTTATTTTGTACATTACTGGCTAGCCATTAATGCTGGAGTCAAATAAGGGTAAATATTTATCAGGTCAACATCCTGCCCTGGTAGTTGACTTTTGTTTATAGGAGCATTGTAGGTTCAGTTTTTTGGGCGATAACCTTGTCATTATATTAGGTACTGCATGGCCCAATATGACTTTTTGATTGACCATGCTATCAAAGGCTCTGCTTAATATTTTGGGATTGAGCGTTATTGTATAATACAACGTATTAATACGACGTATTATAAAACAGCGCTGCGGATTGACGTGTGTGATAATTGTTGACCAAATAAAATCGTTTGTTGAAAAATCCATAGTAGATTCTATCAATATTAGTATGTGTAATCGAGTGGAGATGGCATATTATTGGTAGGTTGAGGTTATTTTTTTTATCACCAAGCGGAGTGGAAATATTATCACTCATCACTTTCATACACTACAATCCACCGCGCCATTTTATAATATGACGTGTTATACAATCTGCCTGTGACATATGCATTAGAACCTTTAACGGGCTTTAAAAACAAAGTCGTGTTTATTGAACCGTATAAATGAAAATCGAACAATAATGAGCTATGAAAATTCGGCTATGAACGTATAGCTCATGCATCGTACCCGATAAAAGAACCAATTTCACAGCGATACAACCCTGATTCGATTAAGCTATATACATTTTACATTACCTTAGAGTCTTCACAAAGCCTACTGCTGGAGCTTCAACAGACGTAGCGCAACAAATCTTTTCAAACTATAAAATATTACCCGTCTACGAAACGTCTTTTGCGGGTATGTAAAAGTTATGTTACTGTAATACTCTTATTAAAGTTGAACTTTATGTCTTTGCTCTTTTTACGTTTGACCTTCTTTATGTTATAAAAAATAATGCTTTCAAAAATTATTATGAACATTATTGAAAACAACGACCTAAAATATTTTTATTCATATATGTACCTATTATTTAAAAAAAAAATTACAATGAATTGTTAGTAACTAGATAGGTACTATCCCTACTCCTTCAGCCAGTTTCAATATTCAATCTACAGATAGAGATTGCCTTACCAGAGTTTTTCTGTTAAGTAACCGTTGGCATGTTTAGTAATTTAATAAGGCTAGAACGAAACTTCAGTAAGCTTACTTTTGTCTGCGTATAGAATATTGAAAACGTGAGTATCGTAATATCAAAATGAAAACCAAAACAGTTCTTTATTTAAATAGAATCGACTGCTAATTATATAGCCACTGTTTCAGGACGAAAACAGTTATTTCAAATATGCTGATGATTATTTCAACTCAACAAATTTTGTTTCAATTGCCAAGCGTTTAATAACGTAAAATATTCAATCTTGATATAAAATTATTTGTGATCGTACGCTGAAAATTGTAATCAAGAGCTCAAAAATATAATTACTCAAAATAATACAAGACAATAATCAAAATTTTGTGTACACAGCATGCACATTAATTTAACTTGTAACTTGTTTAAAAATATTACTATCGTAATCTTGAGAACAACTTCAAAAGTGCACATAGATACTAATTTAGATTCAATCACTAGCAAATTCGTTCTCTTAAATTCGTTAGCTAGTGTATGACACTGCTCGAACCAATCTCCAGGAAGATTTCTTCGTATTAAATTATACCCCCTAGGAACTCTCTGAGCAGGAACGCAAGTTTCTCATTATACAGGTCTGATTCACTTTTCATAACCACACTTGTTGTAACTATAGAGAGGTCGTCGATGGCGCCGCGTTCGTGCTTTCTTGGTAACAATCACGAAAGTTAAGGAACCAAGTGCGCGGTCGGTACTCGGATGGGTGACCGAAAATTTTTCATACCGTTTTTCCTCGGAAGACACGTTAAGCATGTGTTTTGGGGTGATATTGAATGGTATCAGTCGTTCCCAATGAGAGTTGGTGTCAGGCAACACGACCGTAAAAACTAATGCCAAATCCTTAAGCAGTATTGATTTATTTATTATTACAATTACAGTTATGCAGGCTTGCAGAAGTTATATTCCAACACACCAACAAGTCATGTTATCTGAACTTAATAGTATACACAGAAATATAAAGAACTACCTATCAAAAATAACCATTTTAATCTAAAAATCATAAGTCATAATTACATTAAAAATATACGAATATGCAAATATACGAATAAATTAAATTTAAATAAGAAAAAATTTATATTAATATATAGCTATGGCGCAATATGACGCACGGATATTTGGCATTTCTCTAATGAGCCTCCGCAAATATGTACCAAACACTATCGGAAAATATGTCACTATGATCACAATAAGTATGTCCCCAATCAGACGTAGCGCGTGAACGGTGCATTAGCAGCATGCACCGTGCACGTGACAGGTTTATGCAGGAGCTGCGGCCGGCGGCGCGAGGTCACCGCTTTCCACGCAAGATATTATGTCAGTGTCAACTGTCATTTTTTTTAATGGTGGAAAACAGAAATGAATTGGCTGTATTGTCGATATCAAGGCATACTGAACCGACACCAAATAAATTGGGAGCACGGTGGGAAAATGATAACTTGTTGTATCTATACGTATAATTCAATAACTGTACGCACGTATATGTATAAACGCACTCTGATATCATGTGCATAATCCGAAAAGTTGGCAGACTATCATACGGCCTGTCTGGTGTTAAGCAGTCACAGACACTTATTAGACACTTGAAACACTGACGTTTCACTCGCACGCTGCCAAAAAAACTCCTTCCCCACCGCGTGGAGCTACCCTCTACAGCTTTAAATGACATTTTACACATAGAGCTCAAAACTGTGACAGGTTTAAAAGGCGCATCAATATTGGTCATTCCATCACCTGATTGTTACCCAAAATATAACCAAACCTCCATGGAAACAAAAAACACAAAGCTAATCTTGTAAGTGTCTGTTTTCTAATAAAACCACTTTCTAGAGCCTAATTATTCAGCTTTTATATTACCAAAAAAAGTTGTCTCGTTGTCGTCGGTCGTCGAATATCACATGTGTATTTTCAAAGGTCTGTCAGTATTGTCAAGGTTAGTATATAGTCAATTAGTCACGTTTACCTCGCAAGAAGGCTGGACGCCGCGGCACATTTTCCAGCTGTAAAATTGTTACTAATAAAATTCACAAAATATATCATTAGCGTCAACGAATATAACACAAACATAATGTGACCAACAATGACTAGCATTCTTAGTCAGACATCTTATAATGAAAAGGCCGAAGCCTCTTACATTATTAATAGACAGAATACAACATAAAGCCAACCATGACCCAAAAACCCTCACCAATCACAGCCCGCGACACAAATAGGTAACTAATGTTTAATATAATAGGTGTTGGATCTCTGTTAAGCCTAAAATACGTCCTCCTAATTTCACGACAATACACAATGTAAATACAGGACAAATCAAGAGTGATTTATGTTCGCTTAACTATACGTACTTGTTATTTAAACGTACATACGTAATGAGTATGTGTTACATATACATCTCTAAGGTAGTAATCAATGTACCACAACCACACATCATCATCACTCAATATTTCTAACATGATCACATAGAGAAACATCGAGCACAGCCCTCGCCATTGCCCTTTGAGTCGGACAACCACAAACAATCCCACAACGACAGCACTTTTGAGGGAACTATTGTATGAGAAATAATAGCTTCATTCATACGGACCACATTTTGCCATCAACCGCAACCGTGTGGTTGGGGCTGACCACATCGCAACCACGACGCAACAAATAATAAAACCTCGATTACAGCTGTCTACTTCGCAAAGACAAATGCCGGCGCCACATAGAAATTTTGTTGTTAAAACAACATAACTGTAAATACTGCGGCAACGCTATTGATACCGCACTACTGCTTCACTGCTATTTGACGCTGCGACGTATTGTGATTGTAGTGTGAATATTCCCTTATATGTAAGTAAATCTTAACAAATATATATTCTTCTTCCTCGTTCCCTCATTGCTGAGGATCGGGACCACGTACGATCAGTTTCCACATTATTCGGTCGTGTGCGGTGTGAACTGCACGGTGTATGCTGCCGCCCATTGCTGTCTTAGCTGTATCGGACCACCTTAAAGGCGCTCTTCCTTGGGCACGTCTGCTATCCATTTTACCTAGTATTATTATCTTCTCCAGACCATGCTTTGGAGACCGCATAATGTGTCCGAAGAAGCAGAGAGCTCTTTGTCGGTAGATAACTGAGAGCCGAGTGATATTAGGCTGCTCCAAAATGGACTCACTGGTTCTTATGCCAGTCCAAGGAATACGAAGTAGTCTTCGCCAACACCACATCTTGAAGGCGTCTATCCTACTGTTATCACGGCCTCTTTATTGTCCAGGTCTCGGCTTCATATAAAAATATTCAGAAGATCAAAGCTAAGCGCATTTTAGTAGTATGCCGAATATTTCTTTTCTTCCAAATATAATATATTACCTGTATTTAATCCAGGAACTTGGTTGAATCATGACACGGTGTAAGCCACTGTCGTAGATCGAAGATGTTATCAAAGAACTTAATTTCAATCTCGTCCGTACTTGAGAAGGCATTATAGACCGTTCGTCCTTATTAATACCGCAACAGTCTATACCCGCAGAGCCGCAGAGACTGAATAGTAAATTGCACAATATCTTAAGAGCATTTACGGACTTAATATAGTTAAAATGATAAAGATTGAGTTCGGTTTCAACAATATTTTTGTAGCGCTTTCATTCAGTACAGTGTAGTAGTTACTGTCATTTCATTTCGTCTACAATTATCCGCGAGGGAGTCATGATCGCATATGCCATCCAATGTCTTATTGTTTGTCCTCCATAGTGCAATCTCAAACAAAAGCTGTGGTAGACCTCTTGCATCGCTAAGAGATGGAAAAATAGTAAGATGGTATTTGTGGAGAGAAAGAGAGAGGAACGAAAAGTTAAGATGTCCTGCCGGAACTCGAGGGAAGAAAGGAAAGAAGGAGGTGTAAGCGGGCCTCAGGTTCAGTCTGACTGCGCCCCTTGCCTAGTGTTAGAGTGACTATAAGGCCTACTCTTATAACATGCCGCCCCTCAAGAGATGGGGAGGTGCACAAGCTTCCCTAGAAAAAAGGGCACATGAAAAAAGCGAACGGATACCAGAGGACCTAGACAAGTGGCAAACGATACAACGTTTCTATCGAACTTAATAATAATAGCCCCCCATCTACTAGAGTTTATTCTTACCGCAATGTCTAATTTTTATGGAATGAATTCTAGGGGATGGGCAAAGTGCGAAAGAATGAGGGTGTTAAAATCTCTTCGTCCCCTCCGTCGCGCCTATATGACCACGTGACAACCAGGGACTTAGTGGCTTTTTGTTTTCTGTCTGTTTTGGATATCGGTTTTGTTCTCATGTCATTTCGCTGTTATCGTTCGGCAGTATTGTCAGATGTACGATTATGTCGTATTTTTTGTTGAATGAATTAAAGACAGGAATCATACAATATTTTTATCTCACGAACGCGAGTGAACTATTATAAAGCGTTCCGTGCCGGCACGCGTATAAATGATAAATAATGTGCATGTATATTTACACAAACAAACATGACTCACCCGCGTTCCTGAGGTAAAATACTATAAATACTATACGTGAATCTTTCGACTTTTTAAAATTCCTTAACTAGATAATTTAAAAACATTGGCTTTTGTATTATTTTTTTTGAAGTAGGTAGGTAAATACTATTATTTAACAAGCAAATCACTATACATATTTCCCGTTTTATCCAAACACTGCCTTCTTTTATCTTTATTTACGTATTCGCAATCAATAAACTCATAGAGAAATTGCAATATTTTACTCACGGGTACACAATGTTGTTTTAAAATGAAAGTATTCCATAAAGATAACACAAAATGACCGGTACACCCTTAACAGGACAACAATCCTTGTAAAACAACAAGATATTAACCATCCACTGGAGCGCAATCCTTAAGTTTAACGAGAAAACAAAAAATTGCAGTAAAGTATCAGTTCGTGTGTATGGTGACAAAAGGATTGATTTTCTTCTCGGACTGGCGAGTAATGATAAAGTCGCAGGAAAACACGTAGAGATGACACTTAGTGTCCTCAACGGTTTTAATTATCTCTACGATGTTTTTCTACCACTACAGTTCATCTATGAGGATAAGTCGTACGAAAAAAACGCATAGAGGTTTTTCCCTAAAACGGAATTTTCATACATTATTATTATTTTCGTTAGACGTTCAACGCAATCGACTGGCCACTTGCCTAGGCCCTCAGACTGGGTCGAAAGCATAGGGTAGGTTAATGATTGTTTCGCTTTTTATACGCGACGATATACCATTATAATTTATGATTTTCCCGAACTTACGCCCCACCACTACGTCGCATCGTACAATAGCACGTGCACGCTGACGTCACTCCAAGCCCACGTGGACTATTTCCTTTTTAACTTTAATGAAAATAACAAAATAAATTACAATTGCTGCAAGGAGTCTAATAATGCCATAGCGCCTTCATATAGATAACACTATTTTAGGTAAAATATAAGTTTCTTGACTATTAACAATTCTGTAAATAAAACGAATACATAAATAGGTTTTAGTGTTATTTAACTTTCAGACTGTCCTTGAATTTTCTTGGTGACATTCTGTAGAAATGTCAAATGTTACACATTTAAAAGCGCTTTAATTAAACGAAATTTCCACCATTTATATGTATACAATTCTTCGAAATCTTTCCAATTAAATTGAGATTCAATCGCAAAAATATTGTGGAATTAGAACCCTTTTATGGAATCTAAGTAACATTTAAATTTCAGTCTTTCATAAATTTATTGGGTTTTTGTGCAGTAAATTTATTATCTTTCATCAATCAGCATTAGAAGTAGAATCACACTTTAATACCATGTCATAGCAACGCCAGCGCTTGTACAGTAATAGTTGCCACTATTATGTATGAGCGATTATTATGACAAAGTACTTAAAAGTTAATTTTCGATGCTGATCTAACAAGTACCCATGTTGACTTCTATGGTGGTCACCTAATGAGAGTTGGTGTCAGGCAGGTGGCCAGCTGTAAAATGTTATGCCAAAACCTATAGCGTATTTCTATAGCAAGCCATACTGCACTGACCCCAAATAAACCTACCTGTTCACGACCAACACCTTAGGCTAAGTTTTATAATACCATGTTTTTATAAAACCATGTATTTTATCAGGAGTTTTTATGTACATATCACAAATTAAAAAGAATGTCAAATTTATATGAATATTAAAATGTCAGTGTGCTAAAACAACTGCTCGTATCATTAACACTAGAGATAAACTAACATGGCGCGCCCCTCCAAATTACTGTTTCAATGTGTGTAGTCACATTTTGTATGTATTTGTAAGTATTCTTCTTCAGTTACTTTGTATGTATTTGTTAGTATTCCTCTTTAGTTACTGAAAAGGAATACTTACAAATACATACAAAATGTGCCTACACACATTAAAACAGTAATTTGGAGGGGCGCGCCATGTTATCGTAGCTTATCTCTACATGTAAAATGTTATGCCAAAACCTATAGCAGTATATCCATAGCAAGACATACTGCGCCGACCCCAAATAAATGGTAGCAGGGTAGGCGTAAGAAGGGTTCTGAATTCCCTAGGTTGGAGATCCTTGGAGGAAGTTTACAACATATAGTGGGTGTATCTCAGCTAAAATGATTATTCTCTAGATCATGAAAATTTACAATACCAAAATTATATAGCGCAATTTAAAGAAATTAGATTATAAAATATTTATACAGGCAAGACTACTTTGCCTTCTCCGAATATGGACATGGAAAGTATGAAAAAAGTTATTTTTTACATTAACAGTCATCAGGTAGCTCTATTGAAAGACTTATTTATTATTTTCCTTTTTTTCTAACATAACTTTCTCTTCAAATACACAAGTAATTTATTAGTAAAAACACGTTGCTGAAGGTTATTTAAATAATGCGTCCCAGTCTCACTATCAAAATGCTTAAGTACTCCGTTTTATAAACAGAAAACGGCGTTCTTCATAACACGCTTAATAAATTAACTAATTCAGTTACTTACAAACTAAATCTTGGGTCTCTTGGCACCGGCCGAATACAAATTCGCTTACTTTACTGACTAATCAAATTAAATTCGACACAGCCAAATTAAACTTCAGTTGTTGTGCTGAGTGACGTAAATCGGTAAACATTACATTCTAATTTTGGTAGCGTTTCTATTTTAGGTAGGTTAATCGATCTTTACCTGTAAACGGAATACGGAACGGAATCCGAGTAAGTCGTGCGTTCTTCGAAGCAATCACAAAAGCTGAGGTAGAGATCGTCTCACCTAAAACTGAACTTTAAACTTGATACTGACGATCCTTTTATGAGTAATCGTAGCGTGCTGGCCCATTTGTATCTAATAGCCGCCGACTGAATCAACTGAATGACCAATGACTACAGCTAATTTGAGTGAGTTGCCCCTATACTTTTATTTCCCCTGATCCCTTCCTCCACTTTCACTTTCCTTCCTCCACGGGACGAGCAAAGACATAGCAGCGAAGACAGTCAGAAGAACCTTCCGGACAAGCTAGGGGAGGAGGTAGGGAATCCTCATGGATACCCTAAGGGCCGGCCTTAGGGTTATGTCAGACTCTTACTGACTAAACACCTACTTTGGCCTATTGCCAAATCGGAAATAAGGCTATCGGAAGCAGCCGCCCCCTCAGGAGAGGGGGCATACACGGCTGCTCTAGACATATACTGGGTGTAAAAGACATGAGCAGTCAAACGAAAACCACGTATTCTATACATCAAAATAAGACATATTTCAAAAAAAATATTGCTGGGAAATGATTTTTATTTTTTGGTGTTACAAAAAATTGCATATTATACCGCGCAATGTAAAGGGCTCAACTCGCACGCAACTCGCAAAACCGCGATATTTTTGCTTGACGGCGGCCCCGTTCGTTAGTATCCGTGCGCATCGAGTGAGCTACATTGAACGCTAACGTTTTGAAGCCATTTTTTGTTATGAAATACTAAAAAAAATGATAATGTTTCTTTAGACAATAATTAAGAAATAACGTATAGAATACGTTTTCATAAAAAAATGAAAAAAAAAATTATGACTTTGACCTTCAATAAAATCGTAACTATCAATTTCCCAGGTATAGTCTAAAGGAAGAAAAATGTTATGACAGTGAGCAGAATACATGGTTCTCGTTTGACTGCTCATGTCTTTTACACCCTGTAGACTGGGGTATATGCGTGGAGGCGCGAACGGACACCATAGCGGGGCCGAACGCATGTGTGTGAGGGGATTGTTTACGCAGTGGCGGAGAGTCACGCGACAAACCTGGGTTGCCAGAAGGGCTGAGAAGTTAGTCTGAGCAGACAACAAAAGTGGGGGGAAAGCATCTGTACACTGATCGTGTATATAAGAGTAAGACAATGGATGGCGTTCAGTTTTAGATTAGACGATTTCTACCTAGTGCGCGGTCGGTACTCAAATATGTGACCGAGAAATTTTCAACTCGACATTCCTCCGTGCTTCGGAAGGTATGCTAAGCTGGTGGTCCTGGCTGCTGTCGAAAGATAGCAGTCGTAAACTAATCACGTCAGAGACCAGAAATGACGACTGGTAGAACTCTGATACCGTTCCAGGCCCACTCGAAGAAGAAGAACGGAATACGAGAGCTGGTCTCCAACTCCAATATGTACTCTGAAATCATGCCGTGTAGTAGGAAAATGTCGCAAAGAGCTAACCATACTGTATTGTTTGTGTATAGAATTATATGTCTACCCGCGTCGCTTTTACAATATCTTGTGATTACTCTATGATGAGGCGCGTAGTCAGTACCGCTAGAGCCACGGCCGAGAGCGGACGTGTACTTGCGAACAGAGTGTGGTGTAAAGTCAATGCTACGAGTGGTAACGAGTATACTGCACATATACAGGGTGTAAAAGACATGAACAGTCAAACGAGAACCACGTATTCTGCTCACCATCATAACATTTTTTTTCCTTTAAACTATACCTGGGAAATTGATAGTTACTATTTTATTGAAGCTCAAAGTCATAATTTTTTTTTATTTTTTTATGAAAACGTATTCTATACGTTATTTCTTAATTATTGTCCAAAGAAACATAATTATTTTTTTTAGTATTTCATAACAAAAAATGGCTTATAATCGTTAGCGTTCAATGTAGCTCACTCGATGCGCACGGACACTAACGAACGGGGCCGCCGTCTGTCAAAATTATTGCGGTTTTGCGAGTTGTGTGCGTGTTGAGCCCTTTACATTGCGCGGTACAATTTGCAATTTTTTTTAACACCAAAAAATAAAAATCATTTCCCACCAATAATTTTATTGAAATATTACTTTATTACTTATTTTGTTGTATAGAATACATGGTTCTCGTTTGTCTGTTCATGTCTTTTACACCCAGTATTAATACAGTTAAGCTTATTATCACAAAAGGAGTTCAGCCAAGCGTTAAGTAACATTTTGTTATACATAAAGCCATATCTGGCAGTAGTGCCTCTAAATAGTGGCCTTCAATGAACCAACAAACAAAACAGTGAAAATGTTACACGCAGCAGTCCACGTGACCTTTTAAAGAAACTTTCTTAGCACTTTGTTCACTTAAAATCGCAAAATTCACATGACTTGTTGAAAGTATTTCTAGGATACGGGTAAACGCAAAACGTGGTAATAAATCAAGATGTGGCGTCTAAAAATATCATCTCCAAAAATAAACATGTAAAGCGGATTCTTAAAAATATTTTTAACGAGTAATATGATACCGTAAACCAAAGTTTTTCGTAGGTGAATTTCTGTATATAACGACAGTAGCAGTAAAACGTACAATTCGCATGGTGATCATAACTACCGCTCTTCTAAACCTTAACCCTGTCATTTAACTCCCGAGGGGCATTTCAGCCAAAGTGCCGCTGCTGAACATAGGCCTCTCTCAAAGAACGCCACAACGAATGAGTGTAGGGAGCCTATCCACTCTGCGTCGTCCGGTACGTGATCACCAGTCATCTGTTCTCCGAGCAATATAACACCCCGCCTACTGAAGCTTCGCAAGTCTTTGGTCTATGTTGTACACCTTATGTTCTTCTAAGGATTTCCTCAGTCCTGGTTCGCTCTCGCAAAGAAACAGCACACAGAAAAACTGTAAACCGAAGGGCGTGGACTCGTCACCACGCTACGGTGCGGTGCCGTCAACGTGTCGGTAGAACGGCTCGAGGTCGTACCGCGAAAAATGCCGCGTATGGTGCAGCTCGACAGTATTTCCGCTGACAAAAGACAAAGATACTACTCATGCCATAAACCTCGTCCTTAAATATCGATAGAGTGCAAATAGAATAATCGTCGTATATTTTGGAGATAAGTAGAGCTTGGTTTTCCGTGGGCTCAACACATAGGTGATTTCTTTTATAAATAACTATTGCTTAGATTAATATAAGTACTTACGTAAACTAGTGTACCTACTTTATTTCAAGTCATTGTAATTTAAATGCATACTTAAACAAAAACAAGTTTTTAAAAATACCACCAGCAAAATTTTTGTTGCATTTTTGTAGTGACATTTTGCACAGCACCGTAAGATACAAGATATTTAACTGTTACAGTTGCCTTTGACAAATCTGTTTCAGAATAAATCTTCTAAAGAATAAATTCATAAATCTAAAGATGTGGTTCAGCCACAGTTAACAAAGTGAGTCACATCGCGTAACTAGTTGACTGGCATCATAGAAATCTCATCTTGGCAATACAATTCCGATTCAATTACCTTCAACCTTTACATTACAATATTTGAAATCATACAAATATTGAATAGATTGAAGGTGCCGCTTTCAATCAAAAGTTTTGATAACTCAATCACTTGTGATAAAAGATATTAGGTATGTATCATGGAATAACAGTTTGCATGATTTTGTGTTCACAATTTTCTCTTTCAACGTGTGTTAATACTAACAAAAAACACAATCTGGTTGTAGGTACGTCAAACTCGTCTCCACAGAATAAGCTATTCTTTTGAGGGCCAATATATTCCTTTTTACAATAAGATTGATAATAATAATAGAGATTTGCCTATCAATCAATTATTAAAAACGATTAAAGCTAAATTATATAAAAAGCTTATTACAAGATAGGTAAATGATACAAATGCGTGAGGGTAAAATCTGTCGCATGTAAACTGTAATTTTAATTGATATATCTATTGACCTGTAATGGTGTTTTGAAGTCACTACGAAATTGTAACCAGTGGAGTTTTTTAGTTGTTTCCTCTCCGTCTCAGCATGTAATAATTACTGGCTATTGAAAGCTATACATCCCTGGATGTAATGTACGTTAATTAACGTATCATTTGCCCGATCCGATCAGCGTATCCGTATCGCCGACGCGTATCATGATCGCATATGTGGACGGGTGACGATACGCGTATCATAATACGTGATCTCGATACGCCGTTATGATACGGCTCGTCCCATGTCATGTCGGTTTCATACGGTTGTTATACGGAGCAAATTAAGGCGTCCACAACGTGATACGGAGCCTGATATGTGATACGCTGATCGGATCGGGCAAATGATCATATCTGGATCCGCCTTTATAGCTGCCATGTGTCCTTCATCCTTTCCAAGAACGATCGTACTACGTCACGCTATGTCAGGCTCAAACTCATCTCAACAGTACGTTGGTACATATAATACATCTCGATGCTGCTGTCCGGTCTGGTTCAGTCGGATCGATCTAAAAATAGAAATAACTTTAAAAATCTCTTTGAAACCCAATAGATTTTTTTTTCGAAAATGAATTCGTATTTACGTACTTATGTTCCGCTGGAGTAAAGTATCTGTAGATCTCAAAATTAAAACTAATTAATATTGCGTAGTGAAATTTGTGCCGTATTCGTTCCATACTTAAAAAAAAATAAGAAATACAAATACTACCCATTTCGAAGGAGGCCACGGGTCACTAAACTAAAGTTGTTTGTCGTAGGAATGATTAGGCTAGCAGCAGCTTACAGCACAGTAAAATATGACTAAAATAAAAAAAAAAACCTTTACCTTCATTCCATTCAACGGTGAATACGCCACCGCTTTTATCAAGTTTAATCAGTCATTTTTATTACCTCAGTGGTTGGTTCGTGGTAGCTTGAATTACTTAGGGATTTCTTATAGCACAATATTTGCGGTATAAACGTCAGTTATTATGGATTAATTGTAAAGAAAATAAATAATACTGATATTTAATTACTTAACAATGCCGCTTGATTTGGTTGCATAATACAAAATTGGAAAATATAGCGGGAAAATTATTTCATTGCAATAATGTAAGCAATATTTTTTCAATTTTTAACTGACTTCCAAAAAGAAGAAGGTTCTATGTTATTTTTTATGTTTGTTCACCGATATTTCTATCATCGTTAAACCACTCAAATTTTATATGCAAGTTTTTCATATTTTTACTTTCTCATACTTATAAAGTTTTGTAATCGTAAAAAAATTCGACCTCGAGATTTTGACGAATTTATACGTTTTGTACCTCCCTGGGTCCAAAATATTTTTTTTGGAATTATGTCTGTGTGAGTGTCTGTGTGTCTGTGCGTTAGTACGATAACTCGAGTATGCTTTAACTTATTGCAACAAAATTTAACATGCATGTATGACATCAAAATCTAAGGTTTCTATCAACTTTTGTGTCGTCGATCTTGAAAGTTAAGCAACCAAGTGCGTGGTCGGTACTCGGATGGGTGACCAAAATTTAACGTTGCATAAGGTTTCCATCAACTTTTTTGTCGTTGCCGGTATACGAGACAGTAAAAGGGGAGACTACTCCCGATTTTTTCTAAGGCTATTCTGGTATTTGCATCCGGTAGTTTGTAGAGTAAGAACTTTGCTACTTACATATAATTCGTATAAGAAGACCTATTGATTGGCCTTACTGTTAATACACAAAATGTCGTTACAGTAAGTATTTTTTTGACAGCAACCTCCAGGAGGCCGCGCAACACACAAGGGGAATACTTACTGTAACGATATTTGGCTTTTAATAAACAAATATAATAAAAAAACGTATTTAATTTGGTTTCTTGTCGGAATACTCCTCTTTTTAAATGAGAGAGACCAGCTTTGCCTTTTTTGCCTTGGAAGAGGTGGTGATCCTGCTTTTGCCCTATGTTTCGCGAAAGTCATATAATAGGGGTTAAAGTAGGAAATTGCTAATGTTTTCCTCATTATTGATTAGTGTAAATACAATAGCTATATCCATTATTCTTTTTATTTTAAACTTCATTACAAGGACATATATTAATGTATAAAAATTTATTTTCATTTCTTATTCACTGGAAATAAATCTTCAAAAACAGCTCGTGGTAAGAGCTGTCCATTATAAAAATATGAATATTTTTTTACAGGTGTCAATGCTCATTTTTTTCTCTAAGTATCTTGTAGCTTAATGTTATCTAAATATACAAACGAAATTACACGCAATTTAGATTTGTGGTTCCTTAAAAAATAGCAAATATATTTGTGTGGGAAAATGAATTTTCGTTAAATTCTTCATAGAAAACGGCAATTTCATACTATTTGTTTTGTAAATAAATAAAAGTTAAAAATATCACGTATCAAAAGAAAAAAAATGTTTTGCCTCCGTGGCCACGTGGTTCGCACACCGAAATTAGACCCCAAAATCCCGGGTAATTGTACCCAGTTTAGTTGGTGGTAGGACTTTTTCTAATATGTAATAATAATAATGGAAAAGCATTATTGTGTTTAAATTGACTGGTAAGATTTCCAGTCCCTCTGTAATTTGAGGCTTCCAGGTGAAGGTAGATTCTGTCTTCAGCCTTCTCGTCACTTACCATCATGTAAGATGAAGCTTCCTGTCAAGCATATTTTTTTTTCCACGCTCACACCCACAGAACATAGAGGATATCTATGTTCTGTGCTCACACCAATTATCTAGCCCAAAGTAAGTATCATTAAGAACTTGTGTTATGGATACTAGATTACGGACATATATTTTTTTATACATAATATTTTTATAAATAAACTTAAATAAATATATAAACAACCATGAACTCGTCAACAAATACTCGTGTTCATCACACAAATATTCCCGCTACCAGGACTCGAACCCGGGCCGCTTGATGTGTAGACAGCTATACTGACCATTCCACCAAAACGGCGGCATCTCGGCGTCATATAAAAAGGTAATCAATGATAATTAAAAAAGACCCAATTTTATCCATCACTACGCACGGTGAATTAGCATTCAACGCACACACTCTCTCGCTTGATAATATGTCAGTAATTTGGAGTAATAAAATAATATGTCAATAATTTATGGAGAGAGCGTAATAGAAATACAGAACACCTGCGGTTTGAGAGAACTAGCTATCTGCCGTCTGCATCAGTATCTACGAGTAAAAAGGAGTTTATGTTATTCAGCGAGGGACCGCCGCGGTCCGTGGCTCCCAGCGGATTTTTATCCAGTGGTAAATTTCTCTTTGTCCGTGTCTGTTGCATACGAATCCATTTGTTCTATACTAAGAACAAAGTGCCTGGTCCCCTGCCAGTCAGTTGAAAGCTGTGGTAAGACTTCCAACTCGTACTAAAAAATTGTTTTTATTAAAGTTTACAATTTCCTTTGTTATAAGGTTGAGATTTTCAGAAAGAGCGTTTTGGTAACACTTTTAGATAGTTCCAAAATATTTTCCGGAATTACTCATAGAATGTCAACATGCTATCTGCGAGAACTCCCATGGGCTGACTGGATAATTTTTGTAGGCTCACGAACAGCTTTATTTTCCTTTATGTGCCACTAAAAGTCGTCCGTATTTTCCTTTTATGTGCCGAGCAGTAAAAGTTGCTGAAAATGTGCAGAGGCATTTAGTTAAGCTTTCAATGCTATTAAATGGCGAGTGTTTTTACGCAATGATATATTTACGCAGTTTGTGACAAGACTACTCTTATTGTATGGTCACAACACTGCGGTGAGAAATATGCGGTGAGGTTAAAATAGTATAATGATAATAATACATTTCCACGCTCATAACAATTATCTTTAAGATCATTAAGAACTTGTGTTACATATACAAGTTAACGTGAAATCAGTAATTAAAAATGTAATTGTATTTAATGTTCTTTATTTTCTAAATTTTCTTAAATTATTTAAGAAAATTTTATAAACCATCATATCAGCCGAGAGACGTCCACTGTTGGATATAAGCCTTCACCAAAGGATCTCCAAACAGAAACATACTTAAAGTATGTTTCTGTTTACTTAAAGTATGTCTCCAATATATAAACAACCATGATTCGTTAAGAAATATTCATGTTCGGCACACAATTATTAGCCGCTACCAGGATTCATCATAAATCACAATCAAGTATGAAAAAAAAAGAACAAGAACAAGTTTAAAAATTTCTTAGTTGGCTTTGGAATGGTAGCCTAAAGAAAAATGCAACGACGATAATATTGACAAATAATTTTACAAAAAAATTAGGTAAGTTCCGTACACACTGCTCCTCGCTGTCTATATGCAGAGTAGGTTAATTAATCACAAAATAGCTCCAGGTTAAAAGTACACGTTGAAGACTGTTCTAGGGTTGCTCGTTACTGCAATAACTCGTAAATGTTCACGTAATTTAGTGTATGAATGAAAGCCCTTAACCAATTTAAATTTTTCTTCCTTTTGATTATAATTTGTATCTGGAGTAAATAAAAGACATTTTAACTTTGATTAGAAAAGTCGCTTTAATGTTTCTTCTTTGGTGATCTCTGACGGGTTATAACAGTTTTTTTTAATGCTGAGCACAAATTTCATAACTTGTATTAGTATTTTACATATGAAAAGTGTATGTATGAGTGCGGTAGCTAGGTGTGTGACCGAATGTTACCTGAAGCTCTGCTTCTTGAGATTGTTAGCGTGATTATATGTATGTATTTATGTATAAGGTAATTAATGTTATAAGGTCAAAAATTATATTAAATTCTTAGATTAGTTTTTTTTTATTCTAATATTAAGTCGTAAAAATAGTAAGTTTAATGGTATAAAAAAAAAAACAATAAAAAAAATGGTACACAAACTACGCTCATAACAAGTACGCTAGCGCATGCACCTTCCAGTTTCGTTAGTTCAACGGTCAACAAAAATTTATATGCAACTACCTACGAAAAGTGATATATTTTTTTATTTTAGTTTATTTTGATCTTGCCTTGTTTGTCGTTCGAGCTATTACCTACGAAAAGTGATGTATTGTAATTTTTTAGTTTATTTTGATCTTACTTTGTTTGTTGTTCGAGTTATTTACTTCATAATGTTTCTCATGTAAGTGAATTATAAATTCTTTTTGAGAAATAAAATATCTTTAACCACAAAAATGAAAATGAAAATGAAAAAGCTCTTTATTTAAATGGACTTTGCTAAGTACTTTTAAATCGTCAAAAGCCCTACCACCATTTAGGGACGAATAATTATTATTATGCTGAGATAGAGAAGAAATGGCGAAAGAAACTCCACAGCTTACAATTTCGTAATGATTTCAAAACATCAATACAAGTCAATAAATAATTATCAATATAATTTAAGTTACATTTTAATATGCGTAAATTTTGGATAGTTATTACTCCCACGCATTTCGATTATTTATCTTGTGAAAAGCTTTTCTAAAATTTAATTAATTATATTATTGAACTAAGCAATTTAAATTTTGATACCTACTACCATTTTATGTTATTGTTAGATAGGTACTTACAGATATTCCTTTCAATTTAAGTGGTAAGCGTACATTTAAGATTTAGATCCTCCGGTTAACAATGTTATAAGAATACAATGTGTGGTATACCAAAAAAAAATCCAATAATGCATTAGTTATTTACACAATATTATTCACGAAGACAAAATTTTAATTCCTATTATTGCATGTGTCATACAATTGTATATCTAAAGATAACAACTAACTTTAAGACCTACGTTTATATCAATCAAGAAAACATGAGATGACCAGGCAATACCATAGCAATACTTTACGCTCTAAGTTAGCTTATAAAAATTCGATGGCAACAAACTCAACTCTATGTTACAATAACCCCAAAAAATACACAATGTTCAGAAAAAGAACAGTAATGATTGATTTTGATACCAAATTAAACATGCCTGACTAATTGAAAATCTTCATTACTCATTTGTCCTTTCGAAAAGGGCTACAACTCGATACTCTTATTATTCTACAATAACAACTATCAAAATCCATACGTATAAAAAATCCCTCAAGGATTGATTTCTTACCAAATAGCGGGTTAGCCATTACCTTACTAAAACCAGTGATCAAATATGCAAGATATTTTCACGGTTATGACTTGCGCCTCTGGAAGTTTTTTCTTCTTTAAAATAGTTCGTGATTATATAGAGATGAGCACCAAAACTTTCCTTAGTGAAATTAGGTCATGTTGCTTACAATACAAATATGCCAATTAGTTAATCTACAGGTTAGTTCGATACTTTACGTATGTGGTATTGATAAGCTGTCAAAAACATGCATACTGAATATAAACTCTGCAGTAAAGGTAGCAGGAACTGCACCAGTAAATGTATATTTTATAAATCTTTGTACTAAAAATAAGAGGTTTTCGTAATTGATTATATAAAATGATTATGCAGACGATAATAATTTTAAGTATGTACGAAAATTTCATAGTTTTTCTATTATAAAGACTCCCGTTGCTGTAATGTAACTGCTGTCTACAATTACACTTATCGATGATATTCCAATGGATTTTTTAATAGAATAGAATGTAGCTTTATTGTAGATCAACCAATACAATGACAAATACAATGTGATCAAATAATTTGTAAAAAGGGCGGCCGAAACGCTAAGAGTTCTTGGTGGGATATTTTTCAGGTGATAGTATTAGGATGGACAGGTTTTAAAAATGAAGTACTCACAGGAAGATGACGATATAGTAAATTATGATACTAGTAAGCTAAGCTGCTCATTACATACGATGCAGTGGGCCCGAGCCAAAGGCGGCGTATCTCAGCCAAGTATGTATTAAGCAGAGCTCACGAGTGTCATACGACTGTAAACTGAGAAAATTTCTTCTTCTTCTTAATCTACTCTTCGCAGAGTAGTTGTGGTGATGGGATCACAGCACGGCGTGCTTCACTGTCTCCCCATCTCTTTCTAACCGACGCACTTCGCACACACATATTAGTGGTGACTCTGGGAGTTCTTTTATTTCGTCAGTCCATCGCCCCCTGGATCATGAGGCATTCACTCTACTCTGGACAACGAGTGTCTCCATAGCGTCAGTATTCTAGCGCATAATGTGGCCAAAGTAATTTTAGATTTGAGAGTGAACGATTGCCGAGTCTTTGCCCGATCTTGAGCTCCTGGAGAATAGAAATAACATACTTTGAGGACAGTAAAATAAACTTATTTCTTATTTTGGCGAGAGTATTGATGTTGGCGTCAGATGGCCGTCACCAGGGTTTTAAAGGTGACGAGGACCTTGGTTGGCTCTTTACCCTGTAATCCGAAACTCTTTACTTATTAGTCTTAAGCGACAATAGACAGTGCTTAACTTGTCTTTACGATCCAAAAGTTTTTATACTTTTTGGAATTAAAAGCTCTAAAACTGAATTTGAGTGACTAATGTACAGTTAAATACGATAATGTTACTGTTAAGATTAGCTTATCTTGGGGTCCTCATCTACAAGAAGTTAGTAGAAAACTGTTTGCGTCGGTAGGTTCTCTCCGACGAATTCGTAATTTCCTTCCCACTGCTACTAAAGTTGCGTTAGCTCAATCCCTTCTCCTTCCTATCCTTGATTACGTCGACTCCAGTTATCCTGACCTTACCGAAGAGCAGCTAAATAAACTTGAGCGCCTTCAAAATGTCTGCATTCGATTCATATATGGCTTACGTAAATATGATCATGTCTCCGAATTTCGCGCCAAGCTCAAGTGGTTGCCAATCCGCCTTCGCCGGGATGCCCATATCTTATCCTTACTTTATACTATACTTTTTTATCCATACACTCCACCCTACCTCAAAGACCGTTTTAAATATTATATCTTCACGACACGCACGCTCGAGTTCTGAGATCATCGGAAAATCTTAGTTTGGCGACACCAATGCATTTCACTAAGTTTTATAAGAAATCCTTTACCCTGCAGGCTACTCGGCTGTGGAATGCATTGCCTGTCAAAATCAAACGAGCACAATCCTTGAATATGTTTAGGAAACTGGTAAAGATATAATATTTATCACTATAACAGTTTTATGTATATAAGTATTTAATATGTAATAATGTATGTATGTAGTTTATAATGGTATGTATTTATAATATGTGTATTTGTGTATTAGTAATTTTATTTAGTGTATTAGTATATAAGTGTATATATAATATATAAAATTGTCAGTAGGTTGCTACATCGCCATCTTCCCATTTTATTTTCTGTAAAATTCCTATCCATCCTAAGGTTGCCTGGAAGAGATCGCTTTTAGCGATAAGGCCGCCCATTGTACAATATACTTAAAATGTTATAAAAATGTACTATTTTTATGTCGATGTACAATAAAGTTTATTTCTATTCTATTCTATTCAAAGATTGGAAATAATAGAAAATAGAAGAATATCATTAATAGAATGCTACTAACATTTATATGCATTGAAAGGTCTGGAATAAATGCTAATTAATATTTTTAAGCGTCATGTTATGTGTGCATGTATGTATCCGCAGTATTAAAAGTCGTAACTTTACGATTTTAGATTTTTTTGACATGTTCGACAAACGCCACTTTAAAATTATAATAGTAAGAGCAATGATCACTGAGAATAGTACAGTCAACAGCACATCAGGTTACTACAAACTGTAAATTTTTCTATTCTATTCTCAATTAATGGCGTCGAGTCGCATTAAACGTACGCATTTTGCCAATGTCAAGTGAAAATGTAACTAAAGTAACAAAAATTGTACGGTTGATTGAGGTTAAAAATGGAGTCTCTCAACACGTGTTTTTACAACAAGAATTTTTGCTAATCGAATTTGCGCTTTATAACTCATATTTTTAAGGTTGAAAAAATTAACGGAGAAATTTGACAGTTTTGGGTATTTTGATCTGCTGTCGTCCGGAGATGTTTTCGCGTATTGCTCCTACGTTACATACGAGTAGTAATTTACTTTACCCTTAACCTTTACTCAAATGTGAATGAAGGTAAGAAGAATAGAATAGAATAGAATATAGCTTTATTGTACATCAACCAAGTTTTACATAGGCATACGAAAACACAATTATGAAAGATTGTACAAAGAGCGACCTTATCACTAAAAGCTGAAAATTGACGACAAGGATATATGTGAATGAGGAAAATGAGATTGACGACAAGGATATATGATACTGATGTGAGCTAAAATCTAAGAGAAGATCTAACATTTATCGACAAAATTAAAAAAAAGGCATACCCCTTAATTTAAATTAGTAAAAATGTTAAGGAGCATAACGAGTGAAAAAATTATTACACCAGATTACATCTGTATTCACAAACAATACTATGAGATCTCACAGCTCACATGGACGCACCGAGTCGTAAAAACCTATTCATAGGCAATACTTGAGTGGGGATCGGCAAAATGCGTACTTTAAAATGAACGAACAGTTAAGGTAGCTAGCTAGCTCTATATAACGCAACGCACAAGTCGCGATGTCAAAAGAAACGTGCAGATTTTAAAAGTTTAAGGTTCAAATCTTTGTTTTTTCTTTCTCTTCTCTGTTTTTATCATATCCCGGTGACTTATAAGATTTAAAAACTAAAATGAAAAGTAAGAAGTAATGAATTGCGTCGACAGTAGTTAACATTAAAGTAATTCCAAAGAAAAGGATATTTCAATTTAGCTAACTAGAAACTCGATCCACCTTTTTGACAAATGTACGTGCACTCCAAAAGTTCAGTCGGGACTTTGACCAATGTTTGCTAATGGATTGCCGTGATTGCTTTGGCTTGCTTTTACGTTCTGATGAGATGGATTCGCCTGTTAAAAGTGAGCAATGATTGTAAACTGCTGAATTAGAGCATGTTACTACTATGTCATTATGAAGTTAGACCACTCAAGGCTTTTGAATCGTAAAAGGTATGTTACTTAAATGTAATTTGACAACGTCGGGATCAACAAAGGTGATGAAAGATGTCTTGTGAAATCAGATTTATATTTAAATAGCTAAAACATAATTTCTGAGTCTTCGGAGAGACGAACTGACCTACGGCTCCTACTTAATCTAATTTGAAAGAAAGAAACAAATATTTACCTAATATTTCCACTCGACGAAAAACGTAATTTATCATAATGTGCCAAAAAGCGTCGATGGCGTAGTGTATAAGAGCATTGTCTCCCAACCGGGAGGCACCGGTTCAAACCCCGACACCTACCAATGTGTTTTCAAATTTTGTATTCATATGTACTTTTGATCGACACTTTTACTGCGAAGGAAAACATCGTGAGGAAATCTGTTTTTCATCTATGAAGAAATTATGTGTGTGTGAAGTCGACCAACCCGCACTTGGCCAGCGTGGTTGACTAAGGCTTAATCGCCCCTAATGTGGGGTAGGCTCGAGCCTCTCGGTGGGGACCATTATATGAGCTGTTGATAATGATGATGCCAAACAGTGCCGAAAGTGTGAACAGTGCCCTCTTGCATCCTTACAGAGATACCGAGTACTTTTGCATTATCTCTACTTAAGTTTTGTTAATCAGTCTTTTCGAAGCTGAATCGATAAACTCGTCTATACTCAATCTATTAAGAATTTGCACAGTCTCGCTAGTTACTACTAACACAACTATTTTACTATCTTTCTCAGCAATCTAGATGTTACTATCAGACGATCGTATCTGTTTAAAATATTTATTACTTTAAAATGAACAGGAATTTTCATTTGAGGAAATTTCCCTGAAAGTGTACAGCGGATCATGGAGATTGTAAGGCATCTTAAAATACAAGCACTGGAATGTCCAGAACGTTCCAATATCAGGATAAGAAATGGGATCGCTTCATGATACATGGCTACCACTTTTTTAGTTTAGTTCAATGATACTTTCGAAAATAACAGTTAATTTTTTGACTCAAAATGTCATGGTGATGATATAAAACCTTAATATTTACTATCTTAATAACCTCTTTCTGTGTTCTGTGTTAATAACAATGCACAATAGTTTTAAATGGAATGTAGACAAGGACGCTTTCTGCGAGTAAAAGACTTAAAACTCTATTGTCGCGTTCACGGTGCGTTTAAAGTAGGCTTTACTCTGTTTTTCTTGGTCCTCCGACATCAAAGGCGAACATATTACCTTAAGGAGTTTCTCCCGAGTTCTTGTTGTAAAAACACGTGTTGAGAGACTCTATTTTAACCAAAATCTACCGTACAATTTTTGTAACTATAATTAAGTTTTCACTTGACATTGGCAAAATGCAGAATCATTAAGATTTGCGAATGCCATTAATATTACCTTAATACTTGTCTGTAACATTTCTTTTTTTATGTACCACTCTAAGGAAGTCGATGCACTCTGTGTCTAACGCCCTGGTGATAAGATACACCACTAAAACTCTTCCCTGCTCCCAATTTTATTTGGGGTTGGTGCAGTGTCTTCCTGGTCACAAACTGGTATTATTGTTGTTAGATTTGTACGGTTGGCCGCCTGCCTGACTCAATTTATTGCCCTTGTAAAGATCAAAACTGTGAAAATGTAAATGCACATAGTAGCTAATTCAATTATCAATAGTCAGTAATTATCGTCAAGTTAGCAAAAAGTTTGCTGATTGCGTAAGGAATGCGTTTTGAACATAAGGACATTGGACTTGTATTAAGCTGTTTTTGTGAAGAGAAACCGCCACATGAGTAGCTAGCAAACATTAATTGGACTTGATACGTGACGCAAGTGATTCGTATATCCGGTCGTGCCAGAATACACATGATAGAAGCTGTACTGTAATTAACTTATATTAATGTAGCATATTAATTAAAGTGCTTTTAATTAATATGCTACATTCATATAAGTTTGAAATGTTAGCTTTAGTATAGAATAAAATAGAAATAAACTTTAATGAAATCATCATAACTCATAATATAGCAGATTTATCACATACATACATAATTATGTAATCACACTCACAATCCTAAAAGCGTTCGAGCACAGATTCAGTTGACATTCGGTTACAGACAAAGCCATATCTGGCAGTATGGACATACAGTACCAAAATATAGTGACAGGTTGCCCGCTAACTTAAAAGGGGCAGCAAGCTCAAAAATTAACAATCTTCAGTGAACAAATCAACCAAAGCCAACAACCAGAACCGATGTTACACTCAATATCATCTCAGCAGTCCGGGTAATAAGGGTCATAATTCATCATTCATCATCATTATTTCAGCTGAAGGCCTCCCTTAAGGATCTCCAAACCGGTCGGTTCTGCTAATACCAATTAATACACCAAAAAAAAGCCAAAATTTTGGTAGTGATGTGTTTTTCCGTTCATTGTTAGGGCTAGCAATGCCTGAACAGCTTCCTTGAGTTATAATCATTGTAGTCAAATGATGATATGGCTTTTTGACGTAACAACGTCTTATAATTCGATAGAGCCGGCTGCACGCACGAAAAAACATGACGTCATGCGGCGTTACCTCGCTCTGAATCTAATTCTCTAATTTGAATTTGGAATTATGTTCTTTAAAATTTAAACTTTCAATGATACCAAAACCAGCCAGATACAAATAGTATAGCCAAAGAGATTTTATTACAAGTTTATTCAAACTATAATGCGAAATCTATTAAACAAATGAAATTAAATTTTTCTTTTGAAAAATGCTACCATTCCATCAGTATTTTCTTAAGACGTTGTCACGTTCAACTAACGTCAGTAAACCGACTTTACAGACAACCAATTTTTTTGTATAACTATTGCTGCTGGCCCTAAATAGCTTTTACAGCGTCAATGGAGATTTTTAAGAAGGGATGACTTTGGTGGGTCTTCAAGCCTGTAGAGAAAACTTCCTGTTTTCAAGTCGACAGGTATCTCCCGAACAGTCTCTAAAGAGTTCAGTATAAGGAGTTGTCGTTAAGTCTCTTCCTGTACCTATTTTAAGGATTAGAGTGTTATTTACGTAAGGCCAATTTTCACCAGGAAACGAATTTTCACAAAGATATCTGGAGGCCTCAGATGAATAACAACGAGAGATAGCAACTTTACATAAAAGAATATATCACAATTATTACCATATTCCATTCTGACGGAGCAGCCGAGCAACTAGTACGTAGGTGGTCTATGGAGGATAGTAATAAAATGTTATTTCATCCCAAGCAAAATTTACATCAATAAAAGAAGGAATGAAAACTTTTGAAATAGAAAAAGATAGTATTAATTATGTTTTAAAATTTAGTTCATCCAAAGATTTAAATTAAGCTTTGAAGCAAATTTTTATTATTGATTGTATCATTCTACTACATAAAATAGCTGTGTATAAGTGGTATATGTGTAGTGTAGTAAATAAATAATAATGATTAAACATGATGTTTATCAAGCAGACTACCAGATTGTAAACGTCATTGTGGGCAGGTAGATTCTGTCCACTGTTCGCGGCGATTGTGTACTGAAAAACATCTCCTGAGTAGTAAAACTGAGGTATGTGGTATATAATTATCCCGTTTACTCACATTTAAAAAAATCTTTGAAGATGTTGATTTGTGACCATCAACATTGAAATATAGAATATCTTAATTGGATTTGACTAGTGAACGTAAAAATATTATAACCAATATATATAACGATATATTTAATATACTCGTGTTTTATTTTCATCAAAGTAAAATACCACTTTAACCATGAAGACCTTAAAAATATATCTCTATTCCGAGTGTCGCGAAAAAGAAATATCGACCTATGCATTGAATAAAGTCACATCTGCATAATTCTTACTTTTCAGCAGAGCGATTTTAAGTTTGTCTTCTACAAAATTAGCTGTAACTTTTTTCTTCGTTATTTTACAGAATTAATTATTTTACCAATCATTATAAAGTATTATGAAGCATCGATTGATATGAAAGTAATATATTTTAGGCCAATATTTTGTAATTTAGAAGTATCTATGTGAATATGTAACTTTATTCTGCGGAAATCACTGTATCATATAATAACATAGGATCTTGTTCTTGGGATAAGTATCAATATTATGTGTAAATATAACTTTGTTTTACGTAACTTCTAAAGTCACATATGTAATATATGAATTTTTAGATAGTTATTTATGTTTAGATTTAAAATAAAACAGTTCTTGTGATCAAGTTTTTATTAAGGAATAATCTTAGTGTTTTAGAATTTAGAAATGTTTATTTATCTTTAATTCTGAGATTGCAATGTAAGCGTAGAACATGGACGCGACTGTCGATATAACCCCTCGTGAAGGCTGCGATCGCGTCGATATCGACAGAGATTATTGGTATTTGTGCTCTCGACTCCATATTTTTTGGAGACGCCACTTATATGTAACTTTATTCAACTGCTATCTCTGAATGTACTTAAGTTTTTAAAATGATAATTTTACTAGTGAAAATATAAGCCATATTAGCCCTAAAAATACAACAAAAGCAATTTGGTAACAAAATCACATGTAACTTGATTCTATGGATAGGTCGATATGTAATTTATTATCTTGAAGTCTTTACAAAGCAACGATTATACTCGAATTGATAGGAAATCATAATAATATTTTTCCATCTATATGTACAAATCAATCACAAGTGAGATGACTTACAAACATAATTTTAATCTTGCCGAGTTCAGAAATTCGTAATGGAGTAAAATAAATTAATTCATCTTAAACCCCATTCGATAAATCGTCGTGTTTAACAAAAAGATGAATAAGGATTATCTTTGACGTAAATCAAGAATGATATACCTACTTTCATAATAGTATGTATGTATGGTCATACATAATCCTTACAAGGTAAACGCAGAGTTTTAGGGCATCAAAATAATGACAAAGTAGCCAGCCTGGCACCTACGTAACAGGGACATCAAACCCAAATAACTACTAAGCCAGTAAACAAGTAATCCAACAAAGAAAAATCGTAAACAAAGATAGATGGGTTAGATGTTACACTCCAAACCATGTCAAAAGTCTGGGTAAATAGCAAAAATGAACATTAATTATTCTCCAGGGAGGTACATAGTGAATTTGATTTTGATTGTTATCCAAATAAAGTGGCCAGTTTTTAATGGATCTTCTCAATTCTCCTTATTTAATCCGGTGGTAATAGCTGCTGTCAATAGAAGGCAGTAAGGTAATATTTTATGTCACCATCTAGTCTAGACGCACTGCGGGATACCACCTGTATAAATTCCGGTTTCAAGCGCTTTCAATATCATTTTTGAGGCGCACCGAGAATGGAACTCCTTGCTAACCCATATTCCTGAGTACGTAAAACGCAACACTGACACTCGAATAAAGAAACATCTTCTGGGGAAGCTCAGTACGTCTAAAACTAAGAGCACAGGGTTTAGTCACATTTTAAAATGAAAAAAGATCTGTAATAGCAATATTAGTACATCTATAATCTAGGCTATAACTACTCTATCAGAAAAAATGCTGGAACCGATCTCTGATGCTCTATTTTAGTTTGCGTCTTAAATTAGATAGTGATTGGGCGATATTATTGATGGCGTCAACTCAACGAATTAGCGTCAACTACAATATGCATAATGTATGTATAATTCCCCAAGCAGACATTATGAACAAAATACGAATCGCCCGGAGCTTATTAATATTTAAGTATGTAAATCGAAGTCTCCCCTAAGACCCGTCTTTCTAAGAGCTCGAGCAGGTAGGTATTCTAGATATACATTATTGGTCTTGACTTGTTGAGCCACTTCGAGATTTTCGATTTCACCGTCTAATACGTTACTTTTTATATATTTGTCGATACCAAATACTCATCTTACAGTAAGTGAAGATTCCGACTATGCTATAGTCCGCGTGTATATTGAATCGCCTAATTTTTTGTATTACTAATTATCAATGGCACACAAACTTTCAATGTCTTCGCACATTTTCAATTTATCTGTGTTTAAGCTTATTTTCACTTCTCCTAACTTTTTATCGAAGTTACTACTAGAATTTGTACACAAAAATAAAGCTACTTGCAACCAACTTGCAACATAAGTCTCGTAGTTTGACAAGCTCTGACAAATATACTCACTGAAAGAATGCCGCGTTAAAAAACTACCTTTGGTCGTGGAAGTTTAGGATGACGGTGATATGTACTATACTGAGGAGTCACCAGTTAAGCCCGTATCAGAGTAAACACTCGAATGAAAAGAAGACTAAAATAAAATAAAAACAACTATCAGTAACAGATGTCTTTAAAATACGAGTCATTGAGACTACACTGATTTTACTTAAGTAATTTATTGTATTATTCAATAGAGAATTTACGTCATTTAAAAATGGTACCTACATGGAGTGACGTTGTAACTCTTCACTTAGCGTGACTGAAACCGTTAAGGTGTTCAAGAGCTATTCCAGGCCAAGAGTAACATTATCAAATATAAGCACCGGAGATTTTGCAAAACCAATTTTCGGTCTCCATTTTTTAATTATCCATCAATCAAAATTTCCTGTGAAGTTGCTTTGCGACATGTTTTACCACTTATTAATCAGACACCGTAACATCGGCTTAGTTAGAATCTGGCTCTGAAATATCCTACGGATAATCTGAATGTGAAAAAAATCCAATTAACATTTTTATTAAATTATATGTTCGGTCTTCGTTAGTTAGTGATTTTTGCCCCTAGCGGAACGAAGCACATACAAAGTTTTCCATAAAAACTGAGCTCTTAATGCAATCAAAATAATTAAGGTGTTTACACTAAAAAAATTACACTGGGTACAGGACTCGGACGGAGACTCCATGGTGTGAAGAGATTGCCACTCCACCAACACCACTAACAGTTGGCAAGCGTCGAAAAATTTAACTATTAGTACTTTCAAAATACCGCACGTGATGTAACTATAATTTTAACATATTTATATTAACAAGCAATATTTTTTACGAACGCTGTAAAGCAGAATAAATAAATGAGAATATTCATGTCCACAGCAAAGTGAAGAACTCGAGGATATTAACGTCAAAACTTTTTAACTCGCATCCTTGGGGTAGCTAAATGTTTTCTTGCGTTGAGCTAATTTTAACTTTTTACGACACCTCCGTGACTTCACAGAGCATTTGACCTAATTTTCCGGGTAAGCAAAGCAATATAAAAATATCCATTTAAACTAACTAGACAAAATTAAATGCTTACATTTTGTAGGTGCACACTGCACAGTGCAAATGTTACTTTTTCTGATACAGATAAAATACGTTAAAAAGAAAAAAAACTATTTCGCTCGCGTATTTATTTTAGCCTCTTTTAGCATTAGACAAACATTTTTTTGCATGGACATGGCGGCTAAGGCCCCTTCCAGACAGGCTCAGCGCTTTTTCGTTTCTGTACTACAGATTTGTTTACCGAGAATCATTTCTTATCTGGTTCGGTTACGGTGCTGTATCGCTTCGTTTTTAAGGTCATTGCACACTTGATAGCTCGGAATCGTATCGCCTTTTTTTGATGTGATAAATAGGCGATGCGCTACGGCCCATAGACGTATCGTAGTGGCCATTCCGTAGCGCTCATAGTGTAAAAGATTCACCTTTTCGAGCTGATAAGTAAGATACCCAGTTAGATGAAAGAATCGAGCAACTCGCTTTAGACAGTGCGCGTTAATGCACTCTGTACAGTACATAATTGCGCGTCCTCTACTTGTATAAAAACAACCTGTATAATGTGCATTTTTAAACGAAGTATTCAATATAATAGTCTGCTTTTCATCTTGAAATTACTACGAGATAATGGAAAAGCTAAACGATTCGAATATGCCTTCATTAAGCTTTAATGGATGTAATTTATCGCAACCAGCTCGAATACGTATATTTGCATCGAATATGCACCTATGCCGTGTACGAAGACGCACACGTGTACTTTAATTTAAAGACCGTAGGGAGTGTGTCACTATATCCATGAAGACCGACCCCATTACGAGAGTCGTTAAGTTTCAATCGAGTTGTAACATTAATGGGATATCGTGTGTGGTTCGAGTTCGGTGACCCCAGTACCTGCTGTATTTTTTACACTAGGGTAGTATTTACCACAACACAACGAGAACACGTGGAGTAGTTTGTATGAAAATCGATAGGTCAATTCACACGGAGCGCATTTTGCCCTCAAACTCAGCCGTGTGGTTGATAACGACCACATTGCAATATTCGCACCCATAACTTAATCACGACGTACCCACCAGCGACACCACGCACGAAAAAAAAAGAGGATGTTCATAAGAAGTAATATCGTGAGCGAGACACTCGAGAAGGAGGTTGCACTGTATTGGGTGTGGCCGGTGCCGGCCTGCGATAACGCCCGCGCGCCCGCAGCCTCCAACCGAAGATTGCCGAGCAGCGCCGGTGCCTACCGAAGGCATATCCGCCAAAACTGAGCTTTTCTTGATTAGTGTGGACTCAGTATTTCGACTTGATCGCAAGGTTCGACACTGATGTATAAATCTTTTTACAACAAAATGGTAAGCTCAGAAACCAAAATTATTTTCATTTATCAGCAGTAAATAAAAACGATAAAGAACTCCTAAATTCATAATTAGGAAGGTATTCGCAGAAAACAAAAAAAAATAAGCACATTTATTTGGACTGCGCAATATGGTGAGTGCATTGCTTCCATATGAGATTTCTTCTCATATATATATTCTTTAAATCAATTCTATTTAGGTACGATCAGTCGCAAGGCTTTAAGCAAATTTCTTCAGGGAAGATAAAGCTTTATACGGCAGATGCCCTTTATTTAAGTCTCCGGATCACCCCAGAGGAATCCGACTACTCTGCAACAAGTGGGTTCAGGTGCAAAGATACCCCTTGTATGTGTGTTGGCGTTTATGTAGTTCAATCTCATTTGAATCTTTCCCATTGATTTAGTTCTGATTTTCAACATCTGTTTGTACTGTTGAAGGTTTTCAATTCAAATGTTTTTCTTTCATTTCACCTGGTGTCAGGTTCAGGCTGAAGGTTGAAGCGTAGGTAAGTAACATAAAATATACTCTTTACCCGTAGACAGGTGATATACTATTTATAATTTTGTCACTCACGGAAATGTTTAATCCAGGTTTGAGCAATAACACACTTTGCTCGGAGTTTCTCTGCGTGATCATATTAGAAATGATGAGATCCGCAGGAGAACCAAGGTCACCGACATAGCCTAAAGAATTGCGAACCTTAAGTGGCAGTGGGCAGGGCACATTGCGAGGAGGACTGACGGCCGTTGGGGCGGAAAGGTCCTCGAGTGGACCACGTACCGGGAAACGCAGCCTTGGTAGGCCCCCACAAGGGGACTGACGATCTAGTAAAGGTCGCAGGAAGCCGCTGGATGCGGGCAGCGCCGGACCGACCGGTTTGGAGATCCTTGGGAGAGGCCTATGTCCAACAGTGGGCGTCTCTCGGCTGAAATTATGATGATGACACTTTGCTCTTACTCTTGGTTTGTACTCGTTAACATCGTCAACCAACTCCAATTACTCTTTCTATATTCTAAAATATTCCTACATCCAGCGACACTACTCTGTAGGGAGGGGAAAGGACAAGTTCAGGTATTGCGTGTAAAGTTACAGGTAGCAAAGAAGCTATCCTGCATCATTACGTTATCTGTAACCTAACAGATGCTAACAGCACCAAGATGTAACTCACGCGCTAACAATCATAACACAACAACACTACGAAAACAGGATGTAGAGGAAGTTATCTCCTTCTCAATATCCAATGATGCTTTCATCTTATCGGTCTTAATTTAATTAATGTAGGAACTTCGTTAAATAATTTCGTTCATAGTTACAGCCTCCATTAGTAAGCATTGTGTCTCGGATATTTGTCTTTGTCTAATTAAACTTGGAATGTTTTTATGCCTTCGCTAATTCATATTGGTGTCTACGTTTTATCGGAACAAATTAATAAAGTTAATTGTATTATAGAAATTACTGGTTTTTTCATTAAATCAAATGAGTAAGTAAATAAAATAAAACTAATAAGTAAACTACTTTCATATTTTTGTATATATTTTTATGTTATTTTTAACTACTCAAGAATCAAACGACAAATGAATATAGACTAATTTTAGGTATGTGTACGCTACTTTCTAAATGCATTTTACAATGCTGTTAGCGTTGATAACGGAATTCAAATAGTTTATTTTTTAGTCAACTTGTAATTTTTGGTATGCTTTGTTTCCTAGTTAGCTTTTAGCCACTAAACTCTGATAACCACTTATACCGAATGGGTGAATTTCTGTTTGTGAATTGATGAATATGCAAAACACAGACAACATGATTAAAAATAATAAAGAATTGCGTCTTATTTCTAAAAGATTTTTTTCCTTCATAAGAACATATAAAATATTCTATATCTATTGGTACCAAATTAAATCAATTTAAATCAATCGAAAAAAAATATTAGTGTGGTTTAATATTTTATTCCGTCGAGATATAAAACCCAAGCACAGCACTGAAACCGAATAGGTTTAACCCATGTTTAAAAAGAGTTATAAAAATTTCGAAACGCATTTGACTATGAAGCCTTGGCGTGGAAAAAAACGCTTCACGTTTTGTTCTCACAATTGCTTCAAAATCTAATGAAATCAAAAATAACCACAGTAATTATCACACGACAGACGGCTTATTTCAGTGGTTATAATAACACAGTCCGAATCACGCTTTCGGCACGTAGACTTAACATGAAACACTTGAACACAGTCATTATCATACAAAATCCCTTCATTTATTACAGACATTATCATGGCAACTAAAACATTTATGCCTTGAATTGTTCACTGGGTTTAAAAGACTTAAATCTATTTAATTAATGTTTGTATACTCTGGTAAATGCTAATGCTATTAGTAGTAAAGTAATGAAAGGCTGTTGTAAGAACTTAATCTATTCATCTTTATTTAACTACGGATACATTATTGTGGATTTTTCTTCGCTACCTAATTTGGTTCCCAAATAGTTATTTGACATAAACTGTGATTTTTAGAAATATAAGCTAATATAGTTAAGATTAAATTAAAAGCGACTTCGAAAGATAAAGCAATTTATTATTGGACTATGATAAAAATAAATTCCTACGCTGAAATCTAAATATAGTGTAAAAATTAATGAAGTAATCTAGTCATTGCTCGCAATATCGAACGGTTTGGATTGATAATCCGTTTGTCAGTTAGCATAATAAAACAGTGCACTTATATAAAAGTTGTATAATTAAAATATTCTGTTTTAAAAAAGAGATTTTTCCAAACTTTAAAAAAATATTGAAATAGTTATAGCGCAAATTATGCTAATGTAATGTTAATTAAAAGTAGATTACCGTTCGTCTTATCCTCTCGGCCTCTTGGCCTAATTTAAGTATTTAATCAACCTAATTTTTAAAAGTTTTATATTGTTGTTTTACGGTACTGGCTTGCGAGTATTTCTAGTTAAACTAAAATACTTTTATGCCTATAATTTTCATTTAGCGTTTCTTTAAAAATAAAATATAGCGTAAATATAGGATTCTACCGGTGAAAGAGTTTTTCAAATTATTCCATATTATTTAAGCATATTTATTGAATGTGATGGAATTTAGAGACTTATATTGATTAAAATATTACTTTTAAATGGAATATTTATTCGTGGTCGCGGTTGATAGCTAATACAATTAGGCGACTAATTCAAAAACATACTTTACTTATGTTTTCATTAGGCTACACGATTTCATCGCGCACGGACACAAAAGGCGCATGCTTGAGGTTTTTTATATTATGAGATGGCAAACATAAGCTTGCGGCCCACCTGGTGTTAAGTGGTTACCGTCGCCTATAGACACTTGCAATATTAAGGGTAAATCACTTAACACTGCAAGTTTGTTGCCATCCTGGGGACTAAGATGATATGCCTTCCATGCCCGGTAATTACACTGGCTACCTTTCCCTTCAATCCGAAACACAATGAACTGCAAACATAGTGTACAAACATCATCAGATCAGAATACCCAAAAGTAATTTCCTCAATCGTTTTTCAACTGGAAAATTTGACAGTTTGTGATTACCCAATGTGTTGATGTCTGTACAAACTTCTGCGTGACAGATTTCCCAAGCCACTAATATAATTTACTTAAAATTTCCTTTTTACCTCCTTACGATCCAACCATATTAAGGAAAAATCACAGTTTTTGGAAGAATTATTGTAGAGGATTATAGGATATTGGAGTTCAAGCCGCAACAAGTGGTTATCGCGTGCTCTCAGCTTCAAACCGAATCGTCAATTTTAGTCTCCCTTAATTTATAATTTACAGCTCTTGTTAATTTTTGTGATTGATGGCTATATCTGTTGTGGTGGTAAAGTGGTGAATGGTGCTTTGCACGCTTTTCTGCGCAGTCAGCAGGTGCCAGAAAGGCCCAGCCAGTATGACGGTCTGGTCCCAACACTGATGTATGGAAGTGAAAGTTGCAGTTGAAATGAGAGCATTGAGGATCATGGCTGGTATGAAATTGAGTGATAGCTTATACAGTAGCATGATAGGAGAGTGGTTTGAAAGAAGATAAAGTGACAAGAATTGAGAAAGAGATGCTCAAATGGTTGGGTCATGTAGAAAGGCTCTGTGAAAGTAGATTGATGAAAAGGATATTTGAACCGAAAGTGAACAAGATGCGGGACAAGAGACCTCGGTGAAGGTTTATCGATCAAATCGGACGCGTGTTTAAAAAGTGCGAGGGAAAAAGTACTCGAAAGTGCCGAGTATGTATGAAGACTGTGATGAAAGCAGATGAAGCGATGGAAGTATGTAAGGATCGTAGCAAGTGGAAACAAGTGATCTCTGCCTACCCCCTTGGGAAAAACACGTGACTTTATGTATATGTTAAATGTGATTACTATGGCTATTGTTAATAATTACCTCGTGATTTGGTAAATGTGATGATAACTGTGGTGTGGTGTGGTAGGTGCATAAAATACTACTCTCCCAAAAACATTGCACACTGCCTGGTCACAAAAAAAAATTTAACCTACCCATAACTCAGCCACAGGGTTCGAAAGTTTGATAATTATTAATAGATACCTGTAAAAATAAATAATAAATTACTTTTGCCTTCAATTTTGGTAATAATTATTGGTAATTATTATTATTTCCTTTATTTCATTTAAAATACATACAAAATTATATTTCTAAATATTAATTTTTTACAATGTGTAAATACTAAAAAATATAACAATTAGTTTTTTTTTAGGTTTAAAGAATTTTATTCTCATAAAGACATTACATTGTCATTTACATGAGAACTTAACTAATTCACAGATTGTAAACTGTTCGTGGTCACAATCGCAAAATAAATTGTTTGTGTTGCAAATTACTTAATCATTAAATTTTCTTTAATTGTAATTGAAAAATAATAAAATGCAGTTATTATTATTATTATTATAAATGTAATGAATGTATGTATGTAGAAGCGTCCGTAAAGAACATCTACTGCAACCCCAAAACTAAACAACGGTGTCGTAAAAGGCTACTGACAATTATTGACAGCATGACTTTTTTTTAAGCATAATATCAGCCGAGAGAGGTCCACTGTCGGACATAAGCCTCCCCCAAGGATCTTAGACCCGAACGGTACTGCGCTACCCACATCCAGCGGCTTCCTGCGACCTTTACCAGATCGTCAGTCCACCTTGTGTGGGCCTACAAACGTTTATTTTAATAGCATTTTTTTTATTATATGGATGGAAAATGGACATTAAAAGACATATTTTTTATTTTCTTTATATTTGATCGTATTTAATTTTAAGTTAAAATTTCAAAATTTGCTAATTCTAAAACGACGTAAGTGCAACTGTGGGATTTTGTGGGTTGATGTCTTGGGCTCTACAAAATAAAAAAAAAGATGACACAACTGTCAAATCTTTGAAGTTTGGGCTTGTTTTGGGCCATACTTGGGCCATAAATCAAAAAAAGATGGATGGCAAAAACGTTTTCCGTTACTAATCCTACACGTTGTCCAATTTGGGAACATTTAGTTTTTTTTAATATGTCATAATTTAGCAAGTAATAAATTCTGAAAAAAAATATATTTTGTTTTAGATAACCAAAGCTCGAAATGGTTTCGTAATTAATATAACTTGTTTTTTTAAACGATGTCAATTCTGATCTAATGAAACTCGGACTATCGTCCGTCTAATAGCATTTTAATTAGGATTGACGTTAGGTAGACGGCCGTTCGTGAAACATCTCAGCCAAATCCTTTTTATTGTAAATGTTCATAACGTATCAAGTAGACCCTAATTGGGAACCCAACCCAAGCAAACAAATCGTTAGTTCCTATTCTAATGATGTTAAAAAATATAAAAATTAAAAAATGTTTATTTGTAACAATCAAATATCAATGTAGCCCTGACTTCTGAGATAGGATAACCTGTGTTACAGAAGCCAGTACCTAAGTATAAAACAAGAAAGACATAGTATAAACAATACAAGTACGAAAGGAAAAATATAGTGAGAACTAGAACGAGAGGAGAAGTAATTACAAGGAACTGCTAAACATAAGCAGTGACGTAGTGTAGTCGTTAAAAAAAACAATATTATTATACCTTTAATAAAAGCCTGCTCTGTGCCCAGTTATATCAGTTAAAACCCGTTTTTAGCTAAAAAAGTGGTTTCTCAAGTTACAACTAGTTTTCACTAAATGCCTTTATTACAACGAGAATTAACTGCTGCTCAAAAATTAATATCAGTAAAAACGAGTTCCAACTAGATTAAACGCATTTCCTCGAAATGATCCAGTTAAAATTGTTTCAACCGATGCAAAGTTCGTAAGAGTAAAATTATATTGTAATTAATTTTAATATTTCAATTTAAAAAAACTAGTTATAACTAGGGAAAACTGGTTTCAAATCAAATCAAATCAAATCAAATATATTTATTCATAATCAAGTCAACTATTAACAGATTGTGTGAGTCTCATCCTTTTAAGTTTAACAAACCTGTGTTAGGATGAGACTGCTCTTCTAGATGACAACACGAGTATACGACGACTTAAAAATTATGAAAATTTACCAAAAATAAGTTGAGAAAAATGTGAAGGACCACGTCAACTTTACCTAAAACGAAAGAAAAAAAAAAGTTTATATAATATATTAACATACATACATATATATACATATACATAATTCATCTATTTGTGCCTATAAAGTTAAAGTATAAGGTACTATTAAATAAGATTAAAAAGAGATTCAGTGCCATCATAGTCAAGTTGTTTCAGCCATGAGATAATGTGTCTTTTGCATTCAAAGTAGGGCGTAGTATAGAAATTGAGTTTTCTGTTTAATTTATTATACAAGTTAATCGATTGAATATTAAATTGCATGTTAGCAAATTTAGTTTTTGCTGAAGGGCGGGTAATTACAGAGTAAGGATTACGTTTGCCAGTTATTTTAGGATCAGGAATAAGAGTTTTATGAATTTTGAGCACACATTTCAAAATATAAAGTTGTCTCACTGTTAATAAGTCACAGTCATGGTACAGTTTAGTAGTGCTATATGTGATTTTATTAAATGTCATTACTTTTAAAAGCGACCTCTGTGCCCTTTCAATGTGTATCATTTTGGTTTTGTGAGAACCACCCCAGATAGGCAAACAGTAGATTAGAATAGACTGTACTAAAGATATGTAGATATAGATGATAAGTTGTCGGTCAGCAATATGCCTGAGATACTTAAATAGCCACAGCAGTTTTCTGACACGAAGTGTAAACATATCGATTTGTTTGTGCCAGTTTAATTGCTGATCAAGGTAAATACCCAAATACTTAACATAAGCTACCTTATCTAGTGCCTTACAATTACAATTATCCAATGTGTTTATATGTTCACCAGTGTGGGCTATTAATTTAAGATCACTGTTTGGTTGCGATGAGTTTTTTATAGCGAATGTTATGTAATTAGTTTTGCTAGTGTTTAGGGTTAGGAGATTACTGCGAAGCCATTTTGTGACAGTAAGGAGACCTTTGGTAGCAACATCGTGGACATCCTCCCAACTCTCTCCACAGAACAGTAATGCCGTGTCATCAGCATAAGAAAATATTTTTCCATTATGCAATTTGGTATTCGTCAGGTCGTTGATATAAATCAGGAATAAGGTAGGTCCAAGCACACTGCCCTGTGGAACGCCATAGAGTGTAGATAATGTTTCAGAACTGATACAGTCAGTGTCTATTTTAACTTGTTGAGTTCTGCCCGTTAAATAGTCCGAAAGCAAGTCAAGAAATTTACCTCTGACACCTATCCTCTCGAGCTTTTTGATTAGAATGGGGATAGAGACGTTGTCAAAAGCCTTTTTTAAGTCTAGAAATATACAGAGAGCCTTCTTTTTGGAGTCAAGATAATCGATAATGCTGCCAGTCAAAGCCAGAACTGCATCCTCTGTACTTTTCTTTTCTCGAAAACCAAACTGGGAGTTAGACAGGATATTGTATTTGTTAACAAAATTTAGAAGACATTTATTAATAACTTTTTCAATAATTTTAGAGATAACAGTAAGTACTGAGATAGGCCTGTAGTTATTAACATCATCTCTAACCCCAGATTTATAAATAGGGTAAATGATAGCACGTTTTAAAGATTGTGGAAATACACCCTGAGACAAGCAAAGGCAACACAGATGGTTGATGGCAGGTACAAGTTCAACCTTGGCCATTTTAATAAATTTGGTTGGTATGTTGTCCCAGCCAGCAGCAGAGTCAGACTTCAGGTTTGAGATAATATTTTCAATTTCGGCCAGATCAGGTTCAATGATTCCAATTGAATTAAGTATCGGAGGAGGTAGCAGCTCGCTTGTCTCAGGTATATCATCATTATTAGGACTTTCGGAAATAATTTGTTCTGCTAACGTTTTACCAACACTAGAAAAGTGTTCATTGATTAAATTTGCCGAGTTTATTGAAGAATTAGAAAGCTGTGTCAGATCCTTATTATTAAGTTTTTTATTTAAATTAGTAATATTTTTAATCGTGTTCCAAAGTGATTTGCTATTATTTAGAGATTTAGTTAGTAAGTCCCGCTCATACTGCCTTTTTAGTTTCTTTAATAGATTATTACAAAAATTGCGATATCTTGTGTATATAAGTTTCAATGTTTCATTTTGTTTGTCCTTTTGTGATTGTTTCTGTAATTTGTTTCTGTTTTTTATACATTTTAACAAGCCAGGAGTTATCCAAGGTTTGATTATACGTTTATTATTTGGAATTTTTATAAGTTTTGTATTGGTTTGTAAAGAATAGTTGATTGAAGTGATTAATTTGTCAGCTAATATATTAGGATCATCAACTTTCATTAGTAGGTCAAGGTTTTGTTTACGTAAAGTATTTATTGCCTCTAAATAATTGGTGTAAGTTTTTGTAAGTTTCTTTATATAAGCAACATCCTTTTCTAAATATATGTTTGTTAAAATCATAAGATGGTCTGTAACTGTTGTTTCCAGGACAGCAATTAAAGCAGAGTATTTATTTGGGTCAAGATTAGTAAAGACATGATCAATGCAGCTATTAATGCGGGTATTAAGTCTATGTCCTGGTAACAGTCCATGTTGAGCCATCATTTCTAAATATCTATGACTGCGAATGTCCAAGTGATCATCCAATATGTTAATATTAATATCACCAGTAATAATTACATTTTTACTAAGATTGCTTGAGTGAAGATGTTGGTCCAGTGAATTAATAAAGTTATCAATGTTATAATTGGATGGTGATCTGTAAATACAAATAATAGAGCAATTCAGTAAGCAAACTTCCAAACACGAGGCCTCATTAATACAGACTTCATTTACCTTATGTTCTAGGGAATTATTAATATATACAACAACACCATCGTTTTGAGTTACTTTGCATGTAGTACTGTAAGCGTTGTATCCATGTATATACGGTAAAGGAATGTCAGGGTTTAATCTACATTCGGTTAAGGCCAATACATCAACATGTTGTTTAATTAGAGTTAAGTTAGCAGAAAAATCATCGACGTTTTTGTTTATGCTTCTGATATTTTGAGAGACAATAGAGAACGTTGGAATATCAGTAGGTAATAACTCCTGGAGATTACTTATATTAGAAGAAAAACTGTGAACGTTATGAATGACATCCAATTCATTTATAACTTCAGTTGTATTGTTCATAATTTAAAGGACAGGTAATTCACAAGTGGTAACAAAGGTGAATCGTAACGTGTAAACTTAACACGCAACGTGTGATATTTATATGACAAACGTTGGTCAACGTATATTTTCGGCTGAAATTGTACTATTAATGCGCAAATTAAAAGTAATTTACATACGAGAGTGACTGTTAAATTATTCAATCGTAAGACATAATCAAAATACATAGTGTAGTGGTATGTGAATGTTAGGATAATAATATATAGGTCTACTTTGATATTGTAAGATATTATAAGATAGTTATATTGTATAGTGTAGATACGCAATACATAATATATATGTATAGAAAGTTTAATGCAAGATTTTGTGGTCTCCTTCAGATAAGAATTTAAAGCTAAGACAAAAAACATATTTGAGTAAACAATAACTAAGTAATAGGGAACATTAACTAGTCAGTCTTGCGTTAACCTGTGAACTTGAGCTTCATTAGTTATTTGTATGATAGGCGAGTTGTCCTCCTTCCTGACATACACCCGACCGTAGGATGTCCAGCAGTACTTATAACATTTTGATTTTCTGAGGTCTCTCGCCAAAAAGAAGAGTCTTGAGGCTTTTGGTGTGAGATGTTCGGCGACAAAGATAGGAGTATCTGTATTTTTCTTAGATCCTAAGTGTTTAGCACATAGTTTGTCGGTGTGATTCCGTTTATTAAACGCCTTAGCTCCCTTTAGAAAATCTTCTTTTAATAATGTCGAGCCAAATTCAACAATAATGGACTTTTTGTCCGTGGTGCCCTTTGATTTATAAATATCTTTTATGTCAGCCTTGTCAACTGTTAACTGCAGAGTTTTTGAAAGGTTATCCACAATACTCATCAGGCCTTCTCTAGTTTCCTTAGCGTCTAAAGGGACGTTCCTTATTTCTATAGTAGTTTTGCGACATGTCCTTATTGAGTCTTCCAAACGATCTTCAATAGTGGCAATATACTGGTTCTTGCTCCTTAATTCTTCCTCAAGCTGGGTAATTTTACCCCTAAGCTCAATATTCTGCTCCGCTAAAAAAGAAATTGTTGTCTCAATATTATTGTTAGCATCTTGAATTCCCTTAAGTATAGGGAATAATTTTTGCAATTGGGCATCCTGTTTTTGCATTCGTAAATCTTGTTTTTGCGCCCATGTTTCAAATAGTTCCGTCATTTCTCGGCGGAAGTCACTAAAGTCAATTTGACTCCCTTCACCCTCAATTCTCTTCCTCTTTGCCCTTGATGAAACGTAGTTACGTTCCTGGCTATCTTCGTCAACAATACTCAGGTTAGGTTCAGAGTTAGTTTTATTGAGTAGGTGTTGTGGAGTATCCATTCCGGGGATGTGTTATTTTTGTGTAGAATGTAGACTAGACAGCACCCGTAGCAACCGTAGAAAATCCGTAGTAGGGAACGCGATTCGTAGCAGGCGGCACGTAGTACGTAAGGCAGACCGCGCGTAGCGCTCAAGTCTATAGCAGCTAGTAATTTTGGCACGTTGCTCACTGTATTCTTGGCGTATTCGGTTCGCACACGGACCCAGAAGCCGAGCAACACCAAGTTCGATCCCGCGTGGTTGCAAACACGTCGCGTTCACACACTATCACTTTCGCGACACGGAGTCTGCCCGAGGCGGCGGCGGAGTCCGAGGGCGCAGTCCCAACAACCACACTAAACACTCAAATACTCGCTTCGACACGTCCGTTCGACACAACAGCCGAGAGGCAAGAGGATCTGGTTTCAACAGATGTAGTAAGTACAAACTAGTTTGAGCAAGGGAAAACACGTTTGAACAATAAATGGATTTTATTAGTAACATTTATAATTGAGAACAGGGCAGGCGATTATGATGACATAAATTGTTAGGATTATAAAAATTTACTTCGAAAATCATACACGAGACAGTGCAAGGAAGTAGATGTGACCTTGAACATTATTGAGAACATTATTAATACTTTCAAGAGGTCAATCCTCAGCCTGAATTTGATTTTATCGGTTAATTTAATTTTATCGGCTTTGATTAATTGGCCTTTATCCAAACTTTATAATTACTGAAAGCTATTAAGCTATTTGTTAATTACGACACCATCGCGGCCACTTCTTAAAATACGGCTTTTCATCTAATATTAACGAAACAAAATAAATGTCCCTTTTTATGGAGATTGATGAAACAACACAATTTTATTGGATTAATTACACCTGGATTCTTGGAAATAATAGCTGTAATGGATTTTATATCAGTTATTTTTTCACGATTTCTGTATGTAGCAACGCAACCCTAGTCACGTCTATTAGGCTATAAAAATATACATAATATGTTTATCCCATTTACACGCTAAACACGTTCAAACTCTCCGTCTCTCATACACACACAACAACATAAAAATTTCGGGCGTTTTTAAAGAGCCCCCATTGTCTTGGTTACCTTTACATAAGAAATATACTGAAAACAAATATAGGACGACTGGAAATATATCCTAATAATGGTCCCCATGTGAACTCACAGTCTTTATTTGTAATTCTTAATCGGGTGGACGAATAAAATTATAGGCGAACAATATTAGTCACGTAAACTAAAGTTTATAGTTTTTATTAGTTTTATTTTGTATGTTATCTTGAATAATTATAAGAGTAGCATTACATAGGTGAATTCTAGTGCCCGGGAAAACCTAAATTGGTTTATGTGGCACTAGTATAGTATATAGCTTTTTATTCATGTTTAAATGATAATAAAAAAAACTTCATCATTTTTATAGACCTTAAAAAACTAAACGTATTGAAAATAATGGATAAACGATAATTGTACCTTAGTTCATTTAATATAGAATTCAAGAAATAAGTAAAATAACTCGACCTCCAACTTGCAGAAAAACAGTAATTTGAGATATGTGGCTGAGGCGAATTAGATCACTCCAGCTATTTACTTTGGCCCCGATGCAGTCAGCGTAACGAGTTCCTCTAATCGTCGAAGGAAATTTACTTAGGCTTCAAGAGCATGGATGGCTCTCGCCAGAGGACAAGTGGCATCAAATATCACTTCCACGTCCCAAATTGGTTAGTTACTATTTTACTTTTTCTTGTATATACACATAGTGTTTGATTTCTCTTGGTGTATTTAATAAATACATACATATAACACACTCGCAATACCAAAAAGGGTCGAGCAGAGCTTATACATTCGGTTACACACAAAGCCACATCTGGCAGTATGGGCCATACAGTACAGAATCCCAAAATAGTGCCAGCTGTCGCTTATGTATTTACTAATAATAAACTTATTTCACACAGAAAAAGAGAAACATATAATAATATAATAATAATAATAATATTTATTTATTTATTGCTTTACAAGGAATACATAAACTAACTTAATAATATTACATAAAAACTCAGTAACAATACGTCTTATAAGTTAACGGCGGCAGCCGTAGTAGTATGAACTGTTTTACAGATGCTAGCGTCTTCCACTCTGAGCACCAGGAACTATTGTCTAGTACCTACTACAAGTAATTTCAAATATAATATTAAGTTTAGCACAAACAAAAATTAAAAACGAAAAAATAAGGAGGTACCTACATAATTCGAACTAAATAGGGCGCGAATATATACTATCCGTGTGATATTTTGTAAGATTATGTCTGTTTGTGTGTGTGTGTGTGTGTGTGTGTGCGTGTGTGTGTGTGTGTGTATGTGTATGTGTGTGTATGTATGTGTGTGTGTGTAAATGTGAGTGTGGTGTGTGTACCTTGTGTGTGTAAATGTGAGTGTGATGTGTGTACCTTGTGTGTCTGTGTGCAAGTTTTGTAATGTATCCTTTTTCTGTAAAACGTTAACGTTATGAGTGTTTGTTGTTTATAAGTTTTTTAGTCTCAGCAAACTCAAGACTCAAAAGCCAGTTACGCATGACATTTTTACACTGCTTTATATTAAGTGGATAAAATATATAAAATAAAACAAGCATTGCAAAGTAGTCGGCCTTATTGCTATAAAGCAATATCTTTCAGACAGCCTTAGGTTAAAGGACTCTGATATAACTACAGATTTTTTGCAGGAATAGACAAATTACTTAGCTCAAAACTTAAAATTGATAAAAAACTAACTAATGTTTTTTATAATACTAGCAATTAATAAGCTGAACAAACAGTAGGTAGTAAACAGTAGATTAAAAAGACTCGACTAGAGACATGCACAGAGGAAATAAAATTACTCCGAACTTATTGTTTAAAGGACTCCAACATGCAAACACTCTATTCGATTCTTGATTAATGGCGTCGCGTCGCATTTAGCGAACGCATTTTGCCAATGTTAAGTAAAAATGTAACTAAAGTAACAAAAATTGTACGGTTGATATTAGTTTAAAAATGGAGTCTCTCAACACTTGTTTTTACAACAAGAACTTGGGAGAAACTCCGTGCGAACACTCTCAGGTAAAGCTCAGCCGGACTGCATGAACCATAGATACTTATTTATAGGAAACTGTAGATGGGAATTTGAAAGAGAAAAAGCATACTTATACGTATACCAAAACGAGATAGATAGACGAGACCAGTTCACGTACACTCAGGCGGCCTATTTCGGACTGGTATCGGATTACATGCACTATCAAAATGCCAAAATATGCACTTAAATGGCCGAAATATGCGTAAAATGTGCACAATCAAAAAACATTTACAATTAGAAATTACGTTTATTTATTATTATATAAATCTGGGTATTTTTTTCTCTGGTGGCATTATTTCAACGAAAATATTATTCAAATACATCGAGACAAAAACAATTGAATCACGTTAGGCGCGTGAGTGAAGAAGCGAGTGCCCTCTCTCATAACTTATGTAGAAAAGACAGCAAGTTTTTCAGAATGCGCAGTACTATTTTTTACTCATCACACATTGGACCCATGATTATCATTGGTCTGAGGGTGCATCTGTTTGGTTTCGCCCTAGTCAATTCATCGCCAATCTATGAATATCAGTAATCTATGGCATGCACGGAAAAAGAGGTAAGTGAAGAAGTCGGAATGATGAGGTGGAAATCAAGCGTGAGATTCAAATTAGAACGTAAGGTCCGATTGAATAAAGAAAAAGTATTTGTAAGGTAAGGTAAGATGGAGAAGCGGTCAAAATCTCATATTTTTAATAGTGTAGCAAAGAAGAAAAGAATACCGATAGTAAAATTTCGACTATGTTAGAGCCGGTACTAGGCAATGAGAATTAAAGAAAAACACATGAAAAGGTGTGAGTGAGAGAGAAAGTCTGAAGACGAATGTATTTATTTTTAAGGCCTATATTTCTTTTATTTTTACTCGAACCGTTTTTCTCAATAGCTAATCACTTAAAAAGTGTTCAACGTTGTCTCCTTTTACTTGTAAAATAATCTCTACCGAAATAGATTGAAAATATTTCGTAAAATGTTTATTTTAGTCATCTCGGGGAAAAGATTCTTTGTGGGACGCGATTATTATGAAGAAAAATAATATCTACCGAGATCTTCATCTTTAATAGTCTTTAAAAGTATCGTGTTAACCACGCTAACCTTGTTTGATTAATTGGCTATAATAAGATTAATATATTGCCACGCTCATACCAATTGGCTAATTTAATTAACTTAATTATAAACCCCACTGGGGATCTAACTCGATGTCTCTCGAGTCAAGGTTAAAAATTAAAAAACATAGTCGTAAGTATTGGGTTTTTAAATTAAGCCAAAAGCAAGAAATTCTCTAGCAATGACAACATTTTTCTCCAATTGTCCTCAATTATGGTTTATATTTTATATTAGCAGTTGGATTTCCTAAGGTTTCGCGATTTTTTCGGTATACACACTTACACATGCCGTGTGCTACATTTCGTACTTCAAAATACTGGACTCACATGTTTTTGAGTCGAGTCAATGCCCATGTGTTGCTGGCAGTGAACGCTACCAATGTATATAGATGGATGAGGATGCTTTGCATGTCTAATGGCGAGTCTGGCTTCAGTTCTTCCAGGTACAAGCAGCACTTGTAAAAGAAATTTTATAGCCTATAATGTTCGCTCGAACGCACCGGTAGTGGTCAGTCAGTACATGATTATACGAGATTATGAAGCTACGTTTGTGGTACAAGACGCGCCCATACACAACTACACGTGCTTCCCAAATTGAGCGTGCGTATAAAACCCTGGTCTATAACAACTCTAAAATGTTGCTGTCATAGAAATCTTAATCTCCTGCAAAAAATAACAAAACATGTATAGGGAGCATGTTAGTAAAACATTTCAGTCTCCTGCGACTTTCAAACACGATGCTTAAGTTATTTTACATACAACCTACAACAAGGAGAAAAAACTGATTTCGTTTGAACTTATCTTCAGTGACGTAGTTCTAATAATATTTAGGTACCTACGCAGAGTTAAAAATAGAAGACCGAATTAGAATGAATTCTTTTTTCAGTGTCCGAGTGTTTTTATTATTGTGATCCAACAATAAAGCTTAATGCTGGCACTTCACATCGCCGTATTTGGCAAACATTTGTGTTGCATCTCTTTCATTCCGTATAAATTATAATAGAGATAACACAAATGTTTGCCAAATACGGCCACGTAAAGTGCCAGCATAATGTTAAGCTGGTGGGCCCGGGTGTTGTAGAAAAATAGCAGTCGTTTCCAAGGAGGGTTGGTGTCAGGTACACGGCCGTAAAAATCTAATTTCAACACCTATAGCCGTTGTCTGTCGCAGTATGTCGATAGCAAGTACACAGCACCGACCCTAAATGATGGACCCAGCGGGGTATGTGAAAGAAGATTATGATCTAACAATAACAGATACCAAAAGACAGGGCACGGAGGGCCTAGACAAGTGGCCAATCGATTGCGTTGAACTCTTAACGGAAAGTATTCTATTCTATTCTTAATTAATGGCGTCGCGTCGCATTAAGCGTACGCATTTTTCCAATGTCAAATGAAAATGTAACTAAAGTAACAAAAATTGTACGATTGATTTAGGATAAAAATGGAGTCTCTCAACACGTGTTTTTACAACGAGAACTCGGGAGAAACTCCTTAACGAAAAGTATGTATGTCAAATGTTAGAGCAGGCGCGCACCGATGACTTTTGTTATCGCGACTTCGTCTCTCTTATCAAGCCCATGGATATTTATGGAGGTGCGTGGACGTGACGACGACGTGACACGTGCAAACATTTAGTGCATCTCCATATCGATACCAGAAGTAACACTTAGCGTAAGGGACATTTTGGCCAAAATAAGGTATTCGGATTCAGAATTTTCCGCTCTATCGAATGGTGTACTTAGAATTACTTACCCTTGCCTTATTTTTAGTGATTAGTTATAGAAAATATTTGATGTAAAAGACTTTAGCACATTTTTTTATTTAGAATATTTTAAAGTATGTCGCATTAAAAAGTAATTTTGTCACTTACAGTAAACTTGAGTAAGAAATAAGTATTAAGTTAGTCCCTTACGTTAATATGTCATGAAACATCTGAATGGTATGTGTTACTTACCCTAATATAATATATTATATTCCACGAGAGTGACAAAAGTCACCAGTGCGCGCCTGCTCTTAGAGTTGACGTTGTTACTCGTAAAAAGGATTTGTACCATTTGCCATTTGTCTAGGCCTTCTGATGTGCTAAATCGATTTGCAATTCATCATAACTATACAAATCGATTATACTATACAAATTGAAATTATAAACAAACAAGGCGCCCTCATGTTTGCAAGCAACGATGAAATGACAAAATTCGCCATTCCGCAGGCGAACGCGGGGGATGTAATCCGTTTGACGCGGCAAACATACTATCGTGTTTTTGCTAACAAAACTGTTGGTCACGCCCATATCTTGTTAGGTGTTTCATTTTAAGCTTTTAACATACTGCGTTAGACAAGGATTCAGACCGACTAGATCGCTTCACCCGGAATGAATTCCGCCGTCCGCGTCCGTCGGGGCCGTACACGTGCCGCGGAAGCCGTCCGTATCCGTCGTACGGCTCCGAATGGATCCGACGCATGCCGACGGAGCCGGCTATCTGCCGCAGAGTTATCCGGAGCTGATCAGCCATCGCGGAATGTAAACGTGACGGAAATATAAACTTTTATGCCTGTTTACACATTTCAATTTCATTTACCGCGTTGGAACATGACGTCCAGCCCGGCCCGATGCGGAACCGTCGATCTGAATCGTACCTAATAGCACAGCATCAGGCTAGTGCTTTTAACAGTTGAATGTCACTCTGATAACACAACACTTGAAAGATAGCAACATTCTAATTTCATTGCTTTACAAATAAAGTCGTTGAGCATGTTCGAGTTATATAGGAAATATTAGGAATACGAATATTTAACTCTGTGTTGAAAACTCTAAAAATAAACCATCTGTTTATGCAGATCTTCTTAATTTCTTGACTTAGGCCGCTTAAAACTTGGCACATGTTAAAGAATAAAAGCTTTTTAGTAGATTACAAATTAATATCTTATTATTCAGCCCTCAATATTAAATTAAATTACAGTGTAACTCTTAATAAATTAACAGTAATACCGTTTCTTGGCGCAATCCGTTAGTAAGGAAAGTCTTAAAATAGTAGACTTAATATTTGCAAGTATTTTATCAATCTCTTACTCAACGTTGAAATAATTCCTTTGAATTTGTGTAAATACTATTTATATTACATAGTAGATAAATTTACAAAAGCCTTCAAAAAACTTTCGGGACTATAAAAGAATTATTAAAGCTATACTTAAAAAAGTTATTTAATGAAATTCTAAGTTAGTGAACAGCTTAAATCTTAGACTTTGATAATGTTATAAAGAAAACAGTACCATTATATGTTTCAGAACGCTATTGGGTCATTATCTGTTTGGTACTTGTTAGGTACCAAGTAAAGAACATTTCAGTGTTGTAATCTTCTTTCTCGGAAATTTTCGAGTTTTTTGTGTAGAATTTGACTAAACATAAAAATCAGGGACAAAATTAGAAGTTTTGCGGACGAATGACATCTGTACTCATGTCACGTGCTTAAACTGATACTTCCGTTTACTCACTCTGCTATGTAATATTTTTTTATTCAAATAAAATAATACCTCGGATTGTTTGATTGTTTCCGTTTCTGTGAGCTCAAAATAGCACAGTTTTAAATTTAAGTGTTTTTTTTAGCGACGCCGAGGCGACGCCGTGCATACGACTCGCCATAAGCGCGGCGTACCCTTTCAATCAGTTTCAAACTTACAAATTCAATAAAACTCGCGCGCAACACTAGTGTGCTGCAGGCAGTACCCCTAGTATGAGTTTATTAGTTTTCAAGCTCGATCAAACGTATCGTCTATTTTCATACATTGTCCACTAGCGCCTCTAGCGTAAACTATCAGAAACAGTGGGCAAAGTATGAAAAGAGACAATACGTTAGATCGAGCTCGAAAACTTTCAAAACTCATACTAAGGTCAACAGGTCGCAGGAGGGGTGAGAGGGGCAACCTTTGACAAATTAAAATGAAAATGAAAAAGCTCTTTTTTGAAATGTACTTTGCTAAGTACTTTTAAATCTTCAAAGAGAGATAGACTCGCATACGGGGAGACGTCAGCGCGGCTACGGACAGCCGTAAGTGCGGCTACGGACAGCCGTAAGCTCGGCTACGGGCAGCCGTAAGCGCGGTTACGGACAGCCGTAAGTGCGGCTACGGACAGCCGTAAGCGCGGCTACGGGCAGCCGTAAGCGCGGCTACGGACAGCCGTAAGCGCGGCTACGGACAGCCGTAAGTGCGGCTACGGACAGCCGTAAGCGCGGCTACGGGCAGCCGTAAGCGCGGCTACGGACAGCCGTAAGCGCGGCTACGGACAGCCGTAAGCGCGGCTACGGACAGCCGTAAGCGCGGCTACGGACAGCCGTAAGCTCGGCTACGGGCAGCCGTAAGCGCGGCTACGGGCAGCCGTAAGCGCGGCTACGGACAGCCGTAAGCGCGGCTACGGACAGCCGTAAGCGCGGCTACGGATAGCCGTAAGCGCAGCTACGGACAGCCGCAAGCGCGGCTACGGACAGCCGTAAGCGCGGGAACTGCCAGTTGACCACTCGCCCACCACCGTTCGTGAGCTTGTCCCGAGTTTAGTTACGTTGCTTGATTCTTGATTAATTAATGTGCGCTACAATATGGTTTTCATACAAAAAATACTCAACGGCTCCAGTTCAGGCGATGCTGCTCAGTTTCCAAGGCGACAAATGTGCTACGTCCATAGCAGCTCGGCGATGTGGAACGCCACGAGCGACGACATACCGTGAAATCATATGAAACGGCGCCATATAGGGTGCGGCCGATCGACAGTTTTCAATGCCGCTAATTTTGAATAAATGTGCATAAAACATGGCTTATAATAATTATCGATGTTGATTTGCAACAAAAGCAGGAGAACATCTTTCGCGGTCCAAATCGCAACAAAAACTGCAAGTACAGTATAGTACACGTTTGAACCATTGGTTGCTCGGAGCGCACCCTTCGCGGCACCGTGTACGTACGTTTCACTATGACGGCGCCGCGCCGTGGGCAATGTATGAAAAGAGACAATACGTTAGATCGAGCTCGAAAACGTGTCCACGCCCTCATAAAAAAAAACGTTTTTAATTAAGGCTAGGAAAATTATTTGTACTTTTTATGTTCCTTTACGACCACATGTAACAAGAAACGAGACGGTAATCCCAAAGTAAATGAAAAATGGAACGTAAATATTAACTACGTGACAAATTTTAATATCTCGCATTAATTGGAATATTAGTCTTAATTAAATCTACCTTACGTTCCCTAATTAAAAAGCGGTATCTGTGTATTATTAATTACTTCGTATCTTTATGACACTGTGTCAATTTCCCGGGCAGACGGTGGATTTTTTCAATTTCGAATCTAAACTAATTACACAGTCTATCTATGTGTCTTTAAGGCGTTAATTAGTGAGTGATCTCCTTTTCGGATTTCTTTAGCTCTTTTCAACTTCTTAATAAGTTCGCAATACTTTGTATTCCCATTATATAGCACTAGCTTCCGCCCGCAACTTCGTCCGCGCGGACATTCGAGAAAATACTTTTTAATAATAATAATACATTTCCACGCTCACACCAATTATCTAGCCCAAATTAACTATCATTAAGAACTTGTGCTATGGATACTAGATAACGGACAAATAAACATAATAATCTAGATATTTCATAAATAAACTTAAAAAAATATATAAACAACCATGACTCGTTAACAAATATTCGTGTTCATCACACCAACATTTGCCACTACCAGGACTCGAACCCGGACCGCCCGATGTGTAGGCAGCGTTACTGACCACTCCACCACGACGGCGTCAAACGTTAAAAGGCGTTTTAACCCGGTTATTGGTCTCCTAAGGATTTCTCGAATGTCCACGCGGCCGAAGTCGCGGGCGGAAGCTAGTTTATCATATGACAGATACTATTTATTTATCCCATTTAACCTCTTAGGAGTTGATTTTCGAAAAAATACGAATTATGTGTTTGCTTATTTGTTTTACTTTCCACCTTTTCGGCCAAAGGGGTCTTCTGGGGTGGAATTGTCAAAAACGCTGACTATGTAAATATTATTTTTCAATTGTCAGCCTAAATACAAAAGTTGAAGATCCAACTTCATAAAATATTTTTAGCAAAAAAATAGGACAACCGACTTCAATGCGTACAAATTTAAACTAAAAAGTAAGAAATAAATAATATTTTTATGAATTAGTTGAAAAGAGCGTCATAGAAAACCAAGGAAAGTATTGATACACATTTATAATTCTTTATTTATAATTCATACTCCGATATATTTGGAGCCGGTGCCAGCTAGCCAAGGAGGATAGTGTTTGCAATTTTCGAACTTCACGGAGCGGCGGATTATTTCTTATCTTCATCATTCATTATTATGTATAGTTAATGGATTAATCAAGTTCGTATCTATTAGGTAAGTTTATTTTGCTTAGGCTGGCACCGACTCCAAATATATCGGAGTATGAATTATAAATAAAGAATTATAAATGTGTATCAATACTTTCCTTGGTTTTCTATGACGCTCTTTTCAACTAATTCATAAAAATATTATTTATTTCTTACTTTTTAGTTTAAATTTGTACGCATTGAAGTCGGTTGTCCTATTTTTTTGCTAAAAATATTTTATTTTATTATTTTTAGTGGAAGTAAAGTATATTTTATTGAAAACGGATAGGCCTACTAGGCGCCCATTAAAACTTAATGGAAACTTTAACTAAAACGTTTTTTTTTGCTATTACTGATTTGTTCAAAAAGGGTCGAATTTATATAGATAAAATTTATATGGGCCATCTCTGATCTGGACGTACCTAAAAAAGAATCATTAAAATCGAGTCGTTATACTCATAATTGACGAAGTAATCAGGTAACAATCACAAAAAAACAGTCGGATAGAGAACTTCCTCTTTTTTTAAGTCGGTTAACAAATAATATTACGTCTCAGACCTATATCTCATTACAAATGCCTGCCATTCATTCAAAATGAATGTTAAGTTAATGAACTTTGAACCTAGTTATTTAACTTAAGTTCATAAAATAATTTGTCATAGTTTATGTGTTGACTATTGGACCTACTAACCAAAATTTCACTATTGCATATTAGGTAATGGCAAGTTCAAAAAAAAAATTGACATTATTTTTGTGTTCGTGGACGATATTATTATTTCATCCCCAATGAAATTATCATTTTAACAAAAAAGTACTGAACCAATTTCGGTATAATTTATACGGGACCACCTTTGGAGTATGTCCTTTCTAACGAAAAAAGAATCTTCAAAATCGATTCATAATTGACGGAGTAATCGCGGAACATACATACAAAAAAAAAAAAAAAAAAACATACAGTCGAATAGAGAACCTTCTCCTTTTTTGAAGTCGGTTGAAAACTGACGGACTTTCATACAACTAAAACTAAATTACAGAATAAATTTATACTCGGTGATAGTGAAACAATATAGGGTGAAACAATGTAGGGTCTATGTCCAACACTGGAGTATGTCTACTGAAATGATGATGATGTTGATGATGAAAAAAAAAACAAACAACTAGAAACAGATAAACATAAATTATAATATATTGTTGAGAAATAAATAAAAGTAAAAAATAAATCTTACAGTAAGTACCTACTTACCTATCACAAGTAAGTAGGCAGCACAAGCAAATAAAAAAAATTCCGGAGGATATACAAATTTAGCTTGATACTCCTTTTGTTTGTTTCTGTTAATCCACACCTATATTAATAATTTATTAATGAACCAAAGCAATCCAAAATTTTACTTAGTATAATAAAGCTACCACTCACCATTATGTTGCAGCATGCACAATACCTGCAACTTAGTATAATAATAATATTAATCTTAATATATTTAAATTACGTGTCACGTTGTTCATCCGCGATGGACCCCTAAACTACTTAACCGATTTTAATCAAATTTGTACACCGTGTGCAGTTTGATCCAAGTTGAGAGATAGGATAGTTTTTATCTTGAAAAGTAGTCATATTTTTTTTACTGCAGATACAATGTTGTAGGTCAGTAGTATGAAATTACCACAGCAACGCGTGGCCGGGACAGATAGTTTTGTATGTATTTTAAATTTATTTAAAATACATACAAAACTAATATATTATTATGTTGTGGAAATATATTATTATGTTCCATAATAATATATTTCCACTCTCACACCAATTATCTAGCCCAAATTAAGTATTATAAAGAACATTGTGGCTACTGGTTATTGGACTTTTTGAATACACATATTAAATTAGATATTTTTATTAATACGCTTAAATAAATACATAAACAACCATGACTCGTGAACAAATGTTCGTGTTCATCACACAAACATTGGCCCGTACCAGGACTCGAACCCGGACCGCTTGATGTGCAGGCAGCGTTACTGACAACTCCACCACGGTGTCGTCTATACAAATAAAATTTATGTGTGAAAATTTAATTGACTTCATAATTTGTTTGGTAAATTACAGCTATCGGAAAAAAAAACAACATTTTCTCAGCAGTTATAGTATGTATTTGATAATAACCTTTTATCGTTTATTTGGATATCTGTTGCTCAAAGTTTTCTTATTCAATTCGCAACTGACCGAGCTCCCGAGATTGTCATAAAAGATATTGTCGCTCGGCCTACTATGGCTTATATTAATACCAAGATAACCATTGTCATTTATTCCAATAATCGGCTTATAGCAGAAAAAATGGAGATAGAAAAACGACGACTAACGTCTTACAAATAAATCTATTTTATGAAATAAATTATTGCTATTTTTTATACATAAAAGTTTTATACTGTATTTAACTTAATTTTGTTATATGTACATGTTACCCTTATTTACATTATCATTGGTCACAGTAATATGAGTCAGGGGTCAGATTAGACTTAATTTAACACAAGGGCAACTTTCCCTTCAGTTAGCCCTCAGATCAATGATCTGAGAGATAGCATTCTTCTTTTAACTAAATGGCGTTCGCGACATATAAAGAGTACGCATTTCGCCAATGTCACGTGAAAATGTACTTATAGCAACAGACAATTGTACGGTAGATTGAGGTTAAAAATGGAGTCTCTCAACATGTGTTTTTACAACAAGTACTCGAGAGAAACTCGAGAGTTAGCTTTGTTATCCATTCCAAATCTGACATTTTGACAGTTAAGTAAGTATCCTCCACAAAGTATAGCGTTTCATGCAGCATGTCGCAGACTAAGTAGTGACTGTGAGTGGTTTAATTTAAACGAATTCATATGGTGCCTTTTACAATAGTGTTAGTATTTGTGTTACCTGTAATCATACAATCAAGATATTTACAAGCGCTCAGCTTTTCTTTTCTATTAAGAGCAATACATAGTTGTTTAGTAGACGCTTAATCAGAGAAGTGAAGCTTAACTAAAACTTGATATAGAAACTGTGATACCTTACCTGTAAGGCGGACAACTTATAATTCTACGTAAATTATTCAGAGCGACCGCGATTTAGACACATAGGGTTGCGATAAGTGAAAACAATGGGCAATTATAACCCATTTGTAATTTTATATTTTTTCTACCCTCGGCATTCAAAGAAATAAATGCTAGCGCATGGTAGTATCAACGATATGAAATTACCTACCAAGTCCACTTTCGTCACCTGATTGATATGGTGAACCCACCAGAATTAGATTTAGAGATCACATGTTTGTTACAGATAAGTGGGTATGTAGGTGTACCAGGCTGACTACCGTGGCAAAGTGTTACCTACATTGCTTTGTTTCAACAGTTATTGATACCATTCATCATAACAGCCTTTATAATTCGACCAACTGCTGGGACACAAGGCCTCTCCTTGTCATCGAAGGAGATTTAGGCAGTAGTCCACCATGCTTGCCCAATGCGGATTGAAGAACGGAATATAAGGTGATCCATACCCCTTTGCTGATCTATAAGTCGCCTTCTACGACACCATAGGAGGATATGGAGTGGTGCTATTCTTCTCTGCCGGCATCACACGGCTGATTGATACCAATATCTCAATGGTACTACTGAGCCAAGAGACGATTACTATTGAACATATATAATCATCCAAGGGTCTCCATCCTGATAGGCCCTACGCTGCCCGCATCCAGCGGCTTCCCATGACCTACCAACGGCAACGCTGCACCTCCCAGCGGTCATCACTCAAGGATCTTTCCAATTCGACGACCGTCAGTCCTCCTCGCAATGTGTACTCTGCCCACTGCCACAAGGATTTGCAATTATGTTCGTTCTTATCATTTTTGATATGTTCACGCACAGAAATTCAGAAGCTTCGAGCAACAGCTCTATTCATTACCCTTCGAGAAGTGTATTGTCGCTTTATTCAGCACTTAAATTGCTAAATCTATTTCGAGAGCGAATTACTAGTCCATGAACGTAGTTTAATATATTAGACTTGACTGGTAACCTTACTCAAAGACAGAAACACAACAACATGTAAAAGTTATTTTCTCTTATCCAAAGAAACTTTCCTAGAGTGGGCGCTCTGAATTCAAGCGGATAATCCGCTAAGTCACACCTCTGTCGTAATTACACATCTAAATAAAAACGGGAGTTCCATTATAGACAGCAACTAGCGTGAGCTTGTCGTAACTGGGGCGCTAAAAGCCGACTTTTTACATCCAACATCCCAAATTTACTACTTTTACTGACTTACAGACAATTAATAAAATAGAGAAATTGCGACGTACTTTCTTACGTGCTCTGGTTCTATTTTAAAAGCTAAGCAAGTTTCTCTTTCGTTAATTTGAGACGGGTACCCAAAAAAATATTTATAGAGCTCGTCTGTGCTTTGAAAAACACTTTGCATAATTATGTTAGTTTCAATTTTCTCATCGACTCTTATATCTTATGAGATTTTCTCATCATCATCATAATATCGATAACCTGAGTCTGTCGATTGCTGAACATAGATCTCCCTCATGTAAGGTTACTTCAATCTTGAACTTCCCTCTTCTACACCATTGCCAGCAGTCCTAAGACCGTCTGTCCAATAAGTCACAGAGTAGGGCTGTATTACGCTAGCCCAAACAATATTTTCTCATGACACGATAATTTATTATACCTCACTATTTACCTAGACGATGTCGTAGTTTAGTGGTCAGTAACGCACCTCATTAAATGATCCGATCGGGACAAATCGTGTGATGAACACGAATATTTTATTCAGAAGTCATAGACTTTATATATTTTAATAGGTTTATTTATAAAAAATATCTAATCTATTATACACATATTTGTCCGATATCAAGTATCCATTACACAACTTGTATAATAGTTAATTCAGGCTAGATAATTAGTGCGAGCGTTAAAATTGTATAATATAATATCCGCTAGCCACACTATAAATAATTAGGCAAATCATAAATATTAAAATCTATAGTAATTACAATATTTTAATATGAGTGCTAGAATTCCATTATTTCTCTATGGTCCTTTTAAGTACCAAAACAATAGTCATTAAGTGACACGTACCTATACACACACACACACACAAACACACAAAAGTTTTAAGAAATGTAGAACTTTATACCTTAAAAATATTAAGCGCCTTTGTAAGTAAAACAATGAGAGAGCAAGTAAGATGCATTTTGTTGTTTACATCTAAACAACAATGTAGAAAAGAAAATTCTTCTCAGATTTCTGTACAATTGCATTCTAGAATTGTATTTTTATCTTTTAAGTGTACAGTAAAGTAATGGCACGTTTCATTATCCTTGACAATTTGCTCGTTTCATACTATTTTATAACATTCGTCTGCTCATACCGACATTGCGTATAATGTCGGTATGAGCAGACGATTTCAGAAGACAATAAATATAGGTGGACCTATACCGGAAACGACTCAAAAGTCGATAAAAATCTTATATTTTGATGTCATGCATGCATGTTAAATATTGGTCACCCATCCGAGTACCAACCGCGCACTTAGTTGCTTAACTTTCGTGATCGACGACTCAAAACTAGTTAAACTAGGTAAGTTATTTATTCAATGACAGCTTATAAGATGCCATTGAATAAATAGATTAAAAAAAAAGTTGATAGAAACCTTATATTTTGATGTCATACACGCATTTTAAATTTGGTAAAAACACACATACACACATAATTCCAAAAACGATATTTTTTGACTCAGGTAGGTCCAAAACGTGTAAATCCGTCAAAATCTCAAGGTCGAATTTTTTGACGATTACAAGACTTCATCTATACTACGTAGACGAGAAAGTAAACATGATACCCAATATATCTCTCTATCAAACACATCTGTTGCATGAAGAGTTCTCTTGGCTACGGCACGGTAATATAACATTACCGTGGCTACGGTAACTCAGTGCAAAATTATACCTACACTCGCGAGAAATCAGAAAATACAACGACAACGTTCGCTTACATCTAATTACAAGAAAATGAAGAATTACTTAGGTTATGAGCAGTACCTACAGCTTCTAGAATAGAAATGGTATAGTCAATTTATTATAATGACGCTTCAAAAGGTTTTAATAATGTAAAAGAATACCCGGACTGCTGAGATGATTTTGAGTGGCTGCCAATATGTGTATTTTAGGGTATCCACTGTATGACACATACTCCTTTTTTTGACGGAAGGTCAAATGCATTTACCTGCGGGGTGGTGTCAACCGCAGGGGATATGTGGGACTCGAGGTAAAGGCGTTCCCTCCATACCCACTAAACATCCTCCCCGGTCTGTCCTTCAGTACGCTATTACGGTACGGCTCGGGATCTGCGCACAAGAGCGCAACTAGACCGAGACATGACCCATACTCCTAGACTCCTCTCTATGTGTAACCAAATTAAACATAAAGCTCAGTTCAATCCTTATTGTGACTATGCGCGTGATTAGGGATATGTATGTATGTAAATCAGTGTTACAGTATGTAAGTATAACTCAAAAACGCGGTGTGAACCTATATAAGTAGCAGGCGGATCGTATAACACGCCGTATTATAAAAGGCGAGCCGGATTCTAAAACGTCGCCGTGTGTAATGTGCCTACTTCACGGTCAGCCATACCTCAGGATTATACTTTGGCTGAAATAAAGAACGCCGTATTGTATGAACACTTCGCGTTCGTCAAGGCAGCGTACTAAGGTGGCACCCGAATACAAACGGGCGCATCGTCGATACGCCGCTATGAAAATTTTAGTTCCAATTATCACCAAGTACCGCTGCGTGATCATATCAACAAAAATGGCGTCACGATTTGGGTGAAAAACAGATTACATATCACGCGAAGTCTCCTCCCAATCCCATAGAGTACTCGCCAACAGAAGCAGAACACCCAAAACTCTAGTATTATTTAGCTGTGGTCTTGGGCCCGTATTACAGAACGACACTCAGAAACCAATCATGTCTTGAGAATTGTTTGTCACTTTCTATCAAGCACAAAGTGATAGAGACGTACGCTCAACTCGTACACTCAAGTTGGCTTTGATTCTTGAGACTCATTCTATAATACGTGCCTTGGTCTTCGCTTTCATCTCGTCACTCTCTCCTCATTACGCTAAAAAAGTACCCGCTTAAGTTTAGTTAAGGTGTTGATATTACAAAGCGGATAACATTTCAGAGACAATAAAAACAAATTATAACTATTACTAAAAGTAAATGAGACATCTAAATCGGTTTACGCTAAAAGTACCCGAAAGTCGATCAAAGTTTCTTCGTTCGTTTTATTCAATTTAGAAAAATCTCGCCTTGCCTGAAATAGAAAATAAATATTGGCGCGTAGGACGTGATCGTTACGTCATATGCATACAACATTATTTTACGCCTTGTGCTTTATGCGAATTTCTCTGTAACTGTTAACGATTGAAAATTATCGACAACTACAGCACGTCTCGGCTTGGCATGGGTGGATAATTTTAGTTTTTAAACATTTTAAGATAAACGGAATAAAGATTGGTATGTTTGTAACGAATAAATTCAAAAACTACGAGACTCATTTTGATAAAGTTTAGAACAAATATTGATTAGACGTTGAGAAAGGACAATGGCTACCTTTCATTGTGAAAAAAGGCTTGAAGTGGTTAAAATGACGAATGGAAGTTTGTCATTTGTGAAGATAAAACCATGAAAGTTAGAATTTAGGCACTTGGTAAGAAATTAAATAAATATTTGCTCGTGGGTTTTTGAAATTTTGACCTTTAGGGATGAAAAAGTGTGAACTATTTGTGGAGATGAAATAAGAGATACTTAATAGGTAGCCTTAATGTGGTTTCCTAACAATAATCTATACTTGTACCAAATTCCATACGGTCTAGTAGTTTTTGAGTTTATTCGTTACAAATATAAAAATTTATATGTACAAATCATTCAAAAAATGTTAAAATTAAAATTGTCCACTCGTGCGAAGCTGGGGCGTGCCGCTAGTATATAAAAAATAAACTTCACGGATTACGCCTAAAGCAAAGCACACCTTAACACCTCACACGGGTTCTCCATCTCGCTCGGGACGTCTGATAGCCTAAGTGTAGCTGCTTAGGTCCGATTTAGCCGAGCCGAACGCGCCGAACTAAACGAATTTAGGCGAGTCCAGATATGATCATTTGCCCGATCCGATTGTTGAATTTGTTTAATTAATGACCTTATTGCCGTGTGTTTAGTACGGTATTTGAATTCTTACCTTGTGTCTTTGCCCGACACCAGATTGGTTTGCTTAGCGCCTTAGAATTATTCATACCTCGAAAATTCAGATAACGTCACGATATTCGGCGCGGGTGATGCAGACGACGCGGACGACTCGGCCGATGTGCTCGCATTCATTCTATTCACATGTATAACTTCTTTGGCACATTAGACGCGTTCGGCGCGTTCAGCGTGTTCGGTTTGGCTAAATATGCGTCCACGTTATACTTATGCTTTAAGTTTATGGTCAGGCTTTTGTAAGTCTATTTTGACACTATACGTTACATACGCATCGTACACAATGTTTATACTAACATGTTCCACAAGTAATAGAACCGGCTTAAAGCCTCCTCCAAGATTAGTTTCAATAGTAAGACATTTACTTTAAGTATAGTTTCAATTGCTATCGATTTAATCAACATGCCTTTGACTCATTTCGCTTCTTAACTGACCTTTACGTATCTCAAGTAAACACATCGGCTTGCGTGTCGAACCGCACAAAACAGATGTGCAATATTAGCTTGTGGTGAATACGCTTTGTGAGTTATTGGTTTAATACAATATTTCATTGCTCTTTACTTTCCACGCATGCAAAAATAACCTATGAAGCTCCTCTCGAACAGCAACAGACGTGTAGTGAGAACGACAATTTCTGATTTTCTTATTAAAATATTACAAGCGGACTTGAGAGACCTTTTAAAAAAAAACTTTTCTATCGGATCGAATTATAAATCTAAACTATTCCTGGATCCGTTAATCACATGGAACAACACAAAATCGGCCCAACTGTTTTAGAAATAGTTCAATAATAAACACAGGAACAGAATTGAATAAAATAAACAAAAACTATTTGTAAATGTTACACTTCTTCGAGGCAAAAATAATTATTTTCATCCAGCGAGTGAAGATAATCTCAACCATCAGTGATGATGAGGAGCTGAGTTTTGATGATCCTCAGGGCACAGATGATCAGTGCCGCTTATCTGTTCCTACCTGTGAAGTGTTCACGTAGGCCAAAGAGACTGCGTTGTTGGTATATAATAGGGACGAGCTTCTGCTGCTGCAGAGCGTGCTTCACGGACGGTAATGAAAGAGCTGTCTCTCTATTTGCTCACCCTTAATGTTAGTAAGGCCAAGATCTTTAGGTATACCCTACCAAATCACAGTCCCAAGACGGTCTCACTTTCACAAAGTAGGTACTTTACTGAGTGACTACCCTGCAACTTTCTTTCATCCGAGCATCCAAAAAAACTTTTCAACTAGGTTTCATCTAGGAAATAAAGTATCCTTATTCCCGAGATTAAAATTTTGTGGATCTCATAGGGCTAGAAAAATAACTTTTAACACCAATCTACCATAATGCGAGCAAAACCACGTGTATAGTTTGAAAAATATTTTCGCTATCCGGCGTGACTGTTCAACTAGCTGCGCAACGCTATTTGTAAAAAAATTTGGGCAAAACACTTTATTTTTAATCTTAATAGTAGAAGTGATAACTTTGAACTAAAACAAAAAAAGATAGAAGGACCAATTAATGTTTGAGTATCCTCGTTATAAATGGAGTGAATGGTGAATGCGAACCGCATCCCAATCTGGACATGTTATTTCTAGGCATATTTATAACTGTGTTTTAACTTTATTCTACATCTATAATTATATACTTATGTGTGCGGTGAGAAATAAACGGTTTTTATTATTTATGATTATTAATGTGAAGCGGACGGTTCACATATATGGTTAATGCCCAGAAGTGAACTAATAGTAGCAGTCGACCTATTTACGTACACTATTAAGCTTGAAGCAGCTACAATATAAGCGAATTATCGAGAATCCGAGAAATGCTACGGATAGTGCAGCCTTTAGATATTGAAGCGTGTAACTAAAGATTGGCCCGTATTACAGAATGACACTCAGAAATCAATCATGTCTTGAAAGTCGTTTGTTACTTTCTATCAAGCACAAATAGATAGAGATGTACGACTCTCAGTACGGCGTTAATTCTTGAGACTTATTGTATAAGTAGCTTTTGCTCGCGACTTAGTCCGCCTAGAATAGTTATTTAGGGCAGCGTTTAAATTTTCTTCTTATTTCTTCTAGCCCAAGTACCACATACCCAATGTTCATCGATTTTACTTTAAAAAATGTCAGATTCCATACAAACTTTTATCCCTCATTTTACCCCCTTGGGGATTGAATTAAAAAAATCATAATTTAAAATACCCCTTTCTTAATTTCTAACTGAAACGCCATGTACCAATTTTTATGCATTTTACTTTAAAAATTACGGATTTCCATACAAACTTTTCACCATTTTCGAGGGTGAATTTCCAAAAATCCTTTCTTAGTGCACCCTGGACCTCATAAGGAACCTACGTACCAAATTTGGAATCTCTAGGAGTTTGGGCTGTGCGTTGATATGTCAGTCAGTCAGTCATTCATTCCGTCAGTAATTCATTTTTATATATATCGATACGAACATTAGTCACGTTACTGAAAACCCTTTTACGTTGACTTGATAGTCTGAATTAAATATATAAAGTCACGCTTTTCTCCCATAAGGATAGGCAAAGATCACTGCTGACATGTCTTCCTGCTACAATGCTTACAAATTTTCGTTAGCTTCACTCACATCACCGTCTTCATACATGCTCCTCGATGTCGAGTACTTTTGATCTGACTTAGCTCTCATTTCAACCCTATTCATACTGCTTTTCTTCCATACCCAACTTAAACTTCCATACATCAGTTTTGAGTCACCGTCACCGATTAGACACCGTCATGCACAGCCAGGTTGTACTTTTTTAGATACCTTCTGACGAGTTCATAAAAGCGTGTAAAGTCACATTCACCATGTTCCCAGCTTTCACTTTTTTATCTGGACGAGATGACACAAGGCGCTCATCCCTTGCTCTATGACTGAGGAATCAAGAAAACAGTAGAGCTGAAATATAGGATACAACGAAAATAAATAAATCTCCATTCTCTAATCTTTAGTTACAGATGTTTATTTATTTGTTTTTTAAGAAAGTTAACATCTTTTTATGACAAAGATTATGTTGACTATATAACGCCTTAGAGCTAATGCTAATACCTCCACATATATGTGGCCGAAGGTTCTCCCCAATTCCCCCCAAGTCACAGTACACCTGAGCCGCAGCCCTAAGAGGCACCCTCAGCTTTGCCGCTTCATTTTGAGTCAGACACTGTAAAGACTGAACGAAACCTTTCCCTCCAAAATAATATTATCACAGATAATATAATACTATACTAGTAATATTATATACTCCTTCCGAATAATTCAATAACTAGTTGTTTTGTTTAAAAATATACCACCTTTATTATTTGATACCAATTTTTTGATATGTTTTTACAGTAAATCAGTATATAAGTGTTAAATTTGACAAAATATTACTTTTCATAGCTCAATAGCGAATGGTGCCTTTGAAATCGTAGACAGTATCGATATCACAATCAAATAAACAGATATTCGGGAATATTTATCATATAAGTTAATAATGAATCCTTTGGTGTTATCTATCATGTTTACTCGTCCCTTCTTAAAACTCTTCAAATACAACCGTAGATATAGACATACTGAAATGTTTACATACCTCACTTAATTACACTTATGTGACTTGGCTTGAAAGTGTTCTGATATTAAGGTCTTTAGAGGTCATGGCAATTGTAGTTTTAGAAAAAAGTATACTTTATAGTAATTGTTGTCAATGTATATAGACATTTGACAAATCTTACTGCAAATGAAGGTAATTTAAAAAAAAAATCCAACACTAGGTTTCTCTTGAAAATTCCAGTCCTGGAAAATCACCGTGTTGGATTGAAGCAGCTTGTACAACCTCTTTTTCTGAGTAGACACAAGACAAGGAGCTTCAAGATAAGAGCCTTGTTACTTAAAAGCATTCAACGTCCATCAACTGACAACGATCCCATAACATCAGGTGATACACGCCACCCGCATTTTCCGCAGTCCATGTCTGCGAAAGATGTATATAAATGTACGTTGCTCATCTCTAACCAAACTATCCTTAACTTATGTCTGTACTTCTCTAATTGATCCCCTCTTTATTCTTTTATCACGAAACAAAAATCCGGAATATTAATAATGTAGTCCAACGCTCAACTTTAGAAAACTTTTCAGTCAGGCATTTTGCACTGAGAACAAGTGACAAAACTCAATGTAAATTAAATGTTCAAAAATCCGTGCAACGGCGTGACCTTTCTGAATAATGCGACATTGTTCGAACAATTTTAACTGTTCTCTTTTATGACCATTGTGTTATTGCATAGGAATTCAAAATGCAGTATGCATTCCAATCCAAATAAAAATTTCGGGTAGTTGACATTTTCAGTTTGTTATTCGTGTTCATCGATATTTCATTTCATTCGTGTATTGTTGAATGAATGAAATTAAATACCAAGTTAGAAAGTAAAGTGGACCCTTAGTGAAATATGAATAATTGAAAATCGACACAAGAAGTGCTGAATCAGATCAACCTACCACTCGTAGTGCGTATGAAAGATAATGTAGAGAATCCTCGTACCTAACATACTATAAAGTCACGCGCAATTTTGATGTTGAGGTTGGAAGGAGTGCTAATAAAAATAAAATACGGTATGCGAAACAATATTATTATTAATTTTAATTCAATTAACAAGACATAATAGAAAGAAGTAAATTGATTGACACAATTAAAAGTATATAAAAGTCGGCCATGGTGTTCTAATTACAAATTAATGATAAATGAATAAGGTTTCAGTAATTCAATGGTTTCAATATACAACCTATTGGTTCAATTACTATTACAGTACAATCAAAGGTATTGTTTTATACTAAACAATGTTCAACTGAAGCGTTGGTGGCGTAGTGTGTAAGTGCAATGTCTCCCACCCGGTAGGCACTGGTTCGAACCCCGCCACGTACCAAGTACAAAACCCATTGGTTGTGTTTTCAAATTTGGAATTCATATGTACGTTTAATCGACGCTTTTACGGTGAAGGAAAACATCGTGAGGAAACCTGCACACACCTATGAAGAATTTTTAGGTTGTGTGTGAAGTCCACCGACCCAACACTTGGCCAGCGTGGTTGACTAAGGCCTAATCGCCCCTAATGTGGGGTAGGCTCGAGCCTCGCGATGGGGACATTATATGAGCTGTTGATGATAATGATGATGAATGTTTAACTTCGCTTAAATGAAGATTAACAATAATTGAATCATCTTCGTAGCTAGCTTTCAGTATCTTATAATCTCATGTTAAAAACTGTGTCATGCACTGATATATCTGTGGTGTCACTGCTTGAGCGGGGCTATATAATGTTCTTGATCATAGAGAGCCTTTTTATTTTAAATGAACGCAGTATTCTGCTTTTTGTTTGTTGGGTTAGGAACATTTCATTTGATTGTTGTACACGTTCAGATCTCCTCACCTAAATAAAATTAATAGAATTTGTAAGCACGTATATTAAACACAGATATCATTTTAAGTGTTGTATCTTCTACTGTTTATATTAATCAGTGTTCGATAGCTTAAGTAATATTATGTATTTTGATTGGATTTCTTGATTAAAATGAATATTTAGGTTGTAGGATAATTATTCATAGTAAATTACAGATCTTTTTATTGTACGTTCTATTCGAATTCAAATCAAAGGTGAGAGAGAATAGATATAAAACTAGAATAGATATAGATATAAAAATATTGGCCTTACTATATATCATGCAAAACTGGGTGTATTAACATGTAACGCTGTTGATGTTCACAATAAATATAAAAAAAAACATGCACTCAAAAGAATTGTACTCCAAAGGCAATCGAACCAGGAACTCTGGAACGTCAGTGGGAGAACTACTATACACGGGGCCGGTAATCCGTCAGATATATTACCAAAAACATGAGACACATATTTTTAAGTTAATCACATCTGTAAATATTCACAAAGATAAAGAGCATCTTAGTTCAGGAGTGAACAGTTGTGACGTCACGACTTCGTAAAAAGTATATGAAAGCGTGACGTCACACGGCATTCCAACGCACTGTACATCGTCGCCATTATTTGTTTACGTGATTTAAAAAAAAAGAAATGTCCGATATTTTTTCGTGTTCACATCTCTGCAGTCATCAATCCTATTTTGAAGAGTTTTCCTTATTTGACCAACACCATTATTTTCCTTCCCGTTCCCAATATTTGGCAGTTTACGTTATTAGTTTTCTTCTTGCATACTTTATGTTTTGCCGGCAACATTAACACTTCTGTTTGCCTCGTCATTATGCACAGTAACAGTCCATCCTGTGTTCAGTTTTCCTCTCTTTCCATACTATGCCATATTAATTATGATTAAGTAATTTTTTTGCCTAAAAAGGTCAACAAATGAAAGAAAGAAAACATATTTATTAGAAGCATTAAGAAAGCATAACACACACATAAAAGCAATATGGTAATAATGCAACTAAATAGTTACCACTTAGCTTTATGCCGCGACATTAAAATGTCTCGGCGCTGATTTTCAGTGGAACCATAATTGTGGGACCAATGTCCATTCCACTTGATGGTACGCGAAAGTCGAGTCCAAATCTCTCTCGCCTTGCCGACCTGCAAGTTGCTTCTTCACGCCTCTTTTGAATGACCAAGGATTGTGGGAAGGGGGTAACATGTATGCTGGCAGTGAATTCCATTTCTTGATTGTGCGACAAAGAAACTATTGGAAAAATTTCTTAGTTCACGTTGGAATGGTAGCCACAGTTTGTCAGTGACACCTAAACCAACACGCGTAGTAACGCGCTCAATGACGCAACAAGCGACGCAATTGTCCAACAAAAATTAAAAAAAAAAATTTGACATCGACATAAGTTTTCATGTGTGTTTGTGTTAAGTAGGCGGTGAGCCGTACAATCTAATGCCAAAACCGATTCGCCCAGCCAATTACTAGGTGGGGCAATATAAAATATTGCAGCGCTCATAGTGGCCAAAAGTAAAAAGAATGTAATCTCTGTCATTTGTCATACCAAATGAAAATGAAAAAGCTCTTTATTTAAATGGACTTTGCTCTTTGATAAGTACTTTTAAATCGTCAAAAGCCCTAACACCATTTCGCGACGAAATACATATTTTACTTTAGTAATTATTATTATGCTGAGATGGAGAAAAAATTACGAAAAAAAACTCCACAGCTTTCAATTTCGTAATGAATTCAAAACATCATGACAGTAAATAGATATACGAGTATAATATGAATAAATTACAATTTTAAATGCGTAAATTTTGGGCAGATTTTACTCCCACGCATTTGGGTCATTTAAATAATCATTTATCTCGTAATAAGCTTTTTTATTTAACTTAGATTTTACATTTTTTTAAATTTGTTAACAGGCAAACCTCTAATATCCTTCGGAAGGTTATTGTGAAAAGGTATACAATCTATTTAGACTTAACTGCCTAATTTAATAATCGCATTAATCCGCCGACAAAAATGGGTCACAGCAATTGTTGTGTTGTAAACTGCAAAATACTGGCAGAAATAGTAAATGCAAGTTTTTACCACTTTTTACTGCTACTACTTGAATGGTTTCCGTGAAGATTATTCAATAAAACTATTAAAGTAACTTCATGTTTTTCAGTAAAACTACAACTAAAAATGAAGTAAACAAACCCTGACGTAACCAAAATAAAACACACTTTGAATAAATTTTATTTTAATTTTTTACCGACCTCAAATAATTTTGGGTAAAATAAAAATATACCAAAAAATTTACAATACAATGTATTACAATATACTGCATTACCGTTAAGATTTTTAATTTATATAATTCATTATATGGACAGACAAGCATGTAAAAGTTATACAGCAACTCTCAGCTTTAACTCAATAAAAATAAGCAATTGAAAAAGAGAAAATAATGTGACAAAAGGCCATACAATTCAATTTAGATTAAGCAATACATTTTCAATTTATTCGTGGCTTAAATCTCCGGAGCCAATCAAATACGGTCCTTTGGCATGAGCTTTCGGGTAAATATTTAAAGCGAACGACGAAAAATAAGGTGTCTAATGAATTTTATTTATGAAGTAGGTATTTAAGTTCCAAAATCAAAAATATGTTGTATGCTATCTTGTAACTAGGTTTCATTGGACGAGATTATTTACTTTAATAAATTCCCAATTTGAAATTTCGAAATGATTTTACATAGTTACTCATAATTAGGGCCGGTTTAATTTAATAATGAATTTATTTTATGAGAAGTCTTTACATTATGCTAAGTATAGGTACTTACGATGCCTTTATCGGGTTGTGGAAATAAATATGTATCATTCATTAGTATTTTAATTTCGTTTCATTGTGAACGTATTGTAACCATATTGCCGTTGATTTCACGACTCTCCTACTGATAGATAACGTGAAAAAGCTTTTCACCGGAATCAAAACCGGGGAAAAGATAAATGTCCTAGACATTAGAATTATTTAGACTAAAAAAATAAAAAATACTTTTATTTCTTGCATTTCTTTGTTTATTGGTTTTGAGACGCCCCATTAAGTAATAGTACTTGTGTTGGGGCTAAGACTCGATCAAACACAGTAATTCACTTTGTTGTTTTTGAAAACCGAATCAGATGTTCAAAATCATTCTTTTTAGGGTTCCGTACCTCAAAAGGAAAAAACGGAACCCTTATAGGATCACTTTGTTTGTCCGTCTGTATGTCTGTCTGTCAAGACCCTTTATCTCAAGAACGCGTGGACGTATCAAGCTGAAATTCACATGAAATACTCAGGTCTATTGTCCCTTTAAGCTGTGAAAATATCAAACTTCTAAGCTAAGCCAATCAAAAGATACAGCCGATTATGTCGATATTTTCAACAAATTTCCGACACTCGCAAAGGAATCAAAACCTACAGGATACTTCCCGTAAACTCAGAATCTTGAAATTTGGCATGAAGCATTGTCATATAATGCAAATATAGGAAAAATTGCGAAAATCACATTTTTTTAGTTATATAATATAATAAAAATATTTTAATAAAATGAAACTTACTACCTTATTTCTCACGAATGAATAAAGGTATCAAATTGAAATTTATACCAAATATCTAGGTCTATTGTCCCTCTAAGCAGTAAAAAAAATCAATCTTCTAAGTTAACGCGATCAAAAGAGACAGCAGTTTATAAATTGTAAACCGCTACGTTTGTACGGCGGAACCCTCAGTGTGCGAGTCCGACTCGCACTTGGCCGGTTTTTTAAATAAGAACTGGTAACTAAGGCGAGATTTTCTGTACCTTTAGTCCGCTCCTGTATTAGAAACCTCAAATGTTGCAAAATTTTGTAAAACATGTCAAACCCAAAGCGTATTAAGACTTACATTTAATTAGGCTACAAAGGACCACTCTAGTAACAACAATCCTATATTAACAATTTTAATATAAATAACGAAATATTTGAAACGATCAAAGCGACGGAATTCAAAATATAGAATACTCACCAGCAAGGTCGTAATACACATCGCAGATACTTTAATATCTCAAGATAAAATAATATATTACAAGATAAAATATCGTTGACTATGTGAAACATCACAAATGGTTACCAAGCGATATGGAAATGTTCTGTTAAGATGCTGAGCGATGTAAAGATATCATCTTGCATATCAAATTATAAATCAGAAGAGTAGAGGCGTCTGATGAGCTAGCTAGGAAGTCATAAATGCCTTATTAGTCATTTATGTATTAGATTACCGTGAATTCCGACAAAAAGTACGTTTAAATCCTACAGGCTTTGAGAGACGGAGAGGATATATTATCGTAGCTTAACTATGTGATATCTTAAGATACTAAAATATTTTATATCTACATATCTTAACATAAAGTAAAACTGTATCTTCGCTGTGTGTTACACGCTTAAATAATACAGAAATTAATTTTCGTTATCTTTGTTTCAGGAATGCTCTGTATTCGTGTTCGACAAACGAATAGCGGACAAAATGTATAAGCCGAAGAGGAAGGAGAGCATGCTGGACCGCATTCGAGGTTGTATTAGCCAACTAGAGAAGATGAGGCATCCGAAGATGCTGCAGATCATTCACTCGATCGAGGAAGGACATAACACTATAGCGTTTGCATCGGAACCAGTTCTAGCGAGTCTACATAACATCTTGGCGTGGCATGTGAGTAGACTAATTATGGCTTTTTATTTTAAATTTCATGTTTAGTGGTAGCCACGTGTTTTGTCTGTATTGGAATCAGATCGAATGGTTGCCACTGTTTGTTGATGACAACTTCGATGGTAAGAAGAGGATTAGGGAAAACTCCTCAGAATTACAAAAAATCAACTAAGTATTCGTTTGCGCCAGAACATTGTTATTTACTTAAGATTAATAAAAATAGTGCACAAATTAAAAAGAGACAAATTTTTGAAAATTAATAAATGTGGAAAGGTTTTGATTTTATATTACAATATTACACTAAATTCTTATTTCAATAGAAATCAATGGATTCTTCTTCTTAAAATACTACAGGTATACTTACAAGAACACATCACTGTAGAGATAATCGTTACAAATATTGTACAAAATCATTCAATTCAATAACACCATTAGTATATTCTTTACTTTAAATTGTGTCCCCAACATGGGTTTTGATAGCATTGAATGAGGTTTATTTCCATCAAATACAACAAATTTAAACCCCCGCTAGATCATAGGAATCTCTATATCTTTTGATACAACCCTAGTGATGTCTGATGATGATTTATAAATCGACTTGAAATAAGCTTCAAATTTTTAATGAATGACAAATAAACATTATTTTTTCGCCTTTTTCTAGCATTAATTATGTTTTTAGATGTCACAAATAACACTAAAAGTCGTTGGTGTCAAAAGGAACAAAGATATGGTACCACCGTTTGTAAAAAGTGAAAGGAATGTTATTTCCCACCTTAATTACGTCAAAATACAACAAAACAGTAAACTCAATAGAAAAACACAAATGAAATTAATTACCATAGCCAAATAGGTTACAGGCCACCACGTTTTCATTAGTTCAGAATTCATTAGGACCGTGTATGAATAGAGACGTTTTTATTTTTATTCCGTTTAATATTACCCCAAGTTCGTCCATACGTATGCCCGCGGCGGCGAAGAGACTCTTCGAGAATACAAATTTGGTATTAATACAAGAAAGAACAAAGACGCTAACATATAAAATACCTACCGTGTATTGTTTTCCATTTTGGGGTTCTATAGACAAATTGTATAGCTGGTCACCCATCATTTAGTTGTACTGGTTAGTGTATTTGATAATAGTTTTTCTGAATAAAAGTACCGTAATTGTTCGTCTAAAGTACAAAAATCATAAGTCTTGTACGTATTTCTGTGGCAATTTAAATTTTTCAACAACACAATAATAACGTGAGTTCACCACACAGATGACTTTTATGAGGTCTTTCGCAGAAGTACGTGGGAACTGTGTAACATTTTCACAAAATCAATAAATTCTTTTATATACCTACTCATGTTATGCACTCGCGCGTAGAGCATTTTGCTCACGTTTTATAAATCCCGAAAAGGTACAGACAACAGCACGTTGGGTTACCACAAACTGTCAAATTTTCCCAATCGATTATGCACTTTATATTGAATAGCCTTAGGTTGAAAATCGTTTGGAGAAATTTGACAGTTTTGTATAGCCCGACGTGCTGTTGACTGTACATACATTATAGCAAAGGTATTTATATTATTACTAATATATAATAAGACGAAAATGTAAAATCTATCTATCAAAATCTATCAAAAAATTATTTTAGTATAAATCATTATAATAATAATATACTTAATACCATATAATTCCTCGCTCACAAGAATTATCTAGCCCAAAGTAAGCATCATTCATTACGTATTGTAGAGACCAGACAACGGACATTTTTGTAAATAAACTTAAATAAATAAATAAACATCTAAACAACCATGACTCAAACAAATATTCGTGTTCATCACACCAGTGTTGCCAGAAAAATAAAAAAACATACCAATGTAAGGGTAGGGTGGGTAAATCAAAAAAAGCAATTTCGTTTACGTTATTTGAATGTAGTGTATGTAACTGCACTTTGTATTAAAACACTCACGTGATACTATTAAGAACTCACCATGGCTCGTTTTCAAACACCTTCTCGTGTTTTAATAGCCTCTATTATGTGACAGTTACATAAACTACTATTTGTAGCTCTGAGAAAATGGCTGACTTTTATGCAAACAAAACGTTGTCGGTAATTAGGCTAGCTTAATGAAAATCCCCGTACCTCCGTGTGAAACCATTTTTAGTTTTACCGTAATTTTTAGCGTGTCCCGTCAGGTCCAGCGTCTGAGTTGCGTATGCCGGGCGACCCACTTCTCACTCACACGAATTTGCATGAAAATTCGTTTAAAAAACTACGGATCATGTAAAATTCAAAAAAAAGATTCATGTAAAATTTTCATGGAACCGTTTTGGAAAGTATACCCTTTTAAACGAATAAAAAGTCGTGTGACCAAGTCCGTCCAGGAGTCTTTGAGTATTCGGAAAACACACCTAAAAGAGCAAAGATGAATACGAATTGCGAAGCTCCTCTTTTTTTGAAGTCAGTTTTAGATAAAGATCAGTTTCAAAGACTTTTTACGATCTTTTAAATAAAGTACATTGGGTACAATATAGACTACCCCATCGCCGTAAGAGGCTTTTGCTCCCACTGAGAACAAAATAATTGTATCTGTACATTAAGTGAGAGCTTACATCAAACCGCATTGCTAATTAAGGTTACTGTTAGCGATTTCACGAAAATACATCGCTTCGAATTCTTTCAACGAGGCTATATAGAGAGCCAAAGAAGCGTAAGAGCTTATTACAAAAGATGTTAATGTAATCGATACTACCTTTCCCTTTAAGCTGAAAAACAGTGGACTGAATCGCTGCTTGAATTAGAAATCAATGACAATGGCCTAGTGGCGAGAGTTAAAAACGCAGCTTCGTTAAATACATACTATCACGCTTGGTATCTTTTTACTACACATAAATCCACATCTGGCAGCATAGTTCGTGTATTGCCTCAAAATAGTGACAGGGTTGCCAGCCTTTCGCCTTAAAAATATCATCAACCCCAAAAAGTACGAAAACTTCCAATGAACCCCCAAACACAAGCCGACAGGACAGTTGTTACAGTGGAAAGGCTAGAGCATAGGTTCCCAACGGGGGCGGCACGGCCCTTAGTGGGCGCTGGCTTTTCGAGAGGGCGGTAGCAGATACAAAGGCAAATGGGGGGCGTTGTGATAGTCTATGGTCGCAGTGTGCCTACCTAAATAGAAATTAAATATAAAGAATACTTCGATAATATCTCTATTTTCATTAGAAAAAAAATCATTTTATCTAGCCGTAAGATGTTCATCTTATTATTGTGGCAGTGGATTCGGTTTAGTACAGTTGCTAAGCAAAGACGTGGTTAACGCAATCAAGAATCATCATCATATCAGCCAAGAGACGACCACTGTTGGACATAGGCACCCAAGGATATTTGTTAAGTTGGCGGTGTTAAGAATTTTTGTAATAATATAAGTACTTTCATCGGCGGTTATAATTTGCACTAAAAACTGGATGATAAAATAATAGTTTAAAAAACTAAAAAAAAAAACACGCTTTTGTATTAAATCGGACTAAAAAGTGAAAAAAAACTTTTTAATATAGAAACTGATGAATGAAACGTATAATTATTATTTAGAGAAAAGCGTGGGGTGCTCAATTTAATTGTACCGATAGAATATTTTCAAGAACTAATGTTATTGAAAATATGGGTGATGCTATTCTTAGCATCACCCCATTAGTCGCCTTCTACGACACCCATTGGAGGCAATGGGTGTCGTAGAAGGCGACTAATGGACCAGCAAATTATTCTTATACTCAGTCACCCAATTCGCATTGGGCAAGCGTGGTGGACTACTGCCTAAACCTCCTTCGATGACAAGGAGAGGCCTTGTGTCCCAGCAGTGGGTCTAATTATAAAGGCTGTGATGAAAATTTCCGTTAGTTAGTTGTTTATTGAAAAAACAAAGTATGTACCTACCTAGCTTTAGCGTGGCGCCAACCCAAGACTACACACCAGGAATCGCCATTGAAAGGTACTAAAGTGTAAAGCAACTTTAGGGGCTGTACATAACAGACCGCTAAATTGTTGCCACCTTTTAGCATAAAAAATACCTTCCTTAAGTCTACCTAATGGTATAAAAACGCTACTGTTGAGCTTAATATACCACGCGCGTTAGGTTCCTCAGTGAATAACGTACGAGATTTCATTAGTCATAAAAGAAACGAACTATCTCACAAAAATAACGGACGCGAGCCAAATTTAGTTTAGAGAGAAGCTAGAATAATCTGAAACACAATATGTTTCATAAATTCATTATAGTACACTGATATTTATTTGACACGAAATACTCTGAAAGTTATATAACTTTTTGGGGTAATGATATTTCGAACGAGTTAGGTGTGTTTATTCTCAATGGAGAAGTTTTGCCAAAATTTTACCTTAAATCTTTCATAGCAGCACAAACGGAGTGCGATGAAAGATTTAAGGATAAAAAAAAACGGAACAGGACGGAAAGGATTATTTATTTTTGGTAGCGCACCACGCTATAGTATTTCAACAACCCGGTTTTGGCAACCAAGATGTTAATCGATGGACCCTATTCGTAGCACACGTTCTTATTCATAGCACAGCACAGCACAGTATAGCTCACTTCAATGATTGTTCACTTTGAGAAAGCATGTACATAATGGTCTAAAAATATAGTTACCTATTTTATTAATGAAACTGATTTTGCTCGTAGATATTTCAATTTTCGGACACATTTTGTTGTAACAAAGCTTGAATTTGCGTGGCAGCAATTTGTTGTCGCTGCGTTACACAATTTGCCCTAGAGTGTGGGTACACGAACTCCAATGTAGATTAATTAAATTGTCCCTCTTCGTTAGGCAAGTACGTAACAAGAGGGCACAAACACGTTTCAATCAAGTAGCTTTCGTTCCAAAAGAAATTGCTTTCGCTCAACCTATATATACTAAATACTGGATGCAAATAATTTCATTTTTCTTGGAGCATAAGAAATCTTAATTTTTTTTTCTGACAAGTAACACAGAAACGCTGCATTAAAGCTGAATGACTGTCTACAATTGAATTCCAAGCTGTACAAACCTGCTGAATAAGAGAGTTAGAGGCGCCTCTTCAGCTATAACTTTGATTTGGGCACGAATTAATCAGCTATGAGCTGAGTAACTGTAAATAATGGCATTATATTAATATCGTATTTTTATCGACGGAATATTTTTGTTGCCCCAAGCTACATTTAATTATTTTCCGTGAAGCAATTTCGGAGCTAATGTCCCAGAAACAGATAACAACCTAGGTAGTTGTATTTATGAAAAAACAAACAAATGAAAAACATGTTAGTTTTTTAAAAACTTAAAGTACTATAGTGATGCACATTGTAGCCTAGTAATCATAACAATTACACCTGTGACAGGGAGTTGCACTCTGTCACTTTTTTAATTTTCATTTCATGTTAACTACGTATAACATGTAACATGTGATATCGGCAGAGTAGAATAGCATCACCCCATATCCTCCTATGGGTGACTTAGAAGGCGACTAATGGATCAGCAAAGAGGTATCAATCATGTAATCAGTTTAATACCTATCATCGATATTTATTATGGGTATTTAAAAATTCCACAAATCTATATTCATCGATGTCCAATTTTATTTACATGTTTGAGTACTGACGCTCAGATTGCAATGAAAAGCAATGGTTTAGGTTGGTTGAATAACTTATTTCCACGAATCCCTAAAAAATATTCATAGAGTCGAGTATGGTTCACTGATTACAATATAAGCGTATATTTTACGCACTATCAAGCTTTTAATTTAGTCTGTAGCTGGCTTATTGCATACAAGAACTACAGGTCGTTGCTGATTTATGCGCCAAGAGTAGAAGTTTAAACAGCTCTGCGCATTTTATTGTCATTAATACCGCGTCCACATTGAATGTCAGCCATTTTTTAGGTTCTAAACCTAAGTAATACAATAAATTAAAAAAATATCTTTGTTAAGTCAACGAAAATAATTATTGGTTTTGAATAGAAAGCGTAATGATTTTGGTTGGATTTATTGTAAAATAAAAGTAGGTTAAAAAAAATTTTTACTTGAATCCTCAACCTATTTTATACTACTATGAATTTCAGTAAACATTGATATTTTGAGAGCGCGTGAAAATTTTCTTATATATTTATAAAGTATTTGACATTAAATTCTCGTTCCCATTAATATTTTAAGCACATAGCTAAAAATCAAGGTTTTATTTACCGAAAATAATCATCACATTTTAGCTGTCACAAAATGGTCCTCGCAGCCTATGAATAATATAAGTAAAAATAATTTAGCCCACTACTACTTGGGCAATTGTGTATTCTCAATTCTATACAAGCGATAAAAAGATCGCGGTGATCACTTTGAGCTGAATAATAATGTTACACTGACTATATTATCCAACCATCATGCTGTATAATGGGCCACAAACACTTAAATAATCAGACTATATTCAGCTTTTGGGGTAAATGTTAGCTTTAATAATGGTGAAATAATGTTGATATAATGCCATTATTTACAGATTGTTACACAGCTTTAAAAACTTGAAATAATAATTGAGCATTCCGTTGTAGACGTATAATATGATTGATATAAAACAAGACACAATATTAAAATTAATAAAATAGAATATTTTTCATTCATTTTGAAAATTTACACCTATCTTTTTCACATGCTTGCGGGCACAAAATATGCCACATAACAGGAGATATGTTATAGAGTAAATATATTTTTAAGTTGAATTTTAACTTGACCCAGTTTGAACTTTAATTTTAGTTAATGATATCTTATAGCCAATACCAGGCTAGTTTCGTTTTGGGCGAGCCTTTGCATAAGCTCTCTGGCATAGACTATCTAAATCAGATTAATTTGTAATCATTGGGAAACCAGGTCCCTGGAATAGCACCTATTAATTAAGAGTACGCCGAGCACATCTCCATACATATGGAGAAAGCGTTGTATTACCCCTATTTCTAAACCGATCTTTGTTTATTATAATGTGTTTAACAAAAAGAAAAAAACAACTGTCTGTACATTTTCCTTTTTCAAAATTTAAAGATATTTTGAAAAATTCTAATTTTGGACAAAGGAAAATATACTTCGATATGTGTATGTTATAAACATTGGATAATATCTTGAAAATCGGATAAGAAATAGGGGTAGGTAGTAAAACATTTTATATCTGTTTGTATACAGACGGTGCGCGCCGTACTATCCTCATAACCACTGTACATCACTTTTTGGTTTTGCAATTTACTCACAAAACCCGCACAAAAAAGTAACCACTTTTGGCGCCAGCCTATCTTGTGAGAATCAGAACTAAAAACAATGTACAATGATTCAGTAAATATCATAGGTTTTTTCCAAGGAGACCTAGTTGCCTAAACCTTGAAAATTATCGAATCTAATAGCAATCAAATTGACGACGTAAGTTCTGCTTAACCCATATTTCTGAAGATCCTTGGGGAGGCTTATGTCCAACAGTGGGCGTCTCTCGGCTGAAATAATGATGAATGATGAAGTTCTGCTTCTACTTTGTCTGAATTCAAATAGACAATATTATTTCTTCTGCACGACTTATTGCAACTGCTTGACCGTTTCAAGATGTTCTATCATAATCATCATGATCTTGGACTGAATCATTTCAACTGTTAGTTAATCCTTCCAAGTCACAAGCTATAATTGAAATTAGTAACAAATTGCCCACCAAATTTGACAGTTGTATTACCGCTAAAGTATTATGCAATAATACGGCAAAACCGTTCTCTAAAAATAATAAAGACCTTGGTCTGATTATTAATGGTACGTTGTAATGATCTTTGCACTTAAATGAAGTTAGCTAACGAAAGCACTTCTCTTATCACTCTTTCAAGCGTCTACAACACTTTTGTTTTCAATATTTATCGATATCGAATTTTATTTCTTCCATTTAAAACCAAAGTTATGCTTCCTCAAACTCTCCTACTCCCAATTCTCGACTATGCTGATGTCTGTTATTTAGATGCAGCAGAAGAGCTGCTTAGCAAACTGGAACGACTTCAGATTCTGGCATTTCGATTCATCTTTATTCTGCAGAAATACAAACATATATCGGAATTTTGCACAAAGTTAAAGTGGCTTCCTATCCGACGTTGCCGAAATATGTACATCCTATCCCTTCTATTCATAATTCTTCACAATCCGCAACGTCCTGATTGCCTGCGTTCCCATCCAGCTCGTACTTGTGTCACGAAAACTTTAGTTCGTCCACCCTCCAAATGTATTTCCTTTTTCAAAATCTTTTACTGTGATTACTACACAGTTGTGGTATAAAATACCAGGGGAGATCAAAAAGAGTGCATCTGTCAACTCTTTCAAATATAGGTTGAAAGAGCACTACCTCTCAAACTTGTCTGAAGCATATGTATAGTAAATATGTATTTATATTGTATTGTATGTATCTAATATACAGGGTGTAAAAGACATGAACAGTCAAACGAGAACCATGTATTCTACTCACCATCATAATTTTTTTTTTCCTTTAGACTATACCTGGGAAATTGATAGTTACGATTTTATTGAAATTCAAAGTCATAATTTTTTTTTCAATTTTTTATTAAAACGTATTCTATACGTTATTTCTTAATTATTGTCCAAAGAAACATTATAATTTTTTTTAGTATTTCATAACAAAACATGGCTTTAAAACGTTAGCGCTCAATGTAGCTCACTCGATGCGCACGGACACTAACGAACGGGGCCGCCCGCCGTCTGTCAAAATCATCGCGGTTTTGCGAGTTGAGCCCTTTACATTGCGCGGTACAATTTGCAATTTTTTTTAACACCAAAAAATAAAAATCATTTCCCAGCAATATTTTTTTGAAGTAAAACTTCTTTAGGCGCGACTAGGGGGTAACTCAGATTTTTCTAACGGAAGTAACGCTCAGTATTCTATAGTCTGTGTAGTTTCCGCTATTTAAAAATAGTAATTTCGATTGGTCGTAAGTATCTGTCATATTTTATTTTTTTTCAGTTAAAATTTAATCATTTCAGTGATCTACGTCAAAGAAGTTTTACTTCAATCGCGCGTAAAGGTTACACGCACACAATTTTTTTTTAAATATGTCTTATTTTGATGTATAGAATACATGGTTCTCGTTTGACTGTTCATGTCTTTTACACCCAGTATATGGGTGGTATGTTTTTACTTGGTTGCTTATATATGTACTTATTAGTTTATTTTAAATATTGTTTAACAGCTTTTATAATAATTTACTTCTACACGTCATTCCCGCTTTTATATTAACTCACTAATGCTAGGGTTATCTGGAAGAGATATTTAGATCTAAGCTCACCTTTGTACGTGTCTTTCTTTATGTATTGCTATTACTGTTTTAAGTGTGCAATAAAGGATTTATAATCCGTCAGTAAATTAATATCACCCAAGAGACGTCGACTGATGGACATAGGCTTTACCAGATCCTCGGTCCACCTTATGAAGGCCTACCAACGCTGCTTATCATATTTAATTGATTATAATTAAAAAGAAACTGCTTCAACAAAAAGAACGTCAAGCAAGCTTTAAAAAATATATACGTTAAAGTTAATTTACTGAAGAATACTTGAATGAACCAAAAGTACTTATAGTAATAATTGTCTTCATAACAATATAATGGCTTCCACTCGCTGCTTAGTTCTCGACTTGGATGATGTAATAACTCTTTATAAAATATAATAAAACAAGAGGCAAATAAAAGTGTACAACAAAGTTTTAAGCGAGTGAAATAATTAATAAATTGTGCTCGTAAAGAAGCGATCAAAGTGAGGTATTCACTTTCTAAAGCGAGCCGTAATTTTCCTCAAGTGTATTTTTATAACTAGTTTATGTAACGTAGGTTGAGATAATAATATAAAAATGTAAGTAAAGTCGAGATCTGAAAATGTTTACCCTCTTATGGTTTATAATTGAGTGTAGACTATATCACAAGGTAGCCTTTACCATGATACAGGGTTTACATAAGCATATCGTAACATTTATGTCAAAACAATATTTATATACAAAATATAAATATTCACACCACATTCATGTTAACAGAAGAGTTCTTTATACGTTTTATTGCATGTATTTATAACTGGATATAAAAAGTACAATATAGGGGTACTGTAGGCAAAACGGACACTTTTTTTTTTTTTTTTTTTTTTCACGCTAACTTAATCCTCCATTTTTCCATGAAAAAATCCTAACAACAATTCGTTGCTGCGCACAGAAGACCCTCTCTGAGTGCAAAGAGTCAGCAACAAAATAGAAACCGGATGTCGGTAGTGTTTGGAGACCGGTAAGCAATCAAACCGGCCGGTTTGTTTGATTACCGGTCTCCAAACACCACCGACTCCCCGCTTTTACCTTGTCGCCGACTGGCACCCAGAGAAGACCTTCTGTGCGCAGCAACAAACTACTATTAGGATTTTTCCATGGAAAAATTTATTTATTTATTTATTTATGGTACATCAACAGCAAGACACGTTGAACACTTACAATAGGTAGGTATTTAAAAAGCTAAAATCTTTACATGTTTGCCAATTACAGATATACACAGCACTTGCTATAAAGGTATTTAAATATTTATCTATTTACTGAGTAGTTATAATTAACTTAAATTAATTTAATTTACTAAATAACCTAAAACCGAAACAAAGATTACGCTAAGTGTGAACTGACAGGCTGCAAGAAATGCAGTAATTTATTCCTAAAAGTTAAGAAAGAATAATTGAAAATGTCAATGTGGGGTATTTTGTTTGATATTTCATTATACTTATTGCATATTCTCGCCAAAGTATAATGCCGCCCCAAGTTAGTTCTGGAATATGGTGTGTGAAAAAGTTTACGTATTTTATGACGAGGATATTTGTTTGGGACAACAATCTTTACCTGATCAAGAAGGTGTGTGCTATTTATCTTGTGGTTAATTATTTTATAAAGGAACATCATATCTGCCATCAAACGTCGATTCTTCAAGGAGATCATTCCAAAAAACTTTAATCTTTGCACGTAGGGATGCCTGTAGGATATGTCAGGGGATGAAAAGGCGAGATAGCGAGTGAATGCTCTTTGTATTGATTCTATTCGCTGAGACGGTGCAGCATAGACAGGGCGCTTGCAAATTCGAGGTGGCTGCGCACAAGGGCGTTATAAAGAACAATTTTGGTTAGGACGTTTCTAAAACCTTTACAGTTTCTTTTCAAAAAACCTAACATACGAGCTGCCTTCGCTACTGATTTCTCTATTTGCGGTCTCATATTTAGTTTTTTATCCAGCGTAACGCCCAAGTCTATGACTTCTTTGACTTCTGCTAAAGTTACACCAAACAGTGTATAAGCAGTTTTAGCTGGGCACTTTTTTTTAGTGAAGCTAATGTGACAACACTTTGCTGGATTAAGCTGCATTCCATTGTTGTCACACCAAATGGCTATATGATCCAAATCAGATTGTAGAAGATCGATGTCTAGGGTGTCTTTAATTACCCTACTAATCTTTATATCATCAGCGAAAATGAACATATTACTGTGCTTTACTACAGTGCTGATGCCATTGATAAATATTAAAAACAATAGGGGACCCAGATGGGAGCCCTGCGGTACTCCAGACTCGGCAAAGAATACATTGGACTCGTATCCGTCCACTGTGACCTTTTGAGGTCTTTTGGACAGATATGATGAAAACCATTGCAAAAGCAATCCACAAAATCCCATACTTCGAAGCTTCGACAACAGGATATGATGATTGACCTTATCGAATGCACTAGAAAAGTCCGTATACACTGCATCCACTTGTAGACCCCTATCCAAACCTTGGGACACTGCAGAAACAAAGGATGCCAGATTTGACTCGACTGAACGACCCCGCATAAATCCATGCTGAACGTCGGCTATTCGTTTTTCGACATGATTGTAGATTAAAGGATAAACAAGACTCTCGAAAAGTTTTGAAAAGCATGATAGTATAGATATCGGCCGATAGTTAACTATGTCTGTTTTATCATTTTTTTTGTGAATTGGTACTACCCTGGCTTTTTTCCACTCATCGGGAAAAGTACCTTCTCTAAGAGAACGATTAAATATTATTGTCAATGGCAATGCAATAGCAGCGCCACATCTTCTAACAAACACAGGAGGTAAGTTATCAGGACCTGGACCCTTCGTAATGTTGAGTTGTGCTATTTTAGTAAGCACTTGCGATACGTCAATTTGTAGGTCTGCAATTTGATTATCTGCACAAGAGTCTGGAGCATCCGCACAAGAGTCTGCTTGAAATGCATTCATTGTATTAACGGAGTATATCGAGGAGAAATGGTTAGCGAATAGGTTAGCTATATCAGAGCCCGCAGACGCAGTAGAATCAGCAAGTTTCATTTCAGCAGGCAGTACAGAGAAACCTTTGCGTTTGTCCTTGATGAAACGCCAGATTTTTTTCGGGTTGCTACAGATTTTAGATTCCATCTCTTTGAGATAATTGCTTAAGCAAATGCCAGTTAGCTTGTGGCAACGGTCCCGAAGTGTATTGTACTCATACTTGTCTCTGGGGTTCCTAAACCGGACGTATCTTTTACGAAGCTTGTCTTTTTCCTTCAACAATTGTCTAAGATTTTTGGAAAACCACGGTGGATAATAAGATGGCCTTAATGTCTGTTTACGGACATGATTGACAATTTCAAGCTCAAGCTTTTTGTAAAACTTAGTAACAACTTCATTTACATTTTTACACACTTTGAAAATTTCTTGCCAGTCAGTACAACTCAGCTCTGTACAGAGCGAATCGTAATCCGCTTTATGAAAGTTATGCACGACTCGGGATTTAGGCACAAGAGAAGTTGAAGAGACAGTTTTTAGTTCATCAAAGGAAATTGCTAAATGCGGGTGGTGCACATCAAGTTTGCTTAACAATTCCAAAGGTTCCGATACATGCAAATGCTCCTGATCACTTAAGACTAGATCCAGTGTTCTACCAAGGGAGTTTTTAATATTATTGTGTTGGTAAAGATTATTCACTGACAAAAAATCTACTAGGCAGTGCCCCAAATTATTATCATAGTTAGAAGGTACCATATATTTACACATTTCTTTACTTTTCCAGTCAATAAAATTAAGATTAAAATCACCAAGCACAATTACATTCTCAACCTGGTTTAATAAGTTATCTAAGTTGTTTAAAAAGCGCTCCTGTCTCTCCAAGGCAGGTGGCGGCGGTAAGTAAACAGCACATATAAATACATTTTTATGAGAACCATTGATGTTTAGTTTAATATTTACCCATAAGTCTTCGCAATTTGTTTCCCAATTCGACATCCGTGTAGAAAATATATCACGAGATACTGCTATTAAAACTCCACCGCCTTCCCTCTTGGACCCAAGAGCGCTTGAACGGTCTCTACGGTATACAATATATCTAGAATCAATAAATTCACTATCAGCTATGTTAGAGTTTAGCCATGTTTCGGTAAAAACAATTATTTTATAGTCACTAGTTACAATATTTTTATATACTTCATTAGTTTTTGTCCTTAGACCTCGAATATACTGATAATATATGTTGAATTTTATTATTATTAAGCACTACAACACTGACAATCAACTTCAAATGACACTATTTGATAAGCGCCATACTGTCCATATTACGAATTAGTAACGCCTCACTAAATTCGTCTTTTCTTATGAAAATTCTTCCATTGCGCACCCAGGTGAATTTATATTTATATTCCTTAGCTTTAAGGCGTGTGGCAGCATGTAACGCCTTGTTAGACGGAGACAGATGCTCGGAGACGTATACAGGTTTACATGTGCCAGCTAGGCCCAGGTGCTGAGAGTTAAGTTTTTCCTTTTCATTTTTTTTATTGAAAGTAGAGACGGAGGCCAGGATAGCGTCTCGTTGTTTGGGGGCTCGTAGCTTTACTACCACCGCTCGCGGCTTGTTGCTGTCTTTGCTCAATTTAGCTACCCGTGTCACGTGGAGAATATCCTCACAAGATACCGGCGCCTTTACAGTATTAACAAGTTGCTCAATAACCTTGAACAAGTTCTCCTGTCTGTGTTCAGGTATTCCGTTAACCTCTATATTGCTGTCCCTCATATTTTGTTCTACTAATTGGAGTCGGCTCGTCAAGTCGCCCACGGTCTGGTTAAGTTTTTTATTATCTTCTTTTATTATTCTATCAATGTATTCTTTTCATCTAATGCTGCCCTTAGATCTTCGTATTGGTTGTTAAAGAAAGTAAGTGATTCCTTCATGTCCCTTAATTGTTCTGAAACGCTTTTTATTTGTACAGTCACGAGTTCCTTTATCGTAGTCTGCAGGGCACCAGTAAGCTCTTGTTTTAGTATATTCCTAAGCTTAGATTCGGTTATATAATCGCTCCCAGTAAAAGATTTTTCTGGCGAGCAATTGTCTGGAGAAAAGGGCGGTCCTTGGTCACGCTTATTCCGCAAAGTAACATTATCAGAGTGAAGAGTATGATCAGCGGAGGACCCTATGTCTTGAGAGCTACGAGCTGCAGAGTGTATTGGTGTGTTCGTGTTACCCGTTTTAGGTTGCTTGCTACAACACTCTGGACACTTCCAGTTACGTTTGCGATCTGAGTCCTGCGCGTAAAAACTATAAAACCGATTAGAGGATATATTAGCGCAGTTTATGTCATATTTCATTCTGCATATAGAACATTCAAGAAACTCGCGACTTTGAATGTTGTTGCGGCAACCGGAACATTTACCGTGATTTGGTGCCATTCTAATTTCCTTCTCAGAATTTAGGAATAATAATATAACTTAGTGGTATTTGGTCCTGATAATAAAATAGTTTGATGAGACACTATTGTAGACTATTTTAATCACAATCTAGTTCACAGTTCCTGTTATTAAGTTTAAAGCTGCAGCAAAGACTAGCAAAAATGTCCCAAACAGTCCTTTTTGAAATCGAATAAAATAAAATTATTAGTTCTTATAGTCCATTTCACTGTATGCTATAAAAAGTAAAAAAAAAGTAATAATATTATTTGTTTGTTGTTTGGATTTGAACACCGTTCGTGTGTAATTTGAGTCCATCTGATATACCACTCGGCCAAGGTTTTCGATATTTAACTCAGCGAAATTATGAACCATATGTTGATATTTTTATTGGTGCTGCAGGCATTGGTGAAGGTAGACCAATAAAAACAATAATATGAGATATTTCTCCCAAATATTTTCACAAATTGTTCACTGATTAGTATTGAATTTTAACAATTCTTTTCAAGTTATCCTTTTTGCGTACACACAATGCAATAGTTCACACTTCACCGGTATTTTCACCTTTGTTTTGGACACAATCAACCGAGATAAAATTTTCGCTATTACGAGTTTTTGGTTTCACTTCACACTACGCGAACAATGTCACAAGTAAATTAGATAATCGGTATTCTATTTAAATAATTATTTAGACTTGAAAGTTGGATCTTGTAATTAATTTTATCAAAAAACTCAGAACTACTATACGCCGTATACATGTCACTTTTTTTTTTTTAACAAATAAAAAGTATAGAATCCAAACTATTAATTTAATTAAAGTTCTTCCTAGTAAAAATCAACAATATTGTTAACTCTAATTTACTTCTAAATCAGATTTTGACAAAATCACAAACAGTGAAGAAGATTAGATGATTTCAAATATCTTCAATATGACCGTCTACCTTCATGAGTGACATAAAACGGACCACTGAAGGCAAAATCGACTAACATAAAATTAATCAAAAAGCACGTTTTCGTACAAAAATACTGCCTCATCATCCCCATCATCCGTATTTTTTTTTTGTTACGAGATGGCAAACAAGCTTGTGGTTCACCTGGTGTTAAGTGGTTACGGTCGTCTATAGACACTTGCAATATTAAAGGTAAGTCACTTAACACTGCAAGTGCGTTGCCATCCTGGGGACTAAATGACATTCCGAGTACAAATGCGAACACTGTAGACACTCAACGTCATCGACGTCGGACGAAATACAAAGAATCCTGGACGAAATATAATGTTTCTTAGTTTTTGATATTTTTATGACAGATTTCTAACTTACACTTTTTAAAATTTTTAGTTTATTTTTTTTTTAAGTTTTTTAGCTTTCCTATTTTTGAAGATTAATGTATCCCCTTCCATCCGCCTGGGCCTTTTTGATATAAACTGCAAAAATTAAGATTTTTTTATGTTATAAGTTGAGATATAGTCAGCATACTTGGCGATATCACCAGAAAACACACAAACCAAACCAAATTTTAGGCAAACTATTTAATGCAAATTTTACATCAAAATTTAAAAAAAAAATATCTTGTTAAATCTGTCTACGTGCGACCGGTGGAATTGAGTACACTGACCGAGAGTGATACCGACGGGGCCCATAAATTGTACTTTTCATATGTAGAAACACCTTTTATAAACTTTATGGTTGCAATAAATTATTGAGTATTGAGAGCGGGAACATGGCGGTTGACATTTTGACGTAACAAATTCATAGATGGCAAGGTGGACTGTTTTGCCCACAGGGTCTGCTTTGCCTATCTTTCCCCTAATAATATATTTCCACTCTCACAATTAAATTCGGTGTCATTAGGAACTTGTATTACGGATTCAAAATAACGTACACGTATACATAATAACTGTGTTTGTTAAAAAAAATAACCTTAAAATATATTTCATCCATGCCAGGATCCCGTTCGTAAAGTTACGAGAATGTGGTCGCTAGTATTCTCGTAACTATAAAAATGGAAATTTTAATGTGTTTTTGATTGATTTAAAATGTCTGACTGCGCCATAGTAAAGCGTGATGGGATTTAGGTAGTAGCACATAAAGATAATTATAAGAAGCCTAATAAAGTTTGTCTAATCATTCAGGAGAGGAATTCAAAAGAAATTTAAGTTTGAAAGTGAAGGAAGCATAAGTTCACACAGGGCTTTCCAGTCAAAAATGAATAATATGCCTACAATGGTGCATGCAATCACCAAGTAAATAACTTGCTTTGTCAGTACAAAGCGAGTAGCCTGGAAACTGCCGGGGGAAAATACCCAGTACGTGACGATGCCGCACTTCCTATCATAATATCATTACTGGAGCTACGTCACTAGCACTTGGAGAGGCCAAATTGGTTAACCTGACAGGCAAATATAACCGATTTGGTCTTTTGTCGGTGATCTCACCTTCTGATTAGTGATGAGAAGGTGCAGATGTAAATGCTTCACTCGGGACCCTTTGTAGCCGACCTCCATAAGCAGCCGTATAGTTTATGGTGTTTTTAAATTGAATTATGACAACTGTCAAAAAAAAAATTTATATTGACTGATTATGACAAGGGATTTTATTTACCTTTTTTTACGTTGGGAAATGCAATGACGTAGAATTGCGGTAATGCGTTACGCATACGTCATACCGACATCCTGGACATCGACGACTGGCGGTGACCGGTGCAATGCGGGGTTAGGGCTTCCCGGGCCCGGGCCTCGCTGGTCACCGACAGGAGGAAGGAGGAAAATATAATTAATTTAATATAGCAATAATCAGCTATCATGTAGCCGACCTCCATAAGCAGCCGTATAGTTTATGGTGTTTTTAAATTCACAAAAACAAAAAAAAATGAATTATATAAACTGTCAAAAAAAATATATTGACTGATTATGACAAGGGATTTAAAATTTTAGTATTTTGTTATTTTTGCTAAGAGACTATCGTCTTTGTGACTACAATCTTAATCTTAGCATCCTCTATTCCTTTTAATGCGTTGCTTTTTACTTTCTCGTATACGTAGTATAGAGGAAGTCTTGTAATCGTCAAAAAATTCGACTTCGAGATTTTGACGGATTTACACGTTTTGGCCCTTATGTCTGTGTGTGTCTGTTTGTCTGTATGTCTGTGTCTGTGCGTTAGCACGATAACTCGAGTATGTTTTAACATATTGCAACCAAATTTAACATGCGTGTATGACATCAAAATATAAGGTTTCTATCAACTTTTGAATCGTCGATCACGAAAGTTAAGCAACCTAGTGCACGGTCGGTACTCCGATGGGTGACCAAAATTTAACATGCATGTATGACATAAAATATAAGGGTTCTGTCGACTTTTGAGTCGTTTCCGGTATACGAGAAAGTCAAGGGGAGACCACTCGCGAATTTTTTCATTGGGTTACTTTATGTCAGTTTCAAATTAGGTACGTTACTTTATTTTTTTTTAGTATTGTACGTATTTTCTCTTTCTATAATCCTAATTCGTTGCATGCTTCTATTAGAGTTAATAAGTATAAAGTAAACTCATTTCTATTTTCACTCAATCATGTCCGTTTATAGAATAAATTTCGTATATAAATGTAAGAAAATGTTACAACATTTTCTAAAAGTATGTAAGTTAATGAAATCTTCAGTACCGCTTTGATACTTTCATCAAGAACCATTTTTCTCTATTAGCTCTCGTTTACCTTTGAGAACAGACACCGGGGGTTCCTAAAGATGAAATTGGCTTACGGACGCAAACCTTGCAACTGCGTCTCTAGAATAAATTAGTTTGTATCTCGTAATTAGGTGACATCGCAAACACTCATGTTGTGTTTTTTAAATTAGTGTTAACATAAGCCAGTTTAGGCTGTATAATTAGCCCTTTTTATATGTCTAGGAAGCGTCGGTGGCGTAGTGCGTAAGAGCGTCGTCTCCCACCCGGGAGGCACTGGTTCGATCCCCGCCACGTACCAATGTATTTTCAAATTTTGAATTCATATGTACGTTTAATCTACGCTTTTACAGCGAAGGAAAACATTGTGAGGAAACCAGCACACACCTATGAAGAAATTTGTAGGTTGTGTGTGAAGTCGACCAACCCGCACTTGGCCAGCGTGGTTGACTAAGCCTAGTCGCCCCTAATATGGGCTAGGCTCGAGCCCCTCGGTGGGGACATTATATGAGCTGTTGATGTGATGTGATGTGATAAGTCTACACTTCAGGAATAATTGACGCAACGCTTGTAAGTACAACGGTATATGCGGCATTCATCTGAGGTCTGCTTTAAAAGTTGCAAATGCCTATAACATCACTAAACCTCAACAGAACTTTCTATAAAGCCATTGCTCCACTGTGGTACACGCGGTGTACGATGTCGACGCCCACGTTAGCTGCATGTGTGCGCTTGTCAGCCAACTGAGGTCGACCTTTCCACTATTAAACAAAATCGGAGACACCACAGCAACTTAATTCATGAATTAAGTTCATGTCATGACGTCACAACATATACATGGACTGACCCACGCAGTTCACCGCAGCACACGTTTCACACGTGGCGGACGCTGTATATTCCATATAGCCGTGGGCATTTTTCATTTGTGACCACAAATCTTTTTTTACCAATTAGGAACCTGTTTCCGCGTCAACAAAAATACCTCAGACAGCTCCATATTCGATTATCTAACAACACAATCAGAACCGAAGTATCATTTCAAGTACACAAAGCAAGACAAACTTGGCCAAACCCTATTAACTAGTGTAGAATTTGGAGACATCAAACCTAGCCAACAACAAAATTTTAAGATCTCTTTGACTTTACCAACTACTAAAATTTATTAAAACACAATTAATGAAGAAAATTTTGAAACTTATCGATCATCGCATACCAGATGCGAGATATTCGTTCAAATGAAATTTGCTCAAACGACATAATACAACCGTCAACCAGCCAAAGCACAGCTGATGAGATTACTCTGAGGCCTTAAAAATAGATGATCATAGACGGTCTCGCTGAAAACATCGCTCTATTTCACCTCGATCTCATATTTAATCTCGAAGCCGAAGATTTAACCGAGATGAAAAATATTGTTGCTAACATTTTTACTTCGAAAAAATATGCTTACCTTAAAACCGGAAACCTCGTACCTTTAATTCAGGAAGCGCTTCAAAGCTTCAAAACAGTCGAATTAGCGACGAATTCCACTGCAAAGGTAATATAAGCTCCTTGCACTGCAAAATTATTAAATATCGTAAATCACGAATTTTCATTTAAGACATGAGAACAGACATACAATTTCTGATTGATAGTGGAGCAGACATGTCAATAATGATCATATAAATTGTATATAATGAGTTTATAAGTTTAAAAAATGTAAGCTTTTTTTGCTTTTAATTTATTTTTTACAGTTATGGCTGGCTAGGTTAATGAGTCTGTTCATCTCATTTAACGCATCATTGTTGCAAGGTCATTTGCCGGTTAATTTATAACAGTCTAGCTCTTCAATAAGGAGACCTTCTAATGATTTTACCTTACTTAAGGCCACGTATGCTTGACCAGCAGCAAATAGCTTTGAGCCTAAGTAAACTACGGCATGGCCGACAGTACTACCCTGACTTTTGTGTACTGTGCAAGCCCAGCACAATACAATGTGAACCTTTTCACTTAATACCCATACTGTAAGAAAGCATAAAAAGCTCTAAAAGTCTTCCATATTGGACTAAGAGTGATGTCAGAATATTTTTCTAATTATTCTCGTCAAGTGCTTTGATTTGATGCCCATATTGCAGGAGTGCATAAAAAACTACTATTCCGCCATCTTGGATGTTCCGCCATATTGGATTTAGGACGACGTCATATTATTTTTCGAGTTACTCTCAACAAGCCCTTTCATTTGATACCCGTACTGTAGAAATGCATTAAACATAACTATTCCGCCATATTGGATTTAGAATGACGTCACACTGCTTATCGTGTATTGTCATCCAAACTAAACGTGTATACAAAATTACAGCTCAATCGGTTGAAGATATCTTCTTTAAAATCGAGTAGCAAGATTCCACCCGAACAAACATACATTCAATGCAAGTTAAAAGCTTTTAAAAAGAGTACACATTGTAGTAAAGGTGAGCTGCTGTGCTTGTTTTATTTTGTGACCATAAGCACCGTATTATAATCCATACAAAGGGACAACGCCATTGTTGTAGGACGACGCAACGGACCGTGTAAGTATTTACGGTATCTTGCACCAACATGCAAGGGTTGCTACAAATATAGGAATATTATTATTGGGCAATACGCAGACAGAGAAAGTTTTATCTCCGTATTGGGGTAGCAGGCAACTCGCAATTTACTGTTTACATATAACTTAAAGAAATTGAGCAGGCATAGCAACTTTAGTTGTGAGTTTTGATGGTCGATACTAGTTTTCAGTTGCTGCACTCGAGGACAGAATCAGTTTCAAATAGACGCAACATGCAACTATATTTGTATTAGTAGTATCAAGTGATCCATAGTGTAACTGGCTGTTGACCATGGATTTGAAAGGTTTATTAAGAATCGCGGCAACAGTAAATTGAGACTTTTTTTTTCAAAAGTTGATAGTTACTTCAACTAAGTTGAAATTTTCTTCAACTAAAGTCAAAGTCAAAATTACTTTATTCATTAAGGTACAATTTGTACATTTATGAAAGTCAATTTGATGCCATCGGTTCGAGAGTCTACCAGGAGGCCTTGTTTTGAGAAGAACTGGCAACAAGTTTTATCCTCCCTTTACAGTTATAATAGTATTGATTTGGAAAGAGTCATAATTCACATTGTCAAGTCTTTACACATATTGATATCTCACTAGATTACAATGGAGAATCGAGCACATTTGGATGTGTCCACATATTTTTATCGTCTATATATTCCTGAACTTTATAATATGCTTTCTTCATTAAAATTTGTTTAATGTGAAGCATAAAGTTACCCTGTGTCCATAAGGGGCCTATTGAATCAAATTTATGAAAATTATGATCCGCCATTTGCCAAAGCGTGTGAGCCATGCATAACTGTTTGTGTAAATTTACGTACAAATTCTTTTGGGATGGAAATTTTCACTTGGTCGCATATTGTATTTGCAGCGTAGACGGAGATTTTTAAAAAGACTACGGGCAGTTTCACTGCTTCCAGAAAAGTTACCATCCAAGGCAGTCCAAAGAAAATTGGCAACTACCAGATATCCTATCCAGAACCTGTGAAACAGGCCCTAACACTTCGGTGGGTCCTACAGACTTTAGTGCGAACGTCCCGTATAGTCCACCGGTATTTTCTACTGGAGACACTGTCTAGAATCTCTGCTAGGGTCGATCGAAAGGCAGATTTAACTCCCGCCTGAGGCAAGTCGATTTTTTTTTTCAGTGCATTTTTCTAGTATTAATATTTACGCGTTTGTAAACGCTAAAAAAAATTATTCCAGATTAAACTCGTTACAATTTAGGTGATCAACTATTTTAAGTGCATTTAAGCTTTAAGTACGATGCGTTACTAGGACTATTATCAATAAGTTATACAAAAGTATTAGGTACGGACATCTTTCGGTGAGTTGTTCTGCTCAGCGAAACATTACTAAGGGTGAAACAGAGCGTATTTTTTGTTGTAAATCGCGTGTAAATAGGTACGTTACATAAGGTTCGTACAAAAGAGCTGTTTATAAAAGTAAATAAATATAATACACCAAATATTTTTAATAATACAGAAATATTGTTTTATATATTTAAATCTTTGTTCGATAACTTTTGCTATTTAATGTTGATGTCAACTCACATCTGCTTAATGTTGCTCTTGTTTTAGCTTTCCTATTGTCTGTGCGTTTTATTAAATGTGAGAAATAACGTAATAACTGTCCCTTTTTAAATTATTTTCATTATTACTTATTATTTGGTTCTGAACTCAACGGCTATTTACAGTATGATGCATTTTGCATATATTATTTTATAACCAAAAAATATAAAACGCATCGGTTAACATCAAAGGGAGCCTCTTTTCAAATACTTATATGTAATTTATGTATGTATCTATCTACACATCTATCGCTATCAATTTTTCAATTCCCACACTCACTTTTATTTATAGCATTAATAGAGTTGATTGTGTGTTGTAATGTAATTAGCAAGAACATAATAGCTTTCGTGATGAATTCATAATGGTCAACTCCTTTGGGTCCCGACATATTAGCGGTTTGGCTCACCCACTCTCCACTTTAAGTCTGTTTCACACGAACATGATAGAGAAGCATTAGCAAAAACAGGAAAACATAAATCGTTTATTTGCATTAAAGAGATAATTCTGTAGACAATAATTATATCTAGTACCATAAACATGAATCCTGTTAACGTACATGAATGTATGTATCGCAGTATTATAACCTAAATCCACTCTATTTGATATTACAAAGCTATACATTTCCTAGGAAATTTATAAACTTGCGGATCTTCTTATCTTCCGGTGACATATAAATATTTCAACGGCGAAAGCATATTATGTTCAGCAATAGACACTATGGCTACTCTATGGCTGAACATATTATGTTCAGCCATAGACACTGCTTTCGCCGTCGAAATATGTCAGTACTTGGTGCTTAAGTTTTTATGATAAACCTTGTTTCATCAAATCTTTGAAAAATGCAGTGTTCCGGTAACGTAGTGGTTAATGCAGCCGCCCGGATTGCGGAAGATGATGGTTTCGATACCCGCCTGGACAGGTCGATTTTTTTCAGTGTATTTTTTCTAGTTTTACAAATCTTTCCTCTTAATAATATTAGTATAGATATTATAGATAGGAATATAATCAGTACTACAGTTATAGTATTCTTATCTCAAGAACGCGGGTGAACCATGACTATAATTATGTTAATGTCGCAGGCGGATCTAACACGCCGTATTACAAAACGGCGCGGCGGATTGTAGTCTGCGAGAGTGATGAGTGACCATAATTCACTCCGCTTGGTTATGAAAAAAATAACCTGAACGTACCAATAATAAGCTATCTCCTTTCGATTATACGTTTTGTAAAACGGCGTGTTAGATCCGCCTGCGACTTAAACATAATTATAGTCATGGTTCACTCACGTTCTTGAGATAAGAATACTATAACTAGAAACAAATAGAGGTATTTTGGTACACTATTTAGCTCAAAATTATTTGAAAATCTCATCAACATGACCAACTTTTACTATACAATCAACTCTGAAATCGCGAAAAACATTTGAGCTGTTCCATACAAATTCACAAACAAACTCGTTTGAAATGTATGTAACGCTAGATTTTATTGGCGCCTCCAGTTTGGCTTACACGGAAAAAACTGTTTGTATTGATGAAATCTTATGGTTTTGATAGTACTAGAGGGTTATTAGGGTGGATTAAAAATAATCCTGTGTATAGAGGACAAATATGTGTATAAAAGCAAATTGCTTTTTTTTGCGTCAGTGTTAGAGCGATCGGTGTCGGCACTGAAGCACACAGAGACAATATAAATGCTTATCCAAACAATAACTTACTACTGTAACTGCAGAGAAATCAACGTACCTTTAATTTATAACGTTTGAATAATAACATACCGAGGCGCCTTTGATGATTGATTGAACATCGAACGACCAAACTCAAGTTAATTAAATCAATAATGGGCAACCGGCGTGTATTGGATGTGTTATTAATATTCGGGACTATGAAATGGGGCGTTAGACAACTATATGTGTGTGAAAGAGATAATAATAGACTCGCAAGATTTTATGCTTCATTAGTCACAATTATTTTTGCAGCTAAAGCTCTGCTTTACCCTATTGGGAGTATGAGCGTTATAATAATGTTCTAGATGCTGAAAATTCTTTAACACAACTTAAGATAACATTTAGTTACAATAAAGCTACATCTGGAAATAAAGGAGATGCAGCGACGCCAAAATGGTGACATGTTAGTAAAAGGGGCATCAACCCTACAACTAAATAAACTTTTCAAATCAATGGTCCACAGTCAGTGTGACTATGTATCACTTGACACAACTAGTATGTACAAAAAAGGTTGCTACTTGCGTCCATTTGATACTGATTCTGTCGTCGAGTGCAGCTACTGAAAACTAATGAAGATCATCGAAATTCACAACTAGAGTTGCTTTGTATGCACAGTTTTTTAAGATTTTAAACAACTAGCAGCGAGTTGCCTGTTGCCGCAATACAGAGACTGTTCGAGCCACAAGCTGAACATTGGACTCTGCCCCTTCGTGGTCAGCAGCGAGGCAACAAACAACTTTCCGCGGATCAGCAGCTACGTGCACCGTCGGCTACTTACACCTATGAGAGACATGCATAAACCTATCGATGTGTCCAACCAATTTAGTATTTAAAGTTAATCCTTAGCTACAATAAACAGATCTCAACCGTCCGTGTTGGGTCTCACTACCTCCCTGCTGCTGTCTGCCAGGGCTACTCCTTGAGGCAGTTCCTATCACCGCCATACTGCCTGCCAGGACTACTCCCTGGGGCAGCCCCTACCTAACACCAAATCCTTGCTAGCCAGACTTACATCCTGGCTCAGCATCCTTTCCATGTACTTGTCGCGACTTACAACCGCCGCGACGTGCTCGTACAGAGACCTAAATTGAGCAGTCCGGGTCAGACTTTACAGTATAAGTAAAATAATAACATTTCAGTTAAGTACAGGAAAACTAAAGGGAGTCACTCGAAGGCGATTGGCGGTTATCCTTCAGCCCGAGCGTGTGATAAATGAGTATATGGAGGTGGTATTGGAAACATTATTCCACCACTAAAGGACTGGACTTTGATCGACAGTCCATTTCCTTTTCTCGTCAATAGGGCTATCAACAACTTTACGCGTTCTTTTTCTATGACTAGGATGGCACACGAGCGTACAATGATACTGACAAACAAGCGAAGGCCATAAAAATTATCGCTAGCCTATACAGGGTCTATATTGAAGAAATTTCGATAACGTAATCTTCTGCGTATTAATAGGTGAAGAAAAAACTTGTACTCATTTTGCACGCACAGAAGAGTTTGAGATTTGGCGCATATGTAAGACATCGTTTACTGTTTGGCATGATAAAAGTTCATAGAGAAGAGGTGATTTTAAAAAGTATGTAACGTATACATACTTTTAAATAAAATATAATTAAATACAAGCAAAAAGTTAAAGAAACACTGTAACCCGACTACGAAAAAAGAAGAAAAGAAAGAAATCGTTTAAAATCGGTATTTACAAGATAAAATCGACTCCTCCAATTATTCAAAGTTGATTAAAATGTTACTCGGACCGTAATAACGAATCGATTGACTTGACATCTTATTCATCAAAATTGGATGAATAGCGTAGACGTTACAGAGAAACATAAGCAAATACAAACATACCATACAAACATAAACTGCTAAACCATCACCGTTCTTTTTGGCTTCACCGTTGTCGGGTAAAAGTCATTTTCGCCGACTAATAGGTTACTTATATATAGTAATACTAGTAGACACCCACGCCTTCGCTCGCGATAACTATGGATTTTTTTAACCTAAAGCTTTTCTCGATAAATGGACTATTCTTAGTTCCTGAGATTAGCGCTTTCAAACAAACTCTTCAGCTTTATAATATTAGTATATTATGAACTTGCGCTCTGAATACTAGAAAATGGATGTATATGTTATAATCCAAGGTTGATATGCATCCTTTTCGCATAATGACTGATTATCCTAGGTTTGCCCAACGCCTTTCGAATACTCCCAAATAGATTACAATATCAATCTTTGACTGATGTATTTTGTAGTCAGACCTAAAAAACACGTAGAAAGTAAAAAAAACTGTTTCGGGCTTTACCTAGTCTATTCTAGAAGTAACTAAGGCAAGTTCGGTCAAACCTCAATGTGATCCTACCGCACTTGATGCCCTCTTTGCGGTATTTCAATAAATTCATTTGACATTCCATATTTGTGTATAACTAAGGCAAGTTCGGTCAAACCTCAATGTGATCCTACCGCACTTGATGCCCTCTTTGCGGTATTTCAATAAATTCATTTGGCATTCCATATTTGTGTATTGAACGTGCGCATGTTTAAGCTTAAAGATGAGCGAACTACACTGTTTTGTTACCTACTGAAAATGTGGATAAAAAAGCTTTAAAGCAAAGTTTATGCAAATAAACGTAAGTGTTCATTTAATATTGGAAACAAACGAAAGTATGAGGAGATTTTATTTCGAGGATCACCTTGTCAACATAGTTTTTATTATTAATTATTGTCATCATTCAAAATGACAATAAAAAGTCCCTAATAAAATTATTAGAAGAAGTAATTAAATTATACAAACGCCTCTTATAATATTTTATCAAACAATGAATATTGTCAAGACTGCAGTGTTATGCATTTTCCATAAAGTCAACATGATATTATATAACCACTGAGAGGGAATCCTTCCCGACGTTGTCATTTAGACTATCGTTTTCTCGCAAGTCCTGCACTCGCATTTACATAAGCGACGTAGAATAACATACGTTTTAAGTATATTTTGATGATATACGTTTAAAATCTATTTATTATGACCCTGGACTTTTGAGAGGTATACTGTCGGTTTCAATAACATAACTACCAACAGTTTCACTCGGTAACGGTAGAATTTTGACATATTTTGTATGGGATATATTATGTTAAAATCTTATTACCAGTTAACAAAGTGTAGATAGATTAGTTATTGAAACTAGCCATTAGAGTGTTATATCAGGGGGCTTAGATAAGTAGCAATCGTTTTATAACAATAAGATATCGAAATTCGTCATCATCGGCCATATTGCTTGGTATCACCTTACTTAGAGCTACGGTTAGCCACGTGATATTATGTATTTTTTTTCATAACGAACTCCGTTGTTGTTCCTGTAGGATTTTTATTTGTTGATTTACTGAAGGTTTGATTATTTTTTTGTTTTGATGCCCCTTTTACGTTGGCGACAGGCTGGCAACATGAACTAGTAATTTTTATTCATAAGTCTAATCCGTATACTATTTATCCTAATCCATCCAATCCAATGTCCACACAGCCTTTTCTAATGTAATTTTTAAATGTTGAATTGACATTACCAAAATATACAAACCTACACTAGTCAAGGTTTTGCTGTTTTTCTTAAACATGTATCATACGATTTTCTTTCATTAAAAGAAACGACAAAAATGTTCGGTGATTTGAGGATACCGAAATAATATTTTGTATTGATTCGCCCATGATAATATTCGCGGGTGACCAAAGGACACCAAACTGTCGCAAAATATAGTAGAATAGACCCTTCTAGAGATTCGCTTAAAATTCCAAAAGAGTTGAGCCGTGCTTTAAGTAACAATATAAGGTTTCTATTATTACTAGTATTATACTTTCTGTGTTATTACCAAAAAAGGGGATGAAAATAAGAAATATTAGTCTTAACTTTCAAAAACGTACCCGAGAACATGACATGAATACGCATCTACAAATAGGTACGTACTCGATATAAAACCAATGCTTATACGAGTACATTGTTATTGACACTAAATACTTAAACACAAATTAAAACTAACTACTTACTTAACGATTTAAAATTCTTAGCAAAAAGTTTAAATG